>JAMSLZ010000005.1:0-1200000 GCA_026027325.1 Actinomucor elegans
TATCACAACAATCGGCTATTCAACCTCATCCATTAGCCGATATCGAAGTTCAACAAAGCCCTTCCAACAACAGTACAATAGAGAATCGCCTACCGACCAACAGCAAACCATATTGAGTTTAATGACTCTTTTCACAAAACCTCATGCATGGCATGTCTCGCCATTAGCTAATGAATTGAAGACCATCATAGCCACAATCCCATGTATGATAACCGGGTTCGTTTAGTTCAACTATATGGTATGTGTTCTATAGTGTACATTTAGTAGTATATACATTATCTAACTAAAAAAAAAAAAATAGAATCACCCTATGGATATACACCGTCGTTCTTCTACTGCTACGGATATTTCAATACAAACAATCACTACCACATCATAATCACCAGCAACCTGTTTATCCCGGGAACTAGCCTAGATTTTCTTCTGCTGCAGCATTCTTTGGCCATGTCTGCACCTGCTAATATGGGTTATGATACTAGTTTTTCACAACATGCTCAAGCTATTCCCTCCATCGAAAACGTTTCTGCTACCAATACTTCTACCAGTAACAGTTTAGCAAGAAGTTTTGAAGATGATTACACGGTGCAAATGAAGTAAGTTTTTTTTTCTTCTTGTGTAATCTTATAACTTACGGTTTTATAGTATGCAACTGATGATGGAAAAGCGTAGACGTAGAAGGGAATCTCATAATGCAGTTGAAAGAAGACGAAGGGATAATATTGATCGTATCCAAACTGTGTTTTTACCAGAAACTGCATTAGAAAGCACAAATCTAGGTCCCAATAATAAACCAAACAAAGGCGCGATTTTGAGAAAGTCAGTGGATCATATCCGACAGTTACAGCACGAAGTTCAATCCTATCATCAAAGAGTGGAAGAATTAGAGAGTACGCTCAAAATGTATCAACAGCAACAACAACAACAAACAGCCGTAGTAGTAAACAAAGATTGATTATAATTTCTTTTTATATATATATATATATATATTTACATATAATAATAAAGGTTAATTCCATGGGTTCTCTTCAGCTTGTGCCCAATCTACTATGATATGACTTCTTTCTTCAATTTCTTCAGTTTCTTCTTGAATACCTGCAAATCCAACATCCTTCTTTTCTTCTGCTACATGACTAAAGAATTGTTCAGGATCTCGCTTGCTGTAGTCGATTGTTGCTTTTGATGCTCTCCTGTATTCCAACTAGCAATCAAATCTGCAAATGCTGTTCTCTTTTGAGGTTCAATGTCTTGTTCCTTGATCACCAGAGGAACTGATGGAAGGTTCAATAGGCCCATTCAACAAAATAGGCTGTCTCAAAGTCGACCATGGATCATCCACTGTGGTGACTGTTGGCGTACTGGCAGAGGGTATTAATCTTTTATTCGGTGGTGTGTCTATTCTAAGTGCATCCATGGTTAATTCAGGTGAAAGTACTGTGCAGGTCGCGTAATCGGCTTAAATGTCATGACGTCGTCTGCAAAGGCTCTGGTTGCTTCATCTTCAAATATCTGATGGTTTTGCAATTGTTCTTCTTCTTCCTCTTCCTCTTCCACTTGCTGTTGAGGTGCGGTAGGTTTTTGGTACGATTCGAGGTTGAGGCTGGATAATTTGTTGACGTGGAGGAGGCGGTGGTGTAGACGTGGCAGTTTTGTTGTCTCGTTTAATAACTGGCGAAGAAGGTGCATTGACTGAAACAGAGGACGCTGAGAAGAGGGTTTCGATTGAGTACTATTTGATTTAAAAAATCGAAAAAAGGATGATGAGAGGAAACTGTAGGTTTTTGTTCTGCCTTTTTTTCTTGTTGTTCAATAGGCTTTTTTTCTATTTTTACTTCTTGTTGTTCAATAGGTTTAGTAATTATTGATTGTTCCTTAGGTGCTACCACCATTGGTGGAGGGGTTGGATTTCTAGGTACTGGTATAACTACAGCAGGACTTTCTTCCTGCTTGGACGGTAGAGTCATATGGGTGACAATAGGACTCTTGTTATGAATTGATGCGACAGGCGATGCTCTACTATTCACTCTACTTCTAGTAGTACTTTTGCCACCAAACAGTATATCCTCTTCATCCTCCAAATTACTAGACCTTAAAGTCGCTGTAGAACGTAGCGAGTAGTGCTCATCCTTTTGCTATGGCCGTTACTCGTACCCAACTTGGATACATCGATATCTCCAAATATACCCGCTACTTGGACTCAAAGACCCATTCGCCTTGGCGTAAGCACGTCTTGGAGAGGTACTACTGAGGTGTGCTACTGCTGAAGTCCAACGGTCCATTACTACTGCTTGGGCGATAAAGGATCATTGGATACGGGAGAGTTGGTACGGCTGCTTTGGCTGGTAGTCCTGCTACTAGATGAGAACATTGGATCATCTGTTCCAGACACTAAGGCTGCATTCAAAGGATCTATATTGACTATTAAAGAAATTGTTCCGAATTTATAATAATAATGACTTACGTACCATCGCCAAATAAATGGCCGTGTTTAGCCCTTTGTTTAGATTTGAAAGAAGACATGGTATGAAGGAGGAATTATAAAACTTGGAAAAGAAACCTTTTTTTTCTGTTATTACACGATATCTCTGTGGGTAAGGTAGAAAAAGCGGTCATTCAATTGATGCTTACACCACCATTGTTTTGTCAAAGGACACGTGTATAGATACGCTGCTCCTTTTACACTGCTAGGACCAAAAATCACAATCAATGATATTAATAAATGCTGTACGCTTCTAGTTCTATTGTATCACGCTTTAACAAGCTTGTGAACTATGTATTTAATAGACTCGAGGGCAAAAACATGATATTACGCCTGTTTAGCGGATATTTAATTGATTTTAATGTACATATAAAATAGAGGTGTTTTATAATATCAAACAATTTTCTAGGCACTAATGTACATATTTATATTTTGTTCCATTTTTTTTTCATATGAAGAATGCAAGTTAAGAACTTAAATCCAGAAAAGGTGAATGTTGAGTGTAATTCTCTTTCAATTCGAAAATTTGATATAAAACATTATATAGTTTCTACATCATTCAATGTAATAATCCTCCTATTGTATAGACGATGTTAGCAGCATATTAAATCTTCTAAATATGATGACTACAACAACCAAACCTCCCGTGCATCAGAAACTCATACTTCTTTGTCTCTTCTTCTACCACCACCCACCACCAATAACTCCGATAACCAATCATTCTGTGCCGTATTCGAATCATGCCAACACCAGCAGCTTTACTCAGCACTTGCCCATTTTGACTTTTGATTATCTATCAAGTCAAGAAAACACCATGAACGACCACTAATCTGACCTTGTCGACAATCAAAAACTTCAGCCTTTTTTATTATTATCAAAATCTGTTAAAGGCATTGCCAATAGCAAACTGAGTCTCGGATGCTTTGAGCGCGCCTGGCGTATATGTATTTACTGAGCTTTATGAAGTCGCCAACCTAGTCGAAGTAAATGGAGTTCACTAACAGAATAAGTCATGCTGATACTAAGCTTATACCTTCCTTTTTTGTTTTGTTTGTTTAACAATAGGCTTCTACTCTACCAGAAGTTGCACCATATTATTCTTTGCTTGCCATATTCTTGTATGGTACATACAAAGACTATCAAGGTAAGATCGCGATTTGATTTTATCAGATATTAACGCGTATTATAGTCAACATGGCACAACTCCTGCATTGAACGAAAATCAAACTAAAAAATTAAAACTATTATCTATCGCTACTCTATCCGAGTCTCAACAGGTAGGATTTGATACAGACATTTATACACCATGCTTATAATCCTGTAGACACTGCCCTATGACCTGCTTCAATCTTACCTCGATATACCCACTGTACGCGAACTAGAAGATCTCATCATTGATGCCTTTTATCAAGGTGTTTTGACGGGAAAACTCGACCAACGTCAGCGCCAACTACAAGTCATGTACAGCATGGGCCGAGATTTAAGACCTCAACAGCTGGAAGAAACGATGGCAGCACTTGGCGCAGGGTCTGTCATACTAATCGCTTAGTGGGGTGTGTTGGATGCCAAAATTGCAAGTTTACAAGAAGCTGTGCAAGTCAATGAGCCAAGCACACGAGGAATAGTGCCAATAAAGTCGAGCTTTTGAGACGCGATATTCGAGCCAATTACCAATTGAAAAAGATGGATATCTTACCTGTTGATGAATCGATGATTAAAAAAAAGAGCTACAAGCAAGAGTAGGCATCACCCGACGGGTTAAAAAGAGGTAATGTCCAAAACTTGTATTAAACAGCGTTGCAATTTATGTTTTATTGAAAACTATAGAACTCAACCGTAGAGGATCAAAACGTTTATGGTTGGAAGGTCTTGAAATGTTGTATTGAATAAATGTCATATATAAGCATATCATAAATACATGAGTGGAATATGTAGGATTGAGGGTTATAATATTACAGTGGCTTTTGAGCTATCCAGCAGTTGAATCTAGAGAGCTTTGGTACTCTTCATATTCATCCAGAACATTCGCTACAGCTAATCATAATCAGTGGCTGGATACCCCATTTAGATGCATAAGAGCTCTTCTTGTTCTTTAATAAGGCCTTTTGGATTTCTTATTTATAAACCCGACTGCTTCAGTTCTAATTATACGGGAAGCATGAGTATGTTATATATAATAGTTGAAAAGACTAACCTGGCTCTGTGACCATTCGCCGATAGGAATATCGAATACGCGTGTCTACTTGCACAAAGCCCGTTTCTTCTATGGTACCTGCTAAATACTCTGATATATCCAATCTAAACCCTATCTTACATTGGTCTTTAAAGAAAGTCTGAAAGGCTTGTTGCACAGGGCCTGGACTATGTGATGCCATAGATCAGGTTCTAGTAATTCAATATAACCCCCGGCTTTAGCACGCGAAACATTTCTTGTAAGAGTTTAGGCCACTGATCTTTGGATATAGACAAATACATGTTGCGTTGGAAATACTAATCAATTATGGTCAATAAAACATACTGGAGTTTCAAAGTAAAACATACAAATCAACTGAATTATCGTTCATTGGCCAGGATTCATTTATATTAGTTTGGTTGTACCTCAGATTAGTAGGGTTACCGTGCTGGAAAGCAGGTGGTTTTAAATCTAAACCAAGTACTTGAGAGCTTTGATACTGTGCTGCCATTTCTAAAGCCCAAATGCCATTGCCAGTGCCTGCTTCAACTATCACTTGTGGTGAGTCGATAGGCGCCCACGTATTTCCTTTACGAGTACTCTTTAACAAGTAATGCTAAGGTTATTTTTTTAAAAAAAAAAGATATCAGAATAAAGTGAATTCATTGATAAAACTGGTTATTTTTTTTTTTTTTTTTTACTTGTCGTTGAAGTCGATCAAATTCTTTCATATCTTCTTCCATAATGGTTGGGTGCATATTTGCTAGACTTTGCTTGCGTCTAGCAAAGAATTCAGAAATGGATTTTCGTCGATTGCCCATTGTCTGAGGTGGTGCTTCGTTACTGGTTGCGTGTGGATCTTGGCCTAACCAATCATAGTTTCCCTGAGAAGCTGTAGAAGAAGGTCTTTTTACTAATTTCTTCTTTCGATTGTTGTATTGGCAAGCACTTTGCTTGCTTGATTGCCCATGAAGATAAAGGAAAGTATAAGGAAAGAAAAGGGTAATTTAAGTAGACGAATCGATTGCTCTGCTTTTATAACCAATACAATACATTGTTTCAACATAACAGGCAAGTAACACAGTGCATTCATACAGCAGCGCATTCCAGTCTAATTACTGCAGCAGCAATTGACGCGATTCAAAGTAAAGAAGTTTTATATTGGACGCGTGGTTTTATAAGCTCAGAATCTTTTCGGTTCTGTTTAAAAGAGCATATTCCTATTGTTTGTGAACTTTAAAAGCTTGTCTTACATGTCAATACAGAAAAAGCAAAAGATTCGTCTTGTACGACAGGGCTTCATTTACAACCTACTAGATATATAGTATATTGATACCCTTTTGTACTATTTATTACTACAGTCGGCCCTCGATTTAGTGATGACCCGATTATTACCAGTACTAGATCGCGACCAATTGGGTTATGTGCTAGTATATTATTTGCTGTAATACACTAGTCACTATTATGAGTGATTATACAATGAAAGAACAATCGGGTTTTTCATAGGTATGGGTTATGACTCACTATGAAAGATCTAGATGCAAATTACAGGATGATGATTACATTTTGGATGTGCCGGTTGGGCCTTTTATCATTTCAATCCTCTACGGAATCATTTGCAAGTAGATAGATGCTTTCATCATCACCACAAAACAGTAGGTTTGTGATCTATATAGTTGGAAGCCAGGACTAAGTTATATAGTTTAGTCAAAATTAAAGAGGAGCTTTTATTACGCTACAACACGTTCTTTATTTCAGTAAGACGAAAGTCGCTTTTCTTGATCCGATGTCTATCATTCTTTCCCATGCAATAACATTAAAGGATATGAACTAATAGACGGGTACAAAGCACTTGATGAGACAAAAGAATTAAGGTTTTATTAGATGCAGCAACTCATTCTGAGTATGGAGTATTAATATAACGTGATGTTTGACCGAAACCATCTGTTGAGAGAGATCTATGATTATCAAATTCAGTGTACTTGAAAGACTATGCCGAATTACTACCATTAGTTAATTGGTTGCATATCGAGTGCATTTTTGTAACACGATAGTGCTAATAAATGTTGCAATTCATTTTGACAGAGTACTCGCCATCAGATGTCACATTAGACTCGGATCTGTCAAGAGATCTATTGATCATTGAATCTAGTTATTTCAAAATGTATGTAGTTTAAAGTAGTTATTTAATAGCATATGGTTGTGCCGATTAACATGATTCTAATAGATACAGCAGCTCATTCCATGAGGTACAAGTCATTAATTGCAACATTATACTTGGAATTCTATTAATTATTAGATACTTTTTTACTGAGTCGCATGTAATTTATAGCGCAGGCCTAACATGGGGAACATTATTTGTGCTTCAGTGAATGAACAATTCTAATAGAAGTAGTGATTCATTGTGAACCTTTAACAATTAGATGCCACATTAAATTAGCATCGGCCGGCCCGATTTCAGAAAAATTAAGTTTCGGTTTCTGTCGTAAAGCTTACGAAAATCATTTTCTAGGCATAATTGTTAACTAATGTAGGCAAAGCATTTATGTATATAGTATCTTTAACGTTAGAAATAAGCGAGCCATGATTGTATTTTAAAAATTACAAAAAAAAAACCTGTAGATTTATGGGGATGGGTATAAACTTTACAATTCGATACATAGTTCAATTTAACACAGATTTTGTTAGTGCAATTTCTGTGTATCGCCACTTTCATATATATATTAGTCTTGAAAGAGGGAAAGGACTGTATATTCGTCAACCAACAAAATCCCAGAACTAGCATGATGATATGCTTTATATTTTTTTTTTAAAGAGGCAAGGTTTATAATGCAGCTCTATTCTTTACAGCCTAATATGTTTTTACATACTTATTTACCAAAGACGAGCTCAATGAATGATCATAAAACAAAGTAGGATAGCTCCCAACTCATTAGCAAAGAAACCTCATAGTTTCGATATGAATTGTAACATAGCCCTTATATCATTAGACATATTATTGAATTCTGCATAATAACTGTTTATATATTATTTGTGTATCAACATGACATGGTCACGTTCTTCAGCTAAAGGGGTATCGGGTATTCTAGATCCAACCATGGTTTGTTATGCTCTAAAATGCTGTAAGTTCATTAACAGATTGAACAAGAGTTATGACAAAGCGTTATGTAGACGGAGCAAAAGATTCTTTATGAAAATGAGGGATGAATCAGACCAAGTAAAAATCCCCAGTGTGCAAAAATTTTCTTCAGTTGCATCAGAAGTACCTGTAAAGTATAATCATCACTTTCATTTCATTTTCCAAAGAATACAATTCTCAAAGGTCGCAACAAGTTCATATATCATATCTGTTGCTTTTGTATCATCATTATCATTCCTTTGCTCTGGAAAATTAACATTGTGGACAATACTGATTATAAAAGCCACAAAGAAGCACTTGATTTCTCGGTCTTTTTTTTCACACACTTTACGTCTCCCTTTATGTAGGCTTTGGTACCTGAGAAGAAAAGTAACTAATATTCAATCCTTTTCCAAACTGCTTTACGCGTCTTGTTCATTTGTTTAGAATAGTAGATAAAACTCTGTGTTATGAATGCACATGTTATATATCAAACCCCAAACAAAAGCAGTCAAAACAGTAAACCAGTAGAGAACTACAGGGATAGAACGTCAGTCTTATCTATCATCAAGCATTACCCAAACGACGTCAAGAGTTGTCAGAAATAGACACGAGAAAATGCAAAGATAAACTTTCAAAATATCGCTAATATAAAAAATACAGTGTCCACACAAAGAAATGACTCAACCTAAGATCATTTTATTTGTGATGAAGAGAGAAAAAGGAAAAAGGATCTGGAAGAAACTACAATCAGAGTCACTGACTAAAATACAGTCACATCACAGGAACTGATCTCGAAAAAATTTCTCTAGCAGTCACACTCATTTCAGGTATAAATACTGCTTGGAAATTGAACTCTTTTACAGAGGGGGTTATCAACCCTCCACAATTTTTGTTAAATAAACCTTTCTATACTTAAATACAATATGACCTCTACTTTTCTTGATGTTTCTACTGCCAATGCTGTCTTGAAAGAGTACGGCCGTCGTGATGGTCTTTCAGTTGAAGGCTTGATGGATGAACAATTAAGTGGTGGCTTGACCTACAATGATTTCTTGATCTTGCCTGGCTTCATTGATTTCGCTGCTGAGAAGGCTTCTTTGGAATCCAAGATCACCAAGAAGATCTCTCTCAAGACTCCTTTCTTGTCTTCTCCTATGGATACTGTTACCGAAGCCGAGATGGCTATCTCCATGGCAGTAAGTACTATAAAGTTTGTATTGAGTGGAAAGGGAGAGAGTAAAGCTAAGAGTTTTGTCTACTTAGCTTTTGGGTGGTATTGGTATTATTCACCATAACTGTTCCGCTGAGGAGCAAGCCAACATGGTTCGTACCGTCAAGAAGTTCGAGAATGGTTTCATTAATGATCCCGTTGTCTTGTCTCCCGAGAACACTGTTGGCGATGTTAGAGAAATCAAGGAAAAGTCTGGTTTCTGTGGTGTCCCCGTTACTGGTAAGTCAATTGAGAAGAGAAGGGTTGCGTATAGTTTATACGCGTGAATATGCAAAACAAGAGGGGTGTCAAGGGACATATGAAGTTGCTTACACAAACTTCTTTTGTTAATAGAAAACGGCAAGTTGCACAGCAAGTTAGTTGGTATTGTTACTGCTCGTGATATCCAATTCCACAGTGATGACTCTACTCCTCTCAAGGACGTTATGACTACTGATCTCGTTGTTGGTCAAGAAGGTATCACTTTGGCTCAAGCCAACGATATCTTGTGCTCTTCTAAGAAGGGTAAGCTTCCCATTGTCAATGCTGACGGTGCCCTCGTTGCTCTCTTGTCTCGCTCTGATCTCCTCAAGAACCAAAACTACCCTAACGCCTCCAAGGTCGACAAGTCCAAGCAACTCCTCGTTGGTGCTGCTATTGGTACTCGTCCTGATGACAAGGAGCGTCTTGCTCTTCTCGTCGAAGCCGGTCTTGACGTCGTTGTTCTCGACTCTTCTCAAGGTAACTCTGTCTATCAAATCGAAATGATCCAATGGACCAAGAAAACCTTCCCTGAATTGGAAGTGATCGCTGGTAACGTTGTTACCCGTGAGCAAGCTGCCAACTTGATCGAAGCTGGTGCTGATGGTCTTCGTATTGGTATGGGTTCTGGTTCCATCTGTATTACTCAAGAAGTTATGGCCTGTGGTCGTCCTCAAGCTACTGCTGTCTACCGTGTCTCTGAATTCGCTCGTCGTTTCGGTGTCCCTACCATTGCTGATGGTGGTGTTGGTAACGTTGGTCACATTGTCAAGGCTTTGGCTTTGGGTGCTAGTGCTGTTATGATGGGTGGTCTCCTTGCTGGTACTACTGAAACTCCTGGTGAATACTTCTATCACGAAGGTCAACGTCTCAAGCGTTACCGTGGTATGGGTTCCATTGATGCCATGAGCCAAAAGTCTGGTGGTAAGGACGGTAATGCTGCTACAAAGCGTTACTTCTCCGAAGGCGATGCCGTCAAGGTTGCCCAAGGTGTCGTTGGTAACGTCGTCGACAAGGGTTCTGTTCGCAAGTTCATTCATTACCTTGTTACTGGTGTCCAACACTCTCTTCAAGATATTGGTTATAGCAGCGTCGTTTCCATGAAGCAAGCTGTTTATGATGGTAATGTTCGTTTCGAAAAGAGAACTGCTGCTGCTCAAATGGAAGGTGGCGTTCACGGCCTCCACTCTTTCGAGAAGAAGCTTTTCTCTTCTTAAATCAATTCATTTATATATATCATTTTATTTGCTTATACATGTATAACATTTCATTATTACTTCACACCTTTCACATCCATAATTAGATGACATCCTTTTTATTTAAATAAAGAACAATTGTACATTCTGTCAGACTCAAATTCAAAAAGTATGTTTTGAAAGAACCATCGCACCTTGAAAACTTTAAAAACCAGAGTTCATGCGACTCTGACTATGACTGCATCGAACAAAGGTTCCTTTACTAGAAATAATTCCAGTGGCTAAAGGAAGTCTTGAATGATCTTCACACTGTTTTTTTTATCGTCATTTGAATAATATAAGCAACGTTTTAAAGACATGATAGTTGTATTTTAAAGCATTGCTGATTGTTTGGAATTTGTTATCACGTAAAAACGCGACAAAGTATAACCACACATTTCTAAAGAATCAAACAATTGATAGTTCGAAATTACTATATTATAGCAAATGATTCTTATATATATGTATTATATAATAAAAGTATGTTACTGCAATGCAATTGCATAAGCTTTAGATGTAAGCCGCCCATCCTAGTATACATTGTGTTAGTACATTGCAGACGGTGCTGAACAATTGTTTTACCTGGATAAAGCTGGGCGAGATTAGCTTTACTAGTTGCTTTATCTATTAACATATTCACAGTATCCTTCACCTCAGAAGAGTTGATAGTAACCTTTTCTCTAAGACTAGGCATAATATGCTTTGTAGCGCTGCGAGAAGGGCGGGCTAATGCTCGTCTAGGCTAAAATAATACAAAACGTCAATATAGCTTACTCTCAAATCGATCATCTAGTTTCTCTTACGTTTTCTGAATATTCTTTCTCATTAATGTAAGTTTGAAAAACACTGATAAGTGAATCCTTGTTTGACAAAAGAACACTAAGGGTTATCTCGCATGTATGTTGAAATAGGCCCTTATAACCAAGCACACCCATTGCTCCAACAAGATTGTGCGTGAGTCTGAAAGGAACGCATTCTGGAACCGGAAGGTCACGGCCGGAATCAAACAGCATATTCAAATCTACGTGTACACAATCGCCATTGGTGCTATCAAACGTAACATTCTCAGCATGTCTATCACCAAGTCTGCAAGCAAAAAAAAAAAGCATAAGAAAGAATGTGGGCATACCTAGACTATAACTTCTTACCCAACAATATGTCCCACAATCGACATAACGGCAAGAGTTTTGACATATCTAGTACGACTATTAAGCCATTGATTTGGTTCAGGGAATGTGTCCAAGAACCACTTATAAAATACGGATGGACATCTGATAAGAAGAATGAGTATCAACCATTTGATTTCAAAAATCCAAGTTCAACTCACCGAGGTAAAATTGATTCTTCAAAGAATTTTGTTCTTTCATGGCCAAGACTGAGCCTTTTATAGGCGCTATTGTATCTAACTTGCTGATCCTGTAGACAAGTTTTATTAATGCTATTGAAAAAAAAAGGGAAATGCTTTTTTTTTATCACTTACGTGAACTGAATCGTTGCCGCTAGCGACCCAAATATCATTCACCACGCCCTTTAAGGGCACTAGATTATCGATCCACTCAATTAAACCCCAAGCCGGGCCTAACGGAATAACAGCATATGTTCTTATATCTATAGCCATATTAGTTTTCTTATACATATCGCTCTATTTCATGCAAACCATACATAAACCAATGTCTCGAGATTCTTTGTTTCTCTTGAGAAAAGAATTAATCATATGATTGAATTCCATAACACGAGCATCTTTGCGCATATCATCTACCGCTTTAACCAAGAATCGATACGTTTTCCCGTCAGAACCGACAATAGAGATGCGCTTAGGTCTTTGTAAGGACCTCATAACGACTACGTTTTTTTCAAAACCTACAAAAAAAAAAAAATGATTTGCCTTTGATGACAAGACCTGCTATGGAATATACTTACGCTTTATCTTTGGAAAGTCTTCTCGAAAAGGTTTGTATACGGCGTTGGTCCTAATGATTTCAGGAACTGAAGGTAATAAAATATTTTCTTTGGGCAAAAACAGTTCAAGGTCTCTCAAGTTATACAGAGCGCTTAATTCACTTTCAGTAGATAAATCACAAGAATCTTCTTGAGGGTCAACAGTGAAGCTTGATAGCGCGTGAAGTGCTGCTTTTAATGTGGTAGCTTGCTACAAATAAAATACTTTAGTAGGCAAACAATAGAAGTATTCATATTACAAAAATGATTTACCTTGATAATTGTAGGGATAATCGAGTTTGAATTCTTGGCCTTGTCAAATGAAGATTATGTTAGTACTCTGCTAGTGCATGTTGTTAAAAGCCACTTACCATTGCTTTGTCGAGGATCATTTGGATGGAACGTGATACTTTGGGCGTTAAAGGATCCATTTGGCCAATCATCAACCAAATAGTGTTTCTTGGATATTCGGCAAAGACTCTTCCAACGATATTACGAATGTGATTTGCTACAGTTTCATTATCAGTAGAGAGATGAGAAATCAGTCTCGTCAAGAATAAAATCCACTATGAATAAAACGAGAAAGATGGAGTTAATTTGTGGAATAGACTGATTTAATAAGAGGTATCATTACCTGATGGGTTGGTATACGGTCGATAGCATCGTCTATTAATCCGGGCAAGCGGTCGGCATACTTTTTGATTGTTTTACTCAAGGGATGGTTGCTTTTGAAAATAAAGGGATTGGCAATCATGAATAAACAAAGTAAAATAGAATAGTACACTTACAGTTGCGCCTCAGCTTCCTTTTGCAATTTCACAAATTCAAACCATGTATTGATAAACGTAGACATTGAACTATAGTAGTACTTGGATCCAGTGTACAGAGCTTTGACTGAAGTTCTTATAAGATAGTCCATGACTCGTAATCTTTTAAAATTAGTTTAGCCATTGTGTTATCCAAATATCAAAATCAATTCATTTACCTATTTTCATCTACTGTATGTTGAGGACGGAACACATTGCTAAAGTAGGTAATGCTATTATGATAGGCTTTTTCCAACCTAAAACAGAAAAAAGAATTGGTACCAAGTCAATCATGTACATTGCCTACATTACTTTTCGGGCTCTGTTATCTTCATAGCATGTTGCAAATATCCACGCAATTTGGGTCCTGGTATTTCATCCCCCTTCAATTTCATATCTTCTTGATAAATTCGCGTTACTAACATAGCCTCCTATATCAAATGTGAGCTTAAACTTATATTTTGAATGCATAATCTGATCGTACCGAAGGCTTAATTGTTTCGTTCTTGTATTTTGTTTCCAGAATGCCCAATGCTAAATCTTTAAATCCGCTTTTCCATAGCAGCTTTGCTTTTTCACGTAAAAGAGGCTCCTCACCTAGATAGATTGCATTTTCAAGAGCACTGAGAGCCAGAGCCATCTTCCCAGCTTTTCTATAGGCTTTGGAAATGTCTTGCCACAGTTTTGATTCGTATTTTTTCAAATGAGCACTTTGCCTAAAAGAACAAGATCATTAAGAACCATCACTCATTTAATACTTTTTCCAATATTCTAGATACCTGATATCAAAGAAAGCGGCTTTTCTTAGCTGTAGTAAGTTGAGTTCGTATTGAGAACTAGGTATAAGCAGTTTGCTTCTACGTTTCCATTCTTTCTGAAGGTGATTGAATTTTTGTTCTGGATCACTTGAATTCCAAATCTTTTGTGCCTCTTCAATCTCATTTAGCATTTGCAAATTAAACAATTGAGGGTAGGCTTTTCTATAGGAGTGAGCAGCACTCATAGTCATTTGCTTTATGATAGTATGTCTTGATTCTTCTAATAGACATGCGACATCGATATCGTTGCTTTTCATTGCACTGTTCAGGGTACAGCCTATCAATGCTTGAATATCTCTCTGGATTGGCGAATTGGCAGCATTAGTCACAGTATTCCAATCCTTGATACGCCATGCAGAGTCGATTCTGAAAGAATTAAGTTGAGGTTGCCATTTGGGCGCTATATCCAGTAGTTTGTTTGCCGCGTAGATAAGGTTTCCTATACAATCAAAAGCCTATCATGAATATTAAGTCCTATCTGGTGTACATTTGTTACATACCGTAGTTGCCCGATTTCTTGAAGCAATCCATATAGCCCATGCAAGCGGATAGATCAGATGGATCTCGAGCGAGCTTGGTTTCATATAAAGCTTCTGCCATTTCCCATTGACCTACAGCCTCATATCTGACTATTTCTTGTTCTTGAGTCAACACATTCGTATAGATACTAAGCAGCACTTCCAAGTCAACAGGATCATCGATCTGAATAAAGATTTGTCGCAGATAGTCTAAGATATCATCGTCCTCTTGCAAGTCAATATTGTTTTCTTTTATGTAAGTCTCAAACTGCATTAATGCTTGTGGATATGTTTTCGTATGATAAGCAGCGATACCCATGATCTTGTTGGGAATCATCTTTAAAAAATTCCTCACGCGATCCGCTTGGCTTTTTTTCTCCAGATCATTTGGTCCAATGCGCGTCAAAAATTTGCGGCAATACTCTGTGATGGCCACTACTACCTGTAGTGCATGATTATTAATATGACTGCGAGCTGGATTAGTATCGGGATCAGCATTGGTATTCAATACAGATATGATTTCTTCAACGATATTTCTGGTATCGTCCGGGGAGCCAGATAGAATAATGTGAAGAACAAGATAAGGCATTAAATGGATAGTCACGCCCAGAATCCTGCATTCGCTAATGGGGATGCACGCAGCGAAATACTCTTTGGCCGGAGAATGAGCATCATGCGTCATTTGACAGTACCAACCATGAACCCAGTCCTCAAATGTTTTGGTTCGAGAAAAGATAGGGTAAGATCCACGGTATTCTGCCATAGAAATATGATAATGCGATTGGAGGAAAGGCATAAGGAACTCTTGTGTCCATTTAGGAAGCCTTCGCCAGTGGTGATATACCGATATTTTAGGGCTATTTCGCTTCAATTCTGCCAGCGGCTCGAAGCCAGCTTCTTTTAATAGCGTTTGGATCGAGTATTCAAAAGATTGGCGTACTTCATCGTCTCGAACGGTATTATATGCTGGATAGATATGGCTGATGATCACATCGCAAATAAAGGCTACATTTTCGTCCAGACGCCCGAAGTTATTCATTATGAATACGGTATCATCAATAATGCGTACATTAACGAGGCCTGGATCAATGGCCCCCAGTTTACCTAAACATGCTGATGTAAGGTATGAGATTTCTTGATGGCTGGCGTACTTTTGGAGTAAATGAAGAAGTCTAGAGTAAAGATCACCTGTAAAAGGTTCGCAGTCAACACTCACTTCCAAAAGCTCTTTGAGTTTTTTCAATCCCAACTGCACTTGAATTGTATCAGCATTTGAAAAGCTAATAATGATTTGTTTCATATCATAATTTCTCTGAGCTGTAGTCGATCGTTTTAGCTTCTTCTCATTGATATAGATCTTGATTTTCTCTAGTTCTTCAAAATTTGGAAGTGTGGGCAAGTCAGTGCATTGGATAGGCTCTAGCGATAGATCTTTCATGAGAAGTTTTCCTAATATATCGGCAACTTTTATACGATCAACGGGCGCTACTACAGAAATCAAATGACTAAGGCCTTGCGTAATTCCGTTCAAATGCGTTTTCAAAGAATCAGAGTTCATCAACGAGATAAAATGCTCCCATAAACGAAGAGCTTCAAGTTGCATGCCAGGTAACTCGCTAACTGATTCGAACGTGTTCATTAACTAACAAAACAAGTATACTGTAAGTCCTATTCTCATCATGTTCATTTGTAATATACTTTACATAGACATGATCGCTTATTTTTGACTTCAATAACGTCATGACCTCCATCAGTGCAGCTAAGGCATAGGGGTTTTGAGGATGCTTGACCTGATTTCTTTTGTCTGAAAGAAATTTGGAGATCTTCTCCAGAATAGCAATAAAGTAATTAGAGATGTACTCGGCCAGTTGCTCTTTGGGATGACGCGTCAGTCGTTTTATATTTGAAAGTGCTTCCAATGCTTTATATTTGCAATCAGGAACGCCCAAGTTCATAGCCAGTATAGGTACAATTCGGGCAGAACCGTCGCGAGCTAAGTCTTTCACTTTCTTATTCGTGAACTGTTGCAATCTTTTAGTTCCATAAGCCAGGATAGAAGGATCCTCTTGCATATATAAGGATACAAGAACATCATGAGCACATTTTTGACAAAGATATTCAGTGGACACCTCTAAAGATTGAGCGATAGCATTAATAGCTTTATCATCTGCTTGAATCACAGCATATGGTATAGCATATTGCAAGTAGACTCTGATGTACTGAGGAATTTCATAGTCGAAAAGATTGATTATACTTTCAGCAAAGCTCGGATCAATAGGCAGCATGCGCACCACGAACTCTGTTAGTTCTTTCTCTTTTGGCTGACAAAGGATGGAAATGTCATCGCGTTTCGCTATTTCATTCAACTGGAAACCAAATAAGTTTATAAATTCACTTTTAATTAGATGGATGTCTTACCTTTGATAAGAGATCATCAGCACGATCATCTTTTGTTTGCAAAGATATTAATTCTTTAACAATGTCCTGAACATTATCAGGTGAGGCTTGATTCGTATGAGTTGAGGAGGTATGGTATTCTATTCCACGATCTTGACCAAAGCTTGACTGAGAATCTAGCCAAGGTGTCGGTACACCATTTTCAGATAGCATTTTGGATATATCCTTTATAGCATTCAACTAGCAGACAATGTTGGTTTTGTATGAATCTATATACATTAATAAACGCTTACTTTAGCTATGTTGGATGATGAGTCAGGATCAAAGGCTAGTTCGTTTGTAATATAGCTTAGTTTCCATTCATCATTAAAATGGAAAGCCTGATCAGAGAATGCTATGTTCGATGCGATTGATGCATAAATATTTGTAGTCTCCTTTGACAGGCCTTTTTCTTTCAGAGCTTGTAAAATGACGATCAGTAAGTCTTCTACGATGGCGTATCCACAATCATCCAACCGATTAGAAATGATCTCTTGGCAAATTCGACTAAATGCCTAGGTCGCGCGATATGTTAATGCAACGTGCCCATTACCCCCAAGGAATTCTACTCACTTCGAGAAAGTGGACAGATGTACTATCTAGAGAAAAACGCAGAACCTGGGGTAGTAGACCAACAAACGCAGATACATTTGAATTGAGATAACTTTTAGGGTCTGAACAAATTACAATTGACAGTACTTGGGTGCATAGCTGTACTAAACTTATCAATTGTTGTTTATCCATCGAATCGCGCAATTCGAAGGTATTCTAACGAAGGAATAATTAGATTATATATTACACTTTGAACGCGTGCTCTCCTACATTTGTAATCATAGTTGCACCTCGAGAAAACAGTAAGGAATCTATAATATACACGCTATCTAAGCACATCCATTTCTTTTTGTATATCCAATAAATACAAACCTCTAGTTAACACCAGCAAATTACGTAGTGCAGCATTATAAGTTGGTGTGCCCATCATATTAGTAGATGATAGGATCTTGGATAGGATCTCGCAGTATATATTCTTTTGTGCTCTCAGATTTTCATTCTTTATGGCATGGTAAAGTAGTAGTTCTGACAGACCATCAAAAAATTCGATGGGCAGTTTGGCTTCGTTGAATATGTTGAAAGTTTCAGAGATATCTAACAAAAGAAATGGTGAGCATGTATAGTTTATAACATGCTTAGACATTTACTTGCAATGCAATCATTCTTCGTAATGAGTCGCACCAAGTTTTCCTTCAGGCTTTTGTCGCCCTTCTCCATGGTACAACAACTAAATGGTTATAATGAAAAGAAAAGGAAAAGACTGTCTTTGAACACTGAAAATTGACATTTTCAGATTTAGGCGAACCGCGTTTCACGTAGTTTCGTGATTTTTCGTGTAACATGATCAAGCAAAGCGCGCATTGTATATCTCAAAAAGATTAGGTAAAAGGATCGAGAGAATGCTCTCGGTCGGAACCAAGGTATATTTATATTGGATAAATACTACACGCAAAAGAATCTTAGCGTTTATGGCCGTCATACAAACGAATGTGCTGTCGGGGGCCTTGTAAGTAAACTATGCGATCCTCTAAGTGCATTTCTACCCTAGATATAACAATGTAAGCTAATCCTATTCATGGAATTAAAGCCATAGTTTAGATTTGTCTAGTGCTACTGTTGAAAAAGGAATAACTATTGCAAATATCAATAGATATGAAAAGAAAGCAAACTATGCTTAATGTATAATCGGGCACACAATATAATTTTCTATAAACTTTGCTAAACGATTCTTTGCGTATTCTTGATTATTTTGCTTTGGTCCTCAAGAAACCCAGATATAAATTCGACATCCGGGAAATATATAGGATAAAAGGTACAAAGTTATTTGTAAGGCTATAAAGAGACTCTATTATTAGCTATACCTTTCTAATATGTCGGTTTTTTTGCTTTCTAGAATATGCTTTTCTTATGGGTTTCTTTACGAAAGCTGCAATATTCAAAAGGTAATTAAAGTCTATGTAAACTTTCCTGCAATCATTGACACAAAAAATATTGACTAAATGTCGCATCTGATTAGTATCCCATGCATAAATAGACTAAAATATTTGACTTTAATCTTTGTTTCATTAGCTGAATGAGTACTTTTCTCTTTCGTTTACTCAAAAGATATATACACATGTAAAAGTATATTATGTAATGCTATTCCGCTTTGATTATTCAATAAACTATGATGTATTGAAATAACAAACTACTTCATTCATGCTCGCCTGCATCTATCAGATTGTATTGCGACAATAATTAAAAAAGCCATGTAACAAACAATAAAAAAAAATGCATAAAAACGGTTTCTTTTTTTTCCCTCGTGATTTGCTCTTTCTTTTACTTAAAAAAAAAATGGTAAACTATCATTTTAACAGTAAAAATATTGAACAAGAAACTGAACTTACGTGCTTTTAGACTATTTCTGTTGGTGATACACTCCCTGAAGCTACTCTCACGTACGTTCCTTACGACCCCAATCGCGACCCTATGGCTTGTCCTGTTCCCATCAAATATGATCTTGCCAAGGAGCTCAAAGGTAAGAAAGCTGTTATCTTTGCTATTCCTGGTGCTTTCACACCTACCTGTTCCGAGCAACACGTCCCTCAATATTTGACTAAATATGATGAGCTCAAAAAAGCTGGAATTGATGTCATTATCTGTACTGCAGTCAATGACGGCTTTGTGATGGATGCCTTTGGTCAGCACTTAAAGGTCAAGGATAAGGTTATCATGGCCTCGGATGGTGGCTCAGACTTTTTCCAAAAGTTGGGTTTGACTTTGGATTTGTCAAAGATGGGTATGGGTGTTCGTTCCAAGCGTTTTGCTTTGGTAGTAGATGATCTCAAGGTCATCTATATTGGTGTAGATGAAAGTGGTGTTGATAAATCTGGACCCGATGCTATTCTCAGTAGTTTAAAATAAAATAAACCTACGCATGTCTTTTTCCCTTGTATAAATCTTGTTTATTTATGAAGTTATTAAGAATGAGCTGCATTTTTTTAGGCAGCTGAAAAGTTTGTTAATGCCAACATCGGGCGTCCATCCTTGGATACCTGAACGCTCTTTCTTTGTACATTTTTTAAGTGTCTGGAAGAAGCCAACATGCGTTTATGTTGAATAGCAACATTCGAACAAGAAACGCTTGCCTGGTCTTCTTGCGTGTCTAGGGTTGATAGTACGCTAATAACACTACTATCTAACTGCAGGATTTCCTTGGACAATCCGTCCTCTTTACGACGGTCGGGTACATTTCCTACTGTAAAAAAGAGTTAGATATGTGTGTGTGTATTTATCTCTTTGACCACACATTTACCTTTCAGCTTTTGACAAGGGTCTTGATGACCTACAAACCACTCATCATCATCAGGTATTTCTACTTTCTCCGCTGCATAACTTTGTATGGCCTCGGTCGCTGTAGCAACATTGAAACAGTTGCGAATATCCAATCCCGCATCTCCCAAACATCCAGGCTGCTGACCGAACCGTTTGGGACCTTTGATTTGACCAAACTTCATCACACTCATACGTTCCATCGAACTATCATTGGCTATGAAATTAATAATGTCTTGATCTTCTTTTGTCGATACTGAAGATTTAACGGAGTCACTGAAGCTTTCAGACGATGAAGGTGAAGACATTACAAGTGGAGACGAAATCTCTAACTTTTGTATGTGGTTAATACTGGATGAAACAGACATTCTGCGCGAGATCCACGTAGATAAGCTTTTTCTAACACTTTCAAGCCTTTTGATAGTAGGCTGTAGTTGACTACTAGCTTTGCTGCTTGAGCAGGATTTGTAGCTAGCAGAACCTAATGACCTTAGAGAGGCTGAAGGCTGCAAGATTCTGGCAGCTTGTTGCTGTTTCTGAAAAGTGTCTTGCAGTAGTAAGTGATACTCATTAGCAACGGGTTTGTGTGTCGATGTAGCAGCCGATTTTGCATAGTTTCCTGGTGGTGGATCCATTGAAATTGGATGTACTAGCATGACAGGAAGTTCAGCCACCATTTCCGTCATGCTAGGGCATGATAGTTAGCATAAAGACTTTATTTCTAATACAAGTACTTACTTTTGTGCAGAAGTTATGGACATGCGAATGAAATACGAAACATCTATCAGCTTTTGGTTTCGAACAGTGACTTGATTCGACTAACAACGACAATGAATTCATATCTTACAATCATATTATCAAGACTTACTGGTGCTTCAATAGTCAAGGTGACGCGATCTTTTTGACTGGGCTCTAATGGATTCCACCAGGTAGTTAATGAGGACTGTGCAATAATCTCGCAGGACGAAGTGACGGGTATAATAGATTGATCATTAGCGTTTATAGAGTATGTACTTTGTTTGCGCACCAGTTCCAGTTTCATATCCACGACCTACAGCAAACAAATAAGCAAACATTAATATATGCGTTACACAGAACTTACTGTTTCTTTCAGGGTAGCATTATGGATTTTAACTGTTACATAGATGGGTGCGCCCGACATCCACACAGTACGTGGCATGGTTAAATCAATCAATACATGGCCTTCATCAGTCTTCCATACTTGCTTATTGCTTTGTAATACAGGCGTATAGAGTGTAGAAGCGTCCTTAAGAGATCTTAGTACCATATTTGAATAGACAATTACTGGCTTCTTTGTAATATGAGGCTCGCATGATTTCTTGGACAAAATACTAATAAATGCATATGTAAGGCCTCAGGAACAACTTAATAAAGAATCCATACCTATACAAGTAATACTGAATAGACCCTTTCTTGTCTATATACGTTCCACCCAATTCAAAGGGTACTGAAGCAAGGAATGGTACCGTGATTTTATTTGATGCCGCGTACTCTTCTAGGTTTGATATGTTCAAAATGACCAGGTTCAGGAATTCAAAGTTCTTTATATGAGCTTTATGCGAATCCATTACCTCTAAAAGGGCTATGAGTATAATACAATATGCGATTTACAAGCATCTACCTTCTATACCAACTAACGTTAATTTAAGATTAGAGAGCTGCTGTAGATCACCGTCTTGTTGAATGACAACGGAGCCAGCTAGTTCACCACTAGCTACTACCAGCGGAGATTTCATGTAGATCTGCTGTTGTATCACTGGCTCTAGGTTGCTTTTTGAGAGCGTGCTAGGTGTAAGACGCTTCAGTAGATGAGAGAATGTAGGGGAGGTCATTGATTTAGTACTCGATAGTTCAGGTTTTACAGCTGGACTGATGCGATTCCTTTTAGGTACTGTAACTAAAGGAGGCAACACGCTTAACCATGATGATGGTTTGATATCAGTAGGCATTTGAGTAATAGTAATAAAAAAAAGGGGGGGGTGGGGACAAACGTATAAATTCTCTTTTTATAAGTTGATAATAGTCCGAGTAAATTCTTTATAAAATTCCTTTATTGTTTTTCTTCATCAATAGGCAATTGAATATGTCTTTTTTGATTAGAAATGAGTGAAAACGTAATCAAGCTAGTTTCAATTGAGAACAACCCAATGAGAAAATACTTCATATAGTAAATAAAATAGAATACGATACAGTTTTCTTGTAATAAGCACATATCTTGCTGTCCAATAATATCTGTTGATTTTAAATCAAACAGAATAGAAAACATCCAGCTAAAAGCTAAACCAAGAGGCATCATGAATTGACAAGCCATCTCGATAAAACACGTCGTATTCTCGCTAGAAGTGCTTAGCAAGATGAATAAAGGACAAAAGATGGAGGCTTGGGCTGCTACCAGAGTAGATATTAAGCGACGATCTGTTATGGTTTGGATAATCCATGTATTTCCTTGATCTTGCTCGTCCGTAATACTTAATGGAATTGAATTTGAGCTATAGAAACCAAGAGACCCAATTACTATCACCACCGCTGTAATCAAAGAGGATAATCGAATGCATTGCAATAAAGCAAAAGTACGCGTAGTCATGATAATAGAATAGAAAACTAAAAGAAAGAGAAATAGAAATGGGAATGCTTTATATCTGTACTGTACATATCTCGAGAACATAAGCGAGTCAAGATTGCAACCAAGCAACCAAACAAGTCAGAGCATGCGATTAAAACACCGCTTTCTTTTGCCTTCTTTAGCCGGATGGATTAGTCAAACAAGCTATTTTTCTTCTTTTATTCATTTCAATGAGTTCAGAAACACGTCCAACAACAAGATATTGGTGTCATATCTGTAATGCCGAAGTACCTATCTATATGGCACCCGACCCAACCTGCCAACAGTGTAATGAACAGTTTATAGAAGAAGTAAAAGAGAAACATGGGCCCAATCTCGAGGATTTGTATTTAAAAACTTCGTTTATATAGCTTCACTCTGATGACGATCCTCGAGAGTTCCTCGCTGGAAATGGCAATAACACGCATACTGATCGAGAAGGACCGAGAATGCCTGAAGCAGCGCAGTTCTTTACCTTCTCTCCTGGTCGACTGAATGGTGAAATGGGTGATGATATATTTCAATACTTTACACCTCCACCCCCACCTCGACCTGCTTCAGAACAGCAACAACAGCAGTCGCAGCACGATGAGGACGAAACTGCCAGAACATCCGATAACCCTTCTCCATTAGGCAATTTTGTTCAAAACCTGCTGACTAACATGCTGGGACAGAACGTAGATATCAGTCAAACCAATACTGATTCAACGCGGCCCATGGTCTTTTTCGGTAATATGGTAGATGGTAACGTGCGATTCCAGCCTGTGCCATCAAATGGCGCTATGCCTGGTGGTATGCCTGGCGGTATGCCTGAAGGTGCTGAAGCTGAAGGTGGTGAAAATAATCGAGGAAATCGTGAAGAAAACCGAGGCAATAACATTGCAAGGTAAGGTGAGATCGTATATCAATCATGCTGTATCTAAACCGTGTCTATAGTATATTACAATTCTTATCAGCCGTGACAGGTTCTCCTATAGACGGCGGATTAGCTGGTAATCCAAACGACTATGTATTTTCACAAACTGCTCTAGATAATATCATTACACAATTGATGGAGCAAACTGGAGGGTGGGTATAAAGAAAATCGTCGATTTTAAACTGTATTGACATTGATTATAGAGCATCAGCACCTCCTCCTGCTCCTGAAGAAGTTATTGAAGCACTTGTCAAAAGGCCTTTGACTGATAAAGAGAAAGGTACTTATACTATTCATATACTCAGTCATTGACTAACGATATATATAAGCTCAAGAAACAGATTGTGCTGTTTGTAAAGATCATTTTGAAATTGAAGAACAAGTGATTGAATTACCCTGTGAGCATATCTTTCATGACGAATGTATCAAGCCATGGTTGAAATTAAACAGCACTTGTCCAGTTTGGTAAGTTTATATACAACTAGTCAGTACATCCTCTAATCCTATGCTTATAGTCGTCATTCAGTACTACCAGAGAATAGAAACAGCAATAATGACGATGATACCCACCAGAATACAAATACTACCGATACACCGGCAGAAAATGATAGATCAGCCAATAGTACTAGTGCTGGTAACAGTGCAACTGCAACTGCATCATTTACATTCACTACTAATTCCAATGGACAGCAACAGCAGCAGCAGCAGCAACAACAACAACAACAACAACAACAACAACAGCAGCAGCATATGCCTGCTTCATGGCCTTTGAATATATCAGCTGCTTTCCCTTGGGTTAACCAAAGTATGGCAAGACCAGGAAGTCCTTTCAATTCCACTACTACATCCCCTCCTCCTCCACCACCTCCTCCAGCTTCTTCTACAGCAACTACTAATAATACTTCAGCATCAAATGAACATACTCAAACAATAGACGATGACCTTGATCTTGATTAAATTCGTATCTATCAAAGCAGTAGCAATCATACATAGTAACAGTAGTTGTAGTATTAGCTGAATGGCAAAAATAAAACTGAATGAAATACTAGATAGAGAGAGGATGGGGTATATTATGATTGAAGTCGACTGGCTATTTGAAGCTTTGATCTAATGGACATAGTGGTCATAATGACAGATATTACAATAATGAATAAGCATATCACAATAGAATACACGCATCCAAACTTGACAGAATTAGAAGAATTTAAAGTAGTCTAACGGTATGAATCAGCATATCGGCCCATAACCTTATTCATTAATATACTTACTGCAAAAGATGCACCGTAATGCGATACAATAACCCACCCAATCTTCAGCCATCCTTTCATTTGAGGTAGTTCAGAAAATCCTTCAAATGAAATCATCATCCAGGCCATATGCATTAATGAGAACAGTGAAGTAGTGATAGCTGATATGAAGTACAAAGTAGCCTTGGGACAGGAAGGACACATAATGACTCCGGGACCAATAGATTCAACCAATAAAGAGATATAACCCACTAAACTGCTCATAAGTGCATATCCAAATCCAGAAACTATCCAGGGTTAGTCTCTTATTCAACGTTTTGTTAACATAGTTTACTAACCAAATGCGAATATAGATCGGTTGAATGGAGATTTTGGATTAGCAGATACTGTGTTTAATCCTGTTTCTGCTTTATTGAGAACCCAGTAAAACCCACAACGGCATATTTCTTGTATGGCTACGCTATAGGTAATGCTAACAAAGTGATTTAATTGTGTCTCTTTCGCAAAATACCATATTACACTAGATACTAATAAAGCAATTAAACAAAAGAAAGCGCTAGCAATTAAAAATTAGATCAAAAGCAAAATGTATTTTCAGTTGCTTGTACCTGGAGACCATGAGTAATACATATTGCGCATTAGGTCCAATGTACAAGAAGAAAATAGAAAGAATGGGTCCATATGCTATTAAGAGGCAACCAAAGAATGTATAGAGTGACATTGCAAATCTAATAAGTTAGAAGGCATATGCTCAAGGTACACGCGCGCTTTATTTACTGTGGTAATTGGAAGCTTTACGTATTTTGATTGGATAGCGGCGATCAGCATTACCAAGAGCTGAGGAGAAGATTATTGAACATCTTTCTTTTCCAGTTGCTTTAACGCGGCTTTTACCTAATTAAAGCCTTCTGATGAATGAAGACTATATTAAACATACTTTCGTAAAAGTCTATGCAGATCTAATGAGGTACCGAATAAGCAAAGTTTATTTCAGAGATTTAGGATTACTGGCCAGATACATATAGATATATATATGCTACTTTCCGTTTAATTATTTTATGTTAATAATGTTGATTTCTTGTAGGAATGGAGTTATAGAAAAAATTATAAAGCGTTCTTCTGCAAAGGAGACATATTTCAATTAAAAACTGTATCTAAAGGGGGAGTTGGCAACAAAGATTGATTTTTAAAGAAAAAAAGAGTCTAATTGGATAACGGAGATTCGATAAGCAACTGAAGCGGTATATGATTGGCTGTCTGATGTAAAGTAGCGAAATCTTATACTCTACAGAAATAAATTGCTGTTGATTAAACAGTCTTGACATAAAGAGAGCTTAATGCTACGTATAAATTTAATTGAATAATTTTACGTGAACTTTCATAGAATAAACAATTACGAATATTGTGCATCACTTTTACTATAAAAAACGCGTGATAGTCTTCATTTATATGAGTTTCGTTGGATTTTTTGATTTGGTGATAGTAAGTCGCGTTTTTTTTTTTTAAAAATATATAGTTATTATCTTTGCACTATAAATCTCATATTAATGGTGTGTAAAATGTGATCCAATTCCAAGCCAAAAACGCATACCAAAGAACAAGCCAATTAAAGCTCCGTTGAAATTTGGCTCATGGTTTAAATATCTAGGCATCCTTCTCTACCAATCAAAACTAGTAATTTTCTGTTCGCGCCCACGCGCTAAATACAAGTGAAAAATATTTTCCCAACCTTCCTTTTCCTTCTTCTTATTTCACTTGAATCATATTTTAAAAGATGGACCGTAATAATCGTTTTCAACCTTATGACAGAGCGCCTCCAAGACAGCAGAATCAGCAACAGCAACTTTATGGAGGTGGAAATAACAATAATAACAATTTCCGCCGTGATGACTACGGCAATAACCGCCGTGGTGGTGGTGGCGGTGGTGGGGGAGCCATGAGAGATCAAAGAGGAAGAAGAGGCCCAAATAATAATATTGAGCGTTATAATGATAATGGAAGACCTTATAATAAGAGACGTCCTATGGTCTCTAGAGTAAAGCCTGAGTATCCAGACGAAAGTAATGAAGCATACGGTAAGTTTATACCCTTTTTTTTATACATATATATCCCTCCACCTTTGAGTCAAGGCTTTTTCTATGAGAGATTATGAGACATACTTGAACTGTATTAAGCCCTCAAACACCCTATTTCCCCTCTCTTATTGTATCAAAAATTCTTAATATTATCAAACAATATATGTTCATGTATATAATCAGGATATGAAGACCCAGATGACCGATTACCTCCACATATAGAGTCAAGAGTAGCTCGAGAAAAGCCTTGTAGGACGTTATTTGTGAGAAATGTTCAGGTAATCCCCCTAAATGTATAGTCGTAGAGACGTAATATCTTAAAAATGTTCACTTTTAGTATACAATCAATGAGAATGAAGTGAGAAGTTTATTCGAAAAGTATGGTGAAGTCAAAGACGTCTTCAATCTTATCGAAAACAGAGGCATGATCTTTGTTACCTTTGTAAGTTCATTTGGGTTTAGCTTGATGGTTTTACTTATTCATATTAGTATGATGTTCGTGCCGCTGAGGATGCTAAAGAAGCTATGCAAGGTGTCTTTTTGAGTGATAGAAAGATTGATGTTCATTATTCATTACCTAAAGAAGAAGAAGAAAAGGCAAGATGCGATCGAACTAAGAATCAGGTATTTAGGACAGTCAATTAAAAGGTCTAGTTTAACCAACCCATGTTTTGTAGGGCACTTTACTTTATACACTTAAGAATTCAAGCATTGAGTTGGATGATTATGAGTTACAATCGTATTTTGCTCAATTTGGTGAAGTAAAAGCCATTCGTGTACCTCATTTCAAAAAGAGTACAGCTCATAACTTCAACCATCAAGAACGGTATATATATATACATATTCATATGTATCTACTACTAGTATACTAACTGATCATCTAGTAATCAACAGCGTTTAGTTGAGTTTTATGATTCAAGAGCTTGTGTTGATGCTTACGATGCAACGTTGGATACTGAGTACAAAGGAGGTAGATGGGATGTTGCCTTCTTCTGGGATCATCCATATAAAGAACGTGCCAACGCGCATCAGAGACGAGAAAGAAACCAAGAAAGAGAAGATATCAGAGGAGGAAATAATAGAAGACGTATTGAACCTCCAATGAGACGCGATGGATATGACCATTATAATGGAGGCGGTATGCGCGATGATAACCGTTATGCTCCTCCTCCTCCTCTTGCTTCTCATCATGCTGATCCAAGATTACAATATCAAAGTATGGCTCCTCCTACTGCCCCATCTTCTTCTTCAATTGCTGCTTTCCCTGATAATCAAAGATTAGAACAAGCTCAAAAAGCTCAACAGATTTTATCCATGTTGGCTCATTCGCAGCAGCAGCAGCAGCAGCAGCCTGCTCAACAGCCTACTTCTTTAACCTCACCCTTCCAACCTACTAATTTACAGTCTCCACCCGTCCAACAGCACATGATTCCACAGCAGTCGTTTGTTCAACCAGTTCCACCTACTGAAGATCAAGCCTCTCAAGTCCAACAATTGTTAGGTTTATTGGTAAGGCGAATACCGTTTATGGTTTAGTAAAAGCATTTATCTTACCCTTTATACTATTACAGAGTCAAGCTGCCCAGCAGCAACAGCAGCAGCAGCAACCACCACAACAGCCACAGCCACCTCAGCAGATAGCCCCTCCTGTTCCTACCATTCCTCAAAATGTTGCGCCTATCCCAGGTATGGATCCTGCTACAGCGTTATCTCAGTTAGCCGCATTACTCCAACAGCAGCAGCAGCAGCAGCAACAGCAGCAGCAGAACCCAAATCAATAAGCCATTTTCTTCTTTCTATCCTATTTTACTATTTGAGCATGTCTTTCTTGTTACTCGACCCAATTTGATGCTTTCAAAAATTATATATACATGCGTTCTGTAACATTCCCTTTTGATATAAATAATCATTCTTCTACCTATCATTCGGCACTTGACGTCTAATATGCTTATTCTTGAGCCAACATTGAGCTTTAAACCGACTTAGTATATAAGAAAATGCGTCGTATTTCTTAAAAAAAAAGTTCATGTATATTATGTAGCTGACTAATCATCCATCACAGGAAATGATGCAGTTGTGACAGGAATGATCCGTACACGTGTAGTAGATTAAGCATTCAGTAAACGTTTAATGAATTGTGCCCTTAAAGTACTACTTTTATTTCGTATCTGAGCAAAAACTTAGGTAGGCATGACATATCTATCGTGATCACATTAGGTTTCCGTAGTTTTCATCCCATTTGCGAATAATAAATAAATAAATATATATATAATTGTATCATTTTTCGCGTTATTATCTGAAATGAGGCCATGTCATTTATTCGAAACTATTTCAAATTTACAACAAAATTCAGTGATGTCGAATTGCTTGTTATCTTTTTTTTTGTAGGTCCTGTCAACAATACATGATATTTACCACAACCTCCGCCAAACCAGCCACAGCAGATACTAGATTGCTTAATTAATATGTCAAGATTCGCTTTGCAAAACAATGGATGCGTATTAATTTAAAATCTCAAACAAAATGCTATGCGCACCCTTTTTCATTAAAGACTAAAACCAACCATTATTATTTTCAACCTCAAGATAGAAGTTTATTTGACCTCGAAAGACATTCCTTTAGAGTCCTACCAACACTGAATGTTATGCGGCGCTCTCTCTTCATTATATTGTAGAAATAGCTATGGCAGACCACTTGGACCCGCGCATTGAATTGATCAATCTTGATCCAAAAAAATGCTCTGAAAATTGTTTCGCCCAGCCTCCAACACTGCTTATGTAAGATAACTTTAAAGCTGGATCATTAATCTTAGACTAAAATCTCTGTTTAGTATAGGTATTGCCACGTAACAACAACGCGCTATGCAAAAAACTGTTGCTTGAGAGCGCATTCCATATCCAGGCTTTTTTTTTTTTTTGGTTCTTTAGATACAAACTGAAAATAAAGACAACGAGCAGAAAACTTTCCTATTTTAGAACAGGCGATTGGCAATGTATCCAAATATTTTCGCGATTTTTTAAATGCAAACTGGGAATGAAAAAAAAAAAAAAGCAGAAAGACCTTCTTATTTAGGAATAGGCAAAATGGCATAATAGAACAAAGCATGATTCAAGTATGGTTTATCTCAAATATATATATATATATATATAAAAGAAACAACGTATGGAATTTTCAATAGATGCCAAGAGCTCATGCCCATTGCCAATCGCGTAGCATGTATTAAACAAAGTACAGAAGTGCAATAAAAAAATATTTACCTAATCTCTAAATCAGTTAAACGATGCATGTACATTATCAGAGCTCACATCTAAAACTACAATTACAATATCTAAAGTAAATTAAATGAAAAATTTAACACATTGTACTATTTGTCATTCTGTGAAATCAATGATGCTTATTATCTAACACTATGTAACTTGATTCTCTTCAATGTTATCTAGCTACAAATATACCGGTCGTGAAAAGACCATTGTAGTATGTAATATATTGCAGTATTTACCTTTTATCTCGTACATGCAAGGCATATGGAACTGCTTTTACTAGAAAAACAATTAAAATATCTAGAAAATCAAACTATTAAAAAGAGGCTCATTATTTTTTTTTCTTAAAAAATGCTTTGCAGTCAAGCCCATATATGATGTTCTGCATGCATATATATTAAAAATGATTCTTTAACCATCTGTCAATTTCACTAGATTTGAACCACCGCTTAAATCAATTAACTAACAAGAATGCAAGAGATACATGTTATATGTTAAATCTTTTGGAGTGCTAATCCTAAGACATCAATTTTTTAAAAGTAGAAATACAAGAGATATAAGCTATCTAGAGGGATTTAGCTTAATTTTGTAATAAAAGGTATTACCGACTTCCAATCAACTTTCTACCTGCTTTTTATATTAGCTTGTCTGTGGTTGCTTCATTAAATTATTCAAACTTCGATTTTCGATTCGACGTTAAAAAACAGGATTCTAAATATGATACTTATTGTTTTAGAAAAGGACGTTTACATTTTACTGCCGAGGGTATCCCTTTTAAAAACTCTGAAACTTGTAAAAAAAAACTTTATTGGGTGACTAATAGTTGAAGGTATAAGCATATAGCAAACGCGTAGTTTTATGCAACTCGTGTTTACGCGACTGAGGTTTGTGTGTATTATAGTCTTTTTTTTATACAATGGAATTCAAGGCTGCTCTCCCATTTGATAATTTTAAACGTAAGATTTTATGTTAGTTTCACGTTTTTAAAAAGATCTAATTGTTTTTGATAAAGCTCTTTCAGGAACAATTGATGCATTCTCTCATTTGAGCGAACTTTTAGACATCGAGATTCGTAACGAACAGGTGAGCTGATGGCCCACGATTTTCGTATTGTATTCGTGGATTCTCATTTATATTGAAGCTTTTGATTAGTACAACGAATAGTACAAGAACAGCGCAAGCGATTGCCTATGTTTCTCGAGATTTCTTTAGTAATTATAAACTTTTACGTAATGGCTCAGAAGACACTCGAATGCGTTGTAGAGTAAACAATAAGGTAATGTGTGTAAATCGTTATATAACGGATATATCTGTTTAAACATGTTTTATCGGTACAGAATTTCAATAGTATTCTCAAAAAGAACTTGGATAACGAAAATCTGATACTAGAATGCCAGCTACATATTACGCAAGGCTATAGTGATGAACATCAGCATGTTGAAGCTAGAATCTATATGAAACTGGTATATAAAAACGGTATTACAAAGAAGAATACACTATGGTATTATGATGGAGATCCCATCATACCGTTTTTTAAACAAAGCAACTATGCCAGTAATATTCGCTGCGACCCTCACCTTTTTAAAAAGAAACTGGCCAGTTTTGACCCTAGAACGACCGAGCTGAGGGTGTCTTGCACGCCACAAAGCTTCCATATCCAATCACATTGGGATGAATATTCTGCACCGTTTAGTAAGCCATTGATGGCGTTATTTTTATATTAGCTCATCGACTAACGTATATACATCTATAGTGCATCGACCTGTACGAACTTCATATTTGATTAGGCTTCAAGCATTTATAACTTATACATTGGGAACCCCAACCAAACTCATCTGTAATTATCGAGAGTTTAAAGCTGTGATTGATTACATGGAGGCAGTGCAAGGCATGCTAAGTCTAGACTTTGATGGTGCTGGAGAGTAGGTTTAAAGTGGATGTTTGGTTGGTTTTTACACTTACACTTGTTATAGTCCTATCATGTTTTCATATTCAAGACCTGGTACTTTTCTTGTACACATAGCCTTATTAACTCGACCACGAGTATTCAGTCCAGAAAACACGCCTGCTGATGACTCAATCATTAGCCTCAACAATAACAGTATTACGCAATAAAATGGCTAATTAGTGCTTTCGTTTGAAGCTCTTGGCCCTCGAAACAGCATTACATCAATAATGTAATTAATATCTAACTATAGAAAGCTATCAATTAACTGAATATCATGTACCCGATCTTTGGTTTGCCCTGAAGTGGCTAGACTCTCGATCAATATTCATTATTAATGAGCTGTCGATTAGTCTAGTACACTGCTCACTCTTGAATAAATAGGAGCTAAAGATGAAAGAAGGGTATCAAAAGATGATCACTGCTAGTATATACTATGGAAATAGCCCTCTTTTGATGTAGAATACACATCACAGCTTTAATACTTTGAGAAATCCACAGTTTCAATTTATAGAATAAAAGTACATCAATACCATACTATAATAAACGTCATAGATAATATCATACTAATAAAAAAATCTTGTTAATAAGACGTCAAAGTCCCAAAGAAGGAATATCCAAACAAGTACATTGGAGATTGATCGACAGTGCACTGAAAACTGAAGCGCCGCATTCATTGGCGGTCGGCAGCTAAATATGATTAAGCAGAAGCGTTAACCACGGTAGATGATAAGATCATATCTTGATTACCAATGAGCCTAGATAAATGCTTGTTTTCCTCGAAATGTGAAGCAAGCGATATGTCCTTTTTAATAAACCAACCTTCATGCCCATATGCTAACATAGATATTTCTTAGAGGTTGATACATACTGGAAAGCGGAGAGCAAAATGTAGCATGTGATGTCTCGTCAGTACACATAGTTCGTGTTAAATCAGTGATAAATCAACAACAAAAAGAGATAAATCCATGAATTTCCAGAAAAATATAGAAAATGACATGCTCTTTTCAATGAGTTTGCATTTCTTAAAATGAATTTAAATAGGCAGACGTTAAATGTCTCCGAATTTTTGATATTCTTTGTTAGCTTATGCCATAATTTCTCTTTAATGGGATTACATAAAATAGGCGTTCTCTAGCAGAATCATTAGTGCTGATTAGTATGACTATATGACCATCTGACAGAAACATGACGCCCGGGAATGATATCTTTTCCGGAACAATCAGTTTTCCCATTTTCGACTGTTTTAGCGGATTGCATTTTTAGTGGTTTAGTTATTAATAGCTTTTTTTTTGAAATCAGCATAATGTGTACTACCACCACGGGCCATATAAATACCTTCTCTTGGCTTTGTTTTTAGTTCTTCTTCGCTACAATGATAAATCCTTCTCCTCCTCCAGTACCTTTACATCAATCGACTGCCTTTATTCACAGTACGAAAAATGATTCTCTATTCAGCAATTCATCAGTAGCAAAACGAAATAGCGACCTATCACTAATAGACTATGACTCAACAAGCGACGAATCTGATGCAGATGGTCTCCGTTATTCATCCAGTGAGGAACACCAGTTTTGGCAAGTTCATTCTAGCACCACGATTATTGCACCACCTACATTAGCCTCCGATATGTCTGCTATTTCTATGGACTATGTCAATCCTAAAACACTCAAAAAACCTCGTAAAGCACTATGTTTGGCTACTCAAGTACAACATATATTAGGATCCACGCTGGATGAAGTGGATAAAGATATTGAAAGAGAATGGGATCAAAGTCGAACTCAATTAGAGCAGGCTTTGATTTACTTGCCAAACATTTCTTTACTGTCCACCCAATCTTAGAGTTATATATAATCATTCTTTTTTTTTTCTGTATACTATTTAATCTGTCCATATCTTTTTTTTTATGTATTATCATTTAATTCATATCATGTATATTCTTCTCAATAAACTCCTATTTTTCTCTATACTCTCTTTGGTGTAGAGGTGTAACCTGACCAAAGACAGAATACCTCACTACAGATATTAGTGCTATCCCATTTTAGCCTCCACAAGCGATTAAACCGATACAAACTCACCCTTTGTTTTGTATAACGCATGCAAGATTACTGTGGTGGTATTGGATAAAATCACTATGCTAATTTTTACCTTACATCAGCCATTTGGCTTAGTTAGCAGAACAAGACAGAATTTGTATTCTTGCTTAATTTTGATTATTAAATGCAAGCTGACTATGTGCCTGAAAAGGGATCACACTTTACTGTTTCATCTTGCTTTTAAATTAACGGTTAAAATAGAATTCCCAGTTATCTTGGCATCATACAATGAAGGAGGTACAAAAAAAAAAAAAAAAGTCTAAGCAGATTTACTTTCAGCGACTGTTCTACAGTATTTCTAAAAAAAAATAATACCACTCTTTCAAAGGCAACGCTGTCCCACTTTAAAATATCCCTTAATGGTTTATACTCATTCTATCATTGTATGCAATTATAACTATTATAAGTATACAGCACGTATAACTTATGTTTATGATATCTAGGTCATTTCTTTCTGTCAGTACATCAAACAAAGAAGATAAAGACATTTCGTATTTCTTTAGATTCACAGATTGATTTCGTTGAAAAACCTATTTTTCCTATTTTTTTAAACGTGCCCACAGTTCGTGTGGTTTTAATGTAATAATAATAATTACAATACGCGCACATACTTCCAAATATATAGTATCTTAAATATTTGGAAAGCATATTTCTAAAATCCTTTCTTTATTCACAAAAAGATGAAAATTCGAAAATTTGGGCCTAAAGGGTATACCTATTTTACCTTCTTTACATTGTTTGATCAATCCCAGCTTAGTACCATAATCAAGTACTAGTATATCCTCATAATGAATTATTGCAGCTATTAGAGCCGTTATTTGATACAGATTTAACAAATATATTATATTTTAGTGATTGGCTATGAAAGCATGGAATTTATATAATCTCAATCTATTGATCTATAGATCTCTCGACCGATCCCAGTTAAATGTCACATCTGATTACAACTGCATGCCTGAAATGAGATGTTGAAAGTATAAACAACTTGCTATATATGATAGTTAATTGAGATCAGGAAAGATACCTATAGATGATTATTAGATATAAACTATAAGAAATGTAGATTATTTTTACAAACTAACTATTGATTGGTATAACATATTAACTACATTAAAGTTAGATAGTAGTTCTAATATTTAATATATACAACTGCATATATTGGTATATTTATTTAATAGTGTACAGTGAACATGTCACATTTATCGTTAGCTGATAGTAAATTGTACTGTATATATTGATTTATTATCTTCCACTTATTGGTTAACTTACATTAACTGGATTTCATGAAATGTATGCTCGTCAGAAAGCTTATGCCCTTATTGGCCCTTATTATAGAAAATGAGCTAAAGGTTTGATTTTCTAATTGAGTTGTAGTTACAAGTTAGACAGAAATAGATAGTTTTTTCAGGACAAAAATTGGATACTGGAAAAGTCATGTTGTTGTAGGTTAATAAAATAACGACTGAAGTATTCATACTAATTCAATGTCATATCAAATGGTATGATCTTGTCACTTAAAGGTGTGGTTTTGGTACACCGCAGCCTATCCTTCTATAACTAGTAAAGTCGACATCAATTGTATAGGTATTCATCTAGGTTGAGCTTTACACACTGAGCCAAACACTTCTTTGCAGCGGAAGAATAAATTGTACTCGACCAGTATGAAGTATAGTTCGGTAGGTAACTAACCTGTTAAGATATCAATGTACGTATTGTTATGCCAATCTTTAAATGGTAGTCAATAGGTGTCTTTCGTTACATGAATAATAGGTTCTGTTTAAACTACTCAAAATCGCCTTTTTCAACCCCAAAATACTAAACAGTATCATCAAACCACTAAAGTAGAGGCTTTGAATATAATATATGAATTCCAAATAATCAATGTATTATTATTATTATTATTATTTTTTACAAAATCAAGATTTGCCTTTTCCTCAATAGAAAGAGTAACAAGTCCTACTGAGCCACAAGCTAAACATACAGAACTTCATTGGCTGACCTGGCAGTAACATCGGCGTAAAATCACTTGTTATTTCGCCAATAACTGATGTTATTTTGCAGCCAAGTCGGGGATTAGCTGTTGACTCAGGATTATCCTGACTTCGGATAATGACTAATCTCGCCATCTTTTAGAGTAACTGCTGACACATCTAGTTGGTAACATCCTTCTAAAGTTTATTTGAAGCTCAGTCATCCGAATAATCAAAGATTGAGAGGCTCTTGGAAGGATTAAATATATTAATTTTATTTGTTTGATGCGTAGTGATACTATTAGTAAAGCACTGCCTTCAGGGATACTACTGCTCATCATGACGTTATAAAAGTGAGCTAAGCGATTACACAACACGTCTTTATATGGTGAACGGACGAAAAATAGATTTTTAGTGGTGATAACAGCCGGATATACAAAACTGCAAATAAAATAAAATGAATAGTTGGGCTTATATATATATATAGATAAACTGATCATGCACTTGAACTTTACCTTTCTTTCTTCTTTCTTATATGATTGATTCTCTTCCTAACCGCAGTAGCGGTAGTCCGTTTCGCAAAAGTATCGATGCGTCAACCAACAAGAAAAAGCATCATTCTTTAAAGATCGTTACTACTGATATTAGCAGCAATGTTTCTCCCAATACTTCTAGCAGTATGCGCCAACGATTATCATCCTTATTTCGTTCGTCTACTCCAGTAGTTGCAACACTTAAAGAAACTTTCAGCCATAGCAGCCATAATTTAAATACAAAGCGACAATCTGTTGCTGAGCAACCTACATTGATTGAGCCATTGCAATACAACCGGTCTTCTACTACGCTTTCTTCATCATCAGATACATCATCCGACCACATGCCTGCTTCTCCTGCTGACGCTAATACGTTTAATCAGCACCTTATGGATCCTTCTTTCTGGAACCCTTCAAAAAGTAGTACGCTAGCTTATAACGCACCTCCAGCACCTCCACCTCACCAACTGCCGTCACTTGCCTGCCAAGTACAAATGATCTTGGCACATACGCTTGATGAAATTGATGAGGAGATAGATCTTGATTGGGAAAAGAGTCGAAACGTACTACACCAATCGTTGATTACCAGCGAAAGAATTACCCTTTAAAAAAAAAATACCTTTGCCGCCATTACCCATGCTTGTACTACTACTTTTGTTCTCCTTCTGTCCAGTTACACAATCCCTTTACCTTTTTGTTTAAATATTTGTTCATTGCATATATACTTGAAACCCCGTACATTCTACTATTTACCCAATACCATTCATTATATACATACTTATTAAATAATAAACTATTTTATCGTTCCTTTCCTTTGAATATTACACTCAATTATACAGAGGCGTATTATAAGAAAGTCATTCCACCCTTCAGTATTAAACTATTGAAGATAATCAGTCAGTACATGCATCTCATATTAGAAACAAATTAGGGTCCTATAAGATGTAGTAGCTCATTTCGAGCATAGACTGCTCTTTCGATGCAACGTTGGGCCAAAATCGACTGATATTTCACGCGTCAAGTAAAGCGCCATACCAATATTCTAAGCTTTGACTTTTTGAACCTCATGAACCAAAATTGTATATCAAAAAATTGAAATCGTAGATAACAGATAACGAATGTACATTGAAGACTTTGCATATTAACAAAAGTTATATATAATGATCTTTTCTTTTGAATGGTATGTGTTTTGTGGAAAAATAATAATAAAACTTTTGTTTCAGGATGAAAAAAAAAAAAAGGCATGATGTCGGAGTTGGCTTGCACCTGCTTATGTTAGTTTATTGTAGTAAACTATAGGCATTAAAAAGAATGTACTTACACCTATATGTTTTTTAACAAAATAAAATTTGACTGAATTTTTTCGAGGGGTACCATGGATAATCAATTCAATCTCCACTACACAATAGAGGTTCAGTAATTTTTTGGTCTTACCTAGCAACATCTTCAAGCCTAAAAATTGATCTTTAATTGTACAATGTGCCAAGCAATATATATTACTTTGTAGGCTTGAAAAAATATAATAAACTGTGCTTACATTTGAATAATATATATTGCGACAAAAGTAATAGTAAAATTATTAGCCTAGAAAGGGAAAAAAACTGTAAATTCGGAGTTTCTCAAGATTGCTTATATTAGTTTACCTTTACTATACCTGAATTATTACAAGCAACGTGGTTTTTCAATATAATTCCCCAAATTTGATACCTCTAACTTTATTAATGGTTGGATTAAAGACTATTGAAAGTTCGAAAGAATTTTATTGAAAGTATCAAGAAAATTGAATTCAGTTACCGTTAACCAATGAGATCGGCGTTTCTTTTAGGCATAAAAACCAGCTTAAATCAAGAATTAATCGCTTTTACATAATAGTTATTAATACATGAAGACATGATAAACGTGTTTTAAAACTGTTTTAAATATACACACGCGAACCGTTAGCTAGTTTTATTCATCATGCATAATATATTTTAGCCATCCCTTCATTGATGCTTGTTTACTTGTATCTAAACATTGATTGCCTTTTTGATAAAAAAAAACCATAACTTGATTTTGTTTCAAAGCGTGATTCAACTTAATAGATATCTACAATGTGTAACACAGATTAAACTGTTGCCGTTTGTCCGGATGAAAGTACTGGCCAATTTTTCAGCCTTGGCAGTTTTTTCGCAATAAAGTAGTGCCAGTTGCACGAGTTTATCGGGTTTGTGCGCAATAGAAAACGTCACTGTTTGCCAAGTTTCTTAGCAATGGCCAAGGTCTCTTGTTCCAAAATTAACTGTCTATTGCTTGAGCTTAATCAATAGTCCCAACATAACCATGGGCGATTACAACTAATTTAATAGAAGATAACAAAGAAAATGCGGGGTACTAGTCTTCCATAGATACACGGGTTCAATAGATCGGCGCCACACTATCAGCCTATTTGGCTTCTGCAGTACTTGAGCCCATGTTTATGTTACAATACCGGGAAACTAGAGTATATCATTATTTTTTAAGGTTGAAAAAGTTTAAATTCTAGACTATACATCTTGGTATTCTTAGCTATTGTGTATCGCCAAGCAGACAAGATATTACTAATTATTTGATGCTCAAACAGCTTGTTCAATTCAAATGCAATGATCGTCAAAAATTTTGTAGCTATGACTGCATTCTTAAAACACTAAATTTACCTAGCCCAAATGAAAAAAGATCAGCGCCGTCTAATCAAGCCTAGTCGACTAAGAATCGACTGAAGTCTAATAAGCTCTAAGGGTACACAGAGAGTTTATAAATAAGATATATACACTCCGAAATTAGCACACGTTTGTTTTCTATTCACTAGAGGTATTTTATTATTTGTATTAACTATACATATCGCTTTCCATTAGGTTTAGAGTCTAATTGAATTGGCTGAGGGGTCAAATTGACCAATCAAGAACTAGGAATTCCAAAGAAATAAGAGAAAATTGCTATAAGACAGACCTGGTAAACGCAAGCTTGAAAACCATTTATAGATAACCATAGTAACCTTCTAATGATTGTACCCCTTTTTAATTTACTCTCCCAGCTCCACATGAAATAGGTATCCATTAAGCACCAATGTCTAAATTAGCTTGGCTTGAATTTTATATGACTTAGGCTGCTTTTTTGGGTTCTTTGCAGCGTTTAATTTGGAGTTTTTCGATAGGCTTAGTATAAACAAAGACTATTGTATAATACATAGGTTCATTATGAAGCAGTTTACATTAAAATGTCGCGAAATGACGCGTAAATCGAATCAAAACGCGTTGATATCATTCTTAAATATTATTCTCGAGAAATCCAGCCTGAAATGAAACACTACAGCTAGTTTAATTCGCACCGAAAATCGTTTCAAGTTTCACCGAAATAAAGTACCAATTCAAGTTTTCTGGATTGCAGGCAAGCCCATTAGGAAACACAAGAGTTAATTTACAATCTTATTTATTACATAAAATACAAGCAGTAAGTTACTTCTTTTTCTTCTTTCTAACTATTATCCTATACCATGTTTTCGAATATTTCACAACGGGTGAAACCGTTCCTGAACAAAGAATCAAGTACAGCCAAAGAAAAGAAGAGTGCGTTTCCAACAGCATCGACCGAAAGACGTACCATCTATGTCAATATGGACATTTCGCCCGATGATCTCGACGATTACGGCCAACCGACTACGTCTTATATATCAAACAAGATCAACACAGCCAAATATACTTGGTACACGTTCTTGCCAAAGAATTTGTTTGAACAGTTTCGTGGCATAGCGAACCTTTACTTTTTATTTCTAGTTATTCTTCAAATGTTTCCATTGTTCAGTTCTGCTGCCTCACCTGTGCTGGTAGTATTACCACTAGCTGCTATTCTGATCTTGACGGGCGCAAAAGATGCAGTAGAAGACAATAAAAGACAAAAGACAGATGAAAGTGTCAATAAAGCAATCGCATATACGCTGTCAGGCTGGAAAAATGTTAATATACCTGTCTACAAAGTAGCTCGTTGGAAAAGATGGCTACATAAACTAAAAGGGTTATTAAGCTTTAGTTACTCACGCAACCAACAACATCAACAACAATTTGAACTATCTGCACGAGGACTAAGTCGAGCAAATACCAATTATAGCACTGCCACGAGTCATTATGCAGAGCCACCTACTTCGCCTTCGGTCGCCTCTACCTTCAAAAATACAATCAAATCAACCGCATCCTTTTCAAAACTCGTCATGTCAAAAAGAAAGAGCCGTATGCCTTATAGACCAGGTCAAGTACCTCACTCAGTGCTTCGATCCAGCACATTCATCAGAAAAGAAACAGTAGAAGAAAAGCGCAAAAAGAGACAATCGACTGTTCGTCAGCCACTCGATAAAAGATGGCGTCGTACCTTGTGGGAAAACATCAAAGTAGGCGATTTTGTGTGTCTTCGCAATGACGATGCTGTACCTGCTGATATAGTCGTCTTGTCTAGCTCAGAACCAGATGGACTTTGTTATGTGGAAACTCAAAACTTGGACGGTGAGACCAATCTCAAGATCAAACGATCCCTTCAAGCTACCAATGAAATCAACACACCCGAAGACTGTGAACGTTCCAAGTTTTATATTGAAAGTGAACCACCCCACGCTAGTCTGTATTCCTACAATGGTGTACTCAAATGGAAAGTAGAAAACAATGATTTAATCCGCACTGAAACCACTCGAAGAAGACAAAATGCCAGTACAGACGAAGGGTTTATCATGACTAGTGAATCATCTGAAGATACAACTGTGGAACTACCTACAATTGATGAAACAGCGGATGCTTATGATAGCACTGATGATGATGATGAAGAGCCAGTATCTCACGAAAAGACAGAAGCTATTACTGCAAGCTCAGTATTATTACGTGGCTGTGTTTTAAGAAATACAGGTTGGGTGATTGGTATGGTTCTCTTTACTGGTAATGAGACAAAGATTATGCTAAACTCTGGTAAAACACCAAGTAAAAGAAGCAAAATGGAAAAGGCTACAAACCCCTATGTAAGAAAACATTTGTTAATACTATTTTGTATACTAACTGTCCACAGGTCATTGTTAATTTCGTGTTATTGTTGATTCTATGTTTGATTTGTTCTATCGCGGCCAGTATTGTCTATAATACTGATTCTTCTGCTGATTTATTTGAAAGTAAAGATGCTGAGAGCGCTACAATGGAAGGCTTTATTATGTTTTGGTAAGTAGGACTGGATAAATACTACTAAATGTGTTAACATTTGCTATAGGGTTACGCTTGTCATCTATCAGAATATTATACCCATTTCGTTGTATATTTCAGTCCAGATCGTAAAAACTGCTGCAGTAAGTCTTTTTTTTTAAAAATTATTACACGCTCCATTTGTCATTAATGATATGATTTGTTAGGCTTGGTTTATTCATACAGATCTCGACATGTATAACCAAAGATTAGATCAGGCTTGTGTACCCAAGACTTGGAACATCTCTGATGATTTGGGTCAAATTGAATACATCTTTTCAGACAAAACCGGCACACTTACTCAGAATATCATGGAATTCAGACGATGTACTATCAACGGCGTTTGCTATGGTTTGGGTGAAACCGAAGCTTCTTTAGGAGCCAAGTTGAGAGATAATGAAGGTGATGCAGCTATGGATTCTACCAAAATAACCAGCCAAATGGACCTCGACAAAGCTCGCGCTGAAATGTTACAAAAACAACGCAACTTGTTTGATCATAAATATATCAATCCCAACTCTACCTTTGTAGATCCGCAGCTCTTTGATGATATCAGTGCTCAAGATGAACAGTCGCAAAGCGTCGTGCACTTCTTTTCTGCCTTGGCCTTATGCCACACTGTTATTCCCGAAGTGCCAGACGAAGACAAACCAAATGTCATTGATTATAAAGCTCAGTCTCCTGATGAAGCTGCGCTAGTTGCAACTGCTCGAGATATGGGTTTCACCTTCGTAGCAAGAGAGCAAGATAATGTCGTTGTCGATATTATGGGTGAACAGCGATCAATGCATTTGTTGCATGTACTGGAATTCAACTCTACACGTAAACGTATGAGTGTTATTATGCGTTCACCTCAAGACGGCAAAATTGTGCTCTTGTGTAAAGGCGCTGACTCGGTTATTTATGAGCGACTATCTACTGGACTTGAAGAGCTGACAGATGAAGCAAGCATAAAGCAAGTAAAGGTCAGAGAAGAAACTCTACAACATTTAAGCGTGTTTGCCAACGAAGGTAAGTCTTCAACGACACAATAAAAATAGGAAAGATGCTCATACATTCAACAGGTCTTCGTACATTGTGTATTGCTAGTCGAGTCATTGATGAAGACGAATATCAGTCATGGGCAACGCGTTATAAAGCTGCTTCCAACAGTATCAGTAACAGGGATGAACAGATCGAGAAAGTTTGCGAAGAAATCGAAACTCAATTGTCATTGATTGGAGGCACTGCCATTGAAGACAAGTTGCAAGAAGGCGTGCCTGATACCATTGCCATTCTCGCTGAAGCAGGTATCAAAATCTGGGTATTGACAGGTGATAAAGTAGAAACTGCTATCAATATTGGGTTCGCATGTAACTTGCTTACAAACGATATGCTTCTGCTCAGTGTCAACGCTCGCAGTGAAGAAGATACCATGAAGCAATTAAGAAACTCGATGAAAGAGGTGGAAGAAAAGTCCAAGACCCAGAAATGCGCTTTAGTAATTGATGGTGAATCACTCAAATATGCTTTGGAACCTCAATGCAAGCAAGAACTGTTGGACTTGGGCACACAATGCCGTGCTGTCATCTGCTGTCGTGTGAGTCCTATGCAAAAAGCTAAAGTTGTAAATTTAGTCAAAAAAGGTCTAAAGGTCATGACTCTAGCTATCGGTGATGGTGCTAATGATGTATCCATGATTCAAGAAGCTAATGTGGGTGTTGGTATCTCAGGTGAAGAAGGCCGACAAGCTGTTATGGCTTCCGATTATGCTATTGCTCAGTTTAGTTATCTAAGTAAACTGCTACTTGTTCATGGTCGATGGTCTTATATGCGTACTTCTGAAATGATCCTGACCTTCTTTTACAAGAATATTATGTGGACGTTTGTTCTGTTCTGGTACCAGCTTATGTGCGGGTAAAGTACTATTCATAATGATAAGCATTTATGACATGTGTAAACTGATTCTTCCTTGAACTTGTAGTTTCACCGGTACTATGATGTTTGATTACTCTTATATTACTCTTTATAACCTGGTTTTCACTTCTTTACCTTGTATTTTCGCTGGCGTTTTTGATCAAGATCTTAAAGCAGAATACTCTTTCAAATTCCCTCAGTTATATTTGATGGGTATTCGCAATGACAAGTTTACAACTACGAGATTCTTCTTGACAGTAGTCGATGCCATCTATCAATCTGCTGTTTGCTTTGGCTTACCCTACATGGTTTTTATTGGGCCTAAACTTAGCAGTGACGGCTATGATACCGAAGGTGTTACCGAGTTGGGTACCTTTATCGCTGGTATTGCAGTCGTAGTAGCCAATGTCCTAGTTGGATTTACCATTTTTAGTTGGACATGGATCATGTTCCTTTGCATCTTTATATCTAGCGCTACCTTCTTTATCTGGACTGGTATATATTCAAATATCATGACATTTATGTTCTATGGTGAAGCAATCTTATTTGGAGAAGGTACATTTTGGCTCTGCCTTATCCTAACGTTTGCAGTCTGCTTGCTACCAAGATTTACGGCAAAATATTATTTACAGATGCATCATCCTTTTGACAATGACATTATTCGTGAAATTGTTTTATGCAAACCTTCTGAAACAGGCGCGTCTGCTCTCAGCTTTTTACGTGGTGGTAAAGAAGGATACAATGAGGATGAAGAAGAGGCTCTACCAATAAACCTGACTCGCACACAATCTGAACGTCAAACGCATTTGTTAGAAGATGACGGTAGATATACGCCCAAGCAGCAAAAGAAGCGTAGCCGATTTGGTCTACAACGTACGCTTACAAGTGGTTCAGGCAAGAGTGAGATTATGTACATGAAAACGGGAAAACGAGCTTCTTTCACCGGTTTCGCGTATTCTTCTGACGACGCTCATGTATTCGAAGAATACAGAAAATCTGTTTATCGATCTAATACTATAAGCAGTGGAGTAAACTTGCAAAAGTCGCGTTTATCAATGGTCAGTTTGCCTGGTGGAAATCAAAACGGTCAGGATTGGATGCCAATCGAAGGCCTCCGACTTCGCCAATATGATACAGCGCCATCTTTATTCTCATCTGCTTCTAGTAAAAAGCAGCCTTCGAGCTTTGGTAAAAAGATGATGAAGGCAGTAAAAAATAGAATAGCACAAGCCAAACAACAACAGCCTTCCTCCAGATTAGACCCTATCACAAGAGAGTCTTCAATGGATTCTTCTTTACGTTCATATGAAGCAGGCCGTAACGATATGGTCCTGTTGCCTCTCACACCTACAACCCATCAAAATGAGAACTTTGTTCCTCCTATCCCACCTTCAACACCTTCAACAGAAGAGTTAAACTATCAACAAATAACGGGTATTCAACCATTGCAACCGTTCTTATTACATGACCATCATCAAAGTAGCCATAACGATGCTATATCTCCTTCTAGCTCTGAGAATCGCCAACAGCAGCAGCAAGGATCCTCTTCGAATAATACCTCACCGACAAGCAATTCCCCCTCGTCTTCCACTCCAACATATTATTAAACCTATTTATATATAGACACCAAGTCGTATACAGTTTCACTATATAAATACACTACATATATGTATACACTTGATATTCCTAGATTGTACAAAATAAAAACTATATACTAATACATATCATGCTTTAACATGGCGCCTTTTTTGTTGTTGTTGTTGTCGTATTGAGGCTTAACAAAGGTCTTAACAGAAGCAGTTGTTCATTCTGAGTATAGACTGCTTATCATATGCGATTTTTAGCTAAAATTAATCGAGAGATCTATGCATTGACCATTAGATCTAGTAGTTTACGTAAAAGTGTGAAATTTATAAATTTTTTTACCCTTTAGGTCGTGATTTTTTTTTTTTTTTTGTAGGGGAGCGGGCTCCATTTTTATTTAAGGTCCTTTAAACGTCAGGTGTGAGAGGAATAAAAGACTGGTATAATAATATTAAATTAAATTGACAATTGAATGAATGGGAAGAATTGGCGGTTACGTAAAGAGAGTACCTATTGATGGCCGTGGTTCGAGTCAAGCTGTAGTTCCGAGTCAAGCTGGGTAAGAAGTCGTGCTATTGATTTAAGTACTTTTGAGGGACGAAAAGAAATATCATCGAAAACAAATCGCCAATGCGCCTGCCAAACGTACTGAATAGTACATGCGGAGATTTGATGTGAAGTGAGTTTGGGGAATAGTGGATGGGATGTTCGATGAACAGTCGGGAATGAAAGGTGTAATAGTAGTTTAGGCCGTGATTTTCACTGGCTAGTCATCAATCATGTAATTTTTCAACCAAAGCCGACCAATAAAGATTGAGTAAATTCCTTAGTGGTGGCATGATTTGTAATATTTTTTAACAATAACCAAGACATTTTAGAATGACAGGTCATAAAATAACATATTTTACCATAGTTAAAAGCATGTATTTATACCTGTTTTGCCATATAAACGCTAGGATGAGCCAATTTAATACTTGAAGCGAATATTATCTGCAGATTAAGCAAATCCAAACAACAACGCTTTTAAAGAGGCATAGCGGCGCTTTTAGACGGAATATATTGCCCTTTAACAATTATACTCGTATAAGATAGCTTGTTTTTTTTATATCTCTAGCGCTTTTGCGATATATATCAATGTGTAGCAACGAAGACCAGCACTGATTTGGCTTATTGTTTCAGTGAAACCGCTGTTACCTTTACGTCATCTAGAGGTCCCGATAATAGAGCCCGACCGGTTTTTCAATAAGAATATCTTGACTTGATCCTGAGTATCTCTTGTTCTTTCTTTTTCTGTCTTCAATTCTTGTAAAAAGCGCTGTTTCTTTCTCTCTTTCTTATCTACCTGCAAAAAAAAACAAAAAAAAAATATTATTTTATAAAAGCCTCAATACCCAACTAAATTACGAACGAGTATATCGATAATGACAAAGTCTCTTTCGAGAAAGGAGAAGGTAAATTGGAGAGCAATACTAGTAATATTACCAGTTAACCCCAGCGATTTTATCTAATAGATTGATAATTCAAAAGCTGGAATCAATGGTAAAAGGAGAGATACTTTGATATTTGCATTGTTAGTTTATTCAACTTGTTTAACATCCAGACCAAGAACTGCGAGATACCATCTCCGACATCCCCGCAAAGACAATGCCTCAAAGATTGGCACGTAATTTATCTTCTGAAATGTCAATTGAATGCAGTACAACGGCCAATCATGAACAGGACTATGATTTAATGCTAGATGAGATTGAGTCTAGTGAAGAGTTATCGTTGATTGAACAGAAAGTAAAGACTGTTTTCGAGCTACCTGACTCCGAAACACTTGTCAATGGTCAGACTGCGAGAAGTTTAGGCTTATTTGTTATTAACCGGTTTAATAGAATTTCCTTGCTATTTGATTCGGTTGGTTACACTGCCTGGATGGATGTATATCACTAATCGCCACATTTGTTTTTACGCCTCTTTACCGGGAAAGAAGGTAAAATAGCACGATTTTATTATTTTTTAATTGGTGGTTACTGATGAATTCATAATAGAAAGGGCCTTATAAAGCCGGTTATTTATCAAAGAAAAATCACATTACTTCTCCACGTACCTATCGCTATTATTTCGAGCTTCGAAACCACGTCTTGTCATGGTATGCTTCAGCAGAAACGAAATATTCGCCATTGAATAGTATTGACTTGAAATGTATCACGAAAATCGAGCCTTCGAAACTCAAGAAGCTTGGTATTCGCTTAACTACCAACAAGCACCACCATTATACCATCATCGCCGACTCTGAACTGTCACAACGTGAGTGGATGGATGAATTGCAAAAAGGTGTGTTTGTAGCACAGCATGCTGGTAACAGCGTTCGAATTGTTTTACCTTTTTCCAAGATCACAAGCGTGGATAAACCCTCGGTATTCCAATTTGCTGCAAATATCAAAATTAAATTCCAGGAAGATGCTAACGAACCAAGCTCGGAAGACGTATGTATAATGTTTATCTTTTGAGTATGCTAAGCTAACATGGGCATGTGCATATTTAGTATTATTTTGCTTTCTTTCCCGATATTGAGGTAGCTTATCATGAAATTATCGCGACGTGGAAAAGTATACCCGATGACCAAAAAGCCCTGATGATTAGAAACAATAAAAACGCGTTGGAAGCTATCAAATCAGCTTCGAATAGCACTAGTTTCCTAAGTTTTGATAGTTTTCTGGATAATGTATCACCAGCTGCGCTTCCTACTATGTTAATGGGAAAGTTGATGAACCTAACCAGCCTATTTCAGCAAGGGAGTACAAATCCAGAGCAACGTTCAGGCACAAGTGATGATGAACAATCACAAGATACCGAGGAACAACAAGATGCTCAGCTAACTGCTTCACCCAACGAAATGACAGCCACTTCTTTGGCATCGAAATTCAAAAGAAATTCATTATTCTTCAACAAGTCTGCTAACAGTACCGATACTAGTAATGAGGAAGCAGAATCATCCGTTGCAGAGACCCCGCCTTCACAAGATTATCTTAATGATACACAGCAACAAACAGAAAATGAGAACAGTAGTCGCAAAATGAGGCCCTTGTCAGGCTCTTATTCTTTAACAAAAATACCTCGTGTTGTCACAGATGCAATCAAACACCAAATGCTTCGCGCAGACAATACCAGCACGGTCTCTGGAACTTCTTCTAGTGACACTGAACAGCTTCAACTGAGCACCAATGATACCAGAAGCCGAAGTAGCTCGTTGAGTGCACTTCGCCATCACATATCGCCCTTCCACCGGCACACCAAAATGAGCGGTCATAACCAACAGAACGTGACAGACAGTTTGCCTCACCTTACTACAGCAAATACCCCCATAAGACACAATCAGGGTGATATATCTATCATTAGCCATCAAGATACCGACTTTACTTTGGCCAGGAACGATGACTCAATAGTATCCCCACGAAAACACCGTGCAAAAAGTGTAGGGTCGATGCTTTTGCCGGGGACATGGCATAAACTAGTACCAAGCGGTGGTGATGACTATTATCAGCAGCAGCACTTGAATGAAAGCCAGCACAGACATCCTAAAGCTCCAGCTTGGTTGAGTAACAAATTGATTGATATACTAGATGCTGCAGGGAGCGCTGGCTCAATGGCTAATATAGACGATGAAGAATATAGCCAACAAGACGATGAAAGCACTACTTCGAGAAAGTTTACGATGGATTTACATATCCATAAGGATCTCGAAAACCCACAATTGAAAGAGGAAGAGCAACAGACAATGAATGATCACTTGAATGCGAACTTTCCAATGCTGCTCAAGACTGAACAAGTAGAAGCAGGTAAATATATTGCTTTTGCTTATATATACATGTCAATAAACCAACAATCTCTTGTATCAAGCACTGAAGGCCTCCTTTTGGCGCACAATCCCTTACTCGGGAAAGATATATATTACTGAAAGGTACTTTTGTTTCCACAGTAAGATATTGGCTGGTCAACAAAAACTAGTTTTACCTTGGCAAGATGTAATCCAAGTAAACATGAGCAAATCAAAGAGCTATTACTTGGCACATGCTCTTACAATGATAGTAAAAGATATGGCCGATGAGGTAAGCATCGTTTCATGGTTAGTGTACAATGGTATGTTTACCAAATAATTTAAACTTGTTATATAGCTCTACTTTGACTTTTCATCCATTGAATTACGCGATCTGTGCTACTATATATGTCAACTGAAATGCGAAAAATTTGAAAACAAAGCTACGTTTGATGGAAGGTAAGTTTGTCAACTTGTACAATAATGTCTATGAGACTGTTTCATTAACAATCAAATACTGTTCTAGCTCAATCTATTCGAGAGATTCAGACGCTGGAGTTTCGATCAGTAGCAATATCATCTTGGATAGGCCAGAACATGTACCTCCACCGGTGGGGTATGGTTAGTACTAGTTGAAATCCATGACATCTCAATCATGTACTCAATATATATCTTTTGACAGATGGTCCACCTCTTCTCTCTTCATCATCTTCTCTATCAAAACCTACAAAGAAGTATATGTCTTCGAACAAGTCACTGCATTTCACTTGCCTTACTATAGGTTCTAGAGGTGATGTGCAACCGTACATTGCCCTTTGCAAAGAGCTTCAAAAAGATGGCCATCGCTGCCGTATAGCTACACATCCTGAATATCAAGATTGGATCACAGGACATGACATTGAGTTTAGATCAGTTGGTGGAGATCCTGGAGAACTAATGGTAACATCTAGCCTAAAAAAAAAAGGATGATAAAACTGTACTAAAACAGCTTTGCTATTAGAAACTATGTATTGACAATAGCTTCCTATCTGTCTCGTTCATTAGAGAAGGCGCCAAATTTGTGAGTAGTTTATTTAATAGTGGCGTTACATTGATACTAATGTGTATCTACCAGTTCTATACTTGGTTTGATTCGCTTCTAGAATCATCTTACGAGGCTTGTCAAGGCACAGATGTGATTATCGAAAGCCCTAGCGCAATGGTTGGTATTCATATGGCCGAGAAATTAGAAATCCCCTACTTTCGTAGTATGCCTTTTCCATTCTCTCGCACAACGAAATTTCCTCATCCATTTGCTATGCAATCCTCTGCTGGCGGCCGTATTTATAATGACATGACCTATGTAATGATTGATATGGCGCTATGGGCTGGTACATCCAAGTACGTGAACCGTTTTCGACGCGATCGACTACAGCTACCACCTACCAATTTGGACCGTATGGAGCTCTGGAAAGTGCCGTATATCTACTCATTCAGTCCTACAGTTGTCCATCCTCCAAAAGATTGGCCGGATTATATCCATTGTACAGGCTACTGGTTCTTGGACAACCCAGATATGAAATGGAAACCTGAAACTGCCTTGGAACTTTTCTTGGAAGACAAGCAAGATAAACGACCAATTGTATACATTGGCTTCGGGTCCATCATCGTACCTGATGCTGTAGAAACGACACGCATTATAGTCGATGCTGTTTTAAAAGCGGACGTGCGAGCAATCATTTGCAAAGGATGGTCGGCAAGAACGCTTACAAGTAGCAAAGTGAACCATAAGAAGTCTCGGTCAGACGGTGATGTAGGTCAAATCAAGCAAGCAGAGGATGCACATGAAGAAGACTCAGAGGCTCTGCTAGATCAGCATCCAGGTACCATCTACCATATCGAATCTGTGCCTCACGATTGGCTATTCCCTCGAATTCAAGGCGTTGTTCATCATGGAGGTGCAGGAACAACCGCGGCTGGATTAAGAGCTGGTTTACCTACTGTGATCAAACCCTTTTTTGGTGATCAGCGCTTTTGGGGACAGCGCATTGAACAGCTTCAAGTTGGTATTTGCTTGAACAAGCTTAATAGGAGCCATCTGGCGGATGCTTTAAAAACTATTACACAGAACACTGCTTTAATTGCTAAGGCTCAAAAAGTGGGAGAGACGATTCGAAAAGTGAGTTAGCTCTTTATCAACAAAAAAACCAGTAAATACTAACTATTGGTTTTGAATAGGAAAACGGCCCAAGAAACGCGGTAGAGAGCATCTACAGAGAATTTGAATTTGCTAAGGAGCAGAGAATGTTCCGCTCAGCGTAACCTTTTTCTGGAACATTTTGACTAAACATTACTAAGATCCAATCATAGACTCTATACATCATGTAGAGGACATTTAATTAGACCTGGGAAAAGCTTCGTAATTCTCGGGTAAATATACTGATGCTCTACTTAGTAAAGTATGTGTATTTGTATGTAAAATAGTATAAATGTATTTGCATGTTACAGAATATATAGTTTTTGTGACAAAGAATAAAGGTTAACAATAGGTTTATCCTAGTTCCTTATTCTTTTGGGGGATGTTGAGTAATCATTTACATAATTAAAAGTCAAGACCGACTTCGGGAACGTAACCAGCCTTTTGATAATATTCAATGACCTTCTTGGCCTTGGAGACAGTAGCTTCAACAGTGATATCAAACTTGTTGTACAATTGCTTGATAGGGGCAGAAGCACCGAAGGATCTCATACCAACATGAGCATGAGCATAACGGTCCCAACCAGTGACACCAAGAGCTTCAATAGAAATGATGGGAATACCGGGAGAAAGAACGGACTTCTTGTATTCCTCGGGTTGTTCATCGTAGATTTCAGAACAAGGCATGGAAACGACGCGAGTAGCAATTCCTTGACCAGCGAGTTCCTTGGCGGCATCAACAGCCAAAGAAACTTCGGAACCAGTAGCAACCAAGATCAATTGAGCGTTCTCAGCATCTTGGAGAACATAACCACCACGACGGACAGCCTCGACAGAAGAACCTTCAAGTTGAGGCAAGTTTTGACGAGAGAGGGCAATAACGGAAGGACGGTGTTGATTCTCAATAGCAACCAAGTAAGTACCGGAAACTTCGTTACCGTCAGCAGGACGGAATGTAAGCATGTTGGGAGTAGCACGGGTCAAAACTAAGGTTTCAATAGGTTGATGAGTAGGTCCGTCCTCACCAAGGCCAATGGAATCATGGGTCATGACATAGATCACACGGAGATGGGATAAGGCTGAAAGACGGGCAGCACCCCAACCGTATCTAAGATTAATAGATAGCGCTTAATATTACATAAGTCGAGTTACACATTGATTTAGCTTACGTAAGGAAATTCAAGAAAGTACCGCCGAAAGGAATGTTACCACCATAAGAGGCCAAACCATTCATGATGGCAAACATACCGTGTTCACGGACACCATAACGGAAGTAACGGCCAGAGTAATCGCCAAGGTTAGTGGAAGCCTATTATATAAGCTCAATTAGCTCAAAAGAACAATAGGAGCTTTTGATTATTAAAAAAAAAAAAAGCTTACATGTTGGAAATCAACAGCCTTCTTCCAACGGGTAAGGTTGGAACCAGTCAAATCAGCAGAACCACCCAACAATTCAGGAAGGACATCAGAGAGAGCAGTCAAGACACCTTCAGATAACTTACGGGTAGCGACGGCAGCGTCAGCGGGAGTGAAACGAGGAAGAGCGGCTTCCCAACCTTCAGGCAACTTGCCGGAGAAACGACGTTCGAGTTCTTCAGCATCATGAGGGTATTCGGCCTTGTATTGGGCGAAAAGGGCGTTCCAGGCTTCTTCAGCCTTAGCACCTTGTTCAGCACGAGCAGCATACAAATCGTAAACCTTTTATGTATGCATGAGCAAATCAAAAGCCTTGATCGTCTTTACACGCAATCAAACTTACCTCTTGAGGAACAAAGTACTTTTCTTCAGCGTTGAAACCGAACTTCTCCTTGACTTGCTTAATGTCATCATCTATTCCGAACGCAGGATCGTGTGAGTTTGATAGAACTGCGCTTGTGTTTCAAACAAGTAACTTACCAGAAAGAGGAGAACCGTGAACCTTTTCCTCACCTTGGTTCAAAGAACCATAACCTTTTGTTACATGAAACAATCAATATCATTATGATCTTTTACTTGGGCCCATCACAGTATTTTTACTTACCAATGGTAGTCTTGATCTTGATAAGAGTAGGCTTATCAGTGACAGCCTTGGCAGCTTCAACAGCGTTTTCGATGGAGGCGAAATCATTATCACCATCACCGACAATGAGAGTGTGCCATCCGTAGGATTCGAAACGTTGAATAACATCTTCAGTGAAGGAGACATCGGTAGAGCCATCAATGGTAATAGCGTTATCATCATAGAGGGCAATCAATTTACCGAGCTTCCAGTGACTGAAAAGCGTATTAGTCTATATCATTCTCAGGCACACAAAAGTTAACTTACCCAGCGAGGGAAACGGCCTCGGCGGTGACACCTTCTTGAAGACAACCATCACCAAGGATAACGTAGGTATGGTTGTTGAAGAGCTCGTAACCGGGACGGTTGAAAATAGCAGCATAGTGGGCTTCAGCAGCGGCTAAACCAACAGCGTTGGAGATACCTTTTGTTTACCAATAGCTTATTAATATGTACACTCACGTATCACATAATTCTATTTGCTTACCTTGACCCAAAGGACCAGTAGTGACTTCAATACCGGGAGTATCATTAGCTTCAGGATGACCGGGAGTCCTATTGTATTAGAGGTTAGCTATCAGATTGTCAGTTGGAAAAAAAACTTTTGCGCTGAGACAGAAAATATATTAAGAGGACATAAGTAAGCGATGACTCTTATTATATCGGATCTCCGATCAAACGATTGGTCGCTTAAGTGCAAAAGTACGCGTTTAATAAACTTACTTGGAGTCAAGTTGACGGAATTGCTTCAAGTCCTCCATAGAAACATCATAACCAGCGATATGGAGCATAATGTATTGAAGAGCACAGCCGTGACCGTTGGAAAGAACGAAACGATCGCGATTGATGAACTTGGGGTTCTTGGGGTTATAGGTCATGAACTTGCTGAATAAGACATGAGCCATAGGAGCACAACCCATAGGAGCACCTAAAATTTTGATAATGATTAGTGGATTTGATAGGCGAAATTTAGCAACAAAGAGCGTTACCAGGGTGACCAGAGTTGGCGCCCTTAACTACATCAGCAGCGAGACAACGGACAGTGTCAATAGCTCTTTGATCAATATTTTGAACCATGGTTATGAATTAAGCTTCTCTTTCAAAAGTGAATAAAGTAAAAAAAAAGGGACTGGAGGGTGTTTTATTTGAGGCGGGTTTTTATACTGATGGAAGGTTACAAAACGTCACATTTTTTGGAGGACAGGGAAATATCGCGCTGATTTATAGCGCCCATTTGATTGGGTAACTATTCAGAAGAGCAGAAAAACTCTTTAGTACATGTAGACCTACATTTTGACTTTATCTGAGACGATTAATACGTTTGTTCAAGTGATATGTGAACATGAAAGCATTTTAAATGCATAGATATAGTTTAGTTCTCAACATGTACAGCTATCGATCAAGTTTTTTTTAATTATAGATAAGCTTTTAGAAGAGCATATTACAAAACGTAGCTCCCTATGTATTTTAAGCTTTCTACGTAAAAATAGCCGACAAGATAGCAGAATAAACTAGAGCAGTACTATTTGAGCGCGTAAAACCTGACTCCAAGAAATGGAGACGCATTTTTCTAGTACGCTAGCAATTATCAGATAAAGATAGTCGCTTAAGGAATTTGGTGGGAAAATCTAATCTGGAGCACGTCAATATATAACAAACAACAACTACAAATCCGATAAGCATGTTTGGATTAGTGCTCTGCTTAGGTCAACTACTAATTACAGTTCAGCTACCGCCTCCAACTGCACGCTAGCGCTTGGATTGTCTTGCATATTATAATATATATACCAATGGATAGAGTTATTTGCGCTTCAGTTGTAGTTTAATCGTTTGGTACCTGAAAATGATATCATTTTGTCGGGCAAATTAGGCTATAATCAGAATGTTTACCATCTTCTAGATAATAGAAGGTTAAACACGCTAAAATTTTGATAACACTTAAGCATTGTTACACATGCCTTTGTAAAGCTTCCAAGCAAATCAATCTTTAGGCTCAACATTATACTCTTAAACATTTACACTAGTTTGCTCTACAGCCTACTCTAAGATACTATCAATAGTAGAATATTTTTATGAACTCGGACTACTAATCAAATGCGACAATTGATCGAGATCAGTTGAGAGATCTAGAGATCAGTAGGGCGTTTTGCCATTTTCTATCCTAGAATTTTTGAGGCTCAGAGGTTAAATTTTTTCATCAAAAGATTGAAATTGTAGTACAACAGGCGACTATAGAGAGCTATTTAAATATTTTAAGGATTAACAAGTATTATGGAAAGATTATTTTCTTTTGAATTATACAGGTTCCATATTAAAATAGTAAGAGAACTTTCACCCCAGAAAGTAAAAATGCTAAATTGTCGGAGGTTTTTGTGCCTAGCAATTTTTATCTACCATTGTAAATATTTATTCATTAGAAGGATAGCACTTTGCTCCATATATTCCCTTGTTGGATTCAAATTTCTTCTTTATTGGCTGTTGAGACAGATGCAGCTGATAAATACAGAATGCTTTATCAGGGCCATTATACAATAATAGAAGGTCTAGGAGGAGGAGGGCTATTGATTCATTTACCGCGAGCCAATAATAATGAGCTAATTCTCAATTAAAAATTTTAATGATTGTAGCAGACAATACGTTGGAGATATCACTTTATATATATCATTAAAGCTTTGTAGAATATAACTCTCTTTCAAATGAAGTAAATTATGTGATCAAGTTCGAAGTAAAATATTGCATTAGATTGTAAAAGTGCTATACGTTTGGTGCCCTATATTACCAGGAAATAGTTATTATATGTTGTTTTTCATTAATCTGAACATCATTTTTTGACCTGAGAATTTTTCCGAATGATACCATGGAGGATATTTGATTAATTACCACCTGCCAGAGATATGATTCGATACATAAAGTAAAAGCTTTTAAAATCACTTTAAAGCGCACGTTTTATTGGATAAACTTTTAAAACAGTATATTAGTCATGGCATCCATTGGCTATAATGCGCCACGCGTCATTGAATAATCATGTGTAAATTTCATGAAGCTTTTCGATTTTTTTTTTTTTCATTTTTTTATGCACACAGTTTTTCATAATGGACTTTTACAATTCAAATAATGACTTTATGGATGTGGATATACTTAGTCCTAATGCGGAAGATAAGATCCATGAACTACTTGATGACTTGAGACATGACGATGTCGAACGAAGATTGCATGCGCTTGACGAAATTCACATTATTACCAATGCACTTGGCCCTGAAGAATCACGGGAAAAGCTTATACCTTTCCTTTCAGGTATCCATTGGATTTAATAATACATGCAAGGAAAACTCATTCGTCGGTTGACTTTTAGAGTCAATAGGCTGTGAAGAACAAGTTTTATGCAGCTTTGCCGAGAAGTTAAGAACCCTTATTGATGCTGTTGGAGGACCTCAGTATGCACCTTCTCTGCTACCTCCTCTTGAATCAATGGCTTCTTCAGACGTTTCTTTAGTAGCAAGGGGAAAAGTAAAATAGACGATTCTTTTGTGTATGAGCAATGTTTTTTATTGTATATTTTTTTTTTCAAACAGGCAATATTATCGCTACGCTACTTGTTGGAAAAGTTTGATAGTAATCAGATTTCTCAGGAGGCTTTACCTCTCTTGAAAAGACTTACTAGTAAAGAATGTTCTTTATGTAAATCCGCTGCTATTAGTATCTTTCCTGTTATATATGTATCGTGTTCTGCTACCGAGAAAATGGAATTACAAACGTTGGTGTTTTGTCAATGAGATTACTGCTAAACCATTAACTTGTTTTATATGCCAGTTTACTCTCAGAACTAGCGCTTGATCTGAGGCCAATAGTGCGCAAATCTGTGCTCTCAATTCTGATTGTAAGGTATCCATTATATATGCGTAATAATAGTATTAAAAATGACTATAGGAATTACTGCCTCAACTGTCAAAATCAGACGTGTTAACAATGGGTTTAAATGTTTTCACCGAGTTGGCTCAAGATGAGCAAGAGTCCATGCGATTGTTAAGTATAGATTGTCTGATCGTATTAGCTGCTTTAATAAAAGACCATGATGCGATTGTCACTCATCTGTTACCGGTATTTCTCGACTTCTCCGTTGATCGCTCAGTTACAGTAAAACGTGCACTTGCAATCAACTATCTTCAGCTGTCAGAGGCATTTGGTAATCCTATTGTTGAAGAGACCTTTGTGGATCCTTTCGTGCAACTTGCTGAGGAATCTGATGTAGAAACGCGTGTTGCAATCGCTGCTCAAATATCTGGGTTTGCTAAATTCCTTCAGTTTGATACTATTGTTGAAAAGATACTGCCTTGCGTTCAACGCATCGCCGTCGATGAGTTATATATTGTGCGTTGTGCTTTGGCTAGCAGTATAGGCCAACTATTGTCTACGCTAGGAGATGACAGGTAAGCAACATGACAAAGATATTCAAATGAGCGCTAATAAAAAGCTTATAGTACCTTACTGGAATGTCATTTGCCAAATGTCTTGTGCCTTTTCAATGAAGAAGACCCTGTAATTCAAATGAATTTGATTATATCGAAGCTAAGTGATACAGACGAAATCATAGAAAAAGATTCTTTTTGGTCCAGTTACATAATACGCGTTGTTCAACTTATATCAGAAAACAGGCAATGGCGGACTCGATTGCAGCTGATTGAACTGTTTCCTCAGATTGCAGAAAGAAGCTACAGGGACTTATTTAAGGAAGGCTCGATGTTTGGATTTTGTATTGCCTATTTACATGATCCTGTCTATGCTATCCGAGAAAGCGCTATTGCAAATCTCGAGAAAATAGGCTGTTTGTTAGGCGCCACTTGGATAAAGAAAGTTACATGCAGGATTATTCAAATGCTAAAATTAGAAGAGAACAGTAGCTACAAGTATCGAATGTCGAGTTTGTTTGCATTAACCAAGATGGCAGAGATTTTGCAGGCCAATGAAATTTGCTGTTTCATACTGCCAAACATACTGAATATGGTGGATGATCCAGTACCTAATATCCGATTCAATGTGGCAAAGTCATTACAAGTCTTGATACCTCTTTTATTACCAGAAAATCATTATAAACAGCAGGAATACGCATATCGTGTTGTCAGCTTAATTAAAGATCCACTAACTAAACTCTGTGACGACTCGGATAGCGACGTTCAGTTCTATTCAACCAGAGCATTGAATACACTTGAGATTATTGAATCGAATATCAATTCTAGCAGTATGGGGACTCGGCAACTCATCAACTCCAATTTGTAAAGTCCTATGTAACTTTAGGAAATGAAAACAAAGAATTTCCATTTCTAGCGTTTATTCAACCTGGAGAAGTTAGTTGTCCTCTAATGTACCTTTTCTTTTTCTTTTTTTCTTTTTTTCTTACTTAATACCCTTTTTCACTTTTGAATAAAAGCCTTATTTAATGCAACGCTCCACATTACAAAATATCACGCTATCAGAAGATAATCCAATTACAGGTTTAGTTTATATATATATCTATGAACAAATCATTTATGCTGATATAAATCATCTATAGGAACAAGTAAATTACAATGTACAACCACAGGTTATCCACTCACTAATTCCTATTTTATTCAGACCGAATTCGATTAACCAAAGTAGAACAGACCAAGAATGACAGTCGATGGGCAGATAAACTGAGAAACCTACTGCAAGTTCAGGAATACCTTTGTCATATAGGTGAAGCTATAGAGTAAGGACAATAACAAAGCGCCTTATATAGTAACATGTATGTGTAACCATCCCAACTGTTAGGTGGATTGAAAGTTTTTTAAACGAAAAAATTGATGATAATGAAGACAGAGAAGCATCCATTGTTCAGTTGGAACATACGTTACACGATGGTGTCGTACTAGCAAAGCTAGCTAAAAGGATACAACCAGACAGTATTCAAAGCATCATTTCAGGCGATGCAAAGTTCAAGTTTCTACGATCAAACAATATCAACGCATTTCTGTCTGTGTTAAAGCAAGTGGGATTGCCTTCCATTTTTTGGTTTGAGTTTGTGGATTTGTATGATGGAAAGAATATGCCTAAAGTTATCTACTGTATTCATGCTCTAAGGTAAAAAAAAAAAAAAAAAAAAAAAAAAAAAAAAAGGTGAAACAATAACACGCCTATTGCTTATAGTCACTTGCTACATTCAAACGATTCTGCACCTAAAATAAAGAATTTGGATGGTGAGTTCAACTTTTCAAATGATGTGTTGGTAGCTACACAGCGCAACTTGGAGAGGTCAGGTGCAGCCATGCCAAATTTCAAGAATCTCGGTCATAGTTTACAGAAGGAACTGTATGGAAATGGACGCAACATACATTGGGCTTTCAAACCCATCGAAAGTCCGGTATTCTACGATAATGATGAAAATGATTTACAACCAAGAGTACGCACTTTCGGTAAAAGCGTGCCAGAGCCCTTGACAGCTGATATATATGATTCTGACAGTGAATCTCGTACATCTTCAAGCGACGAACAAGATGAAGTACCTATCTTGCAAACATTGCAGTTTCTAGGTAAACATACCCACAAACAATTCTACTTTGCCTAAACTGACTTCTTTTTTTTTTCTCACTAGATGCCGCAGGTGATTCTACAATCAGTAGTTCAGCATCTGAATTAGGGTATGAAGACAGTATATCTGGATCAGATTATGATGATACAGAAGAGAGAATAGAAGCACTAGAGCACCATTTCGCTATTCCGGAGAATAAGCAAGTGCTTGTCTCAACTCAAGGCTGTATTCGAGCCTATATGGCACGCAACAAACTGCAAAAAATCAAAGACCAATACCGCTATCAATCATTTCAGTCTACCATTCAAAAGATGCAAGCCCGTATTCGTACAGCCTCCATGCGTAGACAGCTCGGTGAAAAACGACGTGAGTACTTTACGCGTCCGGAAGACTGGGTTACTGCACTTCAAGCCATGATCAGACGCTTTTTGGCCATGAAGCGCTTAAATGACCAGCACCATCAGATACAACAATGTGCACTGCAAAAAGGACAATTGAAAACCCAAGGCAAGTTCAGCGCTCAATACCACGAAAGCGCCTATCAAAAGCTCAAGTCAGAAAAAAACCCCTCCATCGGAGTAGTAAAAAGCGTTCTTCATATGCTCAGTAACAATGACGTGGATTTCAATGAGGACTTGATTATAGAGGACCTTCGCCAGAAAGTGGTGGAATCTATCCGGGAGAATAATCATTTGGACAGCCAAGTGAGCATGATTGATATTCAAATTGCTCTACTATTGAAGAACGTGGTGACACTGGATGAAGTTGTTAAGCTTAGTAACGCGTTTTTTAGTCCCAACCGCAAGAAGCAGCAACAACAGCGATTCTCTGAACGTCTTTCATCAAGTTCCACTGGTAGTCCTTATGATTTGCGCGGAGTCGATAAAAGTCATCGTGATAAACTGGAGCTCTATCAGCAATTGGTGTTTTTACTTCAAACAGAGCCAGTGTATTTGGCTCGCCTTATGTCAATCGCTGGAGGCCAAGTGCATGGCGAAAAGAAAGGACAACGAAAGATCGACGCCACCGTATTGGCATTGTTTGGCTATGGCACCAATGCTCGTGAAGAGTGTCTTTTAATCAATCTATGTAAAGCCTGTATTGTTCAAGAGATGAAACACGTCAAGAATCCTCAAGAGTTTATGCGTGGTAATTATACATTTATGAAGCTTGTGGTCCAGGTTAATCGTGGGGCTAAGGAACGCGAGTTCTTTTCAAATTTATTCCATGGTTTGTTTGAAAAGGTGCTTAATAACAATGAGTTGGATTTGGAGACCAATCCCATGGTTATTTATCAAAAGTGCATTAGTCAAGAGGAAACTGCTACTGGTCAACCATCAAAGCGTCCATACAATATCAATCAAACACAGGCCCTTCAGTCGCCTGATGTGATGCGCATCCTGTCTGAACATTTGGAAACACTTCGTAATATCACTGAGGAATTTTTGAATGCCATCATCAAAACCGTAGATACAATGCCTTATGGAATGCGAGTCATTGCCAGAGAACTTCGTTTAGTAATGGAAGAAAGCTTTCCTGATGAAGCACCTGAAGAGATCATCAAGATCCTTGGTAATTTTGTCTATTACAGATACCTTAGCCCTGTTATTACTGCACCTGAGCAGCATGTGTCTATTTCTCATGAAATATCATCTTTACAAAGAAGAAACCTGGCTGAAATATCTAAAATGCTTCAGCACATTTCCAATGGAAAGGATGTGGACACTCGCAATATCCAATTAGGCGTACTCAATGATTATATCAAATCATCAGCTCAAAAATTCACTCAGTGGTTTTTGGACTTGACAGATGTAGAAGATCCCGAGCAACACTTTGGCATGGATCAATTATCAGATTACACCAGCACGCAAAAACCTACTGTTTACGTACATCCCACGGAACTTTACCATATTCATCAATTACTGGAAGAGCATGTTGATTTTGTTGAACGCCAAAGCACCGGTGTTCTTCATTCTATCTTGTCTGAATTAGGTGATGCGCCTGTTGATGTGAATATGAGTGTACCTTTGCATGTACTTCGACTTGAGCTGAGTGATCGCCGTGATGGTTTACCTTCAGAAGCTGGTGGCGATATTAAAAAGTTATTACTTGATACAAAGCGTTTGGTTATACTGGTCATTCAGGTTCAATCTGGACCTTCTTTAGAAGCCATCTTTGAAGAGCCCGTTACAGAAGAGCACGAAGCTATTTGGGAAATAGTACGCGAAGAAGCTTTTCCTTCTGAAGGTACTGAGCAAGAAATTGAAATGGCTATTCGTGAAAGAAACTTCAAGTTTGGATATAGAAATGCTGCTATGGACGTCAAAGCGTAAGTGGCCTTATTGCTCACAAATGTGATACACTAATCCTTTTTTATTAGTTTAAGCTTTTCCAAGTTAAAATCCTTTGCTATCAGTTTACACGCTCATTTGATGAAGCATGGTATTATTCCCGAAAGCCCTGGATTTCAGAGTATCATAAACATGATTGCTATTGATATCACCAAGAAGGGTGAACGTCGAAAGCAACGTAATTCTGAAATCAAAAAGCTTCAGAACATTTTGCTGCATCTGGATGAAAAACGTCAATTTTTGATCGGTCAAGGAACAAGCTACAAGGAATACCTCGATGGTTGTATGAAGAATATGGCTGAACGTAGAGGCAACAAGAAGAAGTTTGTGCTTCCTTTTACTAGACAATATTTCCATATGAAACATTTGCAAAAGCAAAAACTGGTACCCAAGTTTGGCTCATTCAAGTACTCTGCAAAGACATTATACGATCGAGGTATTATCCTCGACCTGATGGACATACCAAAGAACATGTTCTCTCGCATTACCATTATTTTGTCTATGGACTGCGCTGGTATCATTTCTTTCGAAGGTGATTTCCCACTGAAGCAAAAGACACCACGAGTAGATGTGCATTATGAAGATTTGTTACAAACACAATATGAAGGTGTGCAAAAAATGAAAGTATTGGATGGAATGGCCACTGTCAATGTAAATTTGCTTATTTACCTAATTAACAAAAAGTAAGTTGTTATATCTTTTTTCGAGTGATCAAATTTCTAAACTGTCTCTTTTTAGATTCTATCATACCGCATAAACGCACCCTATCTTATCATATATATATAATCTTTTTATTGTAAATGTAATACCTTAATAAAACTTGGATAAGAAAAAACAGCAAATCTGATTACGCATCATTAGAGCTTTATCTTACAGATGAAATATTGGTAATGCTTGCCAATAGTTTCCATATAGACAAAATAGAATAAAGCAAGCTTAGTTTAGGATTGACTAATGATAGGTCTATTATCACTACAGTCTCGACCAATCCTGGTTTAAAGTTGCATCTGATTAATAGTCCATGTTCAGAATGAAGTGCCATCTATTAAAACCTTTATTTAAAGTGGTTTTTATTTGAGAATTGTCATTAGTAAATGGTCATTCTTTTTCGCTTTCCTGCTGAGCAGTTTACATAGTTCGCTAGTCTGAGATATCATATGCATAAAATGAACATTTTTCCGTTGATTGTGTATCATTGACTTCGAACTGTATTGCCAAACTAAGTTTGCTTTTCAGATGCCTGTTGACATCTTGAATAATTCAAATTCTAGTCAATGAGGATTACTGGTATGTAGAGTATGCCATAATATTATCCTTAACTAGCCCTTCCTTCTTTATCACTTTAAATAATTTTATGTGTCCATTTTTTTTTCTTAGTATTATTGATAACTGTTGGCTGGTATGCATGTTCAAGAAAGGTTAATTTACAAACAAGATATAGATCATCATTTACAAAAAATTCCTTTAAAAATTATTCATGGATACTTACTCATTCTTGTGAAGATGTCTTTGGCTACCTCCGCTACTTGCTCAAAAGATGTCTCTGTTCATTTTGAGCACAAAATACATATCAAGTCTAATATAAAAATTAATACAGTATGAAATATTAATCACAAATCGCTTCATAGAGCACGGAAAAGTTCTATTTCTATTTGAAACTGATTTCAAGCAGAAATTCATTGAATTATTGATAATCAGCCAAGATACGTACTTTTCTTATGGTCAAGATTCTGATTTATATTATGGGCGCGTTTTACGTTTTTATTTTGAATAAATATAAATGCTTTTTCTATTGATCTAACTACATGCTTATACTGCGAGGCGTATTATTTGCCTCACCTATAGATTAAGAAGATATATACTTTATATTATATGGGATACTATATGCTTTTACCAGGAGTTAAACTAAACGCCTTTTTTTTTCTATCATTATATACTTACCTTATAGGACGTATCATATGCTTTCTTTACAGCCAGAACTCATGTCTTTTACTATAGAGCATGTTGGGATCCAGTAATAGGAAGCATGGCCACTTTCTGATTTCCCGTGGCTTATCGATTGCAATTAAACTCTTTACAAAACATACCTAACACGTAATATACTTACAATATTTCAGTCAAACAATAGTTTTAATGGATGCAAAACTTCATTCTGAATATGCTTTGATAATCAAATGTGACGCTAAACTAGATTCAGTCAAGAAATATAGGAACCATGTTAAAAATGAACCCAAAACATCAAATTTCAGTTAGAATTGAGGAAATTCTAATAATGGAGCAGTGTATGGTTTCCAAATTTTATTTGATGGTATAAATGGTATTTCAGAGGTAAGATTTATAATGCAATTTGGCTTCTCATGCTTTGAAGTGCATATTTTTATTTTTTTTTCTATGATAAACTTGCTACCATAATATATCAATCCTTATCAAAGTAAATTCAATAATTTTAAAAGGGAGCATAGTATCATCTATATGTTGTCCGAGCCACAAATCAATTATGCAATGTAATCTATTATTACCCTACCCGAGTATCAACACTTATATTATTAGAATATTGGACAAAAGAGGTGAGGATTCAAACCTAATAGAATCTACATTAAATATTCACCCAAAAGTGTCTTGGAAAGTAACCAGATTTTCTGGACGCGCCACAATTTCTATAGTGTTTGAGCATATCAGGAAAAATAGCATATGTTCCCTAGAGTAGATATGCTATAAAGATGGACGACGCATATATATGAAGAGATACTATACATCATTGATGAAATGCTTATCTGGTATAATTTCCTTGAAGTTTAGCTGAAATTGTGTGTGCGCTTCTTACTTACATATTGCTATGGAACGAAAATTTGACAGCTATATGGTTTCTATGATTGTTATCAACGATAATTTGGTAATCATGATTACCTTGAACGGAGAACTTAATAGATACGAATTACTAGAACATGTGATATCGACATTGCAATCTTAATAAGTTATTTAATGCAATTTCATCACTTGGAGTGGTAGTTTGACACAGTCACAAATATATTTCCTTTAAATCTGGAAAAAAATCTTTTGAATACGCCTTCTTGACATATACATTATAGACAATGGCGGATTCAAAGAAAGAAGTAAAGAAGCCGTCGAACAGACTTTTGGGCATGAAGGTATTTTTCATGGAAGACTAGTTACATTAGCAAAACAAACTCAATTTTTCAGTTTGGATAGTTCATGCAACGATCTATGGAGAAAGAGATGCAAGAACAATTAGAAAAAGAACGTAAACGAGTCATATCTGAAGCCGAATGGGTTTTGGATACCAAAGAGCTAGAAGTGCAAAAACCGTAAGTACGATATTGTCTATTATAGTATAGATATTAACCACGTTCTTTGTAGTAAAATCCAAATACAATATCAACCTAGTTTTCTCCCTTTTACACAAGATACGACCACTGGCCGAAGATCATTCCATAGCTTTAATAAGCAAGTCGAGGTAAAGATGAGAGTATGATATCGATTCAATGACTAATGAAGACGCACAGGCCAAAGCTGAGGAGGAAGAAAAGAAGCAGCGATTAGCGCGCGAAGAAGAAGCAGAAAAGGCGACCAGATTAACGGATAAAGAATTTGGTAAACAAATGCAAACAGTTCGATCGGTGTCGAAGAAGCCATCGAAAAAGAGAAAAGTAGAAGCTGAGGGTCCTATAGCAAAGAAGACCAAAGCTTCAACAGGGTTTATAAGACCAGAATAAAGCCTACCGCATTAAAAAAGAGTCACGCGCTTTTTTCGTTACTATGGTTTGTTGCGTGTCCCGTTCATTATAATTTAGTTTTCCTTCTTTTAAATCTCGATATAACGAAAAGGAAAATGGACCTTATTGCGCGTAAAAAGTTAAACCTCGAAGTACTTAAAAGACACGAACCCAATATCTGCGACATCCTAGATCAATCAGCGCATGCTGTTGTTTATAAATATGATAACTCAAGTTGGGTAAAGTACATCCCAATCTCGTTTTCAATCTCTTAATTAACTGTGGAAACAGGAAAAACTCGGTTATGAAGGTGTTATGTTCTTAACACAAGGGTAAACCAGTTGATATATTCTTTTTTCATCAGTACTCATTTCGGAATAGAAAAAGCGCACCTTATTTCGGTTTATACGTATTGAATAGACTATCGATAGAAAACTTTTCTTTGCACTTGACAGACTTTGAACAAATGGAATTAAAAGACGAATTTCTTATCTATCAAACAAGTGAAGGTAAAAAAATGAAGAGTGTGTAAATCAACCGAGTAACTTACATGATATATCTACAGGCGAAATATGTGCATTATGGTTATACGAGAAAAAGGATCGAGAGCGTATTCTAGCAAAGATATTAAAGTAAGTCTTTAAAGATGGAAAACCCTAGTATATTAAGCATGTCTGGTTTAGATTGCACGAAGGTATGAAGGCGTTACCGTCAGTTCAACCAACGAAGCCTGTTGAACAAAAGGTGGATTTACTGCAAATGTTAAAAAAGGCCACTACTACTTCCACTCCTACAACAGCAGCAGAGCAATCGCCACCAAAGAATGTTGACAATGATATATTTAGAGTATTGACAGGAAACAATAACCAATATGTAAAACATCAAGCAAATCATTATCCTAATCCAACTCCACCTAATAACATGGCTACCAACTATATGTCTATGCCATCAGATGAAGCAAACAACATGATGAATGGCTTAAATAACATGAATATCCATAACGATACACCTCAAAGAAGAGTCATGGCCAATGGAGAGCTGACAAAGCCTTTCCATCCGCCCTTTATGAACATGTCACCCGCTGCTTCTCCAAGTAATCCTAATAGAAATCCTGGTGCATTATTACAGGCGCTTCATGGTGGTCTTGCTCCTCCACATCCACCTGCTCCTCCTTCTGTTTTCATGGGTATGCCATTGATGCCCCAGCAAGTAATGAGTTTAATGAGACCAGAAGTTGGTAGAAGATTTGCTGGAGGTCCTGTCTTATCCAAGCCAGAGTTCATTCAACAACTGTTAAATATGATCCAGGTAAAAAAAAAAAAAAAATGGGGATTCATATTCTTTTTTACACGTTGTGTGCTAATTACATATTATTTTTCATAGTGCGATCCTACCTTCTTTGATGTTTTATACGAAAACTACAAAGGTCAAATGGATCTCCGCTCTCCTCATCCCCACCCTTCCTCTTCTCAACAGCAGCTTTAACTGTTTTTTCTATTAAAGAAAAGAGTACCTTCTTTTGTATCAAATCCATTAATTGCTCTTAATTCAATCGGTCCTTTATTTTGCGTGATTTTATTGGATTACTAAGATTATGAAACCCGTCTTACTGTTCACCAGCCAATAAAAGCCTCTCAGCTTTGAGCAAGTCTATACTCTTTGTTTAAGGACCCTTAGCCCATGGCCACAACGATGTATAACTACTAATATTAATTTATCAGAAAGGACACGAGCTGTTTTACGTTCTTTCTGAGGATAATTCATTTATCTTATATATATATATATATATATATATATATATATATCCAATTATACAAGCTTTCTCTGTATGTATGTTTTACCAGACATTCGTAATTTATTGGCTAGCTGTAGGTGTGACGGTTTTTATTATAGAAACTGCCTTATTTTTTCGTAATGGTCCGTAACCAATTGTCAGTACCTTTCTTCTTGACGTAAAAGAAGAAAGACCAACATTACATACATAATACATCAATATGGATATCGGAGGATCATATGGACTTAGTGGCCCTAACATTACCATTAGAGAGCTCACCAAAGATCGTATCAATTTTGTGTTGAGTGATACTGATTTAAGGTAGTTTTAATAATTAGATTTACGTCTAGCTTTTGCGCTGAACAAAAACCATAACAATATAGTGTTGCAAACTCTCTTCGTCGCGTCATGATTGCTGAAGTGCCTACAGTTGGTAATATATTTCATTAAGAGAGAAAACAATAGACTTATCACAATACAATTAGCAATTGACATGGTTGAAATCGAAACGAATACTACCGTACTTGCCGATGAATTCTTGGCTCATCGTCTTGGTATGGTTGCTATCGACAGCAGAGATGTAGACAAGTTACGTTATACAAGAGTAAGCTTTCAGTTTTGTCAATATATCGAGTCAATATTTGTAACTGCTTTATAGGATTGTACATGTTCGCAGTATTGTCCAGAATGTTCGGTTGAATTAACACTTCATGTCAAATGCACTGATGATAGAACAAAAGACGTAACAACCAGAGACTTATCTTCTTCAAATCCTTCATTTATGCCTGTATTACAAGGTATTATACGCGCAGAAACGCGTAAAATAAGCTCAACTAATGATTTTGTTATACAGATAAAGATGATTCAGGTGTCCTTCTTGTCAAGTTGCGTAAAGGCCACGAGTTAAAGTTGAAGTGTATTGCGAAAAAGGTATAAAAAAGAGAGTAGGAAACGAGTATAGAGTAATAAACGTGCATATTTTACGAATAGGGTGTTGCTAAGGAGCATGCTAAATGGAGTCCTGTCAGTGGCGTGTCATTCGAATACGATCCTTATAATAAACTAAGACATACAACCTACTGGTTTGAAGAAAGCGAGGATGAATGGTAAAGTGTGCTATAATTTGAAAGAACGTAGTATTGATTAAAGTAATAGGCCATTGAGTAAAAATGCACAGTTCGAAACACCTCCCGACAAAGATGCTCGTACGTAAACTTATGACAGAAGACTGAGAGTAGATGTACTGATTTTTTTTTTTTTTTTTTACTTAATAGCTTTCGATTATAACGCGAAACCTGACAAATTCTATTTCGAGGCAGAGGTAAAATCAAAAGAGCCGTACGAGATAGTATGAATAACCATGTTTGGACTATAGACTGTAGGATCTCTGGCACCAGAAGAAGTGGTTACAATGGCAATGAAGACACTAGTTGATAAACTTGCATATGTTCAAATGCAAATCCAAGAGGAAGTTGATACAAAGGAACAGGATAATGCGAATGCCTGGAGCAACTATTAATTAATAATAAAGAATGACATATCAAGCATCATGTATTGACGTTTTGTGCGGGGTATGTGTTGATTGGAAGGATTATTATGGTAAACAATAAAATGCGAGCTAGATGATGTATATCGTTTCAGAAATGTTGGTAGATTGTCATTATATATTTCACTTAAAAACCAATCATTACTACTGTAGTAGCTGCTGAAAGTAGATCGAGATTACTATAATTAAATATAGTTCATTTCTATATGATTCCAATGTAAGGATGACAAGCGCCAGTTTATCTAATATTTCAACTAGAACATAACTCGGGATCGGCGCAGTATAGCGAGCTCTAATGAACAATTCACTTATCTGTAAAGTAATAATAATAATGAGAAACAAAAGAACGAGATCAAATTATTTAGAGCAAAAAGAGCATTGTTATAAGCTTCTAGCTTCAAAACACAGAATCACAGCTTGATAACACTCTCTGGTACACATTATTACTTTTTCATAAGTTGGACTGGGTGATGTGCTTTGCATATTGTATACAGAAATAGTTTATGTGACATGGCTCATTACTTATCGTAACGTTTAGCCTTTGACTTTTTTTTTGGATTTTCAAGCATTAGTTGGGTCTTTGTTGCTGATATTGATTGCTATTGCTCATTGCTTGTTGCTCATGACTATTTAAGCAGTTTCATTTACCGGTCTATGTGAATTTATGCTATTTTTTTTTGAGTTTTAAAAGGGATTCTAATAGGGATAAGAGCGAATCAACAGATAATGTTCAAGGATAAGAAGTGTTATGGGATTGAAAGGAGTGTGTAATAGTGCCGCTTTGCTCGATAACCATCTGATAGTTGATGGCCCTATCCTATCTGAATTCTAAGCCAAGCTTAATTCGCTTGCTCAGGTTATATTAGCTTATTATATACTATTACTATGCACTTGAAGTTCTGCAAAACGCGTTTGATTTTTAATCTATGTCTCTTATGACTTTGATAGCCAAAAACTGATAGAATGATATCTCTACAACTGCACTACTTGATTTTTATTGAGAGATTGGATTTAAATCAATTAAAAAAACTGAGATTCGCTCAGAACTATATTTGACACTCTCCAATATGCTGTTTATGATAATAAAAGTTTAAGTTTGTGGGCATGTTCTTCAAAAAAAAAAAAATGGAAAATTAGTGTGAGTTTCAAGGTGTACTCGTGATTGTTCGACAATTATCCCATTTCAAGCATTTCCATATTTATCAGTCTAACTAGATTCATTGTTGCATCTTATGAACATGTCTAAAATGAACTAATGCACCTAACAAGATTGTTACTTGACCAACATACTATGACTGTATTATAATGTAATGCTTGACTATAAATTGCATGTGTTTTATTTGATCTATATTTAACAATCTGTTGTAGATTCAATCGATCTCTGTTAAATATCGCAACTGATTTGGATTTCATGCTCATAGTATTTTACAACGTCTGTTATAACGTTTACTAATTTGTACTACTGTTACTGTTTTATTGATTTATCAATAATCGACTATAAATTATGTATAATCCATACACTACGTTTAATGATCTATAGATCCCTTGTCAAGTATTATACCTGATTGGCGTTCCATATTCAAAATAAACTGCTGTATATATTGGCTAGTGGTGGCGGCGGCGGCAGCGGCATTTCCATTCAGATGAAGTTGGATTGATATATTATATTTTTCTATCTTTTATGCATTCTGAGCCGTGGACGTTGTGGGCATGAAAAGCATCTCTTATTTGTCGAGAGAATCCAATCACTTTCATATTCAGTGCTGAGTTTCTTCAGTGAAATGTTTCTTTTGCATTAGTGGTTGAATCCGGTTTTCGAATAATAGAATGTTTGTGTAGATAAGTATGTGTAAGTGCGTTTTTTTCTTCTTCTTTGATTTAATAAAGCCTACTTTGAAAGCACAGACTATGTTTTTAAAGATATAGTCAAATTTTCAGAGACATAATAGCAGGAAGGTACACCTCACAAAAAGAGCAGTCATTATCGGTGCTGAAATAAAAGGTATGCTTCCTTGTCCCGAGAGGTTATTGTTATTTTTTGGTCAAGCACTAATGTCAACTCAAAGACTCTTTTGTCAATTGCTAAAGCAGCAAAGGATCATCGTTAATAAGCGTGCATTTCAACGTTCATTTACAAAAACAGGTAAAAATTAGCAGTGAAAACTTATTATTACACGCTTTCTTGACTGTTTTTCTTACAGCTTTCCAAAGAGAAAGATCTTTACAGTATCCTCGTTTCGCAATTCAACCCAATCTCCACGGCAAATGGATTACACCTAAAGATTTAACAAAATACCAGCAGTTGGAAAAGGGACAAAAGGCAGAACATGATTTAGTTACGTTGACAGGTCGTATTGCATCCAAAAGAGAATCGAGTGCCAAACTTGTCTTTTACGATATTGTGCAAAACGGAGAGTCAGTGCAAGTAGTCGCATCTAGAGCAAGATTCAATGGTTCAGCAGATGAGTTTGCCGAAAAAAATAGAGATTTATGCAGAGGCGATATAGTTTGTAAGTTATTTGACTGGATAAAAAACTCTAAAAAGTAACCCTTTTGAACCAGCATTTACTGGCGTTCCTGGTAAAACGAACCATGGCCAGTTGAGTGTGTTTGTAACTAAAGAAATGAAGGTGCTTACACCTTGTATTCAAGATATACCACGTACTGGGCTCAAAGACCCTGTAAGTCCATCAACTAATAAAACGGCAGTAATCATTGATGCGTCTATAGGAGAAACGATTCCGTGCAAGACATTTAGACCTGTTGGTCAATCCTGATTCATCCAAGATATTAAGAACTAGATCAAAGATTATCAGGTTTATTCGGGACTTTTTTGATCAAAGAGGATTTTTGGAAGTAGAAACACCTATTTTATCGGGCAAAGCAGGTGGAGCCAACGCACGGCCCTTTGCAACACACGCTCATGCATTAGATATGGATATGCAGCTTCGTATAGCACCAGAATTATATTTGAAACAGTTAGTGATAGGTGGTATTGATCGCGTATATGAAATTGGAAAACAGTTTAGAAATGAAGGTGTGGATGCGGATCATAATCCTGAGTTTACTACTTGCGAGTTTTACCAAGCGTACGGTACTTTGGAGAGTTTAATGCAGGATACTGAAACACTGCTGTCAGAACTAGCGGAGTTTGTTTGTGGCGCAAGCCCGATTCTTTCGAAATCTGGTGTTCCCATTGATTTTAAATTCCCTTTCAAGCGCATCAACGTAGTAGATAGGTTGTCCGCTGAACTAGGCACTTCACTAGCCTTCTTGGAGAACCAAGGTATATCCATACTTGATAATTCTTCAAAGTAGAGCTTCATTCATTATCTGTTCTGATTTTGTAGATGCTTTAGACCAATTGGTTTCATTATGTACAGAGCGTGGGATCAAATTGTCAGGGCCGCTGACACTAGCTCGAATTCTTGATAAATTAATCTCTGAATTCATCGAACCCGAATGTATACAACCGACATTTTTATACAATCACCCGTTGGCCTTGAGTCCCTTGGCAAAGAATGCAACTGATGAAAAGGTAACTGCTTAAAAATTAATTAATTTCCCATTGTAAATCAATCCTAAACTCGACTCTGGTAGGGTCAAATTGTAGCTGCAAGATTTGAATTATTTGTCGGTGGAAAAGAGATAGTAAATGCCTATGAAGAATTGAATGACCCTGAGGAGCAGCGCAGACGTTTCAAAATGCAATTGAAAGATAGAGATGATGGTGATTTAGAAGCACCTTTACCAGACACTGATTTCTGTGACGCGTTAGAATATGGCTTACCTCCTACTGCTGGCTGGGGTATGGGCATTGACCGAGTAGTCCAATTGATGACTGGTGCTACACATATTCGTGAAGTGCTGGCATTCCCTGTTATGCGTCCCATAGTAAGCCAATCGTCGCCAGTAGATTCACAGCTAGAATAGATACTAAAAGACATCGTTTGAAACAATAAAACTTTTTATTTGAATGATTGTTAGGAAAGGAAGAGAATGTTTTATAATCCTATCCTCCTCCCCCGAACCTAATTTATAATAAAACCAAGTGATGGAGAGTTTGGGCGCTAGCTAGTGGACCTCCACCAGAGCGCGCCTAAGATACGGACCATTCCTTCGATAAGGAGATTGCTTTTCTTAAAAAGAGCCCAGTGGCATTTGAGTGTGCATTGCGTTCACAAACCGGCGTACAATGATTAGGTGAAAAACGTCTGTATTTTTGTAATAGATCCAAGAGGCAGAACCTACCTTGTGCGCAAGATCCAAAGCCGAAAAGATTGCCGCCGCTGGGACCTAATGCTTCAAAGCGAAGAACTACTCCTTAGCGCCAAATTACTCCCAGCAGATTGAGTAGAGTGCAAGTGTCCAAGGCTATATTCCCAAGACGAGCAACGCCAACGGCAATTATTTTCAAAGCAAACGTCACTACTGAAGGCCCATTCAAGGATTAGCTTCCAAAACCAAGCCTCATAGGGCCAAAAAAGGGTTTCTTCCATTTTTGCTTTCATCTTGCCATGCCTAACCCGTAGCAGCTGAGTATTTGATTTTGCTGATGACATGGCAAGAAAAACAAACCAAAATAAATGATGATCCTGTAGTCCAGAAGCAGCGCGACCATGTTGTTTGCTCCTGCCCCCAAAGAAGCCTACAAAGTCGCCACGATAAGAGAGGACCCCATGTCTTTTCCAGCTGCGAGTGTGTGGCGAGTGCCGAAGCATTTTTATTCTAAACTACAAAGTAGATTACAGTAATCAACTGCCATTCAACCAACAGAGCCATGTTGTTTTGTCCTTTCCCCCTCAAAGCCAACAAGAGAGAAAGAGGGCCAGCAGGACAGGAAGGACGTAGGTTTCGTCTACATCCACCACTGAGTACAAGGCGCCCTTCATCCCCACCATTCGTTTTATCGTACTACACGATTACCGAGGAAATGCTCCCAACAAAGAAAACCAGAGACAGATGGCTCTTCCTATGTTTCCATTGTACCAAAAGATTTACTCTTTTAATCCGTAATGGTCCCAAAGAAGGAATAAACATTCTGCAGGTATGACCAGGGCAGCCTTATCTAGTAGTTATAAAGTTTGATGTTTAGCTTTTGATATGTCACACCTATAACTTTATATCTTGTAGCATCTTACTCCGTTATTTGCTGGTGCCTTTTATCATGCCAGCAACAAGCAAAGAAAAAAAAAGAAGAATAAAGAAAAAAAGGAAAGGCAAAGTTTTTCTCTCTACCAAAGGAAAGGGAGGGGCTGGCGCGATGGTAATTAAAAATACCGGTAATCCGATCTGCTGGCTATGGAGCTATCCTCACTTTCTGGTAAGAAGTAAAAGCGAGGAAAAAAAGAGAAAAGGAGGAGGCAAGGAAGTGATGGAAGAAACCCCCATTCTATCGCTACCAGGTGGCAAGAGAAGAACGACCTTAAAGGATGGTTTCCTTATGAAAGAGGGACGGTCTTCTCTGCTACCTGTGTCAATGGGAGGTTATCTTGTTGACGTTTGCCAGGCCATGTGCAAGCTATTGCGGCTGCTCTAGGAGTTCGGCAATTGATCACGAATGATGCCTTCCTTCTCGAGCAAAGCAGAGGAAGAAGGAAGGCAAGACGAGATGATAACAATTCGCGACTCTGTCGAGCGAAATAGGCCAGGGTCTTGACATTCATTTTCTACCTTTCGTTTTCGTCGATGTGAGTAGGCATAGAACATCTTTACTGTCTACTATCAGGTGAAAAAGACGCGCTTAGGGTCGGTATACCATGGATATAATTAGCGTTTTACTTACTATGAGCCGTTTTAAATTTATATTGGTAAACCAGATTTTTTTTTAAATGGTTAATTTAGAGCTGTATTCATATAGAACGTTAATCGAAGCGTATAATACTATATCAAGCAAAAAAGAACAAAAAAAAAAGTCAGATTACGAATTCTTGAATAAACAGTTCTAATGTTTACGTAAACGTGGTTTTCACTGATCCCTTCCCTATGGACGAAGAAAAAAGAACAGGACGCGAGAGGCTGGTCCTTTTCCTTTTATTTTTGAGGAAAAAAGTGACTGTGGTGAAACGGTTCATGTAACTACGGGGCTTTAATGTTAGATAACGCAACAAATAACTAGGAACATCCAAAGAATACGTCTTTATTTGTTTAGATGCAATCTCAAAGTTTAGACTTTTTTAGGTAATGTTCATCTAAAAACTGAACTATTGCTTTAATTAATACTTGGATTGTATGAGCTCTATTCTTTTCATCAAGCCGAAGTTCTTTTGGTAATTCGATTTGAATCACATCTAAGCTATCCTTATAACTATGGTAGTGTTGAGTAGTATAACCTCCACTAAAATATTTCATACCACCATCAGGGACTGGATGACTGGAGGAAGGCGTAACGGCAAACTGACCGCTACTTTGATTGACAATTGCATTACCAAAATACTTCAGCAGTTCATCAGGTTGATGATCTACTACTAGTCGCCTCGCTAACGATTGGATAGAACTGGTTTGCAACACCAGCTGATTTAATTGATCGGCACTAGATTCTAGATCTGAAGTTTCAAGCAAGTAACCTAACTCAATCATACCATTTGGGTGAGTGTGCCCTGTTATGCAGCAACTTGTTATTAATACTACTAAGGTACCGACGCAGCTTCAAAGTAAGGAATACTTTACCATGGAAATCGAACAGTATGCCATGTGGATGGTCTTTCAATACACTGTTGATTGCTTCTTGTACATATCCATGGTATTCTTGCCAAACCTTTGCACCGTTAGCAGATTCGGTGCCTTCTTTTAAAGACCTATTCAGGTCTACTTTGCGACGAGACACCTTGCTTAGAACCACGTGCGGCGCAGCATATTTGAAATGGTCATGAATTCCACGCCCCACTGCTTCTGCTATTTCTTTTGTATGCATGTCTGCCAGAAGCAAGCTACCTTCCTGTTTTCTGTCGGGTATCGAGCTCGGTCGGTCCAAACCGCCATGAAGCGCAGTAATAACAATCGGTAACGATCCTGATTTAACAATGACATTACGGGTGGAATGCACTGTTTCTCGAAAGTCTCTGTTGTAATTCTTGATGCTATTCATAGTTATTTTGGGGAATAATACAAATAGAATCAGAAAAGCTGCTATCCGCTGGGGCCTGTCATAAACCATGCGTCCAACAAGATCAGCAGAAACCACGCAGGCGGTAGATGAATATTAGTTAAATAATGCCTAAAATGTAACTGAAAACTGATTGCAAAGTTAAGTGTCTACTTCTGCACGGTGATGTATCATAAACTGATAGGGTATCCGGAATTCAAGCTTTGCTTACTTATAACCACTATGGGAAAATTTTGAATGAATTTCAAGTATCTATCTTTAATATCGGTTCAAAAGTATGTCGTCATTCTGACGTTTCTCTTCTTTATATTGAATATCGATGATTGAGAGAAAAATAGGATGCTAATTTTGATTCAAGTAGTAGTATGGATTGAAAGCACACTTGATTATACCAAACAAACGGACGGGTATTTATTGTACTATGAGCCTTTCCTTATCTTTTCATAAAAAGGTTGAGCAGAGTTTCATTTAGTTTTTTTTTAAAAAAAAACTATCCATCGCATACTATAATACCGTAGTATCCTCTTTTACATCAATTAAGCGTTGTAAGAATAATATACAAACTATTCCTGTTACTATGAACGACAGCAAATACCATAAGACCAAAAGATCTTATAGAAGTAAAACTGCGATTCCTACTACGGAAAGAAATGTAATTTTTGCCAATACACGAATCTATCGAGTCTTCTAATACAGTGGAAATTATCGAGCTTTAGTTACTACATGAAACCTACGCGATCTTCAACAGTTGAATTCTTTTGTATTCGTACGGTTTATATTGAAGCTAATAGATCAACTTTAAGGGCGCTTGTATATAATGAATTTGTCAAGTTTCTTTTTTCCTCTGGTGCATTTTATTCATAATATCAGGAAAAAAAAAACAATTTTGAAATCGCTTCAATTCCATCTTTGCATTTTTCGACCGATCTCGACCTAATGTTGCATCTAATGAGAACTACATGTTCAACATATACTTTTGTACCTAATAGGTCTATTACCTATTTATAAATGTTATAAACATTTCATATTTACGACTGAAAGTTAATTACTACTACATGCATTTCATTAAGACTATAGATCTGAAAATCTCGGCCGAATTTCATATTTCTCCAACTATTCGTGATCTGAATGAAATGCTGCATCTAATAACACTTGATATATTGTTAGTTGCTTGCGTTTCGTTTTATAACTTCATTTAATCAATGGTTGATTTGATAATATTGTTGGTTTATCAACATTATTTTGGTTTAGCTTAGAATAAACATTTTCACAGCAAATATTATTAATATGCGTTAATGAACCAAGAAACCATCGGCTTTAAGTTTTCAAAGCAAAAAGAAAAAAAAAATATTCTGTCGTAACAAACAACAATCTCATTTTGAGCTACCGTGTGTAGCTCTAGGCGTATGAATTTCTGGGCGACAATTCTAAGCTTTATTGCCAAGTTTGCATGAAAAATCTGGTTCGCTTAAACAGGTAATTCGCCGTTTACCAGTTATAGTAGAACAATTATTGCCTCCTATTTGATGCGGGTCTCTTGGAATTTATTTTACTTTTTTTTTCTTTTAGATATTCTCTCTTTTCAGCTTGAAAAGACTACATCGATCGTAATAAACAAACCGTAATATGCCTCACCCTGCCGTTTTTGGAGCCATTATTGTAGGCGGGCTTGCTCTGTTAGGATACGCTATATATCAACAAAATAAAGAACAACCGATCTATGAAGGATATCAACGAGCTTATAACCGTTCCCGAGGTGAAAACAACGGCCGTCAAAACGCGTTTAGATACAGTGATGACTTTGACTTTGAATATGGCTCTGATGATGATGAAAAGCAAGGCAGCTCAAATGAAGATTCAGATAGATATACACTCAGACCAGAAAATTCACAACTGCGCAACCGCAAGAAACCTTTTCGAATTGAAGAAAATGGTGATATTCATGAGAGAAAAAAGGTAGTCTAGAAGCTCAAATATAAATGTCCATGATAAATACTTATTTTTTTGATTGTATTATATGTGTAGTTTTTTGAAGAAGATCAGTACGAGCTCACTGAACTTGAAAGTGTTATTGCAGAAAGAAAGAGAAGATTAATGGCAGAACAAGCTTTTCTTGATAAAGAAGAAGAAAACCTGAGATCTAGGCAGCAGGAGCTCTCCAAACAAAAGGAAATGCTTGAAAAATCTAGCATTAGCAGTGTCAAGAGCAGAAAAAGCGCCTCCGGTAGCAGCAGCAGCTGTGGTAGTGTTAGCGATAGCGGTGACGATCATTCAGACGTCTTCAAATCGTTTGTTGAACAGTCTCAATCAAGTTCTTTTGCTGAAGATAGTGATGAATTCTACACTAACCATGATAACAATGGTAGCAGCAGTGGCGAAAACACAGCTATTTTTATCAATAACGCTGAAACAGAAGCTGGTGGTGAGACAAGCTCGCATGATGACAGCAATAGTGAGCACAGCCAACATCAATCTTCTTCCAATTTGCAGTTTCCTACAGCTTCTCGTACGCCTACTAGCTCTGAAGCTGCCATGTCTTTTTCTTCGCGCGGCTTGTCAGATTCTGAAGAAAGCTGGGATGTTTTTAGCGAAAACGAATGGGCTGACCGTCACACAGATAATGAAGCTTAAGCGTGCAAGAACCAAGCTATTTACTTTACCCTTATAAACAATGGATATCTAACGAGTATTATTATAAACATTTCAAATGAAAGTTTACATTTTCCCAATAAAAGGGTTATTTAAATCGTATATACTCACTTATTATTATGTGTATAGCTTGTAGCCTCTCTTCATAATGAATGATGATTCATTTGATGCAAGAATAATAGATAGCATTTTGCGTTCTAGAGATTGTCATCTGCGAAGCTATATATTGTTTGTACAGATATATGCATATTGTGATATAGAAATCCATTTTTAATATTTCTACATTACTTGAAAGATTCTAGCTTATTATTACATTTTAATAACTAAAGCATATTCAAAATGATCTACTGCATTACTGAAGCCGTAATTAGATTGAAAGGCTACGAGTTTATAATATTTCAGTGATTTCCTGTACAATATATGCATCCTCTCTGGCCTTCATATGATTTGTACATCTCTCGATCAATTTCGGTTAAATGTCACATCTGATTCATCCTTATAAAGAGCTGCAGCATTCGCCATGACTTATGTTTAACTACATTGCTATCAATATTTGTATACCCATTTGATAATTAACTGTTGTCGTATGCCCCCATTTATATTCCAATAATATTATCAAGTACAAAACATTTTGAATGGTTACGCACGTTTTGTACCTTTACTGAATAATTTTGGAGAACTGAGCCCAACATAGGTGCCCAATAGAAATCGGTAAAATCATTTCAGACACCCAATCAAAAATATCTACTATAAAGTTGTCTGATTTTCAATTTTTCCTCAGAGCTGATTTCTTGAAATTTGAGCAGTACTTTTTGTTAATGAAGATATCATCTACAAGGTACCATTTTTACTACAAACTTATTCTTTGCATTTGCAAGTGTATAATTGTACTTATTTTTTTAGTTTCTCGCAAAATAAATTTCCAATTTTGACGTAAAAAAAATAAATAAAATATGCAGAAATCGTACAGTATTAAATAATAGCGTTTAGTTTTCTTTATAGAAACAGCGTACCATGCGTATTAATGGGTGCGCAATTTAATTTTATATAAACTAAGCTGATCCATTTGATATTTATCTCGATTTATTTCTTATACCAATAGCTCATCAAAGTTTTGACAGGATGAACTTGGAGACCACCCTTTATTTGCTAACCGCCGCTGCCCAATCAAGGACCTGGAATATTTTCAACATACCTTAAAACATGATGGTATAACGATATTCTATAGTGTTGATTGGCTTACAGAATGCGGACGTCATGAATAATAGCGGGAATAGGGCGACGCGTCCACCATATTACGTTTATAAAGTATATTGATTTTCATTTTTCTTCTTCTTTACACATTCAACAAACACTACAGTATGGATCATTTTCCTTCTCATTGGGGCAAGCCTCGTTCTGAAAACACTGATGTTTACAACACCGTGCCCATGTATCAAACCGTACCCGACCATTTAACCCAATCTGCTCATGGACCAATGACCAGAACTCAGTACGTGCCTTGAAGCATAAACAATGATAAATTTGTATTGACCTTTCTTTTTCGTTGTAGAACACCTTTGGTTACTGGTACTTCCGTCCTCGCCTTCAAGTATAAAGATGGTATCATGATGGCTGCTGATATGCTTGGTAAGCCAGCATGTGCATATACAGGAAGTTGATACTAAAACAACGTTTGAAATTAAATAGGTTCATATGGATCTTTGGCACGTTTCCGTGATATTAAAAGATTAACACCTGTTGGAGAAAGTACAATCGTTGGTGCTTCGGGCGATATTTCAGATTATCAATATATCCAGCACTTGTTAGAGTCTCTCATGTAAAGTATAGATATCCACTCAGGCTACGCGCGCCTAGAATACTCATCTGTTTTGTTTAGGGTCAAGGAACATTGTGCTGATGATGGACATGTTTTGGGCACTCCACACATTTACGAATACTTGTGGAGAGTCATGTATAATAGAAGATCCAAATTCAATCCTCTTTGGAATTCTTTGGTTGTCGGTGGTATGAACAAGGGCGAACGATTCCTCGGTTATGTTGATTTGAGAGGCACAACATATCAATCTACTACAATTGCTACTGGATTTGGCGCACATTTAGCGCAACCTATCTTGAGAAGAAGAGTTGAAGGAAGAGAAGACGATTTGACAGAAGAAGAGGCTATTGAAATCATGAATGAATGTTTGCGCGTATTGTTTTACAGAGATGCCAGATCTTTGAATAAGGTATGAATAGGACAGCAGGATTATACAGTCATGCTGACATTTATTTCTAGTTTCAAAGAGCAAAGATTACCGAAGCAGGTTTAGAGATTACTGAGCCTTATTCTTTGGATACTGAATGGGCTTTTGCAGAACAAGTTCGAGGATATGGTGCTTAATACCATCTTTTTTTTTTATTTGAATAAAAGAAATATACTACAACACATTGTTTAAGCTTTACCCAATTCTTTATCAGTAGGACTCTGCCATGAATAGTTTTTGTGTGGAGCGAATAATTGATGGATTTCCTCATAGACCTGATCTTCTTTCTCGGTGTTTGGGCGTTTAGAATCCTTCCAGGAACGAATAGCATCTTGGACCTCGGATTTTCTAGCCAAACCAATGACAGTAGAATCGAGTTGGAATTTGTCTCTGCCTTGGAAAGAGAATCGAGAAGCCAAATCAGCAATACTCAAACCCTTCTCAGCAGCAAGAGCAGTTGCTTTGTCAGCAGCTTCACGAATGCCACTGTGAGCAGGATGCCAATCGGGAGTCTTGGCGTCACGCAAAAGAGCCATACAGAGAGGGGACGCGTTCATAAGATAGCGAACACCTGCAGCTCTGAACTTGGGAGCATACTCAGCAAACAAAGTGTTTTGAAGGGTATAATGACAGTAAGAAAGAACGATATCAAGAGGCTGTCCCTTGGCATGTTGATATTCAGCAACCTTCAATAAGACATCTAAAGGATAACCAGAACAGCCAACGTACTTGATTTTGCCTTGAGATTTCAAGTCAAATAGAGCCTCCAAAGCTTGATTGGGACCAACGACCTCTTCAAACTTGACAAATTCAACATCATGAGCATAAACAATATCTAAATAGTCGGTATGCAAACGCTTCAAACTTTCAGTAACGCTTTCATAAGTTTTCTTGGCACTATAATCAAAGTCTTTGGCGAGATAGCCATAGCGACCGACTTTTGTAGCCAAATAATAGTTATCTCTAGGAAATTCATTGCGAATCTCGAGTAAAGCATCACCGAGAATGAACTCACTCTTGCCATAAAAAGGGGACGTATCAAAGGTATTGATACCTATCGAAATAGACAACGTTAAAAAGACTCATTAACCATCACTATCCGAAAAACTTGCCTGATTCTAGAGCTTCTTTACAAGCTTCAACAGGGTCTGTACTGCTAAACGTGTCATAAGTTCCAGAAAGTGCACCGGCACCGAAGGATACTTCGGAAGGTTCGAATTTGTTTTGGTTTACAGGCTATTTGATTGATGAATTTATGATTTTACGCGTTTTTCGAGACCATTATCAGCTTACCTTGGCCATGGTATAGTTAAAGAAGAAGGATATACGCGCAAATGGCTTTGAATTATGGATGTGACGAATGCAACCTCAGATCCGAACCAATGAAAACCTTTTTAGTGTAGTTTTGATGAGCGCATCGTCTTTGTAAGCAGTCTGTCTAGTCGCTAAAATGATGATGATCAATTCGAATCAACTTGGCAAACCAGTTCAGTTAAATCCAGTTATTTCTACCAGCAGAAGCTTGTCAACTTCAGGCAGTTCTAGCAATTGATGTTGCCAAACCAAGTCACCCTAGCAACCAATCAGACAAATGAAAATGATACATACAGTCAGCTCGATTGAGTGATATTTTCGACTTGATAGTTTATTTTTTTTTTTTTTTTGATAACAAACTATAATTATTTATTGCACTAATAGTTAAATATTTTCACCTGATTTCTAACCTTTAATTATTAATTGAGCGTGATTTGACTAATGAGAGTAATAAATTACCAAATGCAAACAAGACTTTTCGCGTATTAATGATAAATAGATATTTTATTAAATGCAGCAACTCATTGTGAATATGAATTACTATTTAGACGCGATATTGGTCCGAGATCGCATATATTCAAGGCTGATCAAGTCATTATAATCAATAAGAGCTACTATTATGAACCGCGGGTAAATGCTTTATGCATCAATTATCCAGAAGAAACACGGTAGTACGCTTTTTGGCGCGCTCTTAAATTTTGTGAACTGTGGTATATCAACTTCCGATGATTGTCCTGTTACCTTGAAATATTCGCAATAGCATTCTTTGGTATGATTTTACGCTATAGTTTAACCAAACAAACGGCTTAAAAAAAATTCAAGGCGGTAATGACCAGTTACACTGTGTAATAAGAGACTGGGTAGCTTGTTTAGAATGGCAATTCAACACCTGACTATATCCCTTGACTGGTTCTTGATTTTTGAGAAGCCTACTAAAACGTTGTTTGTTATGTTACAGGGTGCCTAGAATACTATACTATTATTTAAGAAGAATCAGATAATAGGATATAGATAGTATATCAGGGTCTTGCCCTGATAATAAAATAATCTTGGGTAATGCCACATCCTAGGGCAGCGGCCCCGTACCAGCCTTAATAATATATGCTGACTGCCTGCTAATGACATTTCAATGTAGTACTAATCCTGGTTATTTTTCTCAGGGTTACAAAACTGCTATTAAAGACGCCGTTTCAATCAATTCTTCTCACGGGCAACCAGCAGATAACGGAACCATTGGCAAACTTTTTTACTTTTTTCTTTTTTCTGAAAAAAACTTGAAAATGTGCAATAGAAAGATCATCGATCCTAGCAGTCTTGCTAATCTTACCGAGGTTACTACTCAACACCTTCATTTTAACTGGACTGTTTCCTTTACCGAGAAGAAGATCTATGGTCATGTACTTTTGGACTTGATCACTGTAGCTCCCAACGTCAACAAAGTAGTTTTAGATACTAGCTATCTTGACTTGCACAGTGCCTCTTTGAATGGACGTCCTTTGGAGGTAAGTTTGGAGTTGTATTATTTGATAAAAAAAATCGCGTTTTGACGCGTCTTTATGGTAGTATACCGTTGCTGAACGCCATCTTAGTCTTGGTTCTGCTTTAACAATTGCACTTCCTGAGACTTTGGCTGAAGCAGGTACCAAGTTCCAAATCAAGGTTGATTATTCTACTACTGACAAGTGTACTGCTGTGCAATACTTGGAGCCCGAGTAAGTTTATCTATGTGAGCGATGATAACCAAGATGTTAATATGTATATATATTATAGACAAACTGTTGGTAAGACTCACCCTTACTTGTTCTCTCAGTGTCAAGCTGTAAGTTCAATTGCAATTATAATACAAAACCATAAACTAACATCCCTACAGATTCATGCTCGTGCTTTCAGTCCTTTGATGGATACACCTAATGTCAAGATCACTTACTCTGCTTCTGTGACATCTCCTTTGCCCGTCGTTATGTCTGCTCTTTTGGAATCCACTACTGACAATGGAGACAATACCAAGACATATCATTTCAAGCAAAACACCACTATTCCTTCTTATTTGATTGCTATTGCTGCCGGTAATCTTGTTGGACGTGAAATTGGTCCTCGATCCACTGTTTGGTGTGAACCTGAAGTAGTTGAGCAAGCTGCTTGGGAATTCGATGTAAGTTCATAATAAAGTACTTTAGCGAAAGAGTGTTAACCCGTTGATAGGATACTGAACGATTCATCGCTACTGGTGAAAGCCTTTTAACTCCTTATGAATGGGGTCGTTATGATCTTTTGGTCTTGCCACCTTCTTTCCCTTACGGTGGTATGGAGGCAAGTAACTAATAAGCCGGTCCGATCCGGATGGACTTTTAATAATTTTTTTTTTTTTTGTAGAATCCCTGTTTAACCTTTGTTACACCTACACTTTTGGCTGGTAAAGAAAAAAAAAAGACCCGTTTATAGGCAAATACTAAATAACTGAGATACTAACATCTTTATAGGTGACAAGAGTGCTGTGGACGTCGTTGCTCATGAAATTGCTCATAGTTGGATGGGTAACTTGGTCACTACTTCCAACTGGGAACACTTTTGGTTAAATGAAGGCTGGACCGTCTTTATTGAACGTAAAATTGCTGGTAAGTCAAGCCAAAGAGGATATTTTAGAAGCGATATTTATAATTCGGTTAGCTCGTCTTCATGGTGAAGCCGAAAGACAATTCAGTGCTATCATTGGTTGGAAAGCCTTGAAGGAAAGTGTCGAGCTCTTTGGTGAAGACTCTCCTGCTACTGTCTTGAAGCCTGATTTGAGCACTGGTATTGATCCTGATGATTACTTCAGTTCTATTCCCTATGGTAAATATCATGCCCTATAGTTTCTGCTTAAAGAAAAACTAATTTGGATTATAGAAAAGGGCTTCAACTTGCTTTACCATATTGAAAAGGTTGTTGGTGGTCCCGCTATTTTCGAACCTTACATGAAGGCACACGTTGAGCGTTTTGCCTCCAAATCTATTACTACCGAACAATGGTTGGCCCATCTTCACGAATACATGGGCGCTACTTATGGCCAAGAAGTGCTTGACAAGTTAAAGACTATTGACTTTGACCTCTGGATTAACAAGCCTGGTATGCCTCCTGTGGACCCTCAATTCGATACCAGTCTTGCTGACGCTTGTTACAACCTTGCTGATCGTTGGGATCAAGCTCGTAACACTGAAGATCTTAGTGGATTCTCAGCCAAGGATATTGAAAAGTTTACTTCTACTCAAAAGAGTAAGTGTTATACACATGTATTGTGCTTTATAATTACTGAACATGCCTTTGTATAGTTGTCTTTTTGGAACGTTTGACTGATTGTGAACCTTTACCTCACCATTTATTGGCCAAGATGGACGAATTGTATGAAATGGGTCCTATTCGTAATGCTGATATCCGTTTCCGTTGGGAGCAGCTCTGTGTCATGTCTAGTTATGAAAAGATTTACCCTAGCGTTGTTGAATTCATTACTGAACAAGGACGTATGAAGTTTGTTCGTCCTCTTTACCGCTATCTTTATACTGCCAAGAATGGTGCTGAATTGGCTCAACAAACTTTCTTGAAGCACAAAAACTTTTATCATCCCATTGCTGCACAATTGATTGCAAAGGATATCAACTTGAATCAATAATTAAAAAAACTACACACTCAAAAAGAAAAAAAAAGTATGTATAATCTGGTTATTATTATTAATATCTTTTTTTTTCTTCATCGCGTCCCATCCCATCTCCTTGCACATATATAAAATAAACTATTTTGTTAAAAAGCGACATTGATACGTTTCTGAGGGAGCACTATTATTAAAGTACACAACTGCCAAATTTGCTATGAATACAATTCGTTTTTCATAGCGAGTACCGATAAAAACTTAAGTCCTCCAATAACTATGCACTTCTTGAAACCCAACAGACGACTGTAGATCGATAGGTAGCAGACGAAAATACGCATATGTATGATTTACTATTAGCTAGCAAAGGGTGTAATATATTTACTATATTGTAGTCTAGAAAGGACCAATAAATGCAGCAGTTTATTCTGAATATGGATAATTTAGTTAACCAAGATCAGTCAAATCTGTAGATCTATTGAAGCATGTTGTACCTTAACTCTTTTTATTTTTTCTTGCCTATATTATTTTGTAAAATAATCTGGCTAATAGACATCTGTTGTTATTTGTAAGCGTTCGCCTTTCCATTTCCTTGATGTTCTTGGTATTAGATTGAAACCCTACATTTTCAAGTTCAATTCACTGTGATGGTATTTATCAGGACATATTTAACAAATCTATACTTTTGGCTTTGTAAGATAGTTCATAACTCCACTTTGAGAGACGAAACAATGTTTGTCAGGAAAGAAACATTATAAAACAACGTCAATCCAAACATCAGGCCCTTTTGACTAAGTTTATTTCAGACTGATTTGTTATAGGAAAATAGGTGTGCATTATTAACTTTAAATAATCAGCAATTGTCGGTTGTGTCCAATCTCTAGCTGAATCAGCATAAGTTCCACGATTTGTATGAAGGAAACAAGTATTTTGGAGTAAATATGTTTGTGCGATGGTGCAAGAGTTTTTGGATAAGAGTAAGAGCTCTGGTGTTATCATATTTTTATGCTATAGAGAGATATCTGTCATTTCAATCACTTTTGAAACTAGTGTCATTCTAAATGAAGTTTTGCTACCTACAATTTCTATTAAGACTTCAAAGTTTTAATGTGCATCCATTGCCTTCAATCGAATGATAGTTATTTTCAGTTCACTTCTGTGTTTCACCTAAGCACATTACTTAATTCAAGCGATTTCGACTGTGCTCTACTAATTCTTGTATATGATTAGTATTCCATTCTCAAAATGAGCTCTTGCATCGAACAGAACTGAAGATCTATTTGATCGCGCTAATTAACTCACATGAATTACTAATTTATAACCTACATTAACCAACCATAATATATTTTTATTTAAATATCCTTTACTTCAAAGACCATGCCTTGATTCATTGTTAATCGCTCCAATAATACATTTCCAAAGGCTGTGGAAGGAGTTAAAATACCACCTTCCTTACCAGGCAAATCCTTCAAGTTCTTGACAATACATAAAGCAGATTCAACTACCATACGACAAGTATCACCGTAACCAGGATCTCTAAAGCCTTGGACAGTACCACGCACACGTACAGGTTCATCATAGGGTTCGTTTTCTGCTGTACCCACAAATTCAATAGTGAAACGACCCTTGGCTCTCTGTTCTGCATCAGGACCAGCACCCGACCCAGGCAGTGCAGCCTGGGCCTTTTCGCGAATCCAAGGTACTTTAAACATTAATGCAGCCAATGGCACCACAGTATATAAAAGAGTGGTCAAGACCAAAGCCGGCAAAAACTTGAAAGTCATTGATTCTTTATAGCTAAACAGAGATCCATAACTCTTGCCACGATCTGTCCAAATGGACCAACTACGACGCACGACTCGTTCATTCACTACCGACATGATGAAGAACGCTTGCCATTGATTTCCAAAATCAAAATCGCGCTTAAAAGTAGGCAAACTGGGTTTATCAATGCCTCGACGAGTAGCTAATAAGTAGGGGTCCATTTGATCTTGAGTAGACAAATAACGGTCTGTCAATGCCTCAATGGATGATTGTACAGTACCTCCCGAGTAACCACCTACTAACTTGGTTAATGACATTTTGACGGTAGACAAATCCAGGTGGTGTGTGTTGTGCATGTATTCACTAAGCATGTACACTCCCATATCACTTGGCACTGAGTCAAACCCACAGGTGGGTACAATCATGACTTGGTTAGCTTTGGCTTGATCATCGCAAGTATCAATGATGCGTTTGATCCATGAATATTCACCAGTGATATCAACGTAGTGTGTCTTTTGTCGAATACAGGCTTCGACTAAAGGTGTGCCATATTTGATAAAAGGGCCAACGGTACTGATTACAACGCGTGTTTGAGAAAGCACTTGATCGAGGCTTTCTGGTTGACTTGCATCCGCAATAAGAATATCGAGATTCTAAGAGTCATCAAGATCAATGATTGTGGGTTGCTTTTTTATATAAAAAATACATATACGTACAGACAAAGCGGCATCTTTAGAAGCAAGGCGATCTCTTACTTGCTCGAGTTTACCGAGATTTCGACCAGCAATAGCCCAAGAAAGTGTCTGATAAAGGAGGAGTTTTTTTTTTTTTTTTTTTTTTTTTTTTAGTCACTAAGTTAGCGCTTTATCTGACTATAATACGTACTGTATCTTTGATTTCAGCCAAATATTCGCAGGTTAATTCACCAGTGAAGCCTGTGGCACCAAACACGACTAAAACAGAAAGAGTATCATCAGTATACAAAGCTTTTACGTTTAAAGGAGTCTAGTTTACACACCGATATCGTACTTTCTTTGATTAAAATCAGTCATTTTTGCAATAATAAGAAGGAAAAAAGAAAGAGAAAAGGCGCCATTTAGTTTGCTTTAAAGCGCTTGTCAGCAAATATATCGGAGTCTGTTGGGTGATTACACAGTTCATAATTTGATTTCCTGCAGGGTTTGTCATAGTTTAGACTAAATAAGATAATATTGCCCGAGAATTAGCTATTGTGTCTAGTGGATGTTATCAGTAGAATCAATCACTGTTTCAATTTCATTGAAAACCCCCTTTTGAAGCTTGGATACCCAAGTACATATATATATAGAGAGAGAGAGAGAGACTATATGCAATTCCTAACGGAAACAATAGACGATACAGTATGACATCTGTTGTTCCTCACGTGGTGTCTATTCTCAATTGTTACATACTGCATTCGTTCTTTTGGTTTGGCTTTATTCTCACTATGGTCTGTATCTTTGGTCTAGCTCCATTATCTACTGAGCAGATAGAAGTTTTAAAAGAATGGGATGATATGTTATTATAAATAAACTCTTTGTTCTTTATTGTACAATTCTAGCGTCAAATAAGTTGTGTATTGTTACCAGCAGTAGAAGAGCCTCCTCCTGATTGTGCTGCCTGCGATAAACCATTGAGGTCGTTTCTATCAATTTTTGATCCTTCGCTTTGATACCCGTTCTCTGTTTGATACTTGTGAGAATGTTCTGTAAACTGATGCGAGTTTACTGGTGGCATGTTGGAATCAGCATGTATGTGAGTGTTAGGATGTGTTTTCATTTGAATGTGTGTATCCATTGCATTTAACAGTCCAGTAGTGGATTCTGCACTGCTGTTAGCACCATGTTCTTCATCCAATGCTCGCGTACAATAATGAATACGTTCCAAGAACGGATCTCGGCAAGACTCATTTGATAATCCAGGATAGTATTGTCTATAGGCGAAATAAGCACAGAATGTACCTAGTATCGCACCAATGGTAACATCATGCCAGTGGTGGCGGTAGTCTTCGGTACGTGAAATAGCAACCAATAACGCACCGATAATAGGAAACGCGAATAGAAACCCTTTATAGGTGTGCTATTGTTATTCATTGTTAATACAAGACAACGAAAACGTGTGATATATCACTTACACCTTTGCCATCAAACATCTTCATTTTACCAGCAATATAAAATGCCAAGAAACCTAAACCAGCAAAGGAAACTAAAGCATACTATAAGAAAAAAAAATCCATCGTTTTTATACTCTTTTATACGTACAGGATGAATGTCCACTAGGAAAACTCTTGAATCCATCAATCATTATATGTGAATCAATAGGTGTAGTACATATATCTATGCTGGATAATCCAAATTCGGGATCGACTGAGCCTGGAGGTGGTTTACATCGATCAAGCATATCAGGTCTCGGTCTACCAGCTGTAATCTAGGTAAATTAGTCAATACAATGCATGTACGTTTAAATGGGTTATATTGTGGTTACCTTGATAACATCAGTCAACATCACAGTCATGGCCAAACCCAAGCAGAGACCTATTATTACTTTATTAATTAGGTGTTCCTTACTAATAATAGGAGTTCAACCTACCAAGGACACCACTATGAAAGTCATGGATACTTCTCTTGTAGCGATAATTACTCATGGATATAATACCAATAATGATAATAGGCGCTAAAAAACAGATAATCTATAAAATACACATGAATGTCTATATAACCCGATGTGGCTAACAACTTACCAACAATAACCAAACAGGGACGGATTCTTTTTCTGAATAAGGAAACATGATTGTTTTGTCTTCTAATGAAAACCTTCTATGAAAAGGTGGTATTTGATCAATAGCAAAAAAGGCAGCAGTCATGATGATGACCAGAATCCAGTCATATAAATAAGAAACTACAAGACGCTTCTTAAAAGGATCAAGCGTTTTGAACATTATTAAAAAAAAAAGGGGGATAAAAGGCGAAAGAAAAGATTCAAAAAGAAGTCCGAGAAGTTTTGAAATGAAGAACGGCTTCAGAATAATTTTAATTAGAGTAAACTGCCAAGACCCATTATCTATTTGTGGAACCTTGGTCCATGATCCTCCTATTAGGATCTACTAATTGCGCCTCAGGTGGCTGTGCGGGATCTTCCATATCATCCACCGGTAAAGAAGAAGTAATCAGCATGCAAGGCAAACAGCAGCCAGTACAGCATAGTAAAATGCCCTATGAAACAGAATGAGCATGTGCATGCAAGTAAAGTGTCATCGTTCATACCAATATAACAAACACCGGAATCAATATAAGCCCTAATCGGATGTGCGACGCACCATCTAATCGTCGGATAATTAATGCCAATACAGTAAAGAATAAAGTAGCCATGATGCCATAGAATACAGAAGCAATCATAACAATCATTTGTCCTTGTTGCGCTTCTTGTCTTTGAGGATAACTAGCAAATATCCTGTGTTGTTTCCATAACCTATATGCAAAATAAAAGCCCAAACAATAAGTTGGAATAAACACCTGAGCCCATGAGTATGATCTCTCAGCAAATGTTAGTTGTAACAGAATCAAGGTCATCTGAAATACAAAGACGCATCTAGTCAAGAGTCCCTTTTTACCGTGGCTAATCATGCCGTTCAGTTCATACGCATAAAAGGGTAAAAAGACGTATATTATGGGCCAATTAACCACACCATCCAACTCCAATACGATAAAAATCTGGTAGAGCAATATCAAACAGCAATTGATAAACGGTATAAACTGGTTGAGTTTGTGCTGCAATTTGGTTGTCTTTTTTCTTCTTCCTCCTCCTAATAATTCATCTTGTTCATCTGCTTCATCTTCATCAGGTTGCTGGCCATTCAGTTCTTCGTACTTATTTGGATCATAATGCTTCATACGGTAGATAGTAGCCCATAATACAAGTGCGTTCACTATCCATAATGGTATAAATACGACAGTCCAATGCCAGTTGATAGATCCATCCACTCTCAGACATATAAAGATCAACCACATTAATAGCGATACAATGATGATAGATACAAGACAAAAGAACGCCAACACGATGGCTTCTACCTCAGGATCCAAAAACATGGTGCTACCCATCGTATCAGCCATGTTAAGACCTACTGTACCATATCTATCATAGATGCGTCTCTTTTGTGGGTCTGAAAGTATCTATCTATAATTGGTTAAATCGTTTTTTTTTTTCGGGATAAGGGTTGGATTAGGTGCAGTAAGTAACAGTACCTCGTACGCATGATTGACACTTCGAAACTATATAAAAATAGCAGGATAAGTAATCAAGAAATGAAGGGTTCATTACAAACATCATTTACCTGATCTTCACAATTAGGATTCTTGTCGGGATGGTATCTGAGAGCTAACCGTCTATATGCCTGTTTCAAAACGTAAATCAATTAACAATCTCGAGATTTGTTTCTTGAAACTCGAGGAAAACCTTTTTGATCTCTTCTGGAGTAGCTGACTTGCTTAATTCCAAGGTAGTATACAAACTACTCGTATCTCTTTCCATTAAACAGTTGAATGTGTATATTAAGAAGGTAAAAGATAAAAGAGGGAAGCGAAAAAATGATACAATAGCAGTGTAACTGGTTAGCCGTAGTGACCATTTTCCATATCATGCTGGTGTTATGTTAGCGGTGTAGTGCTCCGCTGATCTTTCATTTCATTGGATGACGACGACTGAATAACAAATCTCTGGATAGGCTTCGACAGACTTGTAATTATTTAACGCCTTTCTATATCAACAACCAGCCAAGTTATAACTTTATGTTTGCGGTAATCTATAGGCCAAGCCTCACTTTTTTTCGTTAAACAGACCCTTTCAATTACATTTGCGTAAAAAGGCGCAGTAAAGCTCCCTCACTGCGACTTTTTTTGCATTCTGGATCAATATTTCTTCCTCTTCACTTTATATGGAACATGTATCAAATCAAAAGAAAATGGGTCTTCTACAGCTTTGGTTCATAGCAAATTTTAGTATATGCGCTCATTGTGGTTTAGAGTATAATTCTTAGAATTGATGCAACTTTTTATTGGATACTGAAGGCTAAATGTATTCCCTGCTCCTCCTTCCGCACCATGATACCCTCAACCTAAAGCCGTTAATGTATACGATTTGATTAAAGAAAAAGATATATGCAATTACTTCCATACATTTAAATCACGTATGGTAAAGCCAGAAATTTTGATAAATTTATAGAAGCCTATGTGCTTTTTCAATTCAATAAACATATGCATCCTCGTAAAAGAACACAAAAACACTCTGCTCCTTAAGCGTTTCAACGTCGTGGTTCAGCTTTGCTCGTTTTTTTAATGTGCACCAAATAGAACATAATTTAACTTTATACCATTTTGTTTAATATATCTAATAGCGGGTATGCGCTCATCGAGGCTGCTTATATTTTCAGAGTTCGTCGGCTTACAGATATCAGACTAAATGATATGTATATCCAGTGAAATATCTCAATTTATCTTCTGAATCAATTACTTTGAATTTGGGAACATGCACATACAATATGCTTCATCGTTCGATCATACTGCTGAAAGATTGAAACCATATACAGGTGTCCGAGACTTTTTTTTTTCCATTCAAAAGAGCTCGTAAAAATCTATAATTTATATTAAGCGTTTGAAGGGGTTGATTTGCATTCGTCAACTTCCAATCTTTAAAACAACATAAGCTTACAAATTCGACATGCTGTACTGATCAACTCAAAATCTCTCAATAAATCTCGGTCCGGTATCACATCTGATGCATTGTTCATGTTCGGAATGAGGCATTGCATCAAATCAAAACCTCAACTGAATCCCCATTTCTAGGTTACATATATTCATTGGTCTACTAAAAGCTCCAAATTTTTATTGCATCGTATCTACCTGTTAAATATCATGTTTAATTTAACAAATTTGCTTCGTTTTATTAACTCAATTGATGTTTATCGGCTATATGGGGCTGATATTGTTGAGCAGGAGGGAATTGTTGAGGGTGTGGGCGGACTTGGTATGGTTGTTGTAGAGGTGGTGACATGGGTCTGAATTGCTGCTGTTGTGGCATTGGTCTATACTGTTGTGGTTGTTGATGAGGATATGGAGGTTGTTGCTGCTGAGGATGGGGTGGACCAGGTCTAATATACTGTTGCTGTTGAGGCATTGGTCTAAATTGAGGCTGTTGTTGTACAAAATGCTGCTGCTGAGGTGGAGAAGGGTAACGCTGTTGCTGCTGCTGTTGCTGCTGTTGAGGAGGAGGAGGAGAAGGACGCTGTTGCTGTTGTTGGGGGTTATATTGCTGAGGAGGAGGGCGGTTATAGTTAACATTAGGCACAGGCGCAGTGATATAAGTTTGACGCATCTGTTGGTTCAAAGCAGCTTCGTTTACAGAAGAATTGTTGGGTTTTAAAGGTGGAGGAGTTACATCCATTTGACCTAATGGAGTTGAACTGTACATTGTCTTTGATTTGATCTCTTCTTCAGTCAGTTCAACAATCTCGCCCTTTTTGGCTTCCTTTTTCTTTTGCTTCTTTTCCTTTTTCTTCTGCTTCTTTCTCTCTTCAATTTGTTCTTCAGTTAAAGGTACTCCATTTTCATCAACCAAAGAAATTTGGTCTTCTTCTTCATCAGAAGCCTTTTTCTCTTTCTTCTCCTTTTTCTTCTTTTCCTTTTTCGCTTTCTTTTCTTCACTGTCTTCAGAATCTTCGTCTTCTTCCTCTAACTTCTTCTTCTTCTTCTTTTTGTCCTTCTTTTTCTCTTTTTTATCACCTGATTGTAATGATTCACAATAAGGATGAACAAGAGGACTCAAACTAGACATGCTGAGAGCATCATGAATATAATGTGCTTTTACTACAAGCATAGCTTCATCATAAGAAAACTACATGACGTTAGTATTACTTTTAATTGATTAAATTTGATAGTTACCCAGCGACGGTCTCTTTTTTCTGCTCAGGAAACTTTTTAGTGATTTCCTTGATCTCCATTTCATATATCCAATGGTGAGCTTTTACACCATTCTTGGTTTTCTCGGCGAATACACCGATATGTCTCGTGATTGAGCCTTTTACACCTGCTTCTTCCCAAGTTTCTCTCATTGCAGCTTGTTTTTGAGTCTCGTCTTTTTCCCAACCACCTTTTGGCTATTTCAGAGTTAATCACTAGTCTTATGTGGTTTCTAAGTTACTTACAATCACCCAAGATCCGGGGTTACTTGAGGAAGTTACCAGCAAAAATCTTTTATTGATAGGATCAATAGGCAAACAGCCAGCAACTTGACGAATACCATCCTCATCAACTACGTCTTGACCATGGCCTTGACGAGGCTCCATGCTATAAACCATACCAGGTTCGCCTGTATAAGCAGGCGTCTTGTCTTTTTTACTCTTTTTAAACAGCATAGTAACAATTGGAAGAGAAAGAGAAAGAAAAAAAAAGGGAAAAAGGAAAATATCAGTTAAAAATATAGATGACTTGACTCAGCAGTAGTAGCCCCGACAATAACTACGCGCGTTTCGCTTTTAATAAGGAGCCGAGGTTAAAATAAACAAGCCTCGTTTTACAGTTGAAACCCTCAAGCACATTCTTTTGGCCTATAAATGACAATTGCACTGCACTTATATTATAACCCTGTTATAGAAAACCAGGCGACCTGTTTATATATAGCAAGTGCTATCTTTACAATTGAATTCCAGTTACACATGCTATTCATTATGTATGACAAAACTTCGAGAAGCTTGGCGCCAGTGAATGGAATTCTATATGCGTAAAAAAGTTTCAACTAACGCATTATATGTCAAAGGAAGATTGATACAGTATATTTACGTTCTGTACCCCCACTTTATTAATACACTAAATAATCCGTATGATGCATTACATATAAAGGCGACTGCTAATTCCAATGTCTACTGCACTATTCATAGCAATGAAATGTACTGTCATGGAACCCGAATTGTTGTAATACATTATATATTCGGAGCTCCTTCACTTCCGATCGTGCTGATGATCAAGCATGAAAATTAGGTCATTCAAAAGAGCGTTCTTTCTTCTATTATTTTCCCAGAAATCATTCATTTATCTTGGTTTATTGATAATCCAACTGGAATTCTGTGAATTGATCATTGATCTTGGATTCAATTTTCGTAAACAGGCATTTATCAGATTGATATAACTCAAGTGTATGCTAATGTTTCATGATAAGAGCATGTATTTACATGAAAGGTCCAGGTTTGGTCTATATAGATATATCCCGAAATTTACAAAGCGTATGTCAGTTATTTGCTAGTCCAGACCAAATTATGTACTTGCAGAAACATATGTAATTTGCTATAACTATGAAAAACAAAACTCATTATTCTTGCTTCAGTCACATAAACGCCCTAGCAGATGAAATAGCTCCTTCTGAGCACGCACTATTAGTCGAATGCTACATTAGACCGAGATTCGCGGAGAGATCTATAAATGATCAAACCTAATTTATACGAGTGTGTATATCATTCAATACTGCACTTGAGCAATATCATGTCGCCATTGAATTTAATAAAATTAAGGGCATGGAAAATGTAGTAGCTCATTACAGATACGAAGTACTAATCCGATTCATTTGGTCAAGATCAGTCAGGAAATATAGAGACGAAGGAATGCGCTAAGTTCTGGAAAATTCCACAAGATGCTACCTAGTAAAGTGCTTCATCTCTCTCACACCAATCTTCATACTGTTTTTGATACTGAATATCGTATCAAACCGCATGCAAGTAGCTAGATTCTTGTTAGTACTTTCAGAAGCGTACGAAGCACAGTCTCTAGTGCCAAATGGGTTAAATGGCAAGAGAGATCTGCTATCATTATATCAATCCTACTAGTCCGTTACAACTTGATTTTTTACACTAAAGAAGTAAAAGAAGAAGGACATGATGTAATTTGTTATGGATTCTGTTGCTCGATTGGAAGCAGTTTTAGTATATTTGAATTTGAAGTTTAATTACATGCAATTAATATCATTCGAAACGTTGATATGTCTAAGAAAAGATAGACTTGCACGGTAGAGATCATACTATTGAAATGCATTTCTTTGATGAAATGGAAGATATGAAAAGATTAAGAACTTGACTGGAAATTGCCTATGTTTTCTTGATAGATGAAGTTGTGCTGCTATTCTTTTATCAAAGTTTTGTACCAAAGAATGAATTTGCCATACAAGTTTTGGGCATATACTTGCTTTGCTTTATAGTGCTTTAAATTATCTTCATACGCCCTAAGCCTCCAGCCCCTACACAGCCTCAAATCATCATTACTAGCAACAGTGAATCTTGATTCATCTGTCCATATAATAGACTTCCATTATTTAAGTGACTAGTTGACTTTGTCTTTGGCCCATCGAAGGCGTTTAACCTGATTATCAGTCATCAATCTAGACTTGCAAGCTTTAATATAGAAATCAAATCCTAGTTTTTTGATATATTTGGCCATAATATCCTTAGAGATATAAATGTTGGCTGATTTGAGTTTGGTCAAATGTTCTCCAGAAGTGGACGTTGGTTCGCGTATAATATTTCTCGTTAAAGCCCTGATATTAACCTCATACATTACCCTTGGAGCGCCATAGAGTGGAGCATTATCCATGCTGCCCGTATTTTCTCATTTTTTAACAATGGTGTGAACCGAAATAAAAGTATTTGTTGGTCGCGAAATCTCGGCTTGTTTCATACCAGATTCAAAATGACCAATATCTTGTCCTTTATCGAACTCGAAGTACTCGGTATTTGCAGTACAATGAATTTTGGCTTTCTTAGGGAGCCTATTTTTAATATCTGACAAAGTTGTGGTAATGTATGTATCAATTAGATAAGTAGAAGAGATGTACTGGTGTTAAGAAAAACTGTTAAATTTAAGTGTTGGGGATTTATTGGACTTGAATGTAGGTCTGAGCCAATTTTTTTTTTTTTTTTTTTTTTTTTTTTTTTTGCTTTTATGGAAGTTTGTCTTGATTGGAGAGTGGAAGAATAAAATGGATAAGAAAAGATTAGACAAAAGGTAGGAAGCAGAATAATTTAATTGTAGTTATGAGAGAATGAATCAATTGAACGATATATTATGTTTAAAGAACCAGCTCTGGAGCGAAGAGGGCAGTGGTAGCGAATGGTAGAGAAGATAAGGGGAATCAAGTAGTGAACAACGTTGTTGGAATTTTTCAGATGAATGATGAGTATATAGATTAATTAAAACGAGTGAGCGGTAGAGTTTGGACATAAGAGTGAGTTGATTCACGAAAGTATAATGCGGATTGTTGAGGCTCTCTAGGCGAGCTTCGAGAGGAGGAGGAGGATCAATTTATTAAATATCCGATATCCAATAAAAATAGTAAAACGTTATAATAATAAAACACATGCCTTCTATCAGGTACGTTTTTTTTACTTTAATACGATATGCACTTTTTGAATGGAAAACTAACATAAAATGACTTAATATCATTTGTAAGCCATTGATTTGCGCATCATATGATGCAAGAACCATGTCATTCCTGTTAGCAAACTGTCAGGTAGTAGGGTCTACATGTATTTATTTCTTTGGAGGTATGTCTTTAGTAACTATTATAAAATGAAGCTTCCTTCTTTGAGTAACTAAGTAAGTAAAAAAAAAAAAAAAATACTTAATGGATAAAAAGCAATGCAACAATTCCCTCTATAGCTCAAGTCCTTTTAAACGTTAGCAGAAACCGAGCATTGCATTGAAAAAGAAACTCACGTTTTCATGGTCGCGGGTTTTCAATTGTCCATACGGTACTCATTTCATTTGAGCTCACCTTAATAAGCACACGCTTTTCCTGCTTGGTTCAATAACTTTTGCACTATGGAACATGAAAATACAGGTAGATAGTCAAAAATCATACCTAATTAAAGGCTTTTCTAATAGAATATCTCTTTAGCCAAGGTGACGCGTTTGGTTGTGTTTGCTTTTTGGAGTTTTGTGTTATTAGGTTTACCTTTTTGGTGGAAAACTACTGAAGTATATAGAGCAAATCTACCATTTGCAGAAATAGATGCGTGGCAGAGCAAACAGGTACCAATTCGAGAAACACATGTACAAATCTGTCTGATTCAACACTTTAATGAATAGGCTTGCGACTTTGTCATGCCAGCACGATTTACCGTGTTCATACCAACTTCCTCAGCAGATTCAACTCAATTAACACAAGAAATCAAGACTCGATTGGTAGATAGATTAGCCAACTCGAAGTATAGAGAGAATTTCCCCATTGATGTATACGTAAAGGAATGGAATCAAGGTATGACTAGTATATGCACAAGTCATTGTTCGAGAGCTAATGTTGGCTATAGATAGCGTGGAAGGTCATAACGACGCACCCATTGGAAATTACTATATATATATCAAGCAAGCTGACAAGATAGATATTCAAGTTGGAAGCCAAAGATCGAGTCAATTGACTGTCAAGGATATGTCGACAAGTAAAGTTTAAAAGACAGTAGAGCCAACTTTCCAAGATGACTCATTCTTATCAAACTGTATAGGCACCATTGCTGAAACTCTCTCTGTGATGATCCCGCCTGTTTATTGGAGCGAGTACGAAAACCTCGGTAATATTGCTTGTCACATTGAAAAAACAGACAAGGTAGGATTGTATTGAATGACTTTAATAGCGCGTAGCACTAATATAAATCATAGAATGATGTGGCTAGCATGCGTGCTATGAAGTATAGTTCTCAATATGAAATCACATTCAGTTTGATGAACAACAATCCAGATAACATGAAAATGGATTGGGATATCCGTGAAGCTGTTAATGCCTATCTCGCACCTTTTCTAAAAGAAGTATCTGTTGTGTCAAATGTTACTATCGATTCTCAAGTAAGTGAACGCCTAATAATTACTATCTGGAATTTACGTTGACATAGTATGAGTATAGATTCAAAACTATGCGCCTCTGTCGCTTCAACCCAAGTATAAAGAACGGGCCGATAGACCCAATTATTACTACTTTGAACCTCAACATTTACCTCATTTTGTAAACTCTGCTGAATGGAATTTAGGTAGGAAAGAACTTTTTCGGTGACAGATCATCCAATGGCTCTCTAACGTTAGTAACTACCCACGCATAGCGTCTACAATCACTTCATATCCTAGTATCAACTTTATTCTATATGTGCCTTCTGCTGAGGAAGCTCCCCTTCGAATCCATGATTCCAAAGGTAGCGTTATGGTTTACTTTTGTTTCCAATATTCGATCTATAACTTAATCCATTAATTTGTATAGGCCAACCTTTACTCACAAGTGCTTTCCTTATCCCTCGATGGGGTGGTATTGTTATCAAGAATCCGCCCAAGGCCGCATCTGAAGAGTATCGCTTTACGAAGAAAGACCTTCAACCGATTATGAAAATTTTTGTATCTCAACTGAGAAGTTTGATTGGCATCCATGATTTGGAAAGCAATGTCTCCAGACAGTTTGTAAGTTTATATTGATGCGATCCCATATGTTTACGATGCTAACACGTGTATAGCCTATCAATTACCAAGTCACCTTTGAGGCAGCCAAGAAATCAGGTGTCACCACACTAGAGAAAGACAATTTGATTCGTATGCGTACGCTTGAGAACGCTGTGAACGCAATTTCCACACTTAAATCGCTTTCCCAGCTGGTTGACGAGATACCCAATATGGTAGTGCAGGATCACATCAATATCAAAGTAAGGCAATCGTTGAATGCATTGGATTCCGTGAATGGAGCTTTGCGTAAAGAGGATTATGTAGAGGCTCTAGAGAGGTCTATTGAGGCCATTGAGCTTGCTGAAAAGGCCTTTTTCGACCCCACAATGGTATCCATGCTTTATTTCCCCGATGAACACAAGTATGCTATCTATATGCCTTTGTTCGTGCCTATTTCTGTGCCTTTGGTATTGGCCTTGTTGAAAGAACTTAAAAAACTGAAACAAGCCAACAAGGCAGTTAAAAAGAAAGAGGAGTAGGAATGATAGTATATTGAATATAGTATGATATAATAATAAAGAGAGGTGGGTCTTTTCTTTTCGTATTTTTAATAAAGAAAAAAGCAATGGCATTAGTACAGGAAGGAAATAACAAAAAAAATAATATCTATGTATATGAAGAAAGAGTATAGTAATCAGTCTATGCGTCCTTTTTGCTGGGTTGGTAAACACCAAATCTATAATCAAGATCCAAAAGCATCTTTAAGGCATTGGTCGAGCGAAGTGTCGTTCTTTGTTCAATAGCATGTGCAGGATTGATCATGTTTGTAGGGGTAGTAGTAGTGGTATTAGAAGCAGGTTCATGACCAGGAAGAGGAAGCCATTGATGCAATAATTCATATACAGTCAAAGTAACACCGAATTGGGGTGAAGAACGGAAGATACGAGCAGGTCCACCCTTGAAGAAAGCCTTGAAGCCTTCTTCAGCAAAAATCTTTTTAGCAGCATCAGAAATACCAGAATATGTAGTTTGACCCTTACGAGCCTCAACTTGCAAACGAGTTTTGATAACATCAGCAGGTGTAGTGAAGTAGGCAGCAGGCATACCAGCAATAGCACCAGCCATTAAAAGCTCAGAAATAGCAAGCTTATGATCAGGACCTTCGTGGAAGAGATCCTTTTTGAGATGTGCATAAGCAGGGAAATAGATGGCAGAGAAAGGAACATCTCTCAAAAGACAAGCAGCGACACCCTTATATAAACCCACAATACCCAAATGTTTCACAATCCAAATAGCAGATCTACGAGGTGCAGCTTCAGCGGACAAGTTTTTGGCTTGTTCACCTTGAATTTGGAGACGAATCTTGACGATTTCTAAAGGATTGGTAAAGACTACTTGAGAAGCACCAGCAGCACCACCAGCAATCATTTCTTGCCAGAACTTGATTTCGCCATTTTGCTTACTGATGAACTTGCCACGAACAAAGTCATTGACGGTCAATTTGATGGCTTTTTCAGGTGCAACACCCTAGTAACAAATAATGAACATAATATTCCTTGTTTCCCTTTTGTATATAATACTTTACCACGAGTTGAGGGCCTAGACCTCTATATAAACCAGCAAAACCTTCGTTTTTCACTACCTTTTTGAAACAATCCAAACTGTTCTTATATAAGAGTTCACCAACGACCTTTGATCTTTGGTTTTGCATACGGGTCTTGACCAAATCGATGGGGTATACAGCAGTAGCACCAACAGCACCAGCAATAGAGCCAAGTGTGAACGAATAAACACTATCAACCAACTGCCAGAGAGCGCCCCTTTTTTGTTGTTTAGGGTGATCCAGATGAATATCCTCAATTTCTTCGAGTTCTTTGTGGGGGGTAGTCCAACGAGGATCCAAGATACGAGCAAAGTCATCTAATCCGAGAACACCGGAATCATCTTCAACGCCAGCGAAATGGAAGATAACGTCGACTTCCATTGGAGTGAAAGCGGTATAACGACTAGCTTCATGGGCGTGTTTCAAAAAGTCAGATTTGGTGATCTTCTTATTTGCGTTCTTTTCAATAGCATTGCGAATAACCAACTCGACCATATCGATGTTGCGAATGACATTATGAAAAGCAACGACAGAAGAAAAGCTGATCTTATCACCACTGTACAAGTTGCAAAGTGTAGGCAAGTGATCAATGACATTGTCGGATAACTTGTGTTTGGCGACGTCCAAGATGATCTTTTTGAAATCCTCAGGTTGAATGAAACCAGATTGATCCTTATCATAATGTTTGAACTCTTGGCGAAGACGTTCACCTTGAAGACCCTTGATCAACTGAGTGAATTCATGATAACTGAGCTCGTGATGACCTTCCTTGGAACCAATATACAGTTTTAACCAATCACAGTCAAAGTCAAAAGGTACAGCATCTTGAGGCATATTGCTTGAAAGAACACTCTTGAATTGATCAAAGGTGACTTTACCCGTACCGTTTACGTCAAACACACGAAAAGCGACCTCGTACTCCGCATCAGCCTTCGACAGTAAGTCTTCGAAAATAACAAAATCATCAAACGAAACAACACCCTTGTTATTTTTATCGGCCAACTTGTATAAAAGTTCAAATTGTTCGCGTTGGATCTTCTTGAAATCTTCTCCAGGAGCAATAGCAGACAAAAAGTCTTCCTTGGTCATGAACTTTTCTTGGTCCTTTTCAACAGACGCATACTTTTGAAAAGTACGGCGATATTGTTCTAAACGACTTACTGTGTCTGCCATGATATCTTGTCAAAGTAGGTTTTTGAACTGGGAAAAAGAGAAATAAAAGGGAAAACAGAGGAACCTTGTTCTTTTTTTTTAAGGTACTACAGTCCCAAAATAACTATCGAAAAAGTTTTTGAATACGCGGAAACATCGGAGAGCTTACAAACCCAAACCAATAGAATTCAACCTCGGGAAAGGTCCACATCAAACAAATTTTTAATTATTTCTATTTCAATGAGATCTGTGGAATAATAAGGAGATAAGAGCTAGTTGGTATCATGAGTCACTACACAAGTGCCTTATTGCATCAAAGAGCAACGCGTCTTTATCATTAAATATCGAGAAAAAGAGGAAAACATGCGTCAAAACCTTAGGAACCAATAGTCACTTGAGCATGTGAATACAACAGTAATTTTCATTTGGTGCTGAACACACAAGGAAAAAAGTGGGGAAATCCTTCCCGGCCATAAATAAACAAAATAAATATCTTATATTAAAACAACACTTTCCTTGTTACTTGTACTTTATACCTCATAAGTTAATAAGCTATTACTAAAAGAAATTAACCTGTGAGAGAGATAAAATGATCAGCAAGCCTTGTATAACCATCAGTAACCCTATTCAGCCTAAATATACTATTTAAGCTTTAACGAGATGACCTTCGATCTCTATTGGGCCCTCTGTAACTAAAAATTGAAACAATTGGACTGTCAGACTCGGCACGAATTATTACCAACAAGTAGATTGTTCACTTCAATTGGCCAGCGGTGATTGAGCCCCAGTATCTTTTAGCAATCTAGTGTAACCTACGACCAGTTCCCGTCTTGAATAATCGAGCTTAACACGAGCATGGCAGTAAGAAAATTCAGGTACAATACACGTATTTATCTAAAAGATTTAGTTTACTGTAAAAAATTGAGATGGAAATACAGAGTGTTATTTAGCGCAGAGATCTTTCAAATGGATAAAATACAAGTTAGCCACCAAACTCTTCTTTTCAATCAAGGTTCTAACAATGCAGTAGCTCATTTTAAATATGGATCATCTTTCAAATGCGGTATATGACCCCGATCAATAGAGCTAGTCTACCTAAATTGTATAAAGCTTACAGTACGCCCTTGACATGCGGTGTTTTCATTGTACTTCAATCATATAAGTGATTCGAGCAGGAGTAACGTTTTATTCTTGGTACGCAGTGTTCAAATCGTTCGAGGAATGTAGAGCGATTAAAAGTAACATGATTGCATTCCATTAAAAAACTAGAGCTTGTCTTTTAGCTATAGTAGCATATTTAGTTTGTAAGGCTCTCTTTAAAAAAATCAGGTATAAAATCAGGTCTCTTTTTTTTCAGGACCAAACATTGTCGATAATTCAATAAAAGCTATGTGCAATGCAACAGTGTACCAATTGATGCCACAACAATTGTGTCACTGTAGCTAAAAGACAAGCTCTGGTATTTTAATGGAATGCAACCTTGATTCAAGTATTTATATATGATGCTAAAATATATAGCAATTTATATTGGATGCTCTCAGTGATATTGAACTCTGTTAATAATTTATATCAAAAATCCCGGCACGATGCTCCGCAAAGTAAATGGACTGTTTTAAGACTTAGGCTTATGGGCACACCCTTTGCTTTATGTAATAAAATACAAGATAGTAGAATGAGGCATTACATCCGAACCTAAAACCAGGAAAGTATTGCCCAATGAAAAGTCACTTTTATCTCCGGCTCTGAAAATATCTGGCAAAAGCCGGGAAAGATCTTATGAACGCATATGACATTTGGCTAACTAGAGTAAAGTTTTATTGTACTTTCTTGGGCATCTTTTTCTTATCATCCAAATTGTCCAAATCGCTCTGTTTGTAATAATGAGGCGCAACTATTTATGAACCATGTTAATATTATATCTTGAAATGCTTTTCACTTTTTTTTTTTTACCATCCAATAACCAAGTAGGTTGAATTTCCATTACTTGTCTCATATATTCTTTACTTGTCAAGACAAGTTCAAAGTACACCAGCCATTTAGGTCTCTTTTCTAGCATACCACTACTAGGATGGATATGAACTGTTTGGTTTTGTTTTACAGTACGATAAGAATCACCAGACTTATTTAATCTAGCTGCATTAAAGAAGAAGCCAGAAGTAATAGACTAATAAGAGAATTAAGTATACATCGTCTTGGGCTTTACTATATCGTTACCTTTTGAATGGGAGTAGGATCATTGGGGTTAGGATTACTAACAAGCTTTACTTCTACACGGTCCATAAGTTGAACAAGTTGATCCCGAACGTTACGCACGCGCTCTAAAGTCTTGACTTGAACGAAGTTTTCGTAACACCATTGCACTGAATAATCCGTTTCTACCCATTGATTCCAAATGTTCAACAGAGTTAAATGATCTCCGCCAGGCTTAACCAGATTCTGATGAGCAGTATCAGCAAGGATTTTCTTATCCTTGGGTCTATAAAGTAATGAACTTTGTTCTGAAAGCATAGCACAAACAGATACGACTTCGTCTGTACATTCGTATTTCTCCGCAACTACGATGGCTTTCGATAAGCATGGATCCATGGGGAATTCAGCCATACGACGGCCAAGTTTTGTTAATTCTGCTCGGTCGTTCAAAGCACCTAAGGCGTAAAGTTGGCTTAGAGATCGAATCATGGTATCTTCAACAGGTGGATCCAAGAAATCAAAATTGACTAAATCATTAATACCCAAACTCTAGATAGAACCAAATTAGTGCCCATGACATTCATGTTTATGTAATACGTACCTTTAATAATAACACGACGTTAGACAGATTGACTCTTTGAATTTCAGGCACAGTATTCTCTTCCATTTCATTATAAAAGGCCCACTGAGTAAATAAACGAAAGCATTTACCAGGTCCAGTACGACCTGCACGACCAGCGCGCTGTGTAGATGACGCACGCGAACAAGGCACAACAGTTAGAGCCTCCATACCAGTTCTAGGATTAAATGTCTTTTGTTTGTTGAATCCGGGATCAATAACATAGGACACACCATCCACAGTAATTGAAGTTTCTGCGATATTGGTAGCCAGAATGACTTTACGAGCTCCATCAGGTGTAGGTTCAAAGATTCGTGATTGCTGTTCAGAGGGTAAATTGGCATAAATAGGACAGATCATCAGCTCTGATATTTTACTACCCAGCGCTTTACAAGCTTGTGTTAGACCTTCATGTGCCGCTTCAATTTCATCTTGACCCTATTGTTTTGCAAATGTTTAGTATAGGATTAATTGATCACCAAGCGTTCTTACCGTTAAAAACACTAGAATATCACCTTTGCCTTGAGTTACATGAATGGTTAGTACTTGAGTGATAGCAGCACGTAAATAGTTTGCCTCAGGGGCCTTTGTATAATAAATCTCTACAGGATAAGGACGACCTGGGATATTGAAAATAGGTGCATCATCAAAATATTCAGAGAATTTTTGCGCGTTCATAGTAGCACTGGAGATTAAAAGTTTTAAATCAGGGCGAAAACGAGCAATATCCTTGATCAAACCAAACAAAATGTCAGTAGACAAAGTTCTTTCGTGAGCTTCATCAATAATCATACAACTGTAGGATGCCAAGTCAGGTTCTGTCATGAATTCACGTAAAAGCATACCATCAGTCATATATTTGACACACGTTTTCTCAGAAGTGCAATCCTCAAAACGAATGCTATAACCCACTTCTTGGCCAATATGTACGCCCATCTCTTCAGCTACACGAGCTGCCACACTCATAGCGGCTACACGACGAGGTTGTGTACACCCAATCTTCTTTCCGCCCTTTGTAAACCCATGTTCATATAGATACTGCGGTAACTGAGTAGTTTTGCCTGAACCTGTTTCACCAACGATGACTAAAACTTGATATTGATCAATAGCATCCAACAGTGAATCACGGTATTGATAAATAGGCAGCGATTTACGAATTTGATCGATAGATTGTGCCTTTCTTTCTGCTGCATCAATGCGTTCTAATAATTCGACGTCTTTTGGATCTGGTTCATTCAGTTTAGCTGCCATGACAAAATCGATCTTTTGATCTTCATCAAAGACATAGTCGTATTCATCCTCTTCTTGTACCGAGACTTTGGCAGCAGCCTTTTGAATTTGAGACTTTTCCCAAACATCATGTTCAGTTTCAAATTTTTCTTCCTCTTCATAACGTTTATATAACGCGCCCTCTTTCTTCTTTCTGTCAATCTTGCCCTTTTCAGTGATGTAATCCTCGGGCAGCATGTAGCCATCTTCTTTAGTATCAATGTTCATACGTGCCTTGGCTAAACGAAGTACTTCTTCCTTGTATTCCAAGTCTTTGATTTCTCGTCTAGTCATTTTTTGGTCACTGAAGAATCGTTTTTCGTCTGCTATTTCTTGTTCCAAAAGAGCTAATTGCTGTTCTTCACGGTATTTGAGGTATTGTTGATTGGAACGCTTTCGCAGCTCGGGCAATGCTTCCAAGCGAGCTTGTTTATCGTCCGCCAAGTTGCGTCTTTTATGAGCTTCACTGCCTTCTTTGGCTGATCGATCTTCCACTACTTTCTTGGTGCGGTCTTTGTCTTTATCCTTCAACCTTTGTGCAAGTTCATCACGTTCTTGAAGATCTTTTAATCGTTCCATTTCGGCTTGTGCCTCTTTCTCTGCTTCTATATCTTGTTCGCCTAAATTTACTAGTTAGAAATAACCTGCATGGTTGCACATTGGTATATACATATACATACTCTTCTTGTATCGGCTGCTTTCTGTCATCTTCACTTCTGTATCATCATCACTCAGATCCTCTTGTTTTCTCTTCTTGCGAAGCTTCTTTTCTTTTTTGCAAATGCGTCGTTCCTCATCGTCTTCGCTCTCGTCAGCTGGTTCTTCTAAAACTACCTTGAAAGATTCGTTGGCCTTGCGTAACCTAGCTTCCTCCTTCAGCTCTTTTTTGCGCTGGGCTTTTTCGGCCAATGCCGCAGCGGCAGCTGCTGACCGAGACTGTTTGCGCGGTACTTTTCCAAATAATTCAACAGCAAACTTTTGTGTATTAGCGTCACTAGGAGCACCGGTATTAATTAGTTTTGAATATAGATCTTGTGGTGAGGAAGCCTTTTGAGCTATTAAATAGTTAGTAAATCAGAAAGACAGGTAATAAAGGACTTGTTTACCTGTTGCGATTATAAAGTCTACCATAGTTGTTTCTGACAAGCCCATGAGCTATAACGAAAAGTTAGTTAGATAAGTATTCAGCTTGTACTTGTGATTCTCATTCTCTATCTTACCTTCATGGCATTATCTGACACCCACGAATGTAAATCCATATTGAATTGTCCACAAGTTGAGCAAAAAGAGGTTTATTGGTGCTTTTTCCACTTGCCTGAATAATTGAGCGTTCGAGTAGACAGTCACAACAGTCCTGAAATGTAGGCGCTTAAATAAACGCGTCAAAGGACCCTTTCCTTTGCATAACACTTTCAAGTTAAAAACAAAACCTCGAGTTTATTGAGTATTCAAATTCAAAGATCCGATTGCTGGTATTATAAATTTAAAGCAGAAGCAGCAACAGCTCTGCAAGCTTTCATCAAGTGAAAACTCTTCATACTTTATACTAGATCTAATGAGAAATGAATCTTTCAGCAGATTTTGGCTTCATGTCACATAAGTATTCCTTAATTACATCTACAAAAAGTTTTACTAGCAAATAGTAATTTGTTATTGGAGTTGAGATTAATCAGTTGCGTATGTATCAAAATAAAAATTCTGGCAAATGTTGGATTTCGAAAATATATAGACTTGTCTTTTGCTCTATGTTAAAATTTTGGAGTATTTCATGTCTAGAATGAGTCACTTTACCTAACACAGCAATGTAATTTGAATACCTTTGCTGCGTTAAATAACTGCTTAACATTTGCTCGTTTATAGCCTCATTACTGGACCGACTTTTATTTAGCTTGTGAATCATCCGAATTACTTAATTCAGTAATATACTAGAATTGCATTAATATTGTTAAATTGATAGCTGATTATAGCCCTTGAATATGTACTTAAACACCTATACATCTGCATATACTACAGATTGAGTTTCTTTCTCTTTTCTATACTTAAAGCTGTTCCGTACCAGTATGGTGTTATTGTTCGATAAAAAAAGTCTGGTCAAGCTCAACGTAAGAAGTACGCGATTCTACACAAATTATGGGGCTCTACAACCTTCGGGATATCTGCAAGAGAAGATTTCAAAAAGTACAGTGAATAGTTCGGACGAAATCTTTATCGATCGCAGTGAGATCTTATTTCGACATTCATTATACTATCTTCAGCAGCACAAAGTCATTCCCAGTTTAAAGCATAACCAACTTTTAGAGCTTCAAGAAGAATCAGGGCTTTACAGACTGAAAGGTCTCTCAGACATGCTATATAACAAACTATACAATACGTGGAAAAACAGAACGAACATTAGTAAATAATACTCGCTCGTTGATTTGAAAGACATACATAATATTCTTTGTGTCCATAAAAATGCACCTAATAGTGATGAAATGATTTCAGTAATGAAATACAATGATGCAAGAAGAGGAGCAATTCAATACAAGCTTCTTTTAGCCAAGAAACTTTAAACAAAGGGTGCATACATCACCTAGTTCAATATATCAATGTGCGAAATTTTTATTGCTGTATCATTACCGCATTCATTTTATCTTTTTTATACTACTCTTCTTTTCTTTTTAAATGTATTTGCTCTCAGTAAAGTGGCAAGCCAAACCAACAGATACATGTAAACAATAAAACTGAATATAGGTGGGATCCATTCTGAGATCTATTATAGCACTCTTCATGAATTCTCATATTTAAAAATCTTGTCAAAGGAGGCATGGCTAACTTCAGAACAGTGAATGGCAGTGTATTCATCGATAGAGGCAGTGTTCTATTCTCTCATGTATTATACAATACCTGAGAACAAGAAAAATAGTTGCAAAGGACAAGACCCTGTTGCTGCAGCTGAAGTGGGAAGCCAGATTTTTTCAGTTGAATCAACTTGGTGAAGCTGTACAACAAAAATTAGATATACTTAAATCGGAAGGTAAAGAAGCTTATCGTTTCATGAGTCTGCAAGAGCTGAAAAGCATTCAACTTGATAAACCATCAGCTACATCATCAATCACTTTAAGTTCGGTTGCGGAGACTCATCAACAGAAACATTCAAGTAATCAAGGTTATAGACACTTACCCATCTGTATGTATAACGCATAACCAAACTGACTACAGTTGCTCTTTCTCTTATAGGATTGTAAAAAATTACCCCATTATCTCAATAGTTAAAAAGCAAACTTCGTTTTCATAGTTAGATTATTCAATATACTGCTATCTATTGTTCTCTGCTCATATGTTTTACTAATTTAATAATAAAAAAAAAAATTGAGTATATGTAAATCCAATGTACAATTCTGAAAAATAAAAAAATCTTCTTTTACAATTAAACAAGTGATTTAGAGAAAACATACAATTAACTTTTGTATTGCATTTCTTTTCGTACAATACACACCAACTGATAGTACATAGTTGATATCATTGGGTTCAATAAAGTATTGTCTTATTCTCACCATTGCATATATAGCTGTTTCACTCTATAGTGTCTGGATAGTGGTCTGTTTGTTGCATATCAAATGAAAGGCTTCTCATACTTCAGGATATTAAATTCATTGAGCTACAATGATTTAATAATGCAGTTCCTCTACTCACTGCACCCTCGCCAAATATCATAGAAACTAAAAGCTAAAATACTGAAGCTAATCTATCAAAGGACCCATATAAGCATCTGTTTTCCTGGAAATACGTAAAACAAAGCACACTACCTCTGATAAATATAATATTATGATTTGGAAGGACGCTAAACAAATCTAATTATTCTGTGATTTGCTCTTCCGGGGCCAAATCTTTCCTTGCAATTTGTTACAAGGATATCAGCATTCAAATGAAAAGGTAGGTTACTATAAAGCATAAATACTAAAACTACAAGACATACATATGCTTTTATCGTTTCTTACTATTCTTGTTTTAGGTTTTTTGGCAGGAAACTTTAATATCAAACGATCTTGGATTTTAGAAATCACAGCTTTGCATGGTACGTCAATCAATACAAGAAAGGATCTCAGTTAAAATGATGCATATGTTAACATACTTTGTTCAGAATAAGCTGCTACAATTGAAGCCAACTTTAATTTGGTCCTAATGCAAAGACTGTTTCGAGAAAATTGTGAATTAAAGAATAAATGCGCCTTACTCATGGATTCTCAATAGCCAAATCATTACCATTCGTCTGAGAACAGCGGTTTTCGCCGCCAACTCGTAATGCACATGTTCTATAAGTTTATTTACAAGATTCCACGTTATGAAGCAAAGCTATTATTTCTTTACGGGAGCAAAAAACGAACTGATGGTTGCAGATTTGACAGTTGCTTTCTTCACTACAACCTTTTTCTTTGTTAAAGTTGTTGACGTTGTAGTCTAATAAACGCGTCAGTTTTTAATTGCCAACAAATGTATTTCTTGCTTACCTTGAATTTTTCAAGTACTTTCAATGCCTTCTTTAACCCTGTTGGGATTGGAGATGCTTTAAGCTCTGACAAGGTTACCCACTTCACTACACTATCATCTATATCCATATCCAGCGTATCTTGATCATGTTGGTATTGAATCCATTCAATATGATATACTTTTCTGATATGAGAAAACAAATGAACGACGTTTCCCAAGTCGTGTCGTATAGGCTGATTCAATTCTAGTTGATATTTCGTCTTTAAATACTGTGTGGATTGATCTACACGGTCTTGGTACTTGGTGTCTAATGATTGTAATTCAAGACTAGGAAACTCCCAAAGGCCAGCTAATAAACCTGTATCAGGCCTTTTTGATATTAAATAACGTGCTTCTTTGTCTTTGGATGTAATTCTCTCTACAATGCTAACAGCACATTCTAAAGCAAACATGAGCTGTAAAGCATTATTTTCAATAGAAAATTTGTCCTACCTTCATCTCTGGGTGGTTTTTTATCGACTTTAAGTGGATATCTTGTTACCATATATGCTTCTTCCGTCAAGTCGTTCTGCAGCTCGTGACACGTAGAACAATCTATGGTTGTATATGTTAATACTGATTCGCTTGTTAAATATATGCTTGATTTCACCATGCTCAATGGATGGCTGATTTCGCTTCTTTGTCTTTTCATCAAAAAATCCATTCTTTGAAAGTCTCTGGGCCACCTGTAACTGATTTAAAGCCCTACAATCAGCTTTGATGGGGCATTTATTACAGTCTGGATTTTGAGGTGTGCAGACACGGGCACCCAATTCCATCATGGCTTGATTAAAATCACCTGGATTTGATTCAGGTACCAAACTCGCTGCAATTTCCCTAGCACCAAAGCCCAAATCAGTACAGCGTTCTCACTCCTCCAAACCTGCTTTGGCCTACCAAAAAAGATCGACTGATTTTGCTTTCTTGGGATCTGCATGTATAGCTCTCCATCTTGAGATAACACGAATCACATTACCATCCACCACAGGTGTAGCCTGTCCAAAAACAATGGATGCCACTGCGCCTGCAGTGTATCTTCCCACACCAGGTATTTTGTCTTGCAAATCCTTTGCGTTATCTGGTAATAACCCATCCAATTCACCCACCACTTTCTGTGCTCCTTCCCATAATCTTTTTGCTCGAGAATAGTAACCTAATCCAGCCCAAAGTGTATTGACCTTTTCGATATCTGCTTTAGCCAAGTCTTGAATTGTAGGGAAAGCGCTCATCCAACGGTTATAAAAATCAATGACAGTTGCTACTTGAGTCTAGTCACAGAAAGGTTGGGTTCAATATAGGTTAGGATCGCACGCTGAAAAAAGAAAAAAAAAAAAGAAAAACAGTTTACCTGCTGAAGCATAATCTCGCTGACCCAGACTTATGACGTGAATCATTTAGTGAATGCGTTTTACTTTTTAACAGATAATGTTATTTACCTTCGTAAGCTCGTTGACCCAAAGTCTATTAGTTGAAAAAATTAGTTAGTATGGCATTTCTTTTTCTTTTCTTTTTTTTTTTCAGGCAAAGGCATTTTACCTCACGATCCCATGTCTTGTCATTATCTTTTCTCCAAGGCATAGTAGTTCGTTTTTCAACTTGATACCAATCAAGTAGATCTTGTTGCATCCGAGATCTTTCAAGATTTGACACGATGTGGTATTGATCAGAATGATAAAGACGGTTGCTTTGAACGCATTCTTCAATATCGATGTCTGTTGCTTTGAGACGATTTTTGATTGTCATTTTCGTATACTTGGAAGTTCAAAATAAAAGGTTGGAATGCAAGGAATCAAAGGAACACGAACAAACACGAAACCCGGGCTGAAGAAAAATCAACGCGAGCTGTGGGAGGAATTTGAAATGACAGCTATTATCCATTAACCAGTATAATTCTCTTGAAAAGATTCTAGTAGGTGCAGAAGCTTATTTTGTGCATGAAGAATTGATCAGATGTGACATTTAGCCGGGATCGACTGAAGGATCCATAGATCAGCGTTTTTAATTTGCGTGAAATGTACGTAATTTATCGACATTGACAATGTATGGTATAATTATTCTATCTACTCCAGCTGAGCAATGATCTTGGCATAAGAGGCACTTCATTCTAATTAGGCAGTATACTGTCATTAAATGGGAACATTAAACTGGGATCAGTCAAGAGATTTGGAAAAATTGAAAATAGGCCAAGGATAGAAAATCGCAAGTATTATATCTTTTTTTTTTTTTTTTTTGTAGATTGCCATTGAGATATTCATTATTAATATCATATATAGTATGTTGAAAAAGGTTGAAAAGTATTTTAATTGGATTTTATTGTATATAGCAACATTTCGAAAAGATGTGAAAAAAGTGGCTTTTAATAAAGATAGTTCTTGGGATAGTAAAGACAGGTCGCATTACCTTTACATCATTAGATCAATCAATAGAAATTGCACAGGTATGATTAAACCACTAGTTGCGTGTCGGCAATTATTATAGAAAATGAGATTAAAGTTCAATTTTTGTGTTTTGAGAGGTCCTCAGAACCACGTTGTTAAACCCCCGAAATACAATAGTAATTGAAGTAATCTCATAGCGGTGGTAGTGATATATATGTATATATAATGCTTATCTGATTGTTCTAAACATTTTAAAAGTATGGTTTATATGAAATTTCTGCTTTGAAAAAGTATACATTGGCGCCTTTTAGCCGTATTAGCTCCTCGTAAAAAGTGATGATAGAAGTGAAACAAGCAGTAATACGTTACTTAATCACTAAACCCCCAGGACAACGTAGTTCAAATGATCATTCATGTAATATAGCAGGTTACGCCAATCAAGCATTCTTATTTCTTTTGAGAAAGGGTACTTATGAGAAGCATGTAGTGATTATCAGGGCCCGAACCCCATAGACAAACAGGTTTATAACCTCTCATCTGATTGTATACTCCTGGATTCAACTTTGCAAGGTAATCAAGACCAATCTTTTGAACTTAATTGCGCATACGTATTATACAAATAATTATGCATCTGTATTCTAGACCACAAAAGCTAATGAGAAGTGAGAAGGAAACCTCGTACCAAACTATTATAGCACGTTTACAAGCGGTATTATTGCGAAAAATGAGTCACTTTACCGTGGATCTTCGAATCAAAGAGATCTTCAAGAACTTTCTATTAAAACAATGGCACTACTTCAAGCATATAATCCGTTTTCTCGGCTTTATTGTACGCTTATATACTACTGCAACGGCCTCTTTTGCATCATTCTGTATTTTTGTGTCAAAACCATATTCTGTACGATTCTACATTTGAAGCGCCTCTATGCATGCCAACATAAAAGAGCATCAAGTCGCGATCAAACAAGTCTGGAATTCAATTATCCGGACACACGCTGCCATAAAGGACAAAAATTGCTTTTAAAACATGGTACTGAATGCAGGTCAAATCCGAAAACATGGAGATGTCACATACCAGAACATGGTATGCATGTCATTTTTACATAAACAAGGGTAAATCATCACCCTTTCAATAAACTATGGCTTGGTATGATCTACTTTTCTGACATTCGCGATACAAGTGATCTGGATGGACCCCTTAATTTCTACCTATTGCTACTTAGTAGGAACTTTACCGCGTACGATATTTAATACCATTGTAGGTACAAAGCATCATGGCAAAACTTGTTTCTTTCATTATCATAGCCCCGGAATACCGGGCACAGTTGATATTATTCATCCATATACTATGATTGGATAGAGATTGCAGATTTTATACCTAAAATTTTATACTCATCATTTTGGTAGTATAATAATCTCGGGATTACTTGCGTTCCGTAAACTGTCATCGAAATGCTTATATAATTGTGAGAATATCAAGCGACTTGAACTTTCTTTAGATGTCAATGTTTAGGATTACAAGTGCAGATACTCAAAAAGACGAAAATGCTGATGTGATCACGTTAGATAGTAGCCTTCAACTTAGTTAGTCAGAGGGTGGGAAAGGCTCATGAATAACTAAAGTAGAATTTCGAATTAATTTGATTGGCTATGACAACTTATTCATACAGCTTAAATCTAGAACAAAGGTAACATGGATAGCATTATTCTATAACCATAGATTATATGCAAGTAGATCTATAGATGTACAATTGTACTCTACAGTATACTAGACGCGTTTTTCATCTCTGATCAAGATTTTTTTTTATATACTACACTTCAAGGGTCACCATCACTTATAATAGAAGGTCACTTGACATAAGCATATCAAACTATATAGAAAGATACTTTTTCGAGTTGCACAATAATGTATACTTTGTGGATCAAACCTTTAGAGAATAGTTAAATAAAGAAGCCTACGTTTTCAAAAGACGATCTCTATTCATTTGAGTGTAAAAAGCGTTTTCATTACAACCAAGAATTGCTATATTAGTGCTTGTCTTGCCTTATTGAGTTCTGCAAGTGACTAGTGTGCAACCTTTGATTTACTTCATAAAAAGATAAGATTCCTCTAATGCTTCTTTTCTTGTTTTATTCACACATTAGTTTGTATTTTTAAAAAAAAGAGATTATAATCTCTTTTATTTCGTTTTGTTATCGATATTATTCAAAGAAGAAGGCTACAGTAAACGTAGTCCTCGTAATAGCAAAATGATTGCCAATTTCATGGGCACCAGACATCCCAACATCGATTTTAATGTCTTATTTTATCCACAATATCAAAATGAACATGGCCAAGTGGTCTGTCATCCAGGCTCTGTATTTGAGGGAATCGTACAAGTCAAAGTGGCTGTCGCTATGCCAGTACACCACATCAAACTAGTATTCAAAGCATCTGGTAAAAACAACAAATAAATAAAAACTACAGCATACTTACTTTATTTTAGAGCGAGTCAACTACGATGCCATGGGCTGGGAAAAGTCCAAGTCGCATGATGATAGACTGTTTGCAGTACGCACTATCCTGTGGGGATTACCCTCTGGCTGCAATATTCCAGCAGACGCATGGCCAATTTTGGAAGTTGGAGAGCACAACTTTCCATTTGTCTGTCAGATGCCAGTCATCAACTACCCTCCTACATTCCATCACCATTTGATTGCCACTGCTTTCAATATGGTGGTTTCTGTTGAAAAAGCAGGTGAATCCTCACCTATTCTATCCAAACCTGTTCCAGTCTGTTTCCAACCTATCGTTGAAACAATTCCTATTAAAAACCTACGTGCATTTACAGGTGAAAGCCGATTAACAAACCATACCATTGCTCAGGTATCAGTACCTCGACTAGCATATAATATCTACGACAAAAACCAGTCTATTCCTGTTACAGTACAATTCAACTCGGACAGCGCCAACGAAGAGCAAAGTATGTCTATGACTCAATTGCGCGTCTATATCAAACGCTATTACAGCATCAATTACAAGACCTTTTCAAGAAATGAGGCTACCATCGTAGCACATTATGATCACCCAAAGTTGCCAACGTCAACTCCAAGCACGGTAACTATGAAACTAGACCTGCCTACATGTCAAAATGAGTTGCCAGCCACATTGACTTATTCACCTCATTTAACAATTGAATACAAACTCGTGGTTATTGCCAAAGTTCGTCATGGCCCCATCAACGTTAAAAAGAAGCTATTTGAAATGCCCATCATGTTTGGCACGTTACCTGCAGGTACAAGAGGCCCTCGACAGCTGGAGCCTTATTCAGCACTTGTCGAAAATCGCTCCTCGTTGCATTCCAAGCCTCAGTTCTTGAGACCCGAACCCAAGGATGAAGGTGAAGAAGAGTTCTTGCCAGCTTATGATAGTGAAGGCATACCTCCTGCTTATATGAGTCATATTACCGGTCTCCAAAGCAGCAATACAAGCAGCAACACTAGCAGGATACTCATTGTCTAACTCTTCCTCCTCCCCCTCCTCCCCCAAATCATATAAATTATCCACAGCTTATTATACCATTCTATTACCCATTCATATTCAACTTAGTCAATCCTGTATATAGCCTATTAGTTTTCTTTTAATGATCATTGAACAATAATTTATTTTTTCTTTTAAATAAACGAATAACCGAATAACATTATATTTAAAACCTGGTTAAACTGATGTGCCTGTACTTGAAGTCAAGGGTAATCTATGTAAAGTTGTAGCATGTCCAGCTATTGGTACAATAAATGATACACCAAATACGCGTGGGTGATATATAGTATAGATAACTCCCCGATCCATCCTTAAATGCAATGTCGTATCCTCCTAAAATAGATGCTGTATTGTCCTCAGCAATGACTAAAGCGAATACTCTAATAAATTTTTTTGTTTATCGAGGATACTTCCTGAAGGATAATTGTATTTTCTAGACAATCATCTTTTAAAAACATGGTCATAGGCTATCGTGCGATATTTATTTTATTAGCTTCAGGACAAGATTCTGTAATGATCAAATGAGCCTTATTGAAAGGGTACATTTGGATTTCCGCGAAAACTATTGTTCCCACATCTACCTATCAATAGTAATTTAAAGTTATAGATAAGAAAATTAAACATGTTCATTATCGCTAAACGAAAATAAAGGCCCTGTATTTATCTAAATAAATCCATATCAATATTAGAGAATGCTTTGATTCAGCAGAGTAGATCTTGAGTATCACCAGATTCAACAACTCATTCTGAGCAGGGAATGCTCAGCAGATGTTGTATATGATTGGAAACTGCAAAGTTTTGTAAATCATATATTTTACGTAAAGTATATATAAATTTACTACCAGTCAGCAGTGTATATAGTATTTGCTCTAGCTGGACTAAATAACAATCTGAGTACGTTTAATAATTTATTCTGAACAAATGTCAATCATTAAATGTCACATTTGATCTGAATGGGCCGAAAGATCTGCAAAAACAAATTAGTTGAATGTGATTTGATGCCGTTCATAATATATGATTATATCATATCTCGTCAATCAAATAACAATAGTAGAAGATCCAGTGGCCCATTTTCATGACAACAATGACTGAACTTCACCAAGATTTAGAGATGTTTAAAAAAAAATGAGAGTATTCCTCTGATCCAAAATTTCAAGATATATATATATATATATTTGTACAATGCATGTAGATGCGCTTGTAAGAGATACGGGAAATATTATGCATATGTTATAAAAGTTAGCAAGTATACGTCTACATATTATTTGTATTTTTGCAACCAAAAACACATGAGCTATACTTGTATTTAGGAAATCTAGAAAAATTAGCTTTTTATCAAATAGGACTTTATGCATTGAAGGGATTATAAAAGGCACTTGCATAGTTCAATGCTCATTTTAATTCTACACAAACTTTACTATAATACTCTTTGCGTATGGTGATAGCCATGTTATTCAAAAGTTGGTTTAAAGATTATTTTATATATAAGGGAAACTCGAATGCTCGTTAAATTTCCGACAGTCAATAAACGTTTAAGCGAGTTACATTGCATTGTTATGACAAACCATGGATTGTGATGGCACGAAAAACTATGTTAGAGATGTATTTCCCAACTGAGCTATGTTTCTTGATGTTTAAAGTATATGCTTTTTTTTTAAAACAAAAAAATGAATATTTGGTAAAACAAAAAAAAAGGAAATAATTATTTTAGTGCTTCAAACGTGTTCTGCTGACGTCGCATAAACAAACAATAACATTGTAGTGAATGTAACGAGCGAGTACATGCTATTATTGTAGTATAGTGTGACATTGTAGGTTTTCTGTCTATTCTTATTCCACAACACTTCTATTTGTCAATACTATCCTATCTGTTTACAGATAATCTCATTAAATCGAGAGCCAACTATACCTATTTACAACGAGTGGGCAAATTATAGCGTATGAACCAAATGAACAACTGAACAACAAGTAATCGCGTGAATAAGCCCTAGGGTTGGTGCTTACTATAAGTCAAATTTTTGACAAATAATGATTAGTTATCAAACGTTGGCTACTACTATCATTTCTCAATAGCCAACCAGTTCAGGTTCAGTTTGAAAGAACACGTAAATGATCGCTGAACTAGAAAAAACCAGTCGCGTTTTTTGTGACAGCAAAAAATTCCAATTAAGAAAAAACACTCTTTTGAATACTGCAACCCAACCTCTCTTTTTTTTATCCTTAATACTTTCAATTTCAATAATGTCTGATTCACAGGTACAGAGGAAGCTTCAAAACACAATGAACAGTATTGACACAGCATACAATAGGATATGGTTGTTGATCAGCGTGACGATCAAGATCTTAAACAAGAAGTAGTTTGTATCAATATAGCTTTTATAGTGGACTCACTGCTAAATATACATACATGATTAGGCTTCACCTGCTATTGTCGACGATAGTGCCTCGGTAAAACATCTAAAAATCGCGTAAAGTAGTAAAAAAAGACACGATAGTTAACGCGTGATGCTTTAGGATATCGACTCTCCACGTATGGCTTCTTCAAAGGAATCCACTCCTCTTCGTACTTTTAAAGAGCCTTCGCTTGTATGTACTTTTGTGTATATATAGAATCAGCTTAGAAAAGACTAACGTACGCTCTCATAGTACGAAACTCGTATCAAACGTTATAGATATCTTCTGGGACAAACTGAGCTTTTTGCTCATTTTTTGAACTTGACAGACGTGAAAGATGATGCCATGAAGACAGTTTTGAAAGAAAAAGAGTTACAAAAGTTGAATCAAGATGAAGAAGGGTAACAGTAAAAAAAAAAAAAAAAAAAAAAAACAAAAAAAAAAGAAGGCTTTATCTCAAAGAGATCAATTACTTACAATCTCAATAGATCAAGACGTAGAAGAAAAACTGAAAAAGAAGAAGATGAAGAGATCCTGAAGGACGAGCAAGGCGAGGGTGATGAAGAAATGACCGTATTCACTCAATCCCCTGCTTGTAAAGTTCTTTTTTTTTCCCAAAGAAATTAATATTCAGTACTGATATGATAAATGCATTTTTTTAGACGTCACAGGAGGAACGCTTCGAGAGTATCAAGTTCAAGGTCTCAATTGGATGATTTCCTTGTTTGAAAACGGTATCAATGGTATTCTTGCTGATGAAATGGTAAATATCGAGAGAAAGAGAGCGAGAGAGAGAGAGAGAGAGAGAGTTGGTTGATGCGTCCAATTACTGATGATTATGAATAGGGTTTGGGAAAGACATTGCAAACTATTTCATTCTTGGGCTATTTGAAGCATGTACGCGGTGTCAAAGGCCCTCACTTGGTAGTTGTACCTAAATCCACTTTACACAACTGGTTGAATGAATTTGGAAAATGGATTCCTGATTTTGATGCATTTGTCTTTCATGGTGATAAGGAAGAAAGAGTAGGTTTTGCAGGCATATTGTAAGCGATATAAACTAACCAAAGAAACTAGGCTAAAATGATTAAAGAGCGTATTGTTCCTGGTAAATTTGAGATTTGTATCACTTCTTACGAGATTTGTTTGATGGAAAAGTCTCAATTCAAAAGAGTCAAATGGCAATACTTGATTATTGATGAAGCGCACCGTATCAAAAACGAAAACTCGATGCTATCACAGCTTGTCCGTATCTTGGATTCCAGAAATCGACTGTTGATCACCGGTACTCCACTTCAAAACAATTTGCACGAACTATGGGCTCTTTTGAACTTTTTATTGCCTGACGTATTTAGTTCCTCAGAAGTATTTGATGAATGGTTCGAAAAGCAAGGTGGTGATCAAAAGAAGGTAGTCGAGCAATTACACAAGGTATTGAGACCTTTCTTGTTGAGACGTATCAAATCAGATGTCGAAAAATCGTTATTGCCTAAGAAGGAAATGAACGTCTATGTGCGTATGTCACCTATGCAACGACAATGGTATCAAAAGATCTTGGAAAAGGATATCGATGCCATTAACGGTGTTGGCCTCAACAAGCGTGAAGGCAAAACGCGTTTATTGAATATTGTGATGCAACTGAGAAAGTGCTGTAATCACCCTTATCTCTTTGACGGTGCTGAACCTGGTCCTCCATTCACAACCGATCAACACTTGGTCGATAATGCCGGCAAGATGGTAGTTCTTGATAAACTACTCAAGAAATGTAAGGCACAAGGCTCCCGTGTACTTCTTTTCAGTCAAATGAGTCGTGTACTTGATATTCTGGAAGATTATTGTTGGTGGAAGGAATATCAATACTGCCGTATCGATGGCCAAACTAGCCAAGAAGACCGTATTGACGCTATTGATGAATACAACAAGCCTGGAAGTGAAAAGTTTATCTTTTTGTTAACTACACGTGCTGGTGGTCTTGGTATCAATCTCACTACTGCTGATGTCGTTATTTTGTATGATAGCGATTGGAATCCTCAAGTTGATTTGCAAGCTATGGATCGTGCTCATCGTATTGGTCAAACAAAGCAAGTCTACGTCTTCCGATTTGTTACTGAAAACGCCATTGAAGAAAAGGTCCTTGAACGTGCTGCTCAAAAGCTGCGTTTGGATCAATTGGTTATTCAACAAGGTCGTATGTCTGCTGGTACCAAGTCCAAGACTGCTTCCAAGGAAGAGTTGCTTACCATGATCCAACATGGCGCTGACAATATCTTTAGAGAAGGCGATGCTAATGATGACATTACAGATGATATCGACGAGATCCTTCGTCATGGTGAAGAGAGAACAGCTGAATTGAACAGCAAGTACTCTAACCTCAACATTGATGATCTCAAGAACTTTTCTTCTGAAAGTGCTTACAAGTGGGATGGCGAAGATTGGAGTCATAAGCGTAAGGCTGAAAGTGTCGGACTTTCCTGGTTAGGTCCTGCCAAGAGAGAGAGAAAGGCCAATTATGCTGTGGATGATTATTATAAAGAAGCTTTGCGCACCAGTGCTCGTACACCTTCCACCAAAGCGCCTCGCCCCAAGAAATATAATATTGAAGATTTCCAATTCTTCCCTGCTCGTTTGGGTGAATTGAATGAGCGAGACACATTGTATTTGAGAAAGACTTTGGGCTACAAGATTCCTCCTGTTAGTCCTGAGGAAGGTGCCACAGATGAAGACATCAGACAATTAGAAGAAGAACGCGAGGAAGAACAAAAGAAAATTGATGCAGCTGAACCGCTTACTGAAAAAGAAGAGGAAGAACGCAAGACTTTGTTCAATAAAGGTTTCTCCAACTGGAGCAAAAAGGATTTCGCTATATTCATCAACGCCTGCGCTAAATATGGTCGCAACGACTTGCAATCGATCGTGACTGAACTAGAAGGCAAGACATTAGATGAATTAAAAAAATACTCCAAAGTCTTTTGGTCTCGTTACAAGGAAATTGCTGATTACGAAAGACATATCTCCAAGATTGAAAAGGGAGAAAGTGAATTAGAAAAGCAAGCCGATATTCAAGGTCAATTAACAGAGAAAGTGCAGCGTCATCGTATTCCTCTTCAGCAACTCAAGATTCATTACACTCAACCTACTAAAGGCAAAAATTATACAGAAGAAGAAGATCGATTCCTTGTGGTTATGCTTGAAAAGTACGGCTACGGTACAGAAAACGTTTATGATCATATTCGTCGTGAAATCAAGCAATCACCTCTTTTCAGATTTGATTGGTTTTTGAAATCAAGAACTTCTCAAGAGGTGGCTAGACGTTGCAACACTTTGATCAGTTTAATTCAAAAGGAGAATGCTGAATTTGAAGAACCTGAAGAAAAGAAGGTAACTCTACATGTTTTGATATACATGAGTGAATGAACTATTATACTGATTCTTTATTTGAAATAAGCCTCAACCCAAAACAAAAGGCGGTAGATCTAAATCCAATACACCTGTAGCTACTCCAAATACTACTTCCTCAACTGCTAAATCAAGACGTCGTTAATTATTATAAATATCTTTACTACAAACTAAACAAGCATTTACCATTTCCTTTTCTTACTTTTTTCCAATAAAAAGCCTACAAATTTATAGCACTCCCCCCCCCCTTTTTTTTGGCGCCATCACGACTTTAGTAAGAACTAAAGGGATAATATGATTATAAGAACAGATGCAGTAGCTCATCCTGAGCATAAACTACCTGATAAAAGATGTGAGCGACATTTGTCGAGATCTGTATAAAATTGAATGTAATTTACTGCCAATCATCGTGTAGCTTATGCAAACATATTCTACTTTAGTCAAATGATGGTTGCAGTAGATATAATTGCTCATTTTAAACATGTACTAGCAATCAAATATAATTAAACCAAGATTGACCGAGAGAACTATCAATCATTATATATATATATATATATTCACAGGCGGCTTCACTTGACCACATATAGTTTACTTCTGCTTATTCAGGTATGATATACACGTTATTTCAGTAAATTAAACTTATAAAAAATACAAGAATTTATTGCGAATATGTTTTACCTATCCAATGTTGCGTTTGATCAGGATTAACAAAGAGATCTTCTATGATACTACTGAAAGGATTGCAAACCGACCTGTCAAAACGGAGTGCCAATTCTTTTTTTTTTTTTTTTTTCATTATAAAAAAAAACACCAGCAGACTCATAAAAAATTTTCCTTGTATCTTCTCTCTATTCTCATTAAACTTTGATCGACATGACCGAGCAAACTGCTGCCTACAAAGTTCAAAGACAATTACTCGCTATTTTCGATCACGAGAATGTGAAAAAGGATCAGTTTTTCCGAGAATTGATTGAGAAAGATCCCGAACACTGTAAGATCGCAACACTGGAGTCATATATAAGGAAAGCAAGGCAAACTAACTTGTGAGATAGGGGTACCCATCAAGAAGCTCTCCATGATCAAGCGATTCAAAGAGATCTTGGAAGGCGATCTATCTCATTTTGAGACAGCCGTCACTCTCAGTCCTGAGGATTTCGAAATGAACGAAGCCAAGACACATTTGCGTTATGTGAGAAAGGAAGAGGACAAGAAAGAAGAGAAAATCGAGGAGTCCAAAGAAGATAAACGAAACGCACAAAAGAAAGAAGTGATTTTGAGCCATTTTGAATCACAAAATAAGCGTTCGATTTATTCTGTAAGTAAAAAATAGGGTGCAGATCCTCCTCTCCCCCATTTTGGCCATCTGAGTTTTAACCCGTCCTTACCACCATGATTATAGAAAGGATTTGCCACTGAGCCAGAGCCTACTGAAGCTGATTTGAGAGCCTTTTACAGTGAATATGGTCGTGTTTTATCGCTCCGTCTTCGTCGTGAAGGCACCAATAACCGCGATGGTGCTTTCAAGGGCAGTATCTTTGTTGAATTTGAAACGCCAGAGATTGCACAAAAGGTCGTGGAGGAAGCTACTGAATACAAGGAGTTTGCTTTGACCAATATGATCAAGGCGGATTATGTGGAGATGAAGCGTATTGAAAAGTTTGATGGTGTTGAGTATAATCTCAACAACTTTTCTCATAGACACCTTGTTGAGTACGCCAATGGTGAGGACTATGGCTACAAAGACATCAAGGAGCTTGTAAAGACTGTGCATGAAAACATTGGCCGTCTTGAGCCTTTGCAAAAGAAAGGTACTGGTGTCCTAGAACTCTACAAGATTACACCTGAAGAGTTTTTGGCTAAATTGAATGATCAAAAGATTGAAAAGATCAACTTTTTCTTGGTCAGTTCTGCTGCTCGTGCTCACTTCAATAAGATTCAAAAGGAAGCTCAAAAGAGCGGTCGTGGTGGACGTGGTGGACGTGGTGGTCGTGGCGGCCGTGGCGGTCGTGGCGGTCGTGGAGGTCGCGGAGGCCGTGGTGGCAGCGAAGATCGTGGCCAAAAGAGAGATAACCCCAATCACATTGAGGTGGATAGTAAACGTGCTCGTACTATTGCGGAAGTCAAAGCTAGTGACCCCAAACAAAAGTAAACTCATTGCCAAGCCCCAAAAAGAGCACAAATTCATCAATAAAATAGACTGCATAATAAGAATGATGGTTCTGATTTAGTTGACCCGAGGTAGATGCCTAATTCATACACTCAGATAAGATGTATGTAATTAATTGAGCAATGTCTAATGAGTAAAAGAACTTTCTGCCATTTGTAAAGCAGAAAGCACTGATAGTTACAGAAATTGCTTATACCATTTGTTTTTTATTTTATTTTTTATTTTTATGTGTGTCTATGTGTGTGTAACTTGCATTTATTATGATGTCTAAACCAGGGCATTAGATTCAGAAGGTTCTTGAAAGCATGAAATGCTGGATAAGGCGGTGCTCGAAGCGTAAATCATGTTTAGACCAATGTTATTTACTGAACCAATGATATATACGCGTAGTGCTACACTGAGTTATAGATAGAATAAAAAAAGATTAACAGTTTATGGCAATGGTGTACATGATTCTCGATCACTTACAAGTCGCACCGTCCCTTTTTTAATTAATCTCTTTAGATGTAACAAGGCCTTTCCTTTTTGTAATTAATTAAAATAGGACATTATTATTCAGCGCTTGCCTATTCGTATGACACATAATGGCGGGGCTTTGCTGATTATTGGCTTCCCCTAACCCATTCTGTATAGAAGAAAGGTAATAAAGTATGAACTGCGCAGTCATTGGTCTGTATAGAAAAAGAAGAAGAAAAAATGAGTTGCCGATCGATACAAATTCAGTCCTCGTGAACAGATAACCTTTAGGGTACAATCTCGGTTTTCTCATTGTTAAAAGGGTAGCTGTCAATGCGGATCCTCATCACACGACAGCTTAAACCTGTTTCAACTTAACTCGTATGATTCGATTATGTCTTTTTTAAACTTGTTACTTTATAAACATTAAGCACTTTTTAAACAGATTAACTTTGAGAAACTTAGCATTGTAATACTCGAACAAAAAAAAACTTTCCTAGTGTTACATGTTATTAGATGTCAGATTTTTTTTTTTTTTTTTTTTTTTTTTACTTTACTTTACTAAGAATCAAATTATATATATATATATATATATGTTCAATTTATTATTGTAAAGTAGTATATATACGTCTATCTATTATAGCGTAGTATGATATGTAGGATATTTATATGATAAGCAGCAAATTGTATAAAAGTACACATACAAAAGGGTCATTAGTGAAGAAGCATTCTTCTATCTATGGTGTATAAAATTAAAAAAAAAAAGAAAAAAAAAAAGAAAAATAATAACAATAAATCATATGGGATTCAAGGGCATATAATAAGGATAAAAAAAATGGATTCATATAAGCATTTTTCCTTTTCATAGTAGCAGATTCGACAGACTTTATACATATGCTTCATAAGGATGATAGTAGTTTGCAGATTTTGAATGTGCAGTGGGATGTACTTGGTGTATCCAGCTCTTAATTGGAGGGATAGAATTGGTATGAAGAGGAGGCATTTGAGTCATTGGAGGAGGTAATGACATTGGTGGCTGTGAATGATAATAATGGTTACTCTCTGGAGTCAAGGATGAATGACTACTCATACTACTGTTGGTACTAGCCGAGGAAAAAGAAGACCATCCACGTCTTTGCACATTGTGGTTCCCTAATGAATACAATGGCGTGTCCGTATTATCAGAACCATAGTATGTATATTGACATTGAAGCTGCTGTCTCTGTTGCTGTTGATGATACTGCAATTGCTGTTGATAATGGTAATAATGGTGTCGAGAACGAGAAGACATGTGTGTTCTATAATGTTGCATCATGTTATCTTGGCGCGAGAACCGACTAGGACAACCAGGATATAAACAGTGAAAGTTCTTTTCACCAGTATGAATACGATGATGTCTAGCAAGATGCCCACTATAACAATGTGTGAATACGCTATTCTGATCTATGTTTTTTAATATATGCATGTATATATTACCTTGTAGTGAAGCTCTTTTGACATCCAGATTCTGTACAGTGATATCTTCGTTTATTGATTTGACGATCGTCATTTAATAGATTGACTTGTCTTCCTTTGGAGTTTGTAATAGATAATGAATTACTGGTAGTCATACTGTATAAAGATGAACGAAAGAAATAATATAATTTAAAAAAAAAAAAAAGTCAATCTGGTTTACTTTATATATGAAGTTTTCCAAGTTATTTTTACCTTTTTGTGTAGCAGTGCTAAACTTCATAGTATGGGCTCCTATCACAATCGTTAGCGAAACCCCACCTTAGATTCATTCTCCTTTATCATCTATAAAAAGAGTGTGCACGCACTGATCTCAGACTTGTATAAAAACGTGGTAGACAATGTATTACGATGTAACCCTGCAGTTTAAAAGGAGGACTAGAATCCAACAAGTTAAGTGTTTTCAACATATTAAAAAACGTGGGTTTGTGCTCTGTTCCACGTTTTCTTGGTTGTATCTATATACAATAGATGGTTTATTAATAACATATTGCAATATTATTATATAGACGTACATCTTTACTGTGCGTCTGTGCTTTTTTTTTTAATTTTTTTATTATATATATATTTATATAATATATATATATATTCTGCAATTTACTATAGTATATACAACAAAGTGGTTACATTTATCGGGTAATAAAGGCTATTTTACGGCACAAATGAATCAATGCGCGTTGATTTGAGAGGGTCTGACAGGTCGATCCAATTATGTACAATACATGTAGATCCCTTAGCTGTTGGCCTTCAAGATTATATTAAACCACCTTGTTGCTATCGTGGAAAACCCTTTATCAATCTAAATGCCACGCGTGCTCCTGAATAACTCCAACTTGTTTTTTTTTATTTACCTCCTAATAGTGGCCTTTTTCTATTGTGAATACTAGCAAAAAAAAATGCAATTTTTAGAAACCATCACACGAAAAAATGCCGCGTTCATTGGATAAATACATTTGATCGGCGATTGAATGATGACGTGCCTTTGGTTTTGCAGTGATAACGGTTATTTCCCTTTGGTTATTACTTTTCTTCAATCCATTCCAATTAGAACCAAGAAATGACTACTAGACAACCACAACAAGCAGCACCAGGAAAGACTTATCAATTCAAGTTGGTGCTATTGGGTAAATTATATTTGAAAATAGAGACTGCATCAAAGCTAATGGAACAAGGTTATTAGGTGAATCTGCCGTAGGCAAGTCCAGGTAAAATTTGTTTGCTCAAAATACTCGGCAATAACATACTCAAACTACTCTATCTTTAGTTTGGTCATGCGTTTTGTAAAAGACCATTTTGATGAATATCGGGAAAGTACTATTGGAGGTAAGGTTATCCAAACTGAAGCCCCATAAAGCTAATATATAATGTTCACACTTGCTTTATTTTACAGCTGCATTCTTGGCCCAGACCATCACCTTGGATGATAATACAATCGTCAAATTTGAGATTTGGTAATAACTTATACATCAGCGCATTGTCTCTGAGGATATTGACTCAATACTATGCATATACATAGGGATACAGCTGGTCAGGAGCGTTACAAGAGTTTGGCACCAATGTATTACCGAAACGCCAATTGTGCAGTTGTAGTTTACGATATCACGCAAGCTGTAAGTGCATCCTACATGCATTTTTAACTTATTTTAAGCTAATGTTTGACTAGTCTTCTTTGGAAAAAGCAAAGGCTTGGGTTAATGAGTTACAGCGCCAAGCAGATCCTAATATTGTGATTGCTTTGGCAGGTAACAAGTCTGATTTAGAAGCTAGAAGAGTGATTGAAACCAAGGTAAATTATAGATAATAGATCTAATAGCATGCGTGATTGATGTTTTAGATCTAGACTGCTCAAGAGTATGCTGATGAGTGTGGATTGTTGTTCTTTGAGACTTCAGCAAAGACAGCTCATAACGTTAACGAACTGTTTGATGCCATTGCCAAACGTATGCCTTTGGATCAACTGGCAGACAGTTCCCGTAGAAGAGGCGGTTTGAACACGCAAGGTGTTGATTTGGACACAAATGAAAGTAACAATGGATGCGCTTGTAAGTATGAATTGATTACACTCGAAAGCATCTAACAGCTTGCTATAGGTTAAATTCAATCAATGAATTGTATTTGTTACCCTTTCAATATCCCTGCTGCTGTTTTCTTTGAGCACTTTTTAATCATTTATTCCTTTTATTCATTATTATCTTCAAATAAACCATCTATTAAAAACAATCAATTGAATGCATTTCATTTATTAGTAGCTCTTTATTGCTGTATATGCAGTATTATTGCGCATGTATATCTTTTGTTCCTGATAAACTATATATATATATATACACACATTCAGGTGGCTATAGCCCAATAATGAGGCCAATTACCAACCTGAGGATGAACTACCACCACCTGCGGCATAAGAATGGCCAGTTCCTCCTCCTCCCATTTGCAGCACTTTTTTGCCACGAATTTGACCGCGTAATCTTGCTCTTTCTTCTATTGCGGCTAATTCACAATTGTTTCAGTATAAAGGAGTATATCTACGATAGGATCTTACCTTGGCGTGCAGCTGCTTCTTCTCGTTCTTCATAGTTCAATACCAACTGCTTCAATTGCTGCTGTTCCTCACGTTCAGCTTCTTGTTTAGTACGCGTGCTCACCGCCAAAACGGAATCGGATGGCACTTGCACGATCTTTGTCTATTCAAAGAAAATCATTGGTTCTCTTATTCCTTTTGTATCATGCAAGTTATACCTGTTGGCGATTGCCTTTCTTTGTTAATAGTGTAAATGCCATTTTGCCTGTTTCAGCCTTGTTGGTATCCTGAGCCATTGTGCGACGATCTACGCAATGCAATATATTAAAAAATGTTACACTTGTTCCTAAACTTACATCCATACCTTGAGAACCTCTAAGATGCATTGGAATAGCTACATCCAACATGGCTGCCTTCTTTTCAAATTTACGTGAATCAATGCTTTCACTCATCATCTTGCTATACTCGCGTTCAAATTCTTCTTCTTCTTCTCTTGAGAGTTCTTCCTTCTTGTTCTTTAAAACAACCACATCTTCTTCTTCGTCGCCTTCACCACCTACATTTGCTTCAGATTCACTCTCTTCTTCATTGGCGGCTTCCAGCAAGTCTAAATCATCTTCTTCTCCGCCACTAGACGTATCAGAGCCTTCGCTTTCTTCAAAGCCATCTTCCAATAATGGCTTGCCAGTACCATCTGCACCTTGAACAGATTTGAGTTGCTCCAAAAGCATACGGTCAACAGCTTCATTGGCTTCCTCATAAGAGGCCAGGATGGATAATTGAGGACGAAGCATTTCCAAAGTATCAGTAATCATAAAATCAACATCCATAGGAGGTTTGTTCTTGCTCAACACGTACATCTATAAAAAAAATAGACCCATCAGCAGGTGCTACCTCATGACACAAAATAATCATTACTTGCCTGGAAGAAAATCAAAAAGTTATCCAACTTCTTTTTGGAACTACCTCTATCAAAGCACATGCCGCACGTATCAAGCAAAGTACAGCAGAGTCGAATGCGAAAGAAGTCATTAGGCGCATCAATAGAGCAATGTCTTTCTCTAGCAGGTCTACCGAATTCTATAGGTGTGTTAATAAATTAAAAAAAAAAAAGACACATCTTATCATACAAATAAAAAAAACACACTTTACCATGACCAAATGTAACAATAGAATATAGCGTATCAAATACAAGTGGTGATTCGATCATACGGTAATTGTATAATTCACCCAAGTACTTTGCAACTGCGATACGTCTCTGATTATGCTTAAAAATATTTTGTTCCAAACCAATACGAATCTCTTCTATTACACCATCGACAATCTGCACGCCAAAGTCTGTATGGTATCGGTTTAATCCACTTGCCAGAATAGCCATGAGATGGATATTGCCAAACTTGATCTTCCAAATCTTTTGGAAAATCTTGATCAGTATTGTACGAATTTGTGGGTCTTCCCAATGCAACTTGCGCAACTGCTTGAGAATCTTATCCAAAGTTTTCTTGCAAAGATCTTCGTGGATCAATTTTCGGATATAGAGCTCCATGGGGGATCGTTCCTTGACTTGAATAGCTGATTTATCTGGTGGATTGGCTTGGTAATAAGCGTTCTCAACCATCAAAGCATATCGACTATCAAGATGCTGCACGTTCTTTTTACGCATCACAGTTTCCAGCATGCCATTGATACGTGCGCTTGTCTCGGGTGACTTGAGCAAGAATCGACCACATGTCTCGAGCAGATTACATACAATATCAATATTATGGTTAGTAAAGTCATCTACAGCGACCTTGAGTGAGTGAAAGATGGTATGAGGAGGAGTTACACGGAACTTTGTGAGTTCAGCTAGGAATCGAATGTTTTTGATACGTGATTCCAAAAGGTCTTGCGTCTTTCGTCTTTGTAAACCTTTAAATTCATAGACTAAAGCAGCTAATATCATCTCACCAATATCAGGAAAGTAAGTATTGAGAGTAGCGATCAATCGAGAATAATAAGGCAGTAAATCCACACGTTGACGTGGCACACTCAGTAATGTTTTTACTAATCTCTTACGAGCGTTCTTGTTGTTCATGTAACAAAAGTCCACAGCTACACTGTCAATCAAATCGCGATTGCCGCAGGTTGGTAACCGAGCAAAAAGACTGTCCAATTGAACATTTTGGGTGGTTGGTTTATTGTCTTCTGAAGTTTCGTCCATGTTTTCATCTACAATATCAACTGGATCCAACATTTCTTCGTCGTTCAAAATAGTTGTGTCTTGGCCAGAGTCCGCTTGGTCGTTCTTTTCCAATTCTGCCTCTAATTCTGCTTCTGTTTCGGCTGTCATTTCTTTCTTTGGTTGTTGCTGAGAATCCAAAAAGACATCGGGTACTAGGATACGTAGATCGGGCAAATCTTCATAAAATTTACGGGCATCTTCATCTTCCCAAATGCCATTGCCCAGATTCTCTTTTCCATCACTAAACATGTTACTTGTGTTTGCACTGACAATGGATTGTTTGGTGGCTGCTTCATCTGCAGGAAGATCAGGCATATCTATATCTAACGCATCTGATAAACTATAATCATTTTTTTTTTCAACATTAAACTACAGTGATAAGGCAAAGTATGTTTATCATATATACTTACGTCTGTGTATGGTTCAATACTTTTTCATACGCTTTGGTTGCCTTTTCATATCTCTGCTTGTTTTCCTCTGACAATTCACCACGAGCAAACAAGACATCGTTGTTATGACGCTCCATTTTTTGAATCACCTTGTGCATCTTTACCAGATGTGCTTGTACTGCTTTATAATATGATTGAAACAAGTTGGTTAGCAGAGCATGGATATCCGGTGTGACAACCGACTCTTTATCGATTGCAGGCAATGTAGGTGCTTCTTCACGCTGTTCAGCCGCAGCGCGCTGTTTTCTAGGAATGATTTGAAGCACAGTCTGTCCATAGTTTTTTAAAAATGAAGCGACCAAAGGCAAATTGCCAAACTGTTCCGTATCGTTGGCCAACATATCTTTGAGGACTTTGTATACAAATCCACCCTTTTCTTTCAAAGCATCTGTTTTCTTGGAGGGAGACGCACTGGTGCTGTTACCGCCTATGAGTCCTGCTACGGCATCACGGTGCGTTTCGACACCGCCTACATTGACAGAAGACAAGGTAGCAATGCCGTCTTCAACGTAGCGTAATACATGAACTAGCCATAACTCACATGCAATGCGTAGGTAGGTACGTTGTCGAATAATACGCGCTGATTCTTCCTTTTCCTTTTGTTCAGCACTGAGTGTTGCTAAATATTGTTTAGTGGGTACTTGAAGTGCTTTAGCAAGTTGATAGCTGAGCAGCAAAGTAAATGTATCAGGAAAACGTTGATGAAGAGCTGATACGACCTATGAAAAAAAAAATGTGTGTGTGTGTGTGCGTTGAATGTCTTGGTTTCACTTCATACTGGGTCGATTAGCTCTTACCTCGACACAAGCACCAATGTCGACACTGGTTTTGCACTTGAGCATACCTTCCATAACACTGCCTACAATTTCTGAAATGTATTTCTCCAAACTAAGTTTTTTGATATCGTTGAGCAATTGAGTTTGCATATCGGTGCCCAAGGAAGTTTTGCATTTTTTGATAAACGCCGTGTTCTTTTTGATATTGCTATCGAGATTCTTGGGAGTCTCTATGGAAAAGATTAGTCAAACTGAGAGTTGTGTGTCTTCTCGAGAGCAAGCGAGCTTTACCACCTTTGCCTTTCTCCCAGGCAAGCTTGTTTAAACGTCGAAGTTCTTTTTTGTTTTCGTCCATCTTGGTTAATGTGAAAAGGAATTGATGCACGATTCGTGTTATATAAAGCAAAGTTTTGTGACTAGATTGGTATGACTTTTCGAGTTACGACCGAAGAATTTCTCTAGGTTGAGGAAAAACCTCATTGGGCTCAAAATTTTAAAATCCTTGGCCAGGCTTTTTTGCTGTAGACATGCCATTGTTGAGATAGGTTCTCAATTGAGATATATCCCTTGTTTTTATAATGCCTGTATATTTAGTATTTTTGATTATTATTTACTTCGAAAAAAAAAAAAAAAAAAAAAAAAAAACTGTATAAACTGCAAATACTCGGCATTTGAAAGGCCATTATACAAAGATAGTTGCATCAGTAGATACACAGCAAGATTTCAAAAAATCCTTGTTAGTTAACTTTGTTTTTATTGAAACTTTGTACTATGTAACAATCGCATCAAAGTAACTGAAGATCGTTTTCTCCAATCAGCAAAATAAATCTGTAAATCAACAAATTTCTGTTTCAGCCTCAGCAACCCAATCAATGTCGAGATAAATCATACGCGGAGAGCGGTATAAGGATTTTGAGCCAAGGGCAATTGAATGCTTCACTACGTTTTCCCTTTAATACTATTGCACAAAGTCCGCCAAATTAAAATAATTGCACCCTTTTTCCTTTTCCTTTTCCCTTTCATCTCGAGAAAACAACTCTACACTTTATGATTAGTGCATTCTTTATCTATAATCAAAAGGGTGAAGTGCTCATCTCGCGATTATACCGCCATGATTTAAGGTAAAAATGGGATATTCAAAAACAAAAATCCCCTTTTTTTTCTTACTCAGTTGGTTTGAATATAGACGTTCAGTAGCAGACATATTTCGTATCCAAGTCATCTCGAATACAGACGTACGTTCACCCATTGTCACATTAGGCTCCACTTCCTTTTTTCATGTACGACACGAAAACTTGTATATTGTAGCTGTCACCAAATGGAACGCCAATGCAGCCTTAATTTTCGAGTTTTGTTACCGCGTTGTGAATATCGGTCGAAGCTATTTTGGAAAGTTTGACGAAGAAGCAGTAAAGAATAACTTTGTATTAATTTATGAATTATTGGATGGTAAGTTCTTTTTGTTTTGTTGCAAAAAAAAAAAAAGCGAATTGGATACTGATGCGGTTAGTAGAAATCCTGGACTTTGGGTATCCTCAGAACAGCGAAACGGATACGCTCAAGATGTATATCACCACAGAAGGCGTGAAATCTGAAAAAGCAGTGGAAGATTCAAGTCGAATTACAATACAGGCAACAGGTGCGATTTCTTGGAGAAGAAACGATATTAAATACAGAAAAAATGAAGCCTTTATCGATGTCATTGAAAGCGTCAACTTGTTGATGAGTAATACAGGAACTATCCTAAGAGCTGATGTTGCAGGTCAAATATTGATGCGCGCTTACTTGTCTGGAACACCCGAATGTAAATTTGGTTTGAATGATAAACTTTTGTTGGATAAGGATGTTGTGAACCGTACAACGTAAGCTATAGAAATGTATCAATTGGAAAAATAGTCCTTAATCCATTGTAATAGTGCGCGTCGTACCAATGCAGTCGAGATTGATGATTGTCAGTTCCACCAGTGCGTCAAGTTGGGCAAATTTGATAATGATAGAACTATCAGTTTTGTACCTCCCGATGGAGAATTCGAATTGATGAAGTAAGGAGGACCCTTAAGCCTTTTTCTTTTTTCTTTTGTATGTATACTTAAAAACCCTTTCAAAATATAGATATCGTACTACAGAGAATGTGAATCTACCTTTTAAAGTGCACCCTGTGGTGACTGAAATTGGTAATACACGTGTAGAATACAAGATTAGTGTGAAAGCCAACTTTTCTCCCAAGTTGTATGCAAACAACGTCGTTTTGAAGATTCCTACACCTTTGAACTCGGCTAAGGTCGAAGTCAAGGTAGGATCTGGAGGCAAAGCAAAATATGCACCATCAGAGAACTGTATTATCTGGAAGTAAGTTGTCAATCATAGTTTCCAAATCCAGGATATTGAATGTACTTGTTTTTTTTTTTTTTTTTTTTTAGGATTCCTCGGTTCCAAGGCCAAGCAGAATTTGCTCTTAGCGGTGAAGCAATATTGACATCCATGACACATAAGCGTGTTTGGTCAAGACCTCCTATTTCAATGGATTTCCAAGTACTCATGTTCACTTCATCTGGTCTGCTTGTGAGATTCTTGAAAGTGTTTGAAAAGAGTGGATATCAATCAGTGAAATGGGTGAGATACATGACAAAGGCAGGGTCTTATCAAATTAGAGTAAGTCTTGAAATTTTAAGGGTGATGATATTCTGTACTAATTATATTCTACAGTTTTAGTATTAAATAACCCATACCCATTCTAACTATCTATCTTTCCAACATATCATTCCAACGCATTTCTCTAATAAATCTTACAATATCAAGTGTATCTATTGGATGGATAAAACTTTTTGTTATTATTATAGAAGGAAAGCTAACTATGCAAGGATATATATATGTACCTAACGAAGAAAAAAAAACAAATATCAGCATATATATATATAATTGAATAAGTAATGTCAAGTATTGAGTTCTTAATATTTCCTCACATACATCACTTGTATTATGTTCCACCTCTACAGCATTTTAGCAGCATCTCTACATTGATTCATGTTTATTTCGTTCCTGAAAAAAAAAAAAAAAAAATGTAATAGGATTTGGAGAGAGCTGACAATTCATCTGAACGGCGGTAGCTGAATTGACTAGACTCGTAGGGGATTCCAGAAACCCAACATCTTTAGATCTTGATTCAAGGCTGCATTTGATGACTACATAGTACACACTCGGATAGTCATACTGTACCTTTAAAAAAGCAGTTATTTATATAATGTGTCATGAGTATATTGCATTTTTAGGAATGATGCGTAAATTACGTGCATTTCAAATAAACTAGATGTTATAGATCTATTGATCTCTTGATTGATCTCAATTTAATGTTCGCATCTGATACTTGCAACATAATTATAAAAGTTAATGCATTTATTAAAGTCTCTAATTCCCTCAGTTACTTGCTTTTTATCTAAAGTAGGCTTTATATGATGATCGGTATCGCATCTAATAGCATTATAATAAGACATGCTATTTTGGCTAAATTCAGCGCAAATTGATTCATAATTTTTGTTAGTTTCTAGGTTTCGACTTATTGGATGGCACTCCGTTGATATAGATACAATCTTTTTGAAGGCTATGTAAATTTGTGTGTGTTGTGAACCATGCGATCCTCACTTTTCAAACACGTGTCTTCTAAAACCTAACTTTCTTCTTGGATTTCCTTATGCACAGCTTACGTTTGATCGTCTTGATCTATTACTGATTAAACCAGCATTCCTTATGCACTATACCAAACCTTGTGTATTCTAATACCCGTATAAGGGCAGACTTCACCTATCTATAGACATACATATGTATATAATAAACTTGATGGTGATTTGGCGTAATACATATTATTCAAGATACGCCCTGTTGTTAATGTCATAAAATGGCCAAGTTAAATCATGTTCAATGAGTAATAGTTTACCAAAAGAATGAAGGTTTATTTGAATAAAGCTTGAGAACCTATAGGCTGAGTAGTTGGAACGAGACATGATGTAAAGTAAAATGAAGTTATAACTTCAAAGTAATAATTATATATGAAATCATATATACATATATTTATATACATATATATACATATACTTGGCTTATAGACTATACTCTCGACAAAGACATGCTCTCGTCATCAAAACAGAGGGTATTAGTCAGTACAGAAGTGGCTGAAGAATCTTCCTTAAAAGTCTATAGTAGGGAATACTTGTCTGTTGTTCTTAAAGAATGTAGATCAGTCGTTTTTTTTTTCCCTTCAGTATGAGGAATGATTCATCTCATACCCATTCGATAGTCATCCTGTATGAAGCTAGATGAAGAATGCTATACTTCAAAGATTAGAGAACAATAATGGATATGTTCAACATGAATTTCAAAGATTATCGCGTTAGAATATAGCATAGGCTTGCATCAAATGCACACGTTATTTCCGGTACCAAGGTCGATAAGGCATAACATGGTGACTTGTAAACAGTAAATAAACTGTTGAATGCGTTTCAAACATTATGTATAAGCGAAACCTTAACAGGGTATAAGCTGTTATTTGAAAGCGTATAACAGCACGAATAATTTCAATTGTATGTGTGTGTGTATCACCATATGGCTGAAAGAGGTATAGCGTGTGAGTTGGTAATAGTGCATTTAGCGAATGTGTCAGCTAATTGTTAGAGATGAAGTTTGAAAGAGAGTTTACAATGAAGCTTTTCTTTTACCAAGTGGATTGATTCTACTGGTTCGTGGTCTACATATTATACAAGGTATATTGTCACTCAATTAGATAATAGTACAATTAGAAATAAAGAAGGTGGTAAATTCGTGTTACTAGTTGGAACCACTAAAAGTTCTTTGTAGACTATATGTTTAACAAGCAGGTGCTTTATTGAATGATTAAATCCCGACAGTACATATTTTCCGGAAATACTTTATAAAGGGTTTTGGTGTGGGTGTGGGTAAAACTAGAGTATTATAAAACAAAAGGTAAAAGAAAGAGGTATATATATATATATATTATAATAAAAGTACAAGTAGGTAGTGGCTATAACTAAGCCTTTGTAGTGTTATTTGGCGCAATAAGCGTTTCTTCAGTCGATGAAGAAGATATTGAAGAGTTTGTCCATGAAGAAGAATCACTTTCATAAGCATCAGGGATAGAAGGTGTAATCATCAAATCAGTCAAAGTGATATAAGTCGCTCTGCGCTCACAGAGATCAGATAAATGCTTGATTCCTTTTTTTGTCACATTCTGGCATCCATTCAAGTTCAAATAGGCTAAACATTGACTATGTACAGAGAGTAATTGTACAGCAGTGTCATCCAAACAGGACCAATGTGATAATTTCAAATATTCTAGCTTCTTTAAATTTGTCACAATGGATTCCACAGTATATACAGAGACTGGATCTCGAGATCGTTGCTGTTCCATTAACGAATGAGCTGCACTTTGTGACAAGGTTGGCTGTATATTGAATTGATGTAACAGATCAATTAATTCATTCAAAGGGTTTGAATCCATCAACTGCTCCAGATCCTCCTCTTCTTGATGTCTTGTTCTTCTTCTATGCCATTGGTCCAGTAATTTTGGTTTTTTCATTGACACGTTCAAGCGAGAAATGTTGGGGCAATGACGCACCAGGAAATCCAAATCTGAGTGTCTGATGGCCTTGGTGCGTGCGATATCCAACCATACCAGTCTGGGGCCACATAAGCGAGCTACTGCCTGAAGAGTCAATCCTGTCACACGGCTACAATCACTCAGACGAAGTCGACGGATGCTGTTCCCGGAAGCTGTCACGAGTTTGATGATGCCTTCATCTGTAATACGGTGACATCCATCTAAATGAAGTGCTTCCAGGCTGTGACATGTATTGGCTAGATAGTTGAGCCCTATGTCGGTCAATTGTCGGCAATTTTGCAATATCAGTACCTGAAGTGATCGGCCAAGACCCGCTAGGGCTTCATCCGTCACTAGACGGCAGTCAGATAGGTTCAAGCTGGTCAGATGAGGACAAGAACGTATGATGTGCCGAACAGTACAGTCGGTAACATGAGGTGCAATGCGAGATAGATCAATCGATTTGATGGCGTGTCCGTATTTTGTGAGGTGGATAGGAAAGCCTGGGGAATAATGTGACTTTTGGTGCTGATGAACAACATTGTGCTTTTTGTCAATGGCAGCAAACGTTGGTAAGCAGCTGAGAATGGGTCGGTTAGGGACAGGAGATTTCCATAGTATAGGTCTGGATAGTTGATTCCATCGCCTTGACACAGTAGAGCAATGGTATAAATCCTCAGTATTCATATTTCGAAATATCACAATCAATATTTCATTAGGAATTTTTTGAAAAACAGGGTTATAGCTGGTTTTAGTGCGAATCAGAGCATTCTTTGTTCGAACTCTCTTCTTCTTTAGAGTATCTGTATTGGTTTGGTTTGCTACAAAGATGACTGCACGAATGGTTGCTTTGATATGAATGTAGATATAAATGAAGAAATCGATCCAACTGAACACATAAGAAACGATGCCAGCCATATTAAAAGTAAAGTAAAGAAGAAAGAAAAGGGAAATAAAAGAAAAAGAGGGGTGGACTATAAGTGGTTTAATGTTAGTTTCACGAATCTCTGTTTTGCCCCAAAAAAAAAAAAAATTGATATTTGACATGCAGGCCATTGTTACGGAAGTATGAATCCCGAGCTGTTACAGCTTAGTGTGACACAATACACACATACAAACACGCGAAACAATAACTTCATTGAATAAATCTAAACACGTTTTGGGCTGTATATGTACTTGGGCTGCAGCTAACTTCAAATCATTTTTCGTTCGATTGATTTTTATGTATTCTTGTTCCAACCAAAAAAAAAAAAAAAAAAAAAAAAAAAAAAAAGAGAGAAGTTCTGTGTTTGAAACATCAGCCCACCATCCATTGTTGTGTATGTATACCAAAGCCACTTTGATCGTTCGTTATTCAGTATGGTAACAGTTTGCATGATATACAAATTTGTGGCCTGGCGGGATTGGCTATCTAAAACGTCACTTGCAATGCATTTGAACTGTATGCACACCGTGTAACCTATTTAATCCAAGCGAATAGCATAATCTGCTAGATCAAAATGTATACATATTACCTGTTTCAGCCTTGGTTTACGTGTTGGTTAGATTCATTCTAGCCATACATCTATTAAAAAAACCGGCTTACGCAGCCGACGCTCCCGAAGTACCACCTTAAATATGGATCATATGAGTAAAAGAAAAAGCTCATGATCAACATGAACACCCGCACGCGCCAAAAGATTTCGGATGTCTATGCTCAAAGGTCGGAATTAATCCCACTGGTACAAACAAAACGGCTTCCCAATTATTGGGCTCAGTGTAAATCAGTGGTGTGGATCATGTTGGTGAGTCATCTATCCAGTCTGATGAAGCCTCAGTCAACAATGATTCGTCATTCCAGTTGAGACATGTAACGTGATGCATATACTATTGGCATTTGGGGTTGTAGTTACGTATACACATTGAACGCTCCAAATCGAGGCCTTCATATCATTAAAATAAAGAAACACGAGACTTTTTTAACCGGTTTCAAAGATACAGGCACGACAAAAAGAATTCCAGGCACAACTACTACTGTAGTTTTTTTTTCAGAGTTTCGGCTGGAAACCGACGTTGTTTTATTTACACTACCAAAATTTGCTCTTCTGACTCTGTTTGACTATGAGCTATTAATTAGATGCGTCATTATGCCGAAATCGGTTGAAGGATCTTTAGATCAATACATTTCATATATAGAAAATTCATGTATTTTCAGTTATTTGTCGATAAATAGAGAAAAATTGATTGTATTTCTGTTCAACAACGACTTAAATTAACATAGCAGCACATGGTGAGTATGTACCGCTTATCAGATGCAACATTGGACCTGGATCGATTGAAAAATTTATTGTTCATTAAATCTAGGCTATATGGAATGCATGTAATTTAGTTCCCATTACCAGAATGAAAACAGGCCACACTTCAATTAAATGAGACACTAATATACGTAATACTTCTTTATGGTTTGCTATAAGCATTAGATGCGAGATTAAACTAGTATCAGCCAAGGAATGGAGAGATGTTGAAAATGTCTCTAAAGAGATAAAATTAATTTTTTTTTTTTTTTGGTTTTTGTTTTTATGGTGCGCAATGTAGATTTGCTATATCTTAGAATTACAAACTTATTTTTTTTCTGAGTTTGTCGCATACAAAATACCACTGTAATGGCCAAACTTTTAAAACTTTCAAAAAAAAAAGCACGTCTTTTATTACTGAATTAGCAAATTATCAAAAACTAATGGTATTGTTCGATGCGCCATTGAATCTGGTTTAATGTCAACAGCTTTTGAGCATGAAAAAAGGAATCAAAGATAATGCTTTTGGATTTAGATCAATAAATCCTCTATTTATACACCCAATAAAAACCTAAAAAATTTCTTATTAAAAATGGAACACATTTCAGTCATTTTTGATAGTATTAACGGCATATCAAAGGATGATGAATAGTATATTGTTCTATATATATATGAGTAATATAGTAAAACGAAGCTTGGCTCAGCAATTACATCAAGAGCAGCATCAGCTAATCAGATGATTAACAAGCTTTAACCGCGCTTCTTGTCATTGATAGTAGTATATTAGGCTTATTTTCATCCCTATGATGTTTTCCGAACCGCATGTTTGCAGCAATTAGGTCCCAAGAAAAACAGAACCATGTTGTTATAAATTAATAGGTGTTTCCGAGCTGATTAACGAAATAAAAAGATAAAAGTAGACCTGAGTATGCATCAAATACAGTATTTCATTTTGAATATAGGATCTTCATCAGATGCGGCATTTGTCCGAGATCAACCGAGTTCTCATGTGTCAAATAATATGCTGTACTAATTACTCAAGCTCTGATCCGAGGATCAGAAATTGAAAGCTACTAAGCAATGATTCGCAAATATGTTTATGCCGTCAACAAAATTTGGAGCCAATAAAACAATCTTTCAAATGGTATAGGCACAGTAAGCATATTGAAGGATAAATTTTGCTCTATCGCATTGTTTAAATATGAGAACTCTGCGATTTTATGGGTTTCTGTAGAGGCGCATCATGAACTACAAGAAAACAGAACAGGTAAGCTGAATAGTTTGGGGATATCAGCATATAAAATAGCTAGCGTACTACTTTTTCTTTTTTTTACTAGGCATGTTTAATAAACGAGAATATATCATTTTGTTCATAGAAATATAAGCAAGTTAGGCTGAAAATATAGTAGAGACATATTCCAACGCGTGATCCAGTTCGGTTTCGTTGGTCACTAGTTTAGCATGTGCCACATACAAGTCGGGACGAATCACCAGCATCACACAAGGTGGAGTTCCACTGCTGAAATAGGACGCAAGCCAACTATACAAGCCAACACGATTAGTAACTGAAGTGGGTGATTCTATTCTTTCTTCGCTATAAAACGAGTCCTCAGCAATTGATTCTTCTTCTTTGGTGACATAATCAGGAAACTTTCCTGTATGATGATTATGCCATGCTGATTCAATCACAATGCGCTTAGCTGGGTACTGTCTGGTGTCCTTCCAAAATTTCTCAATCAAGTGAGTATTTGGTAAAGTACCAGCAAAACAAGTACCAACCAAGACAATGGTGTGTTGCTGATTGTCAATGAGAATCTCGCGAAGCGTCTGACGTTGGATAGTTCTGCGGCGGTTTTTGGATCTTGTAGGGACAATACTCTTTCTTAATGTACCAGAATCAGGCAAATACTGTCCTACTTGGATTAAGCTTTTGTCGGACTCACCCAATATTGGCGACTTGGGATCAATTGTGACAAACACCTATATCAACAAGATGAATAACCACTATACATATAAAGAAAGCATAGATAGTAATGGTATATATATACCTGCATCATGGTTTTAAAGGTAGTTTGCCTAATTTGAGGGACCATCAGAGCAGTAGAGGCAAATACGGTTCGAATATCGCTCAGCCATTTATTTCCATACAACGCGGCTTTAGTAGCATTACTTGTCGTGGCAATGGTTGCTTTTGCATATGGCTCTCTCTAAATTGGTCGAGTTAAATACGTATCAGTAGAATAAAATATCGCGTACCTCAAATGTATATGAATCTAGGAGCTGTTCAGGATTGGCTGCAATACCTTTCAAGACGTCTGACATTTTCCATGCAAGATTATCAGCTAGATATGCAGTATGAGTTTCCGTCATCATAAACTGCATGCATTACATACCATCATGTAAACCTAAATTCATGCCTTGTCCTCCCGCGGGTGAGTGGCAATGCGCAGAATCTATATTCTAGTGGTTAATACAACATCCCATCCGCCACACTATTGTCTACAATCATTTACCTCCGATCAAAAACGCCCGGTTCTTTCTAAACCCATTGGCGATTCTTTCATTGATTCTGAAAAAAGAAGACCATATTAAATCACTCACTTCTAGTTTCATAGGAGCTACGGTTTCATCGACCCATTTCTGAATAAATTCAAGCGAGGGTGGGGCTTCTTTGGTTCTCTGCAAGCCATGTGTGACCTCGGACTTGGTTTCATCGCGACGATAAGTTTCGAGGTTACCGAAAATGCGGAATACGTGCGAATCATCTTTCGTTTCGCGTATAGGATTAATACGGATCATACCCATTACACCTTTTTTTTTTCAACAGATTAGCGCTTTTGGTTAAACTATGATCTTTAAACTTACTTGTTCCTTGCATAAAGACATTCATTTTGTCCATCATATGCTTTACGTTTTCACCTCGGATTGTTAAATCTGCTAAAGCAAACTTTGTCTGGATGGATGCGCCATCATAAGTCCAATCAGGGTTTGCTTTTCGAACACGAGAGTGAGATCCATCTGCTCCTACGATGTAAGTGGATTCAATCACTGTTTCTTCTTGGGTGTTATTGTTGCGTATAATCGAGGTAACGCATGTATCGTTTTGTGTATAGGAGAGCAGCTCAGTTTCCCAGTGTACCTTGGTTTCAGTTTCTTCTTCTAAATGATTATTCATGATTTCCTCAGTTTTGCCTTGCATCAGTATAGTCATGTGCGGAAAGGGTGTATCTCCCAAAGCATCTACTTGAGCAATCTATGTTGAAAGTGAGCACTACTGCTTTTTTTTAGGGGATCCAACTATTTCTCACTTACAACTGCTCCATTACGATGCATACGCATACCACTGGATACAAAAGCTTCAGATAATATATCTGCAGCCAAACCTTTATGCTCCAAGATTTCCATAGTACGCGTTGTAATAAGAATCGCTCTGCTTTGATCGGTGGGTCCAGGTTTAGGATCAATACAGTAAACAGAATGGCCTCTCAAAGCCATCTGATAAGTGAAGAATAAACCTACAGGTCCAGCACCACTTACGAGAATATCGACCTTAGTTTTTGTTGACATGTTGGGTATTGTTTGATAATAAAGAAAAAAAAAGACAGGATGGCCCTTGTTCTCAAAAAAGTTCTTATATTAATGCGAAATCTGTGGTATGACTCAAAACGGGGCGAATTTAATCCGATCCTGGAAAGAATTGTCCGCAGCACGGTGTGGTGATTTATTACGTTTTTCGCCTAATAGAACATTGTAATATATTATGCTGTAGACTTTACTGTTTCACTTTAAAATCCCATGGTTAGCAGTAGGTTTTATCCGTACCAAAGCATACATCAAAATAGATGAATAGAATGCCATTGATCAATAATTCTTCAAGATTCGATAAAAGTTTTATATTAAATAATATAATAATCATACCAAAATCAATGATGGTTCCCCCTCCAGTTTTCCATGACTGAAGACGAGTTATTTGCACCGTGATATGGGTAATATGTATCGTTTTCTCTTCAAGTTTGATAGAAGAAACACTAGCTGATTTACTCGTCGATCTATTATAACCCGGCATATACCAGCGTTTCACAATTTTTTTTTTTCATTACCGTATGTGCTAAGCACAAACCTTGGTCAATTTTCTAAAAAGGGAATGGGGGCGCAAGTTCCCGTAGCCGGGTAGCTTTGAGCGATAGCACTAAAGCTCCGCTACTCACTCTACTTTAGTTAAACACAGCTTATGCAGCAGTTATTTTAGGCTTGAACTGTCAACCAGAAATGACGTTTGACCGAGATAAGTCTAGAAAGCTATTGATTGTTACATCCATATTATAGAAAAGGTGTGTCATTGACAGTCAATTACTGACAAATATAGTTCATCCATCGTACTGCAGTTTAATACCGGCTTTAATATATAGATCCAGTAGCTCGTTTGAAATATAAACCACCCATCTGAAGCTACGTTGTACAGGGATTAGTTAAGGGATTTATAAATCTAGTAGATTTTACGAAATGTATGTAGTTTGCAGTTAATTATTGACAAGTGATAATACATTTATTATGCTTTCATATCAAAAGCTTAGTGTCAGTATGAAGGAAAGCTACGCTTGACCCTTCTTTCCAGTAAACTATTTATACAATAAAAGGATATTATCTCATTCCTTGGCTTTTGATTTATTGGACTAACACCCTAATGGATACATGACACTTGGGTATCTAAATTTATCGGGTGGGCAGGTATACAGGTCCATGATGTAGAAAAACGATTTGATCAGTATATAAAAGCCAACATGTTTTCAAACTAATGTCTTGCCTCTTTTCAACATACATAGCAACATGTAATTTGAAAATCTTGTTGCTGAAATATACATAAGCATATTTGAACACTTATTATTTGCTACCGTATTCCAATGCCGGCATGTATACAAGCCATTCCACTCATCTGCCACAGCTGCAGCTTTCAATATAATCCGACTTATGCGGCATATTATAGAGCATGTTGTTAGGCTATCTAAACATAAAGATTTGTTACTCAAGGTCAAACCACTTGCCTTTAGAGATGTTGATTTAAACTCTAAAATGTGGTTTTTCCTACTTGGGCTCTAGTAACTGTTTAAGACAATATATATTATCTTGATGCAACCATTAATTTATTTCTAATTAGAGCTGCAGACGTCCACATGAAACACGTGTGTTACAACTACAAGCTGCCAGCAGTATGTTGAACGCGTGCGGGTTACTAGAAGAAATAGTTTACATTCTGAATGATACCTATAGCTAACAGCCTTTTTACTTTGTGTTACAATTATGCATCTGGAGCTGAGCGGCTAGAATTAACAAAGCAAAAGGTACTTTCTTATAACCCATTGAATCTCGGTTTACTAGCTCAAAATTGGATAGATATCTAAGACCAGACTAAGTAGCATTGGCATCTATGTTCCGGGCTATTCATTGTGTACGATATAATATACTTTGTTACTTCTGCAACATTTATGCTCGCTACTTTCTCTAACATATCTTTTTTACTGGACAAAATATTTCGTTGTTCATTTTAATCCTGTAGTGTAGATGGTCTAGTTATTATCCATTGTTCATCATTACTTAATTGTGCAGTGTATTGGATTATGCTGGTTCATGCTATTACTCTTCTTTTAAACTCTGACATACATTTTAATATGGGCTTTGGAATCAAAACATAGGTGCCCTGCTATCATCGATGATAAGAAATACTTTGGAATCAACGAGGTCATGTAAAAAATGTTATTATTGTTCGTTAAGCATTTATAAAATCACTGAATAAGAAGCATCTAGCGAGAGTTATCTTAGTATCAGTTTTTAATAATGATAAAGACATTAGGGACACATAAGCTCATAATTCCACTTTGCTTTGTCTAATTCAACGTATATGTTGGCAAGCTTTTTTGTTTTTTTTTGTTTTTTTTTTGGCTTGTTATATAAACCTATTAAGATCCGACTAAGATCACAAGATAAAGCGCAGTCCAGATACATATTAGAAGCTAAACAAGTCATAGTTATACTTTTAGGTGTCTTTTTTAACCCCATAGTGTTTTGCGCTTGATGATAAAGTCTTAAAATTTAATTCTTGTTCTTGCATTATTTTTAAAGGTGTATAACTAAGCTTAGTAAATGATAGACAGTATCATATCACAGTATATAAATTACAGCTAATCATTGATGATTAAAATATATCAATTGTATTGCAATTAAAAGATTGCTATAACAACTTCATTTGTCTATCTGAATATCATCTGCTAATCAGGATACGTCTTTAAGCGAAGGCTGGTTAAGGGATTAGCGATAATTGAAACTCCTTTTATTAAAGATGTGACAAAGCCTTGATGGCAAAGATAATAAGTATCCTTATATATCTATTAGTTCAGACTGAGGCCTGTCAACGTATATTTGACCCACACCGTCAAAAATGCATCTTGTGTCCGGCTGGTACCTTTTAATGCCATAATAATATACTATCCATTCCCGTTAAGGAATAATTGGCCTAAAACTTTTGTATAGATGGTTATTGGCCATGTATCAAGAATACTGGTAATAATTCATAATAGGTAAGTTATATAATAAATTAACGTTGGACGGATATCAACGAGGAGATATATAATTTACAACTTGTACCATAGCGTGAATCATGATCCAAAAAAGCGAATGCATTTGATAATAGTGGAGAAAATACGGCGAGATCTACAAATCCAATTATATAGAAATGGATGCAATTTACAGTACGTTTATAAAATAAATATATTTTTATATAGTGCGCAGATGGCGTTTGTGAGGCATAGCCTATTCATACCGTTGATGCACTATATCGGTGCATATCCAAATGTATTTTTCTGTAGCTTTGGTCATCTAAAGTGCACGAGTTTAGGATTATATTTACTTAAAAAAAAAGAACTTTTCATCAACATAAACTATGTAGATTCAAAGAAATGCGAGGACTTTTAGTGGATGGTAGTGGCATGGTTGTTTAAACATCGACAACCAATAAAATCAATATACCTAGCATTGGAACATTAATAGTGAACAACTAATGATTGATCTTGATCAAATGTCGCAACTAATTAGACTATTTTACTTAAAAAGAGCTACTGCATCTAATGAGACCTCAATATAGCGTCAATACTGCGTAATGCCATTACAGTTGGTCATTGATGAGCGTCATTAGCCAACAACTTTGTAGGCTTTTCTTTCATCTTGAACAAAGACCACAGACAATATTCAGTTAGCTTGAATTACCTTGTCGTATTATTGCACTAGTACTATAAAACTCGATATATAGAGACAAAGGGAACAGATATCGAATAAGGCTTAGATTAGTGAGTCGATTTTTGTTTGTTTGCGACTGAGTGCTTGCTGTGGTTTAAATTCATTTTGTTAGTAGAGATACCAAGCTTTTTTTCCCTTCTTTCCCCTACTTTATACTCGAAGGTTTTAATCAAGATGAACGGTTTAGAAAGTAATAATTTAACCAGAAAAACAAGTTTTTTATAAGGCTTTTATATATATATAGTAATTCCTTTCTTTTTGCATTAGACCAACTTTTTCAATTAAAGGTGAATTAAGGAGCATATCGAGATGTACACCGAGAACTTATAACTCTTTTATAGTTTACGGCTAAACAACTAAACAAGCAATCCAAGAGGTGTCAAAAAGATGAAACTACCGAGAAAAACAAGCTAAAGAAGGCTATTCAAGATGGTAACATGGAAGGTGCTCGTATTTATGCATCCAATGCTATTCGAAAGAAGAACGAGTCTTTAAACTTGCTCAAACTGTCTTCACGTATTGATGCCGTAGCAAGTCGCGTGCAAACTGCGATTACTATGAGAAAGGTATGCATAAACGACAGTGAGAAGAGATGATACTGATAAATGTATAGGTATCTAACTCGATGGCTCAAGTGGTCCGAGGTATGGGTCGCGCAATGGAAACCATGAATCTCGAGCAGGTAAAGAAAGAAAGCACAGAGATTGAAGTAAATACTGAATAAGCTTTAGATTTCAATGGTGATGGACAAGTTTGAGACACAATTTGAAGACCTTGATGTACAAACAGGTTATATGGAGGGAGCTATGGCTGGTACTACCACATTAAATACACCTCAGGACGAAGTTGATTCGCTGATGCATCAGGTTGCTGATGAACATGGCTTAGAATTGAACGATGCCTTGAATGAATTGGAGCCTAGCAGAGTCTTGAATGAACCCAAGCAGAAAGAGAAAGAAAAGGATGAAGATCGATTGTTAACTGAGAGATTAAAGGCATTGAGACAATAAAGAAATTGTATTATAGTGTAAATCGTGATAATAGACACGAGGGATGGTACATGAAGCACTATATCTCCTTGCAGAGTATATAAAGGCTTCTGTCTAGTATTAGGTTGCTTTCTTTTTTTCTTTGTTTTATTTATATTAAATGCCTACTGCAACTACTGCATCATCACTGCCTGCGTTCGACCTTCAGTCATGGTCCGATAGTACAAATGATGATTCGTTTACAACTGAATTATTCAAACCATTTGATATCAAATCATTCATGATACGACAAGAAGAGTTATTAGTAAATACACAAACATCTACGTTTGATCTTCTGCATAGATACTAACACATCTATAGAATAATGATCAACCAGTCGTAGATCATAGACAAAATCAAAGATGTCTGTCAAAAACAAGCCTATCTTCTTGTACATCTTCAAAAGAAACATACGATACAGTGGTATCCAATCTATGTATCAAAGAACATGAAATGCCTAGTACATCTGCTGCTGCCATTATTGCTGCAGAAAACGCTGGTAGTAGAGTATCTCTAATTTGTTCGCTCAAAAAGTTGCAGGAAGAGCCAACAAGAAAGAGTATACTACGAAAATCCTCAGCCTTCTTTTCTGAGAAAGTCTTGAAAAAGAAGTCCTCGATGTTCACATTTGATACCGTAGAGCCAGTTCCAGCAATACCCAAGCACAGTCTGGATCAAAAGAGAATATTAAACCCTGGAATCGTCATCAAGCAGCAGCCCACAGACAGCCGCAATCCCAATCCTTCCAGTAACAAAAGCGCGGCTTGGTGGCGCCGGGTATTTACACGTGACTAAGTTTTTTCGCGAGACTTCTAACCAAGGTCCTTAGAGCTGTATCATGATAATAATTTTTTCTCTTCTTTTTTTTTCTTCTTCTCTCGAGTAATTAACTAATAAAAACGATGGCTGTTCCAATTAATGAATATACACTTGAAGACAATACTGTTTTCTCTATTGTCGGAAAGGGTCTCAAATTGAATACGGCTGCCGATGTCAAAGAATTTGTCGAGACAATTAACAAAATGGACAATCTTCAAGTCATCAAGTTGAGCGGAAACACCATTGGTGTTGAAGCTGGTCAAGCCTTAGCCGAGGCACTCAAAACCAAGACCCACTTGAAGGTAAAAAAAAAAATGAAAAGGAAAAGAAAACTTGATGGTTTCAATATCTAAAGAAAAAGGCTCACACCTTTAGCTTTTATAGCAAGCCCTTTTGAGTGATATCTTTACAGGTCGTCTCTTGTCAGAAATTCCTTTAGCACTTAAGGCTCTCTGTGATGCGTTTGAACAAGTGGATCTTTTAGAATTAGATCTTTCCGATAACGCGTTTGGACCTGCAGGTGCTCAACCTTTAATCGACTTTTTATCCAACACCAAGACATTACAAACCTTGCGTCTCAATAACAACGGTTTGGGCTTGGGTGGCGGTGCCATGATTGCTCAAGCTTTGCAAGCGCAAGCTGATAACGCGAAAGCCGAGAATCGTCCTTCCACACTTCGTACCATCATCTGTGGCCGTAATCGTCTCGAAGATGGCTCTTCCAAGGCCTTGGCGCGTGCCTTTTCCTCTCATGGTACCTTAGAAGTTGTGCGCATGCCTCAAAATGGTATCCGTCCTGACGGTATCCGCACCATTGTCGAAGGCTTGCGTGATTGTAAGAATTTGCGCCACCTTGACTTGCAAGACAATACGTTTACTGTCAAGGGTTCCAAGGCATTGGCTGCTGCTTTGCCTAGCTGGCCTGATCTCGAAATTCTTAATGTGTCTGACTGTTTGTTGAGCAAGAAGGGTGGTGCACACGTCTTTTCTGCTCTTGAACGTGGCGAAAATAAGAAATTGAAGGAGTTGCTATTGCAGTATAACGAAATTCAAGCAGATGCTGTCGAGATTTTAGCTGCTGCTATCAAGTCACATTTAAGTTTGCTCGAGAAACTAGAATTGAATGGTAACAAATTTGAAGAAGATCACTCTGTAGTCGAGGTATTGAGAGAAGCACTTGCTTCTTGGGGTCATGAGGATGCATTGGATGAACTTGATGAAATGGAAGAAATTGATAGTGATGAGGAATCAGAAGAGGAAGAAGAGGAAGCCGAATTAGTTAAAGAGGCTGAAGAAGCTGAAGCTCAAGAGCCTAAAACCAAGTTGGACACTAAAGAAGAACAAGATCTAGTTGAACAGTTAAATAAGACTCATATTTAATTTTATAAACCATTCATGTAATCTTTTGTTTTTATATTAAATAACAAGATATGTATGTATATATATTATATATATTATATATCGCATTTATTATGTAGTATAGTTTTTTGTACTCACTACGATATGGTTACGATACGCAGACCAAAGCTTATTGCCTTCTGGACTATTTTCAATCATTAGTTTAGCAAATTCAAAGTAGGATTCGGCTGAAAGGTCTTCTAGTCCATAAGCTTCTTTTGTAGAGTATTCTAATTCATATTCTAGAGGACTTTTATGGTGTATAGGATCATTCCACTTGGTAAGATTAGCAAAATACTGCTGATAACCTAATAGTGTACCATAAGGTCTCAGATCCTCATTATCATCATCGCCTTCGTCGTCTTCATCATCATTATCATCATCATCTGGCGTGATTTCATATTGATAAATGCGAACAGCTGGATGATACACTGGTAAAACAGATGGAGCTACCTGAATCACAACTAATGGAGGCTGACCATTCACGGGTGCATTTTTTTCATCATCCAATGGATCAATCTCTTGATACATTTCACGCAACCAATCCATATAAGAGTTTACATTTCTTTCTGTATGGAATTCAAGGTGATCTTCTTCATCATGTTGTTGAGCCGCCTCACGATCATTTTCATTGTCTTGTTGAATCACCACTTGAGATATTTCATTGTCTATTAATGCACCTTGCTTCTCGGTATGCGCATCAAACAGGAGAAAGTGGTCCATATTAAGATGAGCAAAGAAATTTCCCATTACAACGTCGGTGTAGTTGGTAGCAATACGCATGTATTCTGTCAAACAAGTGGGCTTGTAATCACGCGGCGAAGGAGGAACATGACCGATCACATAGATCTTTTCTTGAGCAATGCGTGCTTTTTGTAATTGACTTTCAAACCATTGTAGCTGAATAGCAGCAGGACTCTTTCGATGAAGACAATTTGGTACTGCTTTATTCTTGGTATAAAAGTACATTGTATTGAGTGTAAGCACGCTGAGACGAGGTGCCACAGGCCTAATAAAGTAACCGCCTTGACCAAACGTAGCACGTTGACTCAAGGGCATCCAAGCGCGCCATAGTTGTTCATAGAAATACAGTAAATCTCCATCCAAGTCTGGGCCACCAATTTGGTTATGAGGAAAAACGTCATTGTTACCAAAGCTTGGAATCACTGGTATTTTATCATTATTCCAAAAGGTTTCCATCACCATTTCTGTCACGCGTTGATTCAATTCGTACACATGCCTTCTTTTACGTCGATTTTTCTTATCCCAGTCGTGCCTATGCGTTTCAAAAGTAAGTTTCAAGTGGTTTATCATAAATAATAAACATTACTTTGCATTGTCCCCAGTCCATACTACAAAGTCAAGCTTATCCTTCCATTCTTTACTAATCCAATCCAGTGTTTCTTGAGCAAGGATGATAGGAGCATCGCATCGCTCACCAAGAGCACCGTATTTGCCTGCCAATGTACCGGCCTTCTTCTTCTTCTTGGGTAGTTGGTGGCACGCTGTATCTACTGTGCCGCCTTGTATATAATCTTGATCAACCTATGAATGATAGATTAATGACTAGTCTAACTAGGCAAACTATATATATATATATATATATATGTTCTTACATGCATATCGGTGATATGGAGAAAATAGCCGTGTTGCTTGCGTACTGGAAGACTATAAATCTCTGGATACCTGCCTGTCCAGACAAGCCATGAAGATGAAGGTACCTGCAAAGACAACAACTGACTAAGTGTCCAATTTTGAAGTATTTCTTGAGAGGGCTTCAGTAGAGAATGCCAAGCAGATATAGCCAAGCATATGAAAAGACAATAGAGTAGTAGTTTCATGTCCACCCCTTTTTTTTAAAAAAAATTAATGGTATAAAGGTATATAAATGGTATTAATATAAGGTAAGTATATATAGAAGTAGTAGTAAAAAAAAAAAAAAAATAAGAAAAAAAAAGAGCAATATATATATGTACAATACATTGTAATTGTCAAAATAGTGACTTTTTCACAGATCATTCAAGGGACGACGATACACAACATCATGGGTTTACAAGCTTTTCAGACCCAATACTTGTAAAGCATGGCCATCAGCTCCTATTATTATTGGAAATGCATCATGCGATCATCATTACAGTCTGTTCCCTTAATTCATTTACTTATTCTAAACCAACTTGACTATAAAAATAAAACCTACATTGTAACCTTATAGAGAACAAGTCCGATGAAAAAAACCTCCCAGGAACAGATTACAGTCACCAAAAATTTTCGTATTGGTTAGACAAATTAGAAAGGATATCTTAGTTTCGACTGCTTAGATCAACCAGGATATGCAGATAAGTCTTCTGTATATATATATATATAATACATGTATCATCTAAATCGCTATAACATTTTTATGTTTATATTGCAACAGGGATCCTTTAGTCAAGACAATCAAAGAAACATATACCATACAACTATAAACGTGCAAATAGTTTCTATTAACTGTTCATCGCTTTAGATTACGAATAAACAGAGGTCATAACAGATGCATCTGCTCATTCTGAACATGGAATATTAATTAGATGCGACATCAAACCGAGATTGGCTGAGGGATCTAGAGATGAGTCACACAACTATGTCAACTTTCTGGGCTTTGATCTATTAAAAAGTTTGAGGCTCAGAAATTAACAGCGAGATCTAAACCCTATCTTCGAAGACAAAGATTGTGTTTTTGAGTTTTTGTTCCTTCATACAATTTGTAAACAATTTAATTAAAAAAAAAAAAGGAATACAATTATAAGAATAAATAGAAGAATGTTGCACTAGAGCGCAAGAACCAATGTGGCATAAAGTTTTCAAGCTGATAACCCATCACATAAGTTATTTCATCAGAAAGAGCACGTTTTATTCTATGTGTATCTGGAGTTCTAAAATAATATCGCCTTTTGGCACGAATCTGTGTTAATGCACTTTTTTCGATTTTTTTTTTTTTTTTTTTGTAGAGCATTCACACTTCTTCAATTCCATTTCCGACAGCTAATAAAAATTTGTTCCTTGCTTGTTCCAATTAATTTATATAATAACACTTCTTTTCCTTTGCAGCTTGGCTCAAAAAAGGTGTTTCAAAATAAAAACTTGATCAAGAGGTATAATCTATGATCATAGTCATAAAAATTTCGACCAACGACAATAATAGGTGCCTGGTACCTTTTTGACAGTTCATTTAACTTGAAGGCTCAAGCAGTCACGAAAGAAAAGCCACTTGATATTCACAGTCTCATATTTCAATACCAGAAAATGAAAAAATTTTTAATAAATAGCACTTGCTTGCCAGGATGTATTAGTTCTTTCTCTCACTTTTTATATATTTATCAAAAATGGCTCCCGTCAAGACCTCCACTGCCGCTGTCAAGAAGTCCAAGTTCATCATTGACTGTTCCGGTCCTGCCAACGACAAGATCTTCGATGCCGCTGCCTTTGAAAAGTACCTCCATGACCGTATCAAGGTTGATGGTCGTACCAACAACCTCGGTGAAGCTGTTACCATCTCCCGTTCTGCTGATAACAAGATCACTGTTGTTACCAACATTGCTTTCTCCAAGCGTTACCTCAAGTACCTCACCAAGAAGTTCTTGAAGAAGAACCAAATCCGTGACTGGCTCCGTGTCATTGCTACCGATAAGCAAACCTTCGAGCTCCGTTACTTCAACATCGCCAACGATGATGAGGCCGAGGATGAAGAGTAAATCGATTCGCTTTATAATAAATAGTTTTTTCCCTTCTTTCTTTCTTTTTCATTCGTGAAAAGGAAAGGGAGTAGGGGAAAAGGGTGAGACGAGAACGAACCCTTTAACTGAGAAATTATTTCTCTTTTAAAAACAAATCACAATCTCTTTGGAATTAAAAAAAAAAGCCGGCAACTCTAGCAAATCATGGCAGGAAAGAATTAGTTTAATGTTTATTTAGATACCCTCTAGTTCTTTTTTCCTGTCTTGCTTTTGTTTGCTCTGGTTATTGTTTAAAAACTTGAAATGATTGTCTTTTTATGTAATTGTGTTTTTTGTAAGAGCTTCTAAGATCCTTGAATCAGTTCCCATCTAATGACTTTCCTTTGCTCAAGCTGCCAAGCTTTTACTGTTCAAAGTATCCATCCTCTTAAAGTGAACAAGAGTTTTTGACAAAAAGTACATTTCGAAATCAACTCAACCCCAATTAAAGTGTATACTTGATCATTCTCGCTCGTTATTTATTATTTTAGATTCACTCTGAAAAAAAAAGCTATGCGTACATTCAAGGAAATAGAATATTCTTGATGCGAAATCAAATTGCTATTACCGAATACCAATCTATAAAATATCCCTCGATAGTCTGTCTTGTTAAATCCATCTGTCAAGTGCCAAATTACGCGCACACTTTTAACATACAATAGGAGTGGTGAGGAGATCTATTGATGATTGGTTCTTATGGAATACAAATGGACTCCATCGATAGCTATGAAATATACATTGTGCTGAAGTGAAACAATGATTCCTGGACTTACTCTTGGCAAGTACACCACATCAAATTCGAAATAAAATCGTAATTTGCAAAGAGATCTATTAATCATTGGATGTAGCGCATATGAAAATGTGTATCCATGACAGGCAATCGCTAAAATGAATATGCTCGTAGTACATTTGTAATGTTTTTTCCTTGTGCTTGTCCAGCATTATTATATATTAAAATTTCAGAAAGAAAAGAAAAGGATGAAAGAAGACAGAGGTAATATATATGTAAAAATAAATGTAAAGGCAAAAATTAAAGCAGAAGTAAATATAAAGAGAATGATTTATTTCAAGGGATTAGGCGCGTTATGGAACAATATCTTCCACAGGCATACCTCAGAAATAAGCAACTCAACGCCCTTCTCTTGCCAGCCCCAAGCAGGCGGTTGCTGAAGAAAGGTCATGATGCCCTGAAAATCCCGTTTCTGCAGCTGATTAAACGATTTTACTAGAAAGACAGCACAGACATAAACGTAAGTTTAAATCTTGAAAGAAGCAAGTACTGAATTATTTTCTATTGGATTATAATCCACCACAAGATTTTCATCTTCTGATACACACTTCACAGAACGACTATTGATCTACACCATGGTTTTTACTGCTGAGTATAAAATCCTTCGGTGGCTGGGCACTAAAAAAAGTTCAGTTGAAAAAAAAAAAAAAATGCAATGGCTTTATACGACACCCCCTTTGAGTTTTAGGAAACTGCCCTTTGAGATTTTTTTTTAAAAAAAAAGCACTTTGTTATCGGAGCAACTGATCAACATTCGTTTGCTATTAAAATTAGGACGATTTTGGAAAACACTGACTAAAAAACCGTTAGGTCTCCGTCATCCAATAGAAAACAAGGGACTCCTATTTGTTGTAGCAATAGTGATAAGTTTAAACCACATTTTAATAGTATTAAAAAACATGGAGACATGGTTTATAATACAACTGCATTGGGCATATTCGATTATATATTATATTCATTCTTTACGCGTTACGTACAAACCTCTACGTTCTGAGATATAATAGTTTAAGCAGGGCACAATGTAAGCTACTGTAATCAAGTGCTATTCCTGCTCGTCTGTCTCTGAGAACAGAAATAAGCCTCAGCAAAAAATTTGAACTTGTTTTTTTTTCATACCTTTATTCAACTACACATTATAAACTATGGCCGATCACGAAGAACTTCTCGACGATCTTATCTATTTCTCTCGTGCTGGTGAACTTGAAGACCTTAAAAATGTAAAGGCTTTGCCTGAGAATTTTGTCGAAAAAGATGAATCTAGTAAAACAGCACTTCATATGGCCAGTGCCAATAATCATATTGGTAATGCGAAAGCTTTTTTTTTATGTTGAGCGATTCAACTAATTTAGATCATCGTCTTAGAGATCGTCAAGTACATTATTGAACAGCTTTCAACTTTGCCCGAGAAAAAGAGAATTGAATTGATTAATACCAAGAATGATCAAGGTAATACCCCACTTCACTGGGCCGCGTTGAACGGCCACTTGGAAGTCGTTCAACTTCTGGTAAAGAGTGGTGCTGACTGCAAGGTAAGTTGTTTGAAAATCTTGAAAACGTGTACTTAGTATTATCGATAGATCAAGAACAACATGAACTGCTCTCCTATTTACGAAGCTCAACAAAGAAATCACGAAAAGATTGCCGAATTCTTTTTGGAAACAATGGTTGAAGAAGAGCCTGAAGCACCTTTAGCAGAAGAAGATCAATTCGTTGAGACCGGTGTGCCTAGCGCAGTTAAGAAGGGCGATGAATAAAATGTACATTAGATCTAAAAGTTAGTTTACTGTATACAAGTTACCATAGTTGGTTTATGTACCAGTTTTACCTATTTGGGAATGTTTTGGCACGAAATAAGCAATTGTTAGGCTTTATAACAAAGCCTTTCAGTATCTTATACGCCGTATATTTTTCTTTTCTTTTCTTTTCTTTCTATTGATTTTAATATGGGCTTTTGTCATCGTTGTGGTGAGATTACTCTGGGAAAGTGCAGTAAATGCGGTGGAAGATCAGTTGGTAAATGAGATATTCTGACAGGTGTGTTATACAATCCATCTGACAAAAAGGTTCTTGTAGAATCAACAATTAGCTGCTTGGTATCAGAAGGTGGTGTATCTATAGTAGATAGATGGCAATCGCAGTAAGCATAACTTGGGTTGTTTGTTTGTACGTATATTAAATAATGCTATGTAGATACGCAGACACTATACTAGCACCGGAAGAAATCATTCGCAAATCACCTACTTCGAAAAGAATCCCTGTGTCGCAATCTACGTTCTATAATCCAATCAAGAGATTATGTACCTGCTGCAGCAAAGTTTTAGAAAACGACTCGAATTATCTGGTGGAAGACGAAGCTTCTTACTGTAAAGAATGCCATTTAAAGCTATTCAACAAGGGCAAATGGTAACAACTTTTTGTTGTTATTTATTTCATTCAAATCTAACCGTACATTCAGTCCTAGTTGCCTCAAGCTAGTTTCGGACAAACATGATTTTATAGAATATGCCAAAAAGACCTGGCATGCAGATTGCTTTGTATGCTTCCAGTGTAAGACGTCCCTTGACGCTAATCCGCTAGTTGACTTGCAAGATAGACCTTGTTGCGAACCCTGCTTTATGTCTCAAGCAGGCAAACCTCGTTACTCCAAAAAGACAGCTTCATCGAAACCAACAATCAATACCAATCAATTTGGCTCATGCTCATCGCAATCAAGTATTTCTACCAAAGGATCCATATCTTCTGAATCTTCCTCATTTTACAAGCGAGCTTCCTTATCTTCTCGACCTCGTATTGATGGTGATCTATTCAAATCATCTCCAACATCACCACCACCTCTTACTCGAACTCCATCACCAGAAGCAGATGATGATCAGCTTCAAGACCTGCCTTCCAGAAGACAAAATCACCAGAATCGGCTCACGTCCATGTTTATTCCCCCTACTTCATCCCAATCATCACCTTCTGCTAAAAACAATACCACTCATAGACCCATAGTTCAAATCCAGCATATCCAACCTTCCAGTTCCATGGATAACATACCCAGTAGTTCCAAATCCACTAAACCATCATCACTTTCCAAAAGGCCTTGCCATTACTGCCATCAGCCTCTAGGCGATGCTACTCACAAAAAGGTCAAAATCCCTTTGGGTCCACAAACCTACGCCTGGTTTCACAAATCCTGCTTCCTCTGTAGTAAATGCCATATGCCTTTCAGAGACGGTGAATGCACCACCGATGGCCAAAGCTTTTATCACGCTCAATGCGACCGACTCTGTGGCGGCTGTCAAAAGCCCATCCTCAAAGACGCGTTCCAATTCAACCATCGCATGTATCATTTCGATTGCTTCAAATGTGCAGCCAATGGATGTGTGATTGCTATGGGCCAGCCAGTGTTTGAAGTCAATGGAAAGCCATTTTGTCAGTCATGCCATGCTTTCACAATGATACCGTCGTCTCCACAAGTGGCACCCAAATCAAAGCCAGAAGAAGGGGATGAAGACGATGAGTTGTTGAAAAAGATGATGGCAGGAAGACAAAGGGTGCTCCCTAAGCTGGGTGGAACGAAAACATGCCCTCGTTGCAGAAAGAGTATCTCGATCATGGATGATAGACCTGGTCCTTTGGCTTCGCGTTGGCATAAAAAATGCTTGTGTTGTGCAAAATGTTCAAAGCAATTAGATTCTGCTGCTAAAACCAGACAAGGTAGTCAAGGCGAATCGTTGGTGTATTGCAGAACGTGCATTGTTTAAAAAGTCATGGATTTACCTAAAAAAACTATTTATAATAAACAATCTTGGTTTTTTTTTTTTTATGTACCAGCTGTATAGCTGTATAATACCTTCTGTGAGTGAAAAACGTGGAAAGTTTAATTCGATGTGACATTTGGCCGGAAAGGGTCAAGACATTTATTAATCAGTATATCTAATCAAATGGAAGAGTATATATAATTTTTAATCATTACTGTATCGTATAACTGTTAAAAATGAAGCAATAGCTTATTCGGACCAAAATGATTTATGTACTAGATGCGAATTCTAACTGGGTGCCATATTTCCTCCCTTTGACCGCTAGTTCATACCATGGTATATACTATAAATCATACATCTCCTCATTGATAAGTGCCCAATGCTAATATACTGCATAATCTTCCTATCATGAATTATTACTAATATTCTTGATACATGGTCATTGGTCATTTATGTAAAGACTTTAGGCCATTTATTCCTTAGCGAGAACGGGTAGTATATTGTTATGGCATTAAAATGCACCATTCGAACACAGGACGCGCTCTTGATGGTGTGAGTCGAATATGCGTTGACAAACCTCAATCTGGTCTGATGGATATATAAAGACATCCCTTTTATTTACCATTAAGACTCTTGTATTTTTAATAAAGAAAATTTCAAGCCTTATTTCTCTTCAATCAATGTACCGAGATCGGTCGAGCAGGCAATGTATAACGCATTCTTGAATGTGATAATATGATTTCCAAAATGCCCATCGTAATTTTTTTTTTTTGCCAATATAACTGGATAAAACTAAACAAAATATCCAATGGTACTCACTTTGCTTGTTTGCCTCACAAAGTACTTCACAAATGCTATTTAGTGTCAGTGTGTGTTTGTCGTCGCTTATCATGCAAGATGAGATCAAATCCTTGAGCAGATTTTTTTTCCTATGTCTGGCATAATTTGTTCAATCATCGGTAATCAGTCAAAAAGGAGAAAGTATGAAATCATTAGTAGCAGTAGTAATAACAGCGTACATTTGTGCTAGTTATAATGGTATTAATAGCAAACCAAATGCATGTTTAATAATTTGACTTTGTTCTAGGTGGAATTATTTGAGACCTGTAATGAATAGACTAAAGACGATTTTGTTTTGTATTGAATGACAATTATATAAGCCAATAAGTTTACTCCAACTGTACCCCTTCTGCAGCACACTTACTATAATGCAAAGCAATCTGTATAAGCTATGCTTGTTTCTATTGTGTGCCTGCAGCATTGACAGACTTTAGGGAAATTTCAAAGAAAGCCCCTAAAGTTTCATATTTTCAAATCTCCAGCAGAATCTTTTAGTTGTACAATTCTTATTGCAGGTACATGGTATTTAATTAAGCTGTGTTTATTGTCTTTGAATATAGAGGTCCATGCTCTCTTTGGAATGCTTTCATAAAACAAATGCGACATATCATCATCAGTTGAAAAACTAGAAATTTACTTGATATTTTACATGTAGATATTGTATCGAATATTAACCCGTAGGTTGCACGATCCAATTTTTTTTTACAGGTTTTGTTAATAGAATGTCTACCTTAAAAAAGTCGGTATTATATAAACATCGTGTTATAATCTACAAATTGGCTTTTCTGTAGGCTAAAATTTACAAAGATTTGAATATGAAGTTTGTTAATAAAAAGTCCATTTTAAAAAGATTTGTATAAGCCCTAATTATTTTATTACATTTAAGGGTATTTTAGAGTATTTTATATATATATATACATACGAAAACATGACTGTTTGCGCTAAACTGAATAACACAAAAACTATTTGTGGTTCCAAAATTTCACAGATACGCAATTATTCTTTTTACATTTGATATGCAGCTGAACCCTTTACACATTGATGAAGAAAGTGGACATCTATGTCAAGCCTTTTATTAATCAAAAATTGCATCAAGGCAATCAAATATGAACTCATGTATAAACTATATAGAGTCTACCTTGTCCAATGAAATTACGAATCTTCAACAGGATGAAGTGTATGTAGCATAGTAATCAAAAGCCGAAAGACCAATTCATCGAAAAAATAATCCCTTTTTCCTTTTCTAAAAAGAAAGTCCAAAATGTCCAACGCAACATCAGAATTTCAAGATGATGGTGTATCCTCAGAGCAACAATCTCTGTCAGATGAAGATCAATTAACGCTTCGTGCTCTTGTTTCTACCAAAGAAGCTGGCGTGATTATTGGCAAAGGCGGTAAAAATGTAGCCGAGTTACGAGACGCTACCGGTGTCAAAGCTGGTGTATCCAAGGTTGTGCAAGGCGTTCATGACCGCGTCTTGACAGTCAGCGGCACACTGGAAGGCGTAGCCAAGGTAAGTGAGTGTTTAGAATAAGATGACCAGTTGAACTCATCTCGATTGTTTAGGCTTATTCACTTATTGCTCGTACCATGTTGGACAACCCTATCAATACGAACACCAATACACCACCCGCTTCACCCAACAATGCGATGACTGTAGTAACCTTACGTTTATTGATATCACATAATTTAATGGGCACAGTGATTGGTCGACAAGGAGCCAAGATCAAACACATCCAGGATATTTCAGGTGTGCGTATGACAGCATCCAAAACACTGTTACCTCAGAGTACAGAACGCGTGGTTGAAGTGCGCGGTACGGTGAGCGCTATTCAACAAGCTATTTCAGAGATTGGTACTTGTTTGATTGAAGATAAAGATAGAGCATACGGCACCATTTTGTATAATCCTACCAAGGTTACCAATACAGTGATGGATACACCACAACACAGCAATAACAGCAGACGTACTTCATTTACGCGTACAGGTAACGGTAATGACTTTAACGGTGATTATCAACAGCGCCGTCAATCGTTCAGTAATAATAACAGCAACAATCCTGATATGCGTACTCAACAAATATCGATTCCTAGTGATATGGTTGGTTGTATCATTGGTAAAGGTGGATCTAAAATCACAGAGATTCGAAGATTGTCTGGATCTCATATATCGATTGCCAAGGTACCACACGATGAATCTGGTGAACGCATGTTTACTATCCAAGGTACTTCAGAATCCAATGAAAGAGCTCTTTATTTGCTTTATGGACAGCTTGAAAATGAAAAGGAACGTCGTCTTCGAGGTGTAATGCAGGAAGAAGAAGAGTAATCGCTTTGTTATATATAATCATCATTTATCTTTCTTGTGCTTACTATAAAATTACTATACAAAAATAAAACTATCACAAACACTACTGCTACTACTAGTTTATTAAGCCAAAGATTGTACGATTTGATCTCTTTCAACTTGATAATCAAACCAGATCATCTTTTTTAGAGATGAGATTGCTACAACTGATTCTGAACGTGGTATAAATAATGATTTCAAAATACGGGTTGTACCTGTTGGATTCATCGAGAAAGATGGACTACGAGATACATTCGCGTATCGTATATCCCAAAAATTAAGCTTGGCGCTGCACTGAGATCCACATGATACTGTATATCCATTTTCATGCATATCAGGCTTAACGAAACGCGACAGGTTTTCCTGCTCCTGCTGACCGAATCTCAATTTGATACCTTCAAAGCCTGGACAGCGCTGATCATATATAGAGAATTGATCTGCGCGTAAGGATATACTAGAGTAATACACTCAGCACTGGTATTTATGAAAAAAAAACAGTCGACTTACGTGATGAGCATGATATTGGGATTAGCTTTGCTTTGTATGAGTTGAGTGATGCGTTGGGCTAATCTCATTTCGCGGAGAGTTGAGTTGGTTTGCACATCAAAGATGACTAATCTTTCATCTGCTCCACCTGAAAACAAAATATTACGGTATTTGTCATAACATAAGGCTTGAACTGCAGAGGTGTGTCTGATATTCAAACGATTTACGCCATGAGAAGTAAAGTTATCTTCGGGTGATTCACGCTTTAGGCTCCAAAGATACTATGAAACATGATTAAACAGCAGCCATGACAGTAGATCCATTACAACACTTACCACACTCTTGTCATATCCGCCCGTAACAAAACTACACGATTCTGTATTACGCGTATTATAATCACCTGTGTTTAAAGATGCAATAACAGAGATACCATTCTCATGGGGCGCTTCATCTAGAGTTTGAATACGGCCCTCTACATTATTCTATAGAGTATGTTAATCAATGGGGTTAATGGACTCTTTTTTTTTTCTATTTACTTGAGTGACATTGCCAATATGAACCAATTTGACAGGCTCTTCTGACTTTTGAGGTGGAGAGAAAGCCAAAGTAGTCGGTGTAGCCCAACAGATATCATCAATCCAAGTATCATACAAGTGATCTTTTCCTATTGTTTTAATTTCTCTATACAAGCATAAGCTTCTGAGCTGCTCTTACACTGTAATATTACCTTCTATCCTTTGCATTCCTATTTCTAAATTGTTAGTAACAGATACAATACATCAATTAACTTGTTCTTACCAAAACTGTAATTCACCGTCCAAGGAAGTGGCAATCATCAGTTCACTCAAACCTCGCCCAGAATTGCCATCAGCAATATTATACAATAAAGATCTAGGCTTCTTGGAAAACTTTTGCTCCGATGTAATTTTGCGCACTGCAAATAGATCCATTTTTTCGTACTGTCCAAATTCAATTTCTTTGTATACTTTCTTTACTGCGCTAATTTTTGAAGTAGGCTTTGTAAAATGATGAGTTTCATTATTCCTACAGTAAGTTTCGAACTTACGAAATTAGCTCGCGATTTAGTAGGTGGTTTCGACGTGGATGCAATGGGGAGTTTTGGTATTTGCTCGATGACTTCATCATCACTTTTATCATTATCGCTATCGACCAGAGCAATCTTGCGTTGCTTTTCTTTTCCAGTTGTTTCAAAGTGAGAAGATCGTTTTGCTAACTGAGGTAATCGCTTTGTGGTGTTGGGCAATTGCGATGTCTCGGCCAGCAGGTTTGCATTATAGCCAATCAATCGACTGGTCTTCTTGATGGCCTTTGATAGATGCTTAAATTTTTCAAGGTATCTGTTTTGCTTTGATTGCTGTCTTTCTAACTATTATGCATATAAGTAAAGATGGTAACAAGTTTGGATCTGTAGGATCCATACCTTTAACAAGAGATGATGCATTGTATGGTTGATATGAGCAGCAGAAACATGATCTTGACGCAACATTTTCATTTCAATATCCTCATCTTCATCCTCACTGCTGCTACTGCTACTGCTGCTAGAATGACTCTCGTTGCTGCTTTCATCTCTATGCCTAGACGCTGCGCGATTACTTGACTTTGATTTCCCGAGTTTTTGATTGTTGGCTTCTACCGAGGAAGAAGTAGAAGCGGTCAAGGCTTCAAATTCTTGGCCATGTTGCTGCTTCTGCTGCTGCTGTTCTGATCTTCTCGCTGGTGATGGTGGTGATGGCTGTAAAGTTACAGATTCTACTCATGACTGTCAAAAAAAACAAGACAGAAATATTAAGCTCTCGAATATACCTATCGTTTCCTCCACCGGTTCTCGCTTCAAAGTAGAAGCAGAGAATAAAGATCTCGGTAATAAGGGATCTCTATTCATAGTATAACAAGGAAAACAAAGCAATGTCAAAAGAAAGGACAGTCGATAACAATTTTTTATTTGTCTCGGGCAGGATAAGTACAGTCACGCATTCTAGCTAAACATCATTGCAGACTTCAAACCCGCAATAACATATCTGATTTTGACAGACGACACGCAGAGGGTATGATCTGGCAGGTTCACTTTGGCTGCACCAATAACTACAGTCTGCTAGTTCACCATTGCAGGATATATCACAGTCGGTTTCTCTTTTGGCAAATATAGTGTCGGTATTTCGGCGGTGGTAGCTACCAGCTTCACATAGAGTAGACAGTAACAGAAGCAGCAAAAAACCAGTAGATTTGATCATATATATATATATGTTTTCTTTTTGGGGTAAAGAAGTTTTCAAAAGGTCTCGAGGATTTATATAGCTTTCAAGTGACAAGGAGCTCAAGAAAACAGTTTAGGAGCAAACTGTTCTCTTGATATACAAACACCCAGTTAGAAGCATAAGGGATATGGTTTCATATACTGTCTAAATGATAGGAGATCCCTTCTTAATTCCATGCAAACTTCCAACAACAATAATATTAAAATATACAGGTTTTATTATTATATATATATATATATATATATAAAGGATCCTTGTTTTGGTTATATACATATATCTCATGGAATATATGAGGTCAAGAAATACAGAATGGAGGGTATAGATAAAAGGAGTGTACAATAGTATAGTTCAAGAGGTATAGGGGTTATGATACAAGGAAATACCAGTTTCCTTAATATTATCCTCCCAAAGAGTGCCTCCTACAAGGCAAATTAGTTGGAGATTCCATCACGATCGCTTCAACTGGTAAAGCATAATGTGGTGGGGCACTCGGTGTATAAGCTGGTGGTGGCAGTTCAGGCGTCATCAACATAGGTGTACACCTTGGACAATTTGTACTAGATGCATGATGATGGTGATTTGAAACTGAAGTAGAAGAGGAAGCCACTACCTCGTTCATTTGACCTTGATCTACCATAGCATCTAATTCTTTGGCTGTGGGCGCTGAAGGTGAAGGCGCTGTAGTTTGTGAAGTCATAGATATCATAGTGCGTCTGTTGTGGTGCATCACAACGTGATTCTCTGCCATCGTTAGTGCTGGAGGGGCAGAGGGTTCAATCAACGGTCTATCGTGAGATGATAGAGATGAACTCGAGGAAGATGAATGTAATGGCGGAGTTCCATTGCTGCCATTACTATCAGATCGAGAATCCATGGTGGGTTGATTATTATTATCAGCACTTAATTCAAATGTCGAGCCTTCGTGGCCTTCCTCATCAATTTCGCGTTGCTTTCGGTTTCTAGCTCTCATTCGCGTAAATATAACAAGGGTGGCTACTATAGCAATGACACCTAAACCACCAACGAGTGATAAAATCATAATCATTCGTTTCAATGCTAATTGATCTTGATTTAAGCTATCCTGTAGTTTTTTATCACTGTCTTTTTTGTTATTTGGGTCACTGACATCTGGTGAGGCTTGCTTCTGTTGATTCTGATGTCCTTGGCCTGTGTTAGACACGTTATAGATCGTTGGTAAAGGTGAATAGATAATCGTGGTATATATGATATTGATCTCGGTAGTAGCTTGTGCCTTTTTCTTTTCGTCATCGTCTTCTGGTTCTGCGGTTGGTTCGTTTTTATTTCGAATAATTGTCTTTGTGGCAGTTATGGGTGCATCATAATCATCTCGACCAACAAGTAAATGACTCGACATGTGTCCATTAATTAAACATGATTGTAGCAATAGCAATACTATAATGATAAAGAAACCCGAACAAAGTTTTCTCATGCCCAATGTGTTTCTTGATTAAACAAAAGTAAAAAAAAAAAAAAAAAAAAAAAAAATTGAATAATAAGGGAAGGGGTTTGGATATTATAAATAACTTGTAATAAATAATATTTTAAATAAGCGTGAGTTTTTCTCTCTTTTTTCCCTCCATGGAGGTACAAGAAATATGTATAAATTTACTGCTTGTAAAACCTCCAATTTTTCATACCTCGGCTATCTCGGTCTATTCAGTATGAACCTACAGGCATGACATGTTATAACGAGCCTTCATCTATTCCAAACAGCTGGCCCTTAACATGAAAAAGACGTCAAAAATTGTCTTGATCGATCATGGCGGCGCCTATAACAGCAATTGTAACTTTTCTTAGCTTGAATTTTCATTCTGGCTTGTTTACAGAAAATGTATCATAGAAAATGCTTCAATCAGGTGAGGTAAAAGAATGTAATTTCAATCTATACTTATCTTTGCGTTTTATGTGTTTAGATCTGCCGATTTGAAAATATATCTAACATGTTTTTTGTGGAAATATATCTACAAATGTTTCTATCTACCCAGTCACCAACACCACCACCACGAGAAGTCTCGGCCTTTATTGGGAGTCGGCAATTGAACAATAATGTTGTTTTGTTGTTGCAGTTTGGTTCAGGATCAGGATATAAGCGTTTATAAGAAAATTGGGCCTTTTTTTTGTAGAGAAATATGAGACATTTACAATCATGATTTAGATGAAATTGAAAGAGGTGTCTAATGATGTAATTAGCATTCTATATTTCCTTTAATTCGTGGATTTATCGCTGATAAAATATTATAAAAAAATTTGGTTATAAATCGAGCATTTCCTGTGCAAATGTATTTAATATACTTTATTAATTGATTGTACCCCAAATTTGTGCTCTTTGTGCTGCACAAAAACAAAGAAAAATATTGGTTCAGTGCTCTTGTATTTTTTTTTTTTTTTTTTTTTTTTTTTTTTTTTTTTTTTTTTAGAAATTACCCAATTTTCATATAACCATGTTCGAAATAAGAATTTACATTTAAGGTCATTACTTGAGTAAACGTACGATGATTTTATTCTTCTGTTTTATGAATGATCTCTAGATTACCTACATAACAAACAATTCGGAATGAGTAATACAGTTCTTTACTAATCCAAGCTTAGCGTTACATCTGTCAAATTCAACATACAAGAACAAGCAGCTGGTCCTACAAATTCAGTCTATCCAACTAGAGTAAAATGTTTTTTTGCTAATAATTAACGAATAGCTGGATATGCTTAACTTTCAATCAGGTAGTTTTGATTGAGCAAAGTATAAATTTCTCAATCAACCCTGTCCTAATATCGCATCTGCTTCGTAAAGCATATACAGAGTCATGCAAAACATCTGCTTTTTACATAAAATATTCCCAAAAATGAAATAAAACACCTACTTTTTTCACCATATTGTTCGCCTTACAGTGGATGAAGACTCTGGAATACAAAACAGGCCATGTGTTCCCAGCTGGCACCAAAAATTAATCTTTTACAAATTGCACCATTCACGAACATATTAAAAAAAAAATACATGCATTGTATCTCAAATTAACATAAAATAGTCAATTATTTTGGGTTTTGCCTAAATCGTCATACTGTTAGCTAGCTCGGTTGGAACATGGTCGACATGGGCTCAGCTAACTTCTTTCAATCACTTGATTGCTTATAAAAACAACGGTCAGCTCATAAAGTGCCCTCGTTTTTAGGAAACTTGTAGCGTAATATTCATTCTATTCTATAGCTGCATTGATGTGGCGCTAAAATCAAATTTAAAAGTGGATCGTATAATATAGCAGATTGAAGAATAACTATCATCGTCGTTTGCTCAAAATTGGGAATAAAAATAGATGAACATAAACTGTGTTCCCTTTTTTCAATAACAAAAAGCTGCCAGTAGACACAATATGTATTAATAAGGTCTGTAAAAAAAAAAGAAAAGAAAAAAGAAAAGAGAAAAGTCATGATATAAGATAATTATGCATTTTTCTTCAGTGGGTCGACAATAGCTGATGTTTAGTATCTTCATAGATATGATCATAATTCGTATAATTTATACTTCAACAAATATAAAATATGCTTGCATGGTTTTCAATATATTAAAGCTACAATGTGAAACTATTTTACATTGTTTTTAATATCTTTAAATTCCTCGAGTAATCTACATTCATGTCGTATCTGATTATTAGCTAATGTTCAGAATAAAATAGTATAACTGTATTATAATTTGCTAATGGGTTATAAAATGTGTTCATTTTATGTAAATGATTACCAACCTTACAAAGCCCATGGAGGATAATAGATTCTTTTCCAAAGTTCTTTTCGGCTCCATTTGCTAATATGCCAAACTAAATATACTTTTGGGATCCAGTTGTTAAGGAAATTGTACGTATTTAAAAGAGGTTTTCTAATGAAAAAAAAAAAAGCTCTTTGATTCTTTATTAAATGTAAATCATTAATATAATAGTACTATAATGTTGAAAAGGCCAAGTGGCCTCTTGAGGATGGAGTATCCTAGTGAAAAGAAGGTTTCTATCACCATACATTTTAAATTACACCGCGCGTGGCTAGAAAGTGATGAGTGCATGACATGTGTGCCAGCCTCTTACTGACCAAACGTGGTGGTTATGGGATCATTCGAAGAAGAAAATAAAAATAAAATGCATCTAAAAGGACTGTTGAGAACTACAACACAATGAATAAGCCTGTATTTTGATTCCATGGCCCAAACATTTATACTTTTATGACACAAATAAGCACGTCCTTCATAAAGAACGCGTTTCGAGATGCTTAGAAACTTGCGCTGCTTGGTCTAGATATATTAGTATTAAATTAAACTATTCCTTGTTTGTTTAATTGATCGGGCTGAATACCGGCTATTCTATACTCTTTAGATATAAAATATTATTATCAGTTGGATCTAAGAGTATATTATCTAATTAGATACTAGTCTAATGCAAAGAGTATCCACTAGACGAGTTTTCTCAATCAGATGGAATCCAGGTATATGAAACATCAGGTACGACCAAGAGCGATCTTGGCCCAGAATAATAAACAAACCATGAAACTATATAGCCTTAAATAGTTCTTTATCTTCTTATTTTCCTTTACCATTTCTGCTCTATTTCGTCTTACATTACTTCAAAAATGGCTGGTACTATGGATACAATCATTGATAACTTTCCTATCCCCTGGTTACCTCTACCAACCACTCAAAGTGCGTTGTGTGATATGGCATATACTTTACAAGATCATTCGCGATTTGATCAAGACTGGAAAAATTCCAGATTTTTACCTTGGAGATTCTTTTATCTTGATTACCAGCACTTACAACAAATGATCAAACAACATTCAGATACACTTGCCATTGACCGCAAACTTGAAGATGAATGGAAAAAGGTAAGAAACAACATAAGTTGATTACATTAGCTTACATACAAGTAGGTACACGATTTCTATATGCTTAAACGTGGAGAAATAGAAAGACGTATTGAATCTTGTCATGTCCATCAAGATAAATCAATTCTTCATACTATTTCAGTCGATATACATTATCTGTATCATTTTGCCAAGCTAAACTACTGTGGCTTCATATTGTTATTTATGCAGTTCCATCAGCTATTTGGTTCTCCCGTCCATAATACACTTGAGAAAAGGATTTCAAATAACAGCTCCATCTACAATGACAGCATTGCTTTATTTCGATTAGCAGTTCAAACAAACTCGCTGTACCAAAACATACATCTTAAATCACCCTATTTTCATCCAAAGCGTTCACACGTGGCTTTTCAACAAGAAACAACCCACATAAATAATCAAGTGGGAAACTGCAACTTGTCTGCATCAAGCTACCCATCATCCATCGATTCTTGCGAAACAGCTCATTCTGACCAAGATGAGGAGCCATCTAATACTGTCAAAAAATACTGGATTCATCCAGACAATGTGCTTGAACTCATCTTACATCTGTCCAGCAACATGGTTATCCAAGACAGACATGCTTCCCATATTACGGCTGTAGATCAAGTAGGTCATCCGGAATCTGACAAATCGAACGCTATCAATAAAGTCACAACAGTCTATTTGGACACACCTCAATTTGATGGCTATGCAGGTCTCATGCGCAATGAAGCAACATCCGTCACCCGAATCAGATGGTATAACGAAGGCAATACTCCCAAATCCTATGTAGAACTGGAAAAAAAAGCTTACGCTAGAACCGAAGATAGTTTTGCGCAAAAGCAATTGATCCAGCAAAGGGTTTGGCTGAAATCAAAACGACTACAGTCTTGGCTAAATGGAAACTATTCGATTGGATGTCCTTTCTCTAAAGACTCGTGTCAATATCGAACCAATGGAACCCTTACTTGGCGAGAAACTGACAAACAGCGTATGCTGGAAACTTGTTTGCAGATTGAAAATCAAGTACATTCAAAGCATCAAGTACCAGGTAAGTTCCTTTCTTACGTATGTTAGTAGGATGAGCTAAGAATTCTACGTAGTTTTAAGAGTAACACAGAATCGTGTGGTGTATGGGTCCGTGGATGGTTCTGTCTATATCTCAATTGATACTGATATTGCCATGATGCGCTATCAGCAGACGCTACAAGATGATTATCCATACAGCAGTTTACGGGAGAAGGTAGTTCGATTTCCTCATTGTGTAGTTCAAATCAGCACGACTGGTAGCAATAAAGCACCGTCTTGGATTACGGATCTTACTCAGTGCATGTTGGAGCCTGTTGATAACTTCTCTACTTATTTACATGGTGTGGGAACACTCTTCCGCGGCCAAGTGGAAGCAGTACCAAATTGGTTTTCTCATGATTATGATATTCGACATGTAGAAGCCCGAGGTCAATGGCTCATTGGAAAACCAGTCAAGAAGGAAAAGACGACTGTTGGCAAGAATGCATTGTACTGTAATACCATCGCAACCATTGTTACCTGTTATGATGATGAAATAGAACAAGCAAAGTCACCTTCATCCTCTTCTTCTTTATCCAACGACTGCAGTCAAAAAATAGAGCCTTGTTCTAATTCAACCCTTTCACCAATACCCGAACAAGGCCTTCGTCGTTCATTTGATTCTTATTGCAGTTTTGATCATCCAACCTCTTCTAAATCCGATCCTCATAACTGTAGAAGCTGTATAGGGCGCATGTTTATTATGCAAGATACAGATCAAGATGATTATAAAGTGATAATGCCTACAAGTGCATCTTCAACGTCCATCTATCAACCGGATAATCCAGTTACATTTGGCTCTTTTCTGTTTCAAACTTTTTTGCCGCGTCGATTTCGTAGTCTCGAGAAAGAGCCTCTGTTAGGAGGCAAAAAGAAAAGACAGTCACGATTTGAGTACTCTTCTACTGCTTCAAGTAGCAGTACAACACTATTTGACGAAGAATTAGGACAGAAAATGCCTAGTAGTAGTACTGAATATTCGCGTGCTACTAGCTTGACAGTAACTTGTGTTATCATCTCCTTTAGCATGTCGTACGTTTTTTATATTCTCATGTTGGAAAAGCTCTAATAAAGGTGTAACAAATAGATCTAATTAGCGTTTATTTGTTTTGGTTGTCTTCTATAATAGCTTTGACTAATCTTTCCAGTTCAAATACATGATCATCGCGCACTCCAGGACTGATTTCTCTGAGAGCAGAAGCTAGGTTTAATAAATATTCAGCATTCCATCCCGAAGGACCATAAGTATCATGGATCTGTTGAGCCATGTCTGCGTAAGGTGCTGGGCCAACATAGGCTTCATTATCGGTTGTACCAATATACACTAACGCCTATTCGATGTTCAATTATAAAAAACTTGACTTATATACATATTGTACTTACATTTTTAACTGCAGGAACTTGATTATTTTCCAAGCTATATACATCTACATTATGAACAGTATATCCATTCTTTTTTTTTTTAGCAAGTATTAACGCTTTAGCTAGTGTATCATGAATATCAATGTTACTTTTTCTCTATGATCTAAATACGCTCTTGTAGCTTCAACGTCATCAGATGGGATCTTGAATGCAACACCCCAAGTTACTGTATCATGCCCTTCCTATAGATATATTTAGAAAAAAAATAGTGTTTTTTCCAGCGAATACACACCACACTTTCAATATCTTTCCATTCATCATATGGAATTAGTGTAACAACACGGCCTGGTTTCTCCGGAGTACCTCTATGATCCTCACTATGCTATATTATGCCGTGTTAATTCAAAGAGTTCACGTACGATTATGATAATCTTTTACCTGCCAGAAACGCCTGACGTAGTTTTTAATATATCCTATTTGTCTTTTTTTTTGGACATTTTAGTTTCTAACGTGTCATTTGAGAGGTTGAATTGCATATATATATATACTTTTGCTCGTAATGAATGGGTGGTTTCCAGATTAAAGAGCCGTAACCAAATACCCAGATCCCGTCAGAATGAATCGCATTAACTACCTCTTGATTTAGTTCTACGTCCTGAGCCTTCAAATCGTCGATAACTTGCTCTTGAGTGTTGGGAGACATTTGTAAGTAAAACTTAGCTGATAGGAAAAATATACCAACCTTTTTTTTTCCAGAAATGATGAGAGGGTTCAATAAGAATGACATATTGCTATATGATTGGTTGAATTGTCTTTGGCACTCTCAAAGTAAAAAATAATTTTGGAATAAACAAAAGCCGATAGTAACACCCTCGGTAATATTGGTCGAATTAGATAGTTGAGTTCTCGGTAAATTTGATCTTATCCATCGACCTTTGCGGACCCTTCAACTGTCTGAAACCTTCAAGAGTACCTTGAAGGCTACCTCATCGGTGGTAAGTGACTTTTTTGTAAAAATTTTCGAGATTCGTAAGAAATTTTTGATTCTGATTGGCTGTATTAAGTCTCCGTTACGAAACCCAGTAGCACCTTAATGGTAAAATGAGGACCTTCAAGGTGTTTAAGTAGAATATTTCCATATTGCTCCTTTCTTTCCTCTTTTGTTCAATAAAAATTGATAGGTCAATGATGCCTCTGTGTAGAATCAACTGGAAATCAGTGCTTACATTTTCAATCTTTTTTACCTTGATTTTGGCGCAAGAAGGTAAATGACATATTTTATATGTTTTTGACAGCTCATCATTAACATCATCATCTACAGATACTACATCCAGCTCAGAAGCACCAGTAGAAGATGAATGTGCAGCCGAAACTATTACTGATTATAATATGCCACTTCGAGTTGGCGCACTTTTCATTATTCTTGGAACTAGCTGTCTAGGTAATTCATTTTGATAAATCAAAAGAGAAACCCCCCTTTATTAATATAACATTCTACCAGGCGTCTTCACTCCTATGGTAATGCACAGGATATCTCCTTATGGTAAAGGCAGCAGCAGAGAATGGCTTTTAACAATGGGCAAATTTTGTAAGTCCAATGATTATTTACTACTATTATTGATAGCTGAACTCACTTTTTTTTTTATATATATTTCAGTTGGAACAGGTGTTATTTTGGCTACTGCATTTGTTCATATGTTACCTGAAGCACTTGAGAATTTTGGTAGCCATTGTCTTAGCCCTGGATGGCAAAGCTATGGTGCATTTGCAGGTGTCTTCTGTATGATATCTTCATTCGCCTTACAGCTTTTGGAATTGGCTGCTATATCCAATATTGAAAGATTGCGTGCCAAGAACCAGTCCATCGATATTGAAAAGAGACAGCCAAGCGATACCTCTCTAGATAGCAATTCTACCGCTCATAATGCACCTGCTAATGAAACATGCATTGATCATGGTCACGTACATAGTGCTGGCCTATTTGAAGAAGGTGATGCCTTCAAACATGTTGGAACGCTCATCTTGGAACTTGGTATCGTGATGCATTCCATTATCATTGGTATCACCTTATCTAACACTGGCACCGAGGAGTTCATTACTCTCTTAATTGCTCTTGTTTTCCATCAAGTAAGATATATTAATTTGATTTGATATATGTATATATATTAACATTACTACTATAGTTCTTTGAAGGTGTTGCTTTGGGCACGCGTATTAATGATATGAACATTCAAGGTTGGAAGCGTCCTACTTTAATGGGACTATTATTTGTTATCATGACTCCTATCGGCTGTGCCATTGGCATCGGTATTCACTCTTCTTTCAACGCAAACTCTTCTTCCAATATCCTTGCTAGCGCTATACTTGATTCACTTTCTGCAGGTATTCTGCTTTACAATGCTTATATTTCCCTGATGAGCCAAGAGATGAATCAAAACCCTGAATTTCGTCAAGCTCACTTTTCTCGTAAACTTGTTTGTTTCATTTCAATGTACTGTGGTGCTGGCTTAATGGCTTTACTTGGAAAATGGGCCTAAAACGATCACTATTCATCAACCACTACTGTATACCACTTTCATCATCATATTACACATTTACTACTGGTTTAAACAAAAACAAAAAAACTCCCTTATTGACAGCATTATTTTTATTTTATTTTTACATATACGCTCTTGAATGCACAATGTATCATTATTATACCAACTGTAACATTAGAAACTCTTGTGTGCTGAAACATGCCCGTACCTAGGTTTGAAACTTTGATCCTTACCCAATAAACATGATGCTTTATTTACTACATAATGTGTTGTAATTAACGTGATTGCCTATGTCATCAATATGCATTCATTTAACTCTATTATGTCTGGGTGCATGTTTCAACAAAGAAATTGGAAGTAATTTGTATGCGTAACATCTAATTGAAACGTTCTTAGACATCACTTCATTATGCACAAATAATACTCCTTTGGTATTTTATTGTTATAACATGACTGCAACCGTGCAGCTACCATGTAAGGGAAATGTTTTGATATACATGCATTGATGCCAAGTATAAGTCAACTCATTCATTCTAAAACTTTCTGCTCGTATGTTGGTTTCTCAGCAATATGCAGTAAGTATGGTTATTCAGATATTGCATAGCTTATCAATCGACTAATAAAATACATGAGCTTGTTACTTCTTATATTGAAAAAGAGTCAAAACTACTCGAAATAATCAACACTTGTCATTAGAAGAAAATCCGGAACAGAGCTCTATGTTTCCATTTTCATAGGAAAGGGTCTCATACAGTGTCGAATGATATTTCATAACTTGTAAAAATATTAGAAACCTCTTTAAAAGACATTATTGGTATAGCATGCTTAGTAAATACAGAGCTATGTCATAATAATAAAGCAGGTTATTTATATATACAAATATAAGCAAAATACAAGCGTATGTCCTGAAATGTAAGCTTAATTACCAAGCCTACAAAACCTTAATATCACCCATAAGGCTATCATACCACTACTACTAGACATATTTGCTTTTTATTGGCTGTCGGCGAGTTACCTATCCAAGACTTCAACTCAAAAGAAAACTGGCTTAACCTTTGATCTCAAATTAAATGATAAGTAAATGTAGATACAAACCAATTACAATGCCAGTGTTTATAAAGAATGGGATGGCACTTCAAATGATTCAATAATTTCCTTAATTAGTGAAATTGCTGTGGAAGAAAGACCATAAAGCTTTTTTTATATACTATATGATGACCAACACATGTTCGCAATGAAGCATTGCATCCATTGAAACTTTCATTTAACAAGTATATTGAAATTATTACATTTTTGGAATGTGTTTGAAATTGCAAGCTTTGAGGTGAAATAAATATACAGATTTATGGATCTTTCATAGTCAATCTCAGTCAAATGTCACATCCGATGCTTAGAATATGTTCAGAATACTCCATTATATCTATTGGAAACACAAAATTATTAAAATTCAATGAACACGATATACGTTTATGGCTCTCAGTAAATTACATGCCCCTGATGTAAACTAAATGTAATTATCAATAGGTCTTTCTACAAATCTTGGTCAAATATCACATCTGGTTAGTTTTCCATGATCAAAACCAACTACTACATCCTCTGTAGTCTCAAACTAGTTCTAATCATTTTGAATCATTAACCACATTGTGCGTATTTGCTAATTTGTATTTAACCTTCATAATAACACAATTAAACATCACTAAATCAAAAGTCACTATACAACTAGTGTAAATTATTATTAGATAAATAGAGGTTGACAACCAATGGTTTTATTATTAATGAAGTATATAGAGAGCTGAGTATACTGCTCTGCTAGTGATTTGGTATTATGGATTTGTAAATAATATTAGGACATTAGTTATTTTAGATGAGAAGTTTTTAGATAGATAGTTGGTATATTAAATATTTGATTAAGCATAATGGCCCTCTTGAAAGTCATTAACTTCAACCTTGTCTTCTTGTTCTTCAGCTGGAATTACCCACCGATTTCTATAAATCAGAACCGTTATCATTGCCGAAACAGAGAACGCAGTGTTGAATATGAAGAATGCGATAAAAGCGGCATAAAGTCCCTCAGGGTTAGAGACCCAGCTCAAGGAAGACTTAAAAACAGTTTCAGTGATTACAGGAATTGTAGCCAATGTACCAAACGTAAACATAGAATTATTTGCACCAATGGCCTTGAGCTGAGCAAAAAATGTACCAAACAAGACAAAGAATATCACCACATAACCCCAGCCACAGAAATCAGTGAATACTGTCATCCAAACATAGTGAATCCAAGCGAGTTCGTTGTCAACATATCCCTCGTTAAAAGGAGAGTACGTCAACCCATAACTGACGTCTAGAGTTACAAGAACAATGCCAATAATAGTAGTGAGAGCTGCCCAAAAGTAAGCAAAGTATCCAAATAATTTACTGATTCTAGCAGTGCTCTTTTCTCTATTCGCAATATCTCGTCCCATGGATATAAACACAGTTATACAAGAGAGCCAGAGAAAAGCAAAGTACACCATCCTGATAGCCGCATGTCCTATCCTAGTATTATGGCTTGTGTAGGAAATGATATCCGTAATCAGACATATTAGTCCACTTAGACCAACGTAGATGTAACTTCCAAATGGTTCTCCCTTTGAGCGTTTGGTAAGCTTGTAGATCGAACCTAGAACTAATAATCCGAAAAGACAATCGCTAGTATAAGCAAGACCTATTATTAGTTTTGTGATTTCTGGCATCTTATTGAGACTTTCTTCTATTTTGTAGAATATATTAGAACTTGTCAAATCAAGATCAAAACTGTTTAGACTTTTATACTATTTCTTTCGTTACACGCTTGCACAACCATTAATGAGTACAACGGTGCCTTCTAAATAGAATAAACTCATGGTATTTTAGCTTGATGCCAAAATTTACATAGCACATATATACTTTCAAGGTCTGTAGACTGTCCATTGCCTAGTAATAATAAAAAAAAATACTAGAGCTTAGAGTTCCAAGTAATGATTGCGATCTATATCACCCAATGGAGGAAATAAGGAGCTTCAATGTCAGTAACTCAGTTAGACGTCATATGAAACCATTTTAACGCTGAGCAAGTTATCGTGGCGTAGCAAATCGCACAAGAGCTGCAAGGTCATGCTGTATTGCAAAATTTGGAGTAATCCTAGCGAATAAGATCTCATTATATATGGTTTGCTCAGCAAAGAAAAGGCAGAATTTATTAGTACGTGGTAAGACAAAATAAGTACGATTTGATATAATAGACATTAAGCGTTTACAATGGCAGTGTGCTTGATAGATCTAAAAAGTTTCTAAATTAGACAATGTTCTTTTTAATGCTTATATGATCGCTTCTTACCTTGATACATTATCAAAGAGTCTCTCAATATCTGGTGAACAACGAATAAACTCATGATCCCAGAACTTGGGATCCTTGATTAATTCTATAAAAGAAGCCAATAATCCCCAAGGGTGAGGTCTATTAACAATCAATCGTTCCAGTAACACTCTTGTGATTTGCTCCTTAACGATCTCTGTTTGTTTCGAGAACAGGTGCAAGAAAGCAGCACTAAAGAAACAGGTATGTCTATTAGGATAACGCAGGTGATCTGCAATGGCGCTCAGAACAGTATAGCGACCTACAGTAAAACATAGTTTAATCGCTGTATGCTTTAACAAGTATATATATATATATATATATATATATTTTACCTTCTGACTCCAAAATAGATAGTAAATGGCTATAAGCAAGCATAGCAGGGCTTTCACTGGTATCTACATTGTCCAACTGAGATGATTTCGCGCCAATATACAATACAAAGGCGCACAACATGTCTGCATTGTACTTTTCGTTTACAACGCCTTCTTCACATTGTTCAGTTACCAACTTGATCTGGTTCTGCAAAACTTCAAAGAATGTGCTTGTATCCTTGTTTTCCACAAAAGCATCGATTTTGGATCTGAAGTCGTTTTCGTCCAAGATGTTAGCATAGGATTGATCGAATACAGGTTGTTCTTGAGACTCTGGTAACAATTCTAATTTAAGATCTGGTGTGAAAGGGTCAGGCAAATGCATGACGCGAGGGAATGCACTCAAGATCAAATTGCGAAGTTGAACACAAGAGTGAGGAATGGCTTGAGCAAACAAGATGTAATTACTGCATAGGAATTCAGGAAAATCATGCAACAATACTACAAGGACGCGCAATGTGCCACGGTAGAATATCTTGGTAGCATGAGGAAGTTCTTGACTCTTTAAAAGAGGGCCCAAGAACTTGAGTAGAGAATGAATCAATTTTTGGCACAACATGGCACCATTGTTGTCACTAGCAACAAGCAATTGGGGTAGGAAAGAACGGCAAGAAATCAACTGAAGCCATGAGAAAGCAAATCCAGGGAAGTTATTTGGTTGTAACGTATAGAGAGCATCACTAAAGAAGAAAACACATTAATGAAACTGTATCAAATCAAAATAATAAGACGTACCTGAAAGTAATGAGTGCACTCGAATCAATCGACTTGGTTCGAATTTTGCTGATTTCATTAAACAAAGAGGCAAACAATCTCAAGAAAGGCTTTTGATTGAATTCGACGCCTCTCTTTTCATGGTGATGAGACAAAACTAGAATCATAACAGATAAAGCATCGTTCAGAAGTTTGACTTTGGCCTTATCTGAACTTTTTTCTTCAACCACCATAGCAGAAATCAATTTTGTAAATGAGTCAATTAAGTGAATCATTCGACGGTGGTGAAGGGTGCTAATGGATCTAAAAGCAAGGTAATGATTGACACATGTCTCTGTACAAAGTCTAAAGAAGAAACAACGGCTATCTTCATCTTTCGCTAATTCCATTACACGACTGACCAAGGAAACAAAGATATCATCTGTAGCCATTGGATGTTGGCATAAGCGAACCCATTCAGCCAAAAGCATTCGCAACTCAAGACAGTCCATGTTCTGCTTGATATCAGCATAAGGCTCTTCAATCAACTTTCGAAGATCATTGACTAATGCCACCACACTAGCAGGCGCTTCATCATTCTTGACTAGTTTTTGCAAAGATGAAATGGTCAGGATATGATCTTCCAGGAAGGTGATGGGGCTTTGAGACAATAGACAAATACGCATCAAATTGGCAGCAAATTCAATCACACTATCTGCTTTGGCATTGATCAGCTTGGCTAATTGAACATCATACTCCTCCAAAGGCAAAAGCTCGTAACGAATCAACATAGATACAGCAGATGCATTGTATTTTCGTTCATCGTCGGCATAGATCAACCAAGACAGGGTTTCTTTAGTAACTTCAGCAGAAATTTCAAATAAGGATTGAAGAAACATTGTATAGACTTCCAAAGCAAAAGCAGAATTACTTTGATACAACATTAATACAACCTTTTCCACAAAGGTAATCATGGTCTGTAAAGGTGAAGGGCTTTGGGAGACAAGTAAAGGGATTTGACGAATCAATAGACAGATATCGTGGTTGGGAGGTAACTGAGCAATGGCACTAATGCCACACTGGCGAACCAATCTATCTAATTCCAACAACATTTGCTCCAATTTCGCGTTTAACAAGTTGGTATTCGTGGCAAGTGCTGGATTAGGGGATTCACCACCCATAAATGGTGGCTGTTGCTGTTGGGGTAACTGCTGCTGTTGTTGTTGAAGATGAGGATGGCCCATTGCTTCAGGATGAAAATGAGCAGGTGATAACTGTTGCTGAAGTTGCTGCTGATGTTGCATTTGCTGTTGTTGCTGCTGCTGCTGCTGCTGCTGCTGTTGTTGTTGTTGTTGTTGTTGTTGTTGAAGTGCAAGAAATGATCTTTGATCAAAGTTTTCATATAAACGGAATTGCTCGGGTGTAATGCGAGAAGTAGGTCTCAACATTTCTGGTAGCTGAATGGTATGAGGAGCACCGTTTAAACTCAATACGTCAAAGTAGGGAGGAGCACTGTTATTTTGCTGCTGCTGCTTACGATAGGCAATACGACTAGCAAACGCTGGGGCCAAGCCTCGGTCTACATCTTCTAAAGCTTTCACTTTGGTAAGTTGATCAATGTAAACGCAAAGCAATTCAATGTTTTCGTTGGCAATAGTGGATGCAATTTCTTCGGCAAGCTGCTCGGGAAGACCGTTTTGTGTCAAATTATTGGAAATGACAGTAATGATAGCAGTACAAAGAGGCTCTTTGCAGGTAACAACGCAAAGACTGCAAGCTAAAGGTTGGACCATGGCATGAGCTGCACGCTGTAAACGCGATTCATCCGCTTCATTTGCGAAATCTTTGAGCACCATTTCTTTAGTAGATACAGCAGCAATATTGGCAGACGTGATGATGATAGGTGGCACAACTTCAGAGAATGCTTCAGAAACACCAGCATATACCGTATTTTTGATTATAGGGTGTTGAGTCATGAGTTGGGCAATAGCAGGATTAATTTGCAACTTGGCCAAAATTGGATTCGCATCAATTTCAGAGCGCACATCATTGTGTGTAGACCAACCAGATACAGTAGTATGAGCAAGTGAAGGAGGCTGTGACAAAGACTCTTCGGTAGCTGTTTTGCTATTGTATGATGGAGGAATTGACTTTTGAGAAGTTGCAGGTGAAGCAGCTGTCATCTTTTCTTGTGTACCTACAATACCAGGAGGACCATGCTTGCCGAGGATGGAAGTTGGTTCAATTTCGTTCAAATCCAAGTTAAGCGCCTTGTAAAGGATCTCAATCTCAAACTTTAGATTCAATTTGAGCCCATCAGTCCAGTAAAGTTCAGCAAGAACCTTTAAACTTCCCATTAACCAAGGGTTTGGTGGTTTGAATATCTTACTTTTGGCTGCATGTTGTAATACTTTACAGACCAAAGGTATGGCGACTACGAGTTGATTCTTGTCGTAAGCGGTTACTAAAAGATCCTTGAAAGACAAATCCTTGTGGCGGATAGGCTTGTTCTTTCCAATTGTCAGTCTACCAAGCCAATTACCTAGATTCTTGAGTAAATTTCGGTCTGAAGAAGAATTTGCAATGCTATCTGATTGTAATAACAAATGGATATTCAAGTAAGTTTCTTCCACGACAGTTTCAGTCAACTGCTGTAGTTCAAGTTCGTCCAAAAGCCCAGAATACAATTCGTGATTGTTGGGTTCGATACTGACTCGTCTGACAACAAGATAATGACTGAACCATCCCCAAATTGATTTCTGTAATAATTGTTTCAATTCCACAGCTTTGCTACGCATATTGCCTGCTGATAGGTTATTGATCAAGAATGAGACGCGTTCCTGAACTTTGTCAGGAGGGTTCTCATACGATTGCTTAGTCGAACTTTGCAATAACGTAGTAACATTGGGCGCAGCATCGGCTGAACGTTCTGCTATAGTGCTGGTTTCGCTTGGAGAAAGGGTAGGCGTAGTCATTTTGGGTGAAGATTGTGCCGAAGCCGACAAAGCCATCATCTTCCCTTCGGGATCTTTTTGAGCCAATTGCTTTAAAGTGGTGGCAATGCTCTCGACAATGGTTGGAAATCCACGCAAACCTTCAATCTTGGATAAAAGAAGGGTGTACTGAGGCCATTCGAACAATCGACTACGGAACTGGGCTAAAGCTTGAATACCAAAATTGAACATTTTGGATCCTACAGGGTACTTGAGTGCATCCAGAATAAGTTTGAGTGTTACACGCAATTGAGCATAAGAAATGAGATGCTGCTCGATCAAAAGACCTAAGAGTTCACCTGTAGCCATGAGTTCATTTTCGGGATACTGACTAAAAAAGCGAGCTTCATCAAGCTAGCATGTAAAAGGTTAAAATCGTTACCAAAGATACCATTCGAGCGCTTACCAAGGTGTGAGTGGTGCAAGAAAAGAAGTTGACCTGTCTTTGATCATTTGAGGTACGGCAAGCTTTCAAGACTGAAGCAAATCTGCTTGCGCTGATATCTTTTGTATACAATCTTTCGAAATACAAGCGCACCATCTCTTCTACCTCATCCGAATAATTTCGTTCGTTTTCTGTATTCTCACCCAAACCTGCTGGTTTCTTTTCCTTTTGAGCTCGATTATCGTTTAACTGAGGGTACAACTGAGTATACAGTTGGCTGAGCTTGGTCAGTTTGGCAGTTTCTGCTGGAGGTAATGGTCTGCATAAAGTTATCAGTATCAATCTATATAAATGCATACAATCATGAACCAGTATTACCTATCCGATAGTATCCTGAAAAAGATGCGAATAACGTCCATGGATAGTTGCAGAGTAGGTATCACATTAGCACCTGACTGACGAGCCATTTCAATAGCACACTTTTTCTCAAGGAAATCAACACAGGCACCAAAGAAAGCAAACCCTTCCTTTACTAGTTTTTCCATTAACCATTTTTCCAAATTCAAGTTTTGTCTGCGAGCAGCAAGTGAAGCCAAGTCGAGTGTAAAGAAAGGTACATCAGTTTTTAAGATATGCACTACAATCTAATAGAGGGTATATCAGTAGTTTTCTCTTTGGTATATATCATTTGATATACCTTTGCTTCTTGTGCAATATCTAAAATACGTGAAACTGAGGTATGGTCCTTTTTATACATCTCAAAGAATCCTTCTAATAGCAAGTTGGGTTGCACATGCCAGAGTAATCGAATAACAAGAGGTGAGTTGACATGACCAATAAGAAAGATATTGAGCAGCTTGGGTAAAAGTGAACGGTGTAGTTCATTCTTGATAGGCTAAGCGATATGATAAATAAATGGTATGATCTACATTATCTTTTTCAATCTGAATAATACCTGTATTTGCGCTAGCCCAATCATCAAAAGTTCAGGTGCTTGAATAGCCAATCTGTCCATCAATACTTTTACATCTTCTGATGCAACGGTACCTGCTAAATCCATCACTGCTTCCAGTAGACCCAAACAATTCAACTGTTGTGAAGCTAGTTGGGTTGCTGCTTGTCTCATACTAATAGGTAATGCTGGAATCAAGTCGGCCGGGATAACTTTTTTCGTTGATGTTTGATTCATGTCTAGTAGTTCGGGAGACGCGTATACCATATGATACAATACACTTAGTTGTCCTCGAACGTGCATCCACGGCTGAAGAAATACTTGGACTGGAAAAGGATCATCCTACAAAACAGCTACGCGTCAGTTTATTATGTTAATTTCTCGAGACCATCCAATATATACCATGTGCACAAGTTTCCAGGATAGAACTAGAATTTGCAAGCCAACAGGATCATATAACATGAACTCTGCTTGGTCTAACTTCGCCAACACATTCACCCAGTTTAAATTAGGGTTCTAATGTAAAGGAAATGGTCAATGAAAAGTCCATTCGAAAACAAAATAATTGTAAAGCTACCTTCTTTAGCGAAGCTGTAACAAAGTTCTCGAGATTCCAAGTTTGACCATCTGCACTTCCTTGTAACTTGTTGTGTGTACGAATAATCATGGCCAACGCCTTTGAGACCGATTCTTCGGTAATATCGACATTTTCCATGGCCTGCATGGCACTATTTAACGTTTTTAAGCTATTGTACCCTTCCTCGAATAGTTTTTTGCCCAGTAATAGGGACTCTGCAGTTGATTTCTTTGACATAGTTTTTATATTATCGTTTTCGAATATCGTTTTGGTAGTTGGTTGCAAAGTTGTAATAGTGTTGAAGTCTAAGTATAGTTGGTAAGAAGATGCTTATATAAGACTCTCGGTATGCAACACTTACAATAGCTTACAAAAGTATTTCAAAAGTAAAGAAAGAGGAGCAAATACGCTTCTAAGATTTACGTGATTTTGTATCAAATTTTTTTTTTTTGAAAAGCTGCGGGTGCGCACCAAAGTATTAAGTTTACGTCACCTACTCGTGAAAGAAAAAGCATTGTCCATCAGTAGGGTATACCCTTTGAGTCCTCATTCTTTCGGTAGCTTTAATCGTTTTTTATACGATATAAATTATAGTGTCAAGTAGAGCTCCTAATACAAGTATTTTTGACAAGTCCTAAGTGCATGCTTGTATATTTTTTATATTATTTTTTATATATAGAATACTTGACTAGCCACCGTAGGACAGAACATCGGATAATTATCGTATAGAGTCCTTGCTTTCAATAATAGATGTATCTATTTTGCTATATAGTTCGATGCTCAATTTAGTATTATACAAGTTTTATCAACAAATTATGGTCTGCTTTTTTTTTTATTGTTTAATAGTATTATACAAAAGACGGCTTCGTCTTGAAATTACTAGATTATGAAAAATCTCGTGTTTAATTGTCCGTCATCCAATCACATGATGCCGATGTTTTGAATTGCACTCCTTGGAACATTGATTGAACTTTATTTTGCCTTGTCTTTTTCATGAAACTATAACTAAACTAAAAAGCTATCTTGTGTCCTTTTTATCATAACTCGAGAATATAACAAAGATCTTTTCTTAAATACTCTGTTATATTAAAATTTTGCAGTTGTGGTTATGCGATGTTTGATGGTTGTATGGTGACGCATAATTTCTTTTTTTTAATAGATCGCTGTAATGACTGGCTATCTTGTCTATATTTCTCTCAACAGAATTACTAGATTACTACCGCCGGCGTGTTGTTCTTTTGTAGTTCCATATTTTTCTTGTATGGGTGGAGAGAGCAACATTAAGGTGCCAGACTATTTGACTGGCCTCGCATTCCCTTGCTTCATGGGTTTAGACAAGTGCTTGTAACTCTACTGGCCTTTTTAACAAAGGTCTTACCACCAGCAGGTTGGTTGGATGGAATTACCCATGGTTGCAGATCTTCAAATCTTGAAAATGTATATTCAAAAGATAAGAATATATAATATTGCTAATCAAATTGTGATCGATTGCGAAGCAAAAAAAAATCAAGCAAGCAAATTAATAGTAGAGTTAAATTTGGGATCATAAAACGCTCAATTATGGAATTATTCTACTATGATGAAATAAACCAGTTTATTATTTCAAGGAACAAATAAGCGATATTTGGCTATGGAGTCTGGTCCAAAATAACCCTCATCAAATACAAGAATTTTTGTAAATTGGATGGTACGAATTGTAAGATAATAAAAAGAGGTGCTAATAACAACAAAACTGTCACCCCTGGTGTCAAGCGAAGCGAATGGAGGACATATATGCAAGTTAAAGAATGTATTGTATTATCCATTTTACGCACTTGTAAATTGTCTATCGGAAAAAGTATACAAGATAGTCGGCTATACTCAAGACTGACCCCACAACAAGCCAGTTAATGAGATTCATTGTCAAAACTCTGGACATCATTGATAAGTGTGAAGATGTGAAAAGATTTTACCTCATAATGGACAATATAACTATACACACTTCCAAAAAAATAAAGACAATGATCAAAGAATGAAATAGAGACTATAAATGTGTCTATCTTCCCCCCCCCGTCCATATTCACCCAGAACTCGATCCAATTGAGTAAATTCTGGGCATTGATCAAGGGAAAAATCAGAGACGCTATAAGCTAGAGGATATGGAGACTCCTGAAGAAAAAATATCGGTAATGCTTCTTTTGCAATCCCAATTGTGGGGCTGTTCCATACTCAATTGACAGAAGCTAGTTGCTTTGGTTGATAGTATAAGATTCTCTTTTATTTGTTTTCTAAACCAAGTTCTGTTGACTAGAGAAGTTCACTACGTAGACACTTTTGGAAGTTATTTACAGAATGTTGTGTTGTGTTTGTAAAAGTAGCTAGTTTGACATAACCACAAGACTCAACTATTCTTGATTTAAGATCCTTAGTATCGCTGAAGCTAATAAACTGAACTTTTTCTTTTAATGCAGATCAAAATTGTTCAATTGAGTTAAGTTCATGTGAGTATGGTGGAAGATAGATGCATCTGTAACCTCTACTGATAATCATCTTCTCAATCGCGTTGAAAGTATGAATGTGTGCATTGTCCATAATTATATAACACCCTTTCATAGCAGGGAACTTGTCCATTTCGATCATTATTTTGTGAGCGAAACGCATGTAATGGCCTGTCACAGTTTCCTTAAGGTTCTTTATTTGAGCCTCATCAACTCTTATCTTTTTAGATGCAATAGGCACCCTGACTTCTAGGTTTGCAACTCCCAAAGGCAATACAGTATCCAAGATGATATGAGTGACTGATCTAGTAGTTGACGTTACGATTATTGCTGGGGTTCCCTTGGATAAACGGGTGGTAGGTGACGTTATGTTGATGTTGAAGCCTGCCTCATCAACAAAGACACAATTCTTCAGCTAATTCATATCCGTTTTGGTCTACTTTTCGACCATAGACGGCGCTCCTCAATGCGTTTAGGAGTATTTCTATTTTGTGAATAAAGAATTGCTCGTTTTACGGGTAGATTGCATTCGTAAAGAATAAAGGTTCCAACTGATAACTTTTTCAAGCTGAAATCAGCAAAAGTTTTGGTCAGGCTTTCTACGGCACCTTCTCTTGCTGCCTGAGGGTTTTTGTCAAAAAAGCCATTGTGATGATGTTTGTACACATTTTGCAGCTGTGAGGGGTTTCTATTGACTTTGTTGGTTTCTTTAGTGATGTCCCATTCAAGATTTTCTTTGAGACTTTTTACCCGCCTCTGTGCTGTACGTTCAGCAAATACAGCATGTCTAGCAGATACTGCAGTACTCATAAACTTTATTCGAGTATAATAAAGGAATGAAGATTTTTAATCGTTTAAATAAACATTGCACTTTATAGAGGACTCCTTACATTTTGTAGCAACGTTTTTTCTACATCTTCCATTACTGTATCGAGCTGCAGGTCTGCAGGATTAAGATCGTACATTATTCGTGTCTTTTGGTATTGTGTTAAAGCCATGAGCGTTTCAATGCTAAATAGATCGCTTCCTTCTTCCCAATCTATAGCCTCAGCTCCACTTTTATCTAAAATTTCGCCTTTACTATCTTCATTAAAAGAATTTAATACTCATTTTGTATCTTTAAAATAGTTTAAAGAACAATCAGCAAATGAGTTACTCTCTCGGTTGAGTATCACAAAACTGTTATTTGGGGTTGGAGGCACTGCATAGTAATCAATGTCCGTTGTCTTACACTAGTAATGTAAACACCGCCTTTACACCACCAGTTTAAATGCCGATTTAACTGGCGTCCGCCTTTCATCTGTCTTTGCAACTATCTTTCAGCTAATGTCCATTCCTAATCACCTTGCTAGTCAGTTGTTACAACTGAAAAGCGATCAGGAAATTCAAACTATAATCAAAGACCAAGATGAAAGGTAAGCTTTTCTCATAATCATTATCCAACCCGAGCAAGTAAATGAAAAAAAGAGATTAGCTTGGTCATTTATAAAGAAACACAGCAAAAGTTGGAAGCATTCAATAAATTCAGCCAAGCTCGTTACCACAACGTACATCGACATTTTGAACTACATACCAAATTACTAAAGGAAGTGAAAAGCGATTTGAACGGTGTCTTTCTTAAGTTGAGAAAGATAAAGAGCCAGATTGCTTCGCAGTATCCTAAAGAAATGGAACAAGCTTTACAGAAATACCCACCACCTGCTGTAGAGGATGATTGATAAATCAGCGCTGTAAATATGTATATATGATACTAATAAACTTTTATTTTTAAAATAATCAAGTACTAGTGTTTTCGTTATGTCTAAGGATAGATTGGTATTTGATATTGATCCATTGCTTCAAACCAACAAGATTATCTACTCTCTCAGGTACACCTTTTTCAAAAGAAGTCCAATAATCTTTGGTTGTCCAAGGCGCTTGGATGCCTGATGTCTTTGTTTGGAGTGTCCTGTCCCAAACTACGGACTGTTCAATCATTTTTGCAATCGAATCTATGTGCGCGTTGAGAATGTCTGGACGAGTCAAATGTTCGTTGATATCAGCAATGATACTTTTGTAAACAGTCATGATATAGGGTGTTTGTTGCAGTTTGTTCCATAATTGAGAACGGATGGGCCTGTTCTTTAACATGTCTTCTGAAGTGCCAGTTAAAAGGTGCAGCTGATCCTCTTCCAAACCGTTACCAAAAGTGTAATCGAAATCCATTGGAATAAATGTAAATTTGTCCGTGTTTGACCCGCGGAATAGAACATAGTTATTTCCAGCTATAAAGTGTATCAGTTACTGTTTCAGTCTTGCGCTACATGTACTTACAGTATTGGTGACCATCCCAGTTACCAGTAATAAACTCCACAGCCAACTGTCGAAGATAACGCGTAATGTCCATATGCTCTTCCCAAAACTTGATAGCACGCTCATCGTTTGGCAAGGATTCTGGGTCATGTTCCTTGATTAATTTTGTGAATTCGATAAGGTCTTGGGAAGCAGTTGAGCTATCCTCTTCATCATCAGATTCTGCTTTGATCTCATATGTATCAGATTCATACAAGGATTCATCGTCGCCCAAATAGCTCAAATCTGCAGGTCGCTCTCCCTTGGAGCCATCTGCTTTGATAAGTGTACCAATAGTGACATTTGATTGCCCTCCATAGACAGCTTCTCGGATGAAACTATGCTATTACATTAGCTAAAACTATAGACATGATATACAAGTAACTTACGACTTGGATGATGGATCGTCAACAAGTAAAAACAGACCAATGGGCTCATTGTTAATATATAATCTATGAACTGTATGTTAGGGCTGTTATGATGAGTGACTAATCATATCTACCTGACATATGCGCCTCTGGCAGCCATTACAGCAGTGGATTGCAATACATCATTATACAGCTTTTCACGCACCATGGTTGGATCAGTAGCTTCGGATCTTAATTTGAGATTCCAACGTCTATATAAACCATCGGGATAAGCTTTATTAGAGATCTTGAGCTTATAAGGGACCTTGGACCAAGCACGACTAGAATGACCACTCACTTTGAAAGATACATCTTCAAACTGTTGGATAGAATCATAGCTATTATGAAGAGTTAGATATCAACAAGTACCTTTCTTGTAAATAACCTACTTGATGTAAGTCAAGGTTCCCTTTAGCTTAATCATCTTGTTGAGCTTGTTACTATGCATAAATGAAACTTCTTCACTTGGAGCTGATAAATGCATAGTGGCAATAGTACCTTCTTGGAACAGATGACTAGCAGCCGGATCGTTCATCCCTCCTTTTGTATCTTTGTCAAACGAGTACAGTTGAGGCAGAGGCTTTAATTGATCCCAAACATGCCAGTCTTGCCCATAAACATCGTTGAAAGTCTTATCTTGGAATGCAGTGGTATGGTTTCTATCAAAGTCTTCCTGAGATACAATCATTGAAGGGTCTTCGGTAGATACAATTACATAACGGTATGCGAATTGACTTTTGGGTGCAATGCCAGTATACAGCAAAGGAACCGAGTCATTTGTGTTGAGTATGACGATATCAGATTGATCTACTTTTACAGCAAGCGAATTTCCATCTTCCAGATAATCAGGATAAACCACGCTATACTGTATATCAGCAAAAACCAATTGGCACAGGCAGAGTGATATCGCAATAAAGAGATATATCATACTAAAAGAGAAAAGATACCGAAAAATAAATGAAATGAACTGGAAAGAAAGATATAGCTGTGAATACAATCCCATTCCTTGAAATACCCAATAACAATAGAAATCAAACAAACTTGAGCAAGTATGCAAGTAGTTTGTTTAATGAGGTATGTTCGAGGGAAAAAATATAATTAGGCAAGAATCTATTACTCTATAACAATGTCCAAGTTGGTTGAAAAGGCCGAGTTTACTATACAAAAGGATCATAGTTTGTATCTTTACAAAGTAATTTTAATCATCACTGCCACCCGATTTTGAAACGTACTTCGGACATTTGACTTGAGTCAGCTCTTTGGTACGAACATTCATCGCTGTCAAATGGTCTCCATATACGCACCCAGTATCCAAGCCAAAGGTATACTGCTTTAAATTTAATCCTCGACTAGCATCATGTCCATAGAAGATTTGCGTATTGTCTACGGTTAGTGCTTGCTGATAAATATTCCATTCAGCAGACCATTGAGTACCAACATTATTCTCAGGCGTGGGTTGGTTATCCTTGTCGATATCACGCATATTCATAACCAAATAAGGTACCTGATCTTGCAACGTTGGAATTCTGGGATTCAAACCACCGTGAACCACTACAGTATTGTTGAGAAAAGGCAAGTGAAGTATGACAGGGCAACTGGACAAGTAGTCGTATTCTTCTTGAGTTAGATTACTATATATATAAATATATATAAAACAGGTTAGTTTTTTGTAGGTCTTCCAATCGTGGCTGATACTTTACAGTGCAATAGGTGTATGATAATTTTTGTACTTTAATGAATCAGGTACACCGCCTTCAGGCATCGTAGCACTAGGAGGTAGCATAGCTTTTTGTCCATTTTGTAGTTCATAAGTTTTCAAACGCACTACCTTATCATCATGATTTCCGCGCACACAAAGAGCACCCAATTCTTTCGCTCTACGAATCACACCTCCACTATCAGGGCCTTTCGCTGTCAGGTCTCCAGCAAGAATCAATTGATCCTTAGCCGGATTATAATTCAGTTTAGTGACCAAGGCGTTTAATTCGTTGACGCAACCATGGACATCACCTATAACAAAGAATCTCTCCTTTTGTTGAATGGACGTATCGTTGCGAGTTACAATTGCAGTCATATGTGAGTACGGTGATATAGGGTATTGACTGTTGCTATTTGTATTGCTTTTTTTCTTATTGCTGTTGGTAACTACAACTGCTACAACGATGACAATAACGATGACAATAACAGCTGTTACGCCCATAGCTATGTATCTCCACATCCTCTTTTGTTTCTGTGTCCTTGGATTGGTTGGGATTGCATCCACATATATTACGCTGCTGCCATCATCTCGATAATAAGCCATTGTTTTTATTTGTTTGAGAAGGATTTAAAAGAGAAAGAGAAAGATTACAAGTCAAACAAATAAAGAGCATCTTATAAATTATTACATTTAGAGCAAAGTGACTGGCTCTCTCCCAATGCCTTTTTCCCGAGGTTCACTCATAAGTATCGTGTAATTTGAAAACAGTCAAGAAACCTTTGTTTCTGCTTATTTGCTTTTGCCATTACTATTTTATTTTATTTTATTTTTTTTTCACTATCATTTTACAGAGAATAACTGACACAGATCATGATTATATTTCCAATAACAATCATTACTGCTATTCTCCCCCTATTTCATCAAATAACTAAATTTAGACTTATACCTCAACTGAGCAGCTTCCTCCGGCAGAAGCTGTTATCTGTAATGACTGTAAAAACCTCTAGAAGCACTATTTTAAATGATTGTTATTGCAATTAGACCTTTCAACTTTAAAAATAACCTTCCGATAGAGGTGCTTTACTCTGAATGGCTGCTATCAAGGTCACGCTATACCACATGATTCAGAATCGGTACGTGATCTTTCATATATGTAGCTGAAAAGATAAATAACTTTGGCTTGATGATGGATTCATCTTGTAAAATATTGGATTCAATGGCATTTCACCAAAGGCGTCATTGCTAGCCAGAACAGTTCATGCTCTCTATTCAGTAACCCAATTTAATCGGCTTTTATTGGACAACCGTTAAATAGTATTATCGCCCCAACGCTGGCTTAGAATTTTTTTTTTTTTTTTTTTTTTCTGGCAAGGGATTATCGATACAAAAAGCTGCTCAGCAGAAAAGTTGGTATTTTCCTCAATTAATCGAAACTTCGATTCTTTTAGATATACAACCACGATTCGAATATTTGATATGCTTTTGTAAACTTTCAAATATACAGTACTAACGATGCCAAATGGCTGTTTTGCTTATTTCCTTGGCGTTTTATAAATTATAATCTGTAGCAATTGAGTGCTTTTTTATTTAATTTTCGGGCATATGTATATAGTTTTGCTGAGAGATATACAATATCGTTAGTTTCCATCAACTCCAACGGGTTTCCTTGTCTTTTTTTTGTTTTATACATGTATTTTGCTAGAGTTATCAAATCTTTGCTTCCATTGTTTGCAACCAGCTTTTCATTGATTGTTGCAAAATTTTTAACTCGTTCACGGTTTGACCAGTCTTTTAACGCTGGTGAAGCTTTGAACTGCTGCAGAATCATTTCGTATTGTTCATCCTCGAATCTTTTCTTGTGACAAATGTGATGTAAAATGATCGATATTAGTGTCACCAAAGGGGTACTGTTTCTGATTTCGAGAAGATTTACAGTGGAGAAGCCTTTTCGGTGGAATCGACTACTAATGCAGGCCCATTCGAATGATGATGACAGTTTTGTCCAGTTCCTTAGACTTCTTACTTGGAAATATGCTTTTATACCATCATTATGGCAATTTACATATATGTTTTCGCTTGTAAAAGAGTCTCCGTCAACTAGTTCCTTCAATGGTATGCTTGGTCCCAAAAAGGGCACAACATCATTTGACATCTTGCTGCCACTTATTCCACCAGTCAAAAGCATCTCAAACCTACCCCAAAAGATTGACACTTCAAACCAGGACTTTCCTTTCTCCGTCTTGTTTTTTATCTTCGCTACTAGGTTGCCTGAATACTTGTCCATCATAGTGTTCATGGCAGCATCATCAATGTATGGGTTGTTTCGGTAATATACTTCAAACTGCGTTGCAAATATCCAGTTTTTTTGAAAAACAATAACTGCTTCAAGCAACTTGGGCGATATGATGTTTTTGATATTATCTTCTGCGTCTTGTTTACTTTGTACTTCTTTCAGTAGCATATCACTATTCATACTGCTTAATCGGTACACCTTCTCGTCTACTATATCGGTCAAGGGGGCAGGTAAAACTCTGTTTTCAGCATGTCCATCTTTTTCATCCTGCTGTTCAAAGTAAAGTGTTTTTAATCTCTTAACACTTTTGATTGCTTCTCTAATTGGTGAAGGCGTCTTTCTTTTCTCTCTATTGTATGTTCTGCAGCTGTTAAGTCTTTTAACGACAATGTCTTTTCTGCCACAAGAACTGGCTACTTGATTCATGATTATGTAATTATGGTCGTCTTGAACAAACAAATTAAGAGATGAATTTGGCGCGATTGGAGCACTGGATAAGAACGAATAGGCAATCTTTGTTGTGATTCGACCCGAGAACCTTACTGTCAAGCTTGTCAAATAGTAGAAATCACTTAATTTTGTATATAATGCATTGTAATCAATAGAGTAGATGTTTAGATGGACGTTGACATTGATTATTGTAGTGTGGAAAAAGCTTCCAAGTTGTTCCGTTAAAGATAAATCAAACACGTCGCTACTCCTAAAATGTCTGCATTTTTCATACATTGATTTTGACGTGAGAGCTAAATTAAACTTGGCTTTTTGGTTTAATTGCAAGTTAACAATCACCAAAATATCATTTGGTAAGTTAGATAAATGCATCTCTTTCCAGTTGCAAGAGCAAGATAAAGAAAGGTGGATACATAACACTACAGCCCCTTTTTATGCCAGAGTAAATAACATGAAACACTAAAAGGGTACACGAATTCGTGATTATAGTTCATTGGTACAGGAGATGGCGACTTAATCGCTTCTTTTTCCATTTTTTAAATGTTTTTGCTCAATCTTAATGCTCAACTGAAGACATTGAAGAGAAGAATGTAAGTTGTTTCTGCAAACTATACATATACATGATATTGATTTTTATTTTAGTTGTGACATAGCAATGAGAACACGTCGATTTTGATATAATATATATAATCTTTAAAAAAAATGTACATGCTACACTAATGAAGGCTTTACCGAGTAGCACATAAGACCTCTGCCAAGAGCTTTTAGTGGGAACGTCACCTACGCAACATCTCAAAGATTCGCAGAATGTTTCAAGATGGAAAGTACGGAGGCAAACGAAAAAGTGGAGTCCTTTTTCTTTTTTTTTATATTCATAGGACACAGCCTAGCTAACTCGTAAGACCTCTGCCAAGAGCTTTTAGTGGGAACGTCACCTACGCAACGTCTCAAAGGTTCTCAGAATGTTTGAAGATGGGAAGCACGGAGGCAAAATTAGTAATGATGGCTTCTGTTGGTGGTATAAGGGTTGAAATTCCCTGCAGCTACAAGCAGCTGCAAAAATGGGTGCCTCTCAATGTTCTACCTCCACGTGGTGCACCTGGCTAGAACTAAACGAACATTGATATAGTGCTAGCGGTACCAAATGACGGTTTTGGATAATATTTTTCTGCCTTATTCTTCATTTCTTCTATTGTAATCAATCATGAAGCTCTCAGACTGCCATTATGTCTATAGTAGAATATCCAAATATGGACATTGTCCTTCTAAGTTTACAATCAGTTATTGCGACTAAATCTAATACAATCATTCAAACCATAACATACCAAATGAAATTAGCAAAACCGCCATTTAGCACCGTTTGCATTGTATAATAGTACTAATACCATCTTTATGCTCTACAAAAACAATCTATTTTGAAAATTTAGACCACAAGTTATCTCTGGGATTTTTTTTTTTCTCTGAAGCTGGACTATTCCCAGCACAATGTTTCGCGAATAATGTTGTATTTGATTATTCAGAATGAGCAGCAATTATTATATATAAGCGTTACTTAGTTAGAATATTAAACGTATACTACATTTTAATCAGCAACTATAGCATGTATCCTTTACGCACAATTACTTTGAATATTCTATAGGTCTCCCAACCAATCCTGGTCTAATGTTTCATACGGGGTTAGTAAATTGCATTCAAAAACAGTTGATCTAGCTGATGAATGTCAAAATTCAATGTCAATGATGTTGCTACATTTCGTGTCTTTTTCAGCTTATAACTCTCATTAACAAAAAAGCTTGATGTCTATTTATTGAACATACCAAACTCTTTTGTGTTAGTGATACAGTGTCAATACTTTGTAATTAACATTCGATTAGCTCTCTTAATTCTACTTGGTATGAGGAAATGTTGGTAGAGTTTATTCTTTAGTGAAAAAAGGACATCACATGAGTTGCACAAATCTTACTATAGTGGTAAAATTGAGATGGTCCGTGCCATTCAATGATAAAGTAACGTTTACGAAAAAAAAAATAGATGTAGATAAAAGCCTTTATTATAAAGTGCATAGCTTTTTGCGCATAGTAGAAATGCGTAGAGTAAATACGAGTTTAGTTTGCAGTTATCATGGTAATAGAGTTCATGTAATGCTAGCCCTTAGTCATCATGGTAGTAGACTTGAGTAGAAACACCAATTAGCGCAAGCACAGACATTTTTCAGAAGTATAGAATAATCAACAATGGAATAGCCTAGGAAAACGTGGCAATGCATAACATGCCAAGCTACGACATAGATATTTAGACTAATCACCATCAAACTTTATTTAAGTATAACATTGCAGAAACGTGTACATGAGTATTCGTCAGCCCGCGTATTAAAAGAACTAACTGTGTATAAAGAACCGATAAAGAGCCGTTTATCATTGTGCGTTTTAAAGAGAGGGAAACTGCTTCATTTCCGTTGACGTAGTTGCTTTGTTGAACGAATAAAAAAATAGGCACCGTGTATTATCCCTTTGTAAGGTGTGCACGTTGACATAGTTGGTACTATTGATATATCATGAGGAAGCGTATATTTAAAGTTGCAGCAAGGAAGAAACTCAGTTGATGCATATGACCAATTTTGAACGTTAGTATATGACAATAAAATAGAAGCAATCGCCCAGTTGACACTGTAGATAGCCCTAACAAGGCAACCGATATGATATCAAATATTGTTATAATTGGAATAAGATTATCATATGTACGTGGCCCATATAAACAGTACCATCCTTGTCAAAAACAAGTTGACGCTTTTCAATTAACAAAAAATAAGAGCACTAAACGAGTAAGAAACTGTCAATTTTCATTGGTCAACTGGCAACCGTATCACAACGCTTGGGGTTTATATTTCGGACGATTGCACTAACAATTTGAAGATGCTCTTTGGGTTAGTTTCGCCGTAATATAGCTGTGGGTTCAATCGTGCTGAGTTTTGAAAAACCTGTTGGTTCTGCTAAGCAAGAATTTTTCACCATTTTCCGTACGACTATATAACAGTAGTTCCTAATTAATAGATACTTGAGGTGGGGACCCAGTCTATTAAAACAATTAGATTACATAGATACCTAGTATTATCGGTTAACGAATTAAACCACAGAGGATCAAACATACGAACGCAGGCATTTATTACCCTTCGCGTATATATGATGTACAACAAGCTTATTTGATATGAATGATAGAGCTTGAAGGCATATATGGCTCATATTATAATACTTTATTGACAGTTAACAGTAACATCGTTTTTAAATCTGCTGCTTGTACTATCATCATTTGAAATAACCATTATATCAACTACTTCTCAATTATCCGAGAAAGATAGTTGAAATATCTTATAAAACGGTCCAATCTGCGTTATAAAATAATCTAAACGAGAAGGATCGCATGCTGTTTCTGATTCGTCAAGTGCAAAAACTATAGCTGCTCTGTGAAACCATTCAATTAAAGGCTCCAGTTTTTTTTTTTTTTTTTTTTTTTTTTTCACTTCAGACTTTTTCTTATTTTCGGCTTTCTCTCTCTCCATTTGAGCAGGTTCTTTATTCCACTTTCTTGAGAAAAAAAAATAAAGAACATCCAAGCTTTTATATTCTATGTATATGTATCCTGTCATAGCGAGTAATACAACAGTAGAAGCCAATACGAATTTAACCTCCACAACGCATATGCCCCGTAACAGAAGTGCATCCACTACATCAACCAGTAGCTCACCTCCTGCTTTATTGACTCGAGGATTTGCCAGCCTTCGACGTGCTCACCGCCGCCTATCTACTTCCTCTCCTTCCTCACCTATTCAGCAAGAAATTACAAATACTACACCAGAAGCAAGCTTGAGTGACAGTTCTTCTATTCGAGATACAAGACCAACTGAACAGGATAGTGCTCCAGTTGTGCGACCACGCATTCGATTAGTTCCTAATGTCGGATTATCAAGTCGTAGTTTTGTATTTGAAGTGATTGACCGAGAGCTGGAGCCTGGAGTGACATACCGTATTGGGCGTTTTTCTGACAGAAACGCTTTATCAGATAGATTATCTTTTAAAAGCAAGGTTGTGAGTCGAAGCCATGCTGAAATCTGGACTGAACAGGGAAAAGTATGCCTATTTTATTTCAGATATGGGTAATCAATTACTGATAAATTTCATTTTGAAAAGGTCTTTATCCGTGACATAGGTTCTTCAAGTGGAACATTCTTGAACCGAATTAGACTCAGTCCACCTAGTCGCACTAGTGCTCCTCATGAAGTCAAGGATGGAGATGCTATTCAATTAGGTGTCGATTATCAAGGTGGTATCGAATCTATCTATCGTGCTGTGCGTATCCGAGTAGAAATCAATCGACAATCACCCAATGTAAATAATGCTTTCTCTCGTGCTGCCTTCCAACAACTACGTAGCCATCTTGTCGGCACTGCCGCCACCTCTCAACCATCAGAACAGCTTATTCAACCTGCCGATTTGGGACTTCATAGAGAACCTACCAAAGTGCACGAATGTGCAAATGATATCGTAACAGCGCCTGACTCGCCCAAGCAATTACCGTTATCTGATACAAAGAACCGCCATATGCCAACTGATGTGTCACGAGCAGATATTCAAGAGTGCTGCATCTGTCTATATGCCATTGCCCCATTTCAAGCTTTATTTATTGCTCCTTGCTCTCATATCTTTCATTTCAAATGTTTGCGACCCATTGTTTTCCAGAATTACCCAGGCTTTTCGTGTCCGCTCTGTCGTAATTATTCCGATTTAGAAGCAAGCGTAGCTGTCGAAGTAGATGAAGTCTTGGAAGCAATGAATACAGCAAAAGAACAGCAGAAACAATCTACTATTCCACCTATTCATACAGTGCCAGAATTGAATGAAGATGAAGAAGAGGAAGGATCGGAAGAACAAGCACCTCCACACATACGTGTTTCTACAGAAGATTCTTTACGGCAAAGCACTAATAATCACTCAGAGCAAAGCAGCGAAATTGATGATGAAGAGCAAGACGTGAGAGGGAGCGAGGTAATCAAGAATGCCTTACACAACCCTACTTCAGCTGCTGGAGGCACAACACCACCTGTGCCCTACATAAATGTACCAGAGGACAATGATCATGCCGCCTTACCTCATGTACCAAGCTCCTCTGGTTCTGCATCACCTTCTCAGCCTATTAGTATGACCGGCGATAGCCATCCAGGGCAAGGTCGAGCTAGAGAAACGTTATTATCAAGAACTCTGGTTGGATCACCTATTCTTGAGTCAAATGCAGTGTCTGCTGATAGTAATGCATAGATAAGATTACTATATGTTTACACGCGTCTTTTAATACAAAGATTACCTTCGCATTCACTTCATGTCCTACTACTATTATCAGCAAACACACAGTATTTAGACGCTTTATACACTTTATCATTATCATATTTCGAGTTAGAAGAAAATAAATGTATTTATAGTATGAATGATTACATGTTAAATATTCGTAAAAGCCCAATCTTATCTTATTTGACATTCTTCTTTTGAAAAAGTAGACAGAAGAATACAACAGCCAATGTGTATTATGAAGGTATTTAATTAAACAAATGTACAGACGCTAATCGAAACAAAGCCTAGTTGAATTTTACAGAATATAGAAGCTCATTTTATCCAGGAGCTACTATATATATATGTGACATTAAACCAAGACCGATTGAAATCATAAGTGGTAGACCAATTTTTTTTTCTTTTACAGACTGCGACTCAAAATATCATTCTTAAAAATTGAAGCACGCGACAAGCACCAGTTTGTGGTTAAATAGCATAAGATAATGTGTGGATATTTTAATTCTCTTGCAATCATGTGTATTTGAAATAAGAATACCCTGCTTTAGAGTTTAAAAACCGCTACATCGTTGGAGCTTACTAGAGACATTCCATTTTGCTCCGTAGCTTTTTTGATGTTTTCAATTAAAAATAATGCGTTGTGTTGTATCCATGTCAAGTTTCGAAACGATCTCTCGGCTAATTGTCCAAAGAGAGATTGTTTTATAGTTTGTTGTTAATTGAACGAGCCAGAAATTCTCATCAACAACAACAGCGACCAACGTTGAATGTAGTACTCTATTAAAAATTGATATAAAAATAAATCGTAATGCAGCAATATAAATAAACAATTTAAAAAAAAATTGTAATGCAGATGACGAACGTCGAACTGTATTTTGCTTGGTTAATGTAAGCTGTAGAGCTCTTGGTTTCCTTCCAAATTACATCCGTTGTGTAAGATGATGAAACGCAAAAACTTTGCTTCAGAGAATAAAAATCCCATACTATCGAAATTCATTATAGCCTGTCTATACGCTAAGGTATAGTTACAAAGTTATTTGACTAAAAAGAGCTATTTACTATAGACTATTGTTGGCCTATATGCAATTTAAAATTTGAAGAATATTGGTCGAAAACATCATGAGGGGGAGGGAGTAAACCAATGAAATGAAATGCATTCGTTTATCATGTCTGCAGTAGGTTCTCAATAGAATATCTGTTAAAGACGTTATAATGAAGTTAGAAAGATACTATTATAAGGACAAAAATACATATACAGTGATAATATGATAATACATAACGCTGTATCCATTTTTCAGTACAAACAATATTATCAAAATATCAATTATATACATATACATATATACCCTATATCGTTTTTCTTATTCATAATGTACTATATGAGTAAAGAACTTGGTTTATTGTTGAGTAAAAAAAAAAAGAGGGGGGGGGGGGGAGGGAGAATGGGTATGAGTAGTTAATAGTTTTCTAAGATCCAAAAGTAAGTGGTCTTTCCAATATTTCGCGAATGATAGAAGACGCTCCTTCTGTGGGTGTTCTCACTGTTAAACGATACATCTACAAGTAAAGCATGTTAGTTGATTTACAACTCGTATAAAGTTGCACTTACATTTTGTTCCAAGTTTGGCTCCAACCGTAACAAGATGCCAATTTTTCCGCCTTGCTTTCCAGAATCTACAATACCCGCGCCAACAAAATTATTTGGGTTTGGATCCACTCCAGTCAGCAAGCCAATGCCAAATCCTTGCAAGATGGAAGTAGTAGTAGCAAGTTGAATAGGAACTTCACTCTTGAATATAACTTGGTTTTCACGAGGTGCACCGCCAATTTGATTCCAACGCTTGAAAAAGTTAGTACCGTCCATGGTTGTGATAGGCTCTTGAAACTTGGTTAATACAACTGGCAATTTCAGGTGTAACACTTGAGTTTCAGGTCCAACCGTGTAAGAGACAAACACTTCGGGTGAGGTGTTAAATACATCGATACATTCTATTGTAATAAGGCGCTGAAGCTGGGATCCTGCAGAAAGTAAATTGTTACCCTCTAGAGGTGTTAAATTTGTTTCTACGCCATCCACAGGTGTAATCATCACATTAATATCTGACATGATGTATTGCGTCTTGTTGGTTAAATAGAGTGCAACTCGGCCTTGGGATCCATGATATTCAGACTTGACTGAAACTTGCATTTGAGAATCTTCATATAAAACGCCTTCAGAGTTATATTGAAGAAGATTGTAGCCTAATTCATATCCTGGAGCTAAAGGAACGTTGGTATTAATGTTGGAAATCTGGAGCGGGGCAGAAGTGGGGGCATCCAAAGTGAGATCATTAAAGTTAAGTAAATCAGGTTCTTCACTCAGCTGTGACATGGTAGCAGGCATCGTGTTTGAACGTGTAGGCATATTGGAAGCTACCAAAGGCGAGGATGTACTGTTAGTGGTTGTCTGGATATTATCAACAGAACTTGAGCGAACAGAGACCATACGCTTGAGACTGTCTTGACGTTCCATGTTAGCTTCGCGACCACCGATGACCCATACACGCTTATCCTCTGTGTCGCCTTGCTTCTGGTTCAACTTGAGCAAAAGTGTCGATTCTCTTTCAGGGAATGGTGGCATTTCTTCACATACAGTTTGGAGCATATCGTCAGTAGGCATGGTTGAGATTGAGAAATACTCGCAAGCGCGTTGCTGAAGTTCTGCATCCAAGACATATCGATATTGGTTAAGAACAGGCAAGATCTGTCCCTTGATTTCAGGGAAGAGGTTAACAAATTTGACGTAAGTAGTCAAGAGCAAAGCACGAGTTTGCAGTGAGCAAAGGTTAAATTTAGCATGAACAGCGTTAAATTGCTCGATGGGACTGCAGCCATTGATATTGGCAATTAAATGACCAAACTCACCAAGAATGTATCCACCAACTTTGACCATGGTTTCATTGTATTGAGGAGATCCTAGGTAGTTTAATACCGTTTTTGCAGCATATTCTTGTAATTCCTCATTATTAGTGACAATCTGGACAACACGGAACCAAACTTCTTCGCCAACTTGTTCACCAGCGGTTGAAATCAATTGCAAAATGATATCCACGTACCATGAATAGGTGGAAGCAAATTTCTCGGCCAGAATGGCAATTTTTAGCACCATTTCTTCTCTCATGGCATAATCAGCTACCTGCAGATATCTCAATAACTCGGAAACTACAACCTTGGCGTTGGAAGTATCACACATGGAGTATAACAAATCTAAGCCTCGTCGACGAACACTGATATCCTTATCGCGCAATGACATTAAAATGGTTTCTTGATGACGCTTGATAGGCTCGAGTGAATCTACACAAGCTGCTAAATGAGCCATGGTTTCTAAACCAAGGTATCTCACATTGGTCTCTTTGCTGGAAATGAATCGACCCAAAAGTGCTGCAGCTTGAGCGCAGATAGTTGAATTGCTGTCGAGATGAATGGCGAGATTAATAGCCTCAAATAAAACTGCATTTTGAGCATTACTGTGTTGGACATTCTTGGGTGCATCTTGGGAGTTGGTTATGATAATCTGTAAAAGCTCACTAATATCAGAACGTAACTTTGCATCATCTACAAATTATATTAATAAAGATTGATGTTTTTTTTTTCTTCTTATAAAGTACCTGGTGGAGGGTAATATTGGAGAAGGCGAAGACACTTGACTTGCAACCAAGGCGTTGGTACCTTATAGTAGATATAATCCATGCTATAATCTCTTTCGATCAAGATCTATATACCATGTTCAGTGGGAGGTGTTTGCGACGATCATGACACCAGGTACTTACTCTCTTTAAACGATTAACTGCTCTTTCATAACAGCCACTATATTCTACTGGGAAACTTTGAGCTAAAGCTAAAACTAACGTGGTAACACTTAGTGCAACACCCTATTTTGTTCTATTAGCTTATACTATCAATTCCATTATATAACAATCATACCAGGTCAAATTCATCCATTAGTGAGATAATCCTTTCAGCCCAATCTGTAACTGGAATAACATCTGGATGCTTACGAAACAAACGCAATAGTGTCAATGCTGCCTTCTTTTTCACGAAACTTTTCGAGGTTCTATCGTTCAAAGCAATTAGTTACAATCCGACGCGTGTATGTCGCTTATATTTACGGTGAAATCAGCAATCGATGAACATCTACAGCAAGACTCTCGGCCATTTCTCGACCACCAATGTTAGCAATAGTATGCAACGCTAAACAGTTATTAATTTCGTTCATATCATCCAAATCTTTCTTTGTAGAGTTTACAACCAGTCGCACAAGATCGCTATTCTCGTGGAATAAAAGCGTAACTGCCAAGTAACCCTACATTGATACATAAGAATGATTGAATCAATAAATAGAGAGCACTTACGATCTGTTTCTCGCTGTATTTTTGACTGGAAATGAGATTAACAGCTTCAAGATGGCCAAAATCAATTTCCCAGCCCAGAATATACATGTATAATAACTTGCACACGTATTTCTTCTTTTGATATCCATTCAAATTGCCCTCTGCAGGAATTGTTAGAATTCATCATTAACAGCTTGTCGAAGCTACCTTTGAATTTCGATCTAATATTCGCCATTTCTTTATTGATTCGTTTCTCTTCTAATTCTCGCACACGACCTACAAACAAATAATTGTTAGATTCAAGCTTATCCAGAAGGATATACAGGTACAAAGTAATGCATACATTTTCGAATATCGGCTGTAGTCATCAATTATTAGTAATAGGTCATTTTAATACTGTTAAATACTTACCGATAAACACCGTCAAACCACGCATAGCGCTCATGATGAATAGAAAGAATGTCTATAGATGAAAGAAGAGGGAACGAGGGCCCGAAAACAAGAAAGTAATAAAGCGGAATCTGAATAAGAAGCTGTAGTTTACTACGAGTAACACTGTAGCCAATCAAAAAGTGTGTACTCCTATGCTTCTTCGTCTGACTTAGTAGCATTTGATTTAGAGAAGCACTGGATACAAGACTACCATAAACATCTAAATAATGAAAACAAAACAAATTCAGTTTATTCTTTGTTGAAAGGCTCTAATAGATGCTACAGTTTATTTTATACAAGAATTACTTATCAGACACGATATTTAATTAGGATCCTTCAAAAGATCTATAGATCATTAGAACCAGATCATCCAAAATGTATACCCTTTAGAGCCATTCGCTAAAATGTAATACAACTATTTAAGTTTAACCAAGTAACAGTTCTAAAAGTTACATTAACTCATTTTGAACATGTGCTAATTGTCAAATGCAACATTAATTCGGGATTAGTGGAAAGATCTATAAATTATTATTATTAGACTCAATTTACTGCCCGCCAATAATGCAAAGCGTACTTATTGCCCTTCAACTCAATAACAGTTCTAATCATTCTGATAATCCATCATGAGCTTTTACTGACCATAATATTTAGCATTAGACCAGAACCAATGGAAGGATCAAGAAGAATTAGAAAAGGGGTAAATTCTGAAAAAGTAGTAATGGTATAATGTACAATGAATAGATTTGTTAAACTCTGGTTATAGAAGAGAAATGAGACTTTTTTGTTTAATTGTTTTATACCTATCAGTTTACTTGATGTAATCAAGCATAGTACCTTCAATTTAAGCCTATGAGTAGTATAACTTCATGTGTTTAAATTACCTTGTAACCTACCCTCATATCATATATAACATGTAAAAATATAGATTTATATTGTAACATGTGCCCATACTATGACACGTAGTAGATAAAAGTTCATGCGTACAATACTGTAGGAGAAAATATGACAAAGCTTGCTTTTCAATACGGGCATTTGGGATTTAGACTGACAAGCTCCAATCGAAAATGATCTTTCTTTTTGTATTAATGATACATATATAATTTTATTATGGTAAATTATTGGAAAGCAAAACCTGTTGAACATTCACTAATAGCTTTAAAAAGATTACTACGAAGTTCCTCATAGGATGGATATTGTGGAAGATCAATTTGATTAAAGCTATGTAAACAAATGGAAAAGATTAGTAAAAAAAAAAAAAAATCAAACCATGCTCAGTCAAAACTTACCAAGTATGAGCAGAAGGTAAACGATTCACATCACCAAACTCTTTATGGATTTGGAATTTTTGTACACCATTGGATCCTTGCAATTGGGCAAAACCTTCTAAAGGGACCTTGGAGGTACCAGTCGAGAATTGAAGTAATTTGGCTCTTTCTTCTTGATCAAAGGATCGAACAGCCCGCCAGAACCATTGGATTTGAGGCGATGAGAGGGTATAACCTTCATAAACAGTATTCGCTTTCCATTCGTCGATATCAATATCCGGTAATCCAGAAATCAATAGTTCTAGTTCTTGTTCATTAAAGATTTGGATCAGTTGCTCAGGTATAATGTCGTGGAATCCTTCAAGAAAAGCATTCACTTGATCCTTGATAGCCAAGACAAGTCTTTGTTCGGTAATTAAACTGACATATTCATGCTTATTGGCCTCGGTCACTGGGATATGTCTGCCATTAGGCTTCAAATCAATGATCTTGTTGGTACCGAAATCATCCACTTCAATGCTGAATGTCAAATCAATAATATCAGTAATATCATTATCCAACATCCAAACTAAACTTTTATAATAAGCGGGATCGACAGTCTCTATATCACGGTAATCCACAGACCGTCCAAGCATCAATTTGTAGAATGAACGCGTAAAATAAGCATCCAATAATCTCCCATCATGAATCGCTTTACCAATGATACGGCCCACACACTTGAAATAGTTCAAATGCTCTGAATTAATACCAGATGCGCGATTTGGTTGGTACGTCAGTTTGTCAGCAGCCGAAGTAACAAAAAGAGCATAATTAGGATCAAACATTTGTCGAGCAAGTACAGAGAACCATTCACGAGCAACACCTCCTGCATCCACACCCTCTTCGTTGTGGAACTGTACATTTAGTTTACCGTACTTAATCTCTTTACCAGATAGACCTTGCAGCTTTTGATAAGTATCTTCAAAGACATGCGCGCGACGTACAGTAAGTCTCAAAGGAGGATAGCGCTCACGGGGTTCAGTACGTTTGTGAAGTTGTTGGGCAAAATAGTTTCGCTTATTGTCAAATTCGAGCATCTTGGGATTGTGGATAAGCAGCGAGAATGAGCCACTCATCAAAGAAGGGTTGTTGCGCACCATAATGTTCAATATCTTCTTGTGTTCTTCTGTAAAAGTAATGAAGAACTCTTCAGCATGGCCAGCTTCTTGCGTGGTGTTAATGTATCCTTTATTGGTGGAATATTTGGATACGGCCATAAAGGATTCCACCAAGGGTAGCAACACAGAGGCCACATTGATCAAGTCTTCTCTGTCACGAATGACCTTTAAGCATGCGCCCAACATCTTCCATAGAGGTAAAAAGTCCAGCTTATTATAAATTTCCAGTACAGCTTTCTCATTTTCGGCTTGAGTAGTGGTGGCATTGCGTTTACGTGTGTACAGGTAATCCATCGCTTTCAAAACACGTAATAATCTAGCTTGATGAGATGTAGTAGCAGAGAATTGTGCAAGAGCGGCGCCTTCCAATTCAGCTCCAATCTTTAATGTGTCTAGAATCGAAAGTAGCTGTTTGATATCAATGATGATTTGCCTGCCACATTCATTTGCTGTAGAGGTCAATCCTTCAATGATCGTGTCAAGTGCACCATCCAAATGTGACAAGTATGAAAGGACACTGACTGTGTATTGAAAAGTGTGACTGGAACACTCGCCAACTGAGAGAACATCAACAATTCGCTCAAGATATTGCGCAGGAATAACCGGAGGCTTTGGTGTACGATGGTTTGGCTTTTCATTAGTATCATCATTCGTCTTGTTATCATCAGTCTTTTCCTTGTACTTTCTGACCAAACTTGGAAAAGGTCGGCATATAGTAGCTAGCAAGTTCATAAGCTGCTCCATAAGAGTGACATTTGCCAGAAACGTAGGTTGGTCAAGAAGTCCAATCAATGTCAAGATAGGATACTTTGTTGAATCGCCACTAAAGGTTTTTGTTTTTGATTTGCGACTACTGGTAGAATGGCGGCGCTTCATAGATCCAGTATTCGTGCTTTCGGTGAAGAAATAGGCCAAAGAGCGATCGTTCCAGGTCACTACATAATACAGGATCTCTAGGCACCGTTGGATAATCAGATTAGGTACGTTTTCAGCAGCAGCAGCAGCGGGCTTTGCAATGACAGAATCTTCCATGCGACTTGTGGGTTGCCTGTTGTTCTTTTGAGCTGTCATTTGCATAAAGGTGCGATCTACAGCAGCTAAATCCGTATTACCATCTCGTAAGATAGAAATAAGCAACGTAAGCAGGTCTCTTCGAGTCTTGCTGTTCTCGCACAAATTCAGCAAAAGTCTATTCAACAAAGCTTTGGAGATGGACTGTGGAACAAATATCAAACGAGCAAGTGTAGCAAGCTGAGTACGATCTACGATACGAATAGCATCGCGGTGAACCATACCCTTGCGTGATTTTGAGCTGTTATGATTTGCGCTAGTATCAGCACGATTACCTTCAGTTGTTCTGCCAATTCGCCAGGTTGTATGAGCGCTATCGCGGGTTGGTGTGGGACCATTACCGAAAGCATGTGCAGCCAGGCCCAGATTAGGATGCATTTGAATACCTTCAAGCTCAGTTACATTGACTGCAGAGTTGGGAATAGATGAATGACGTCTGGTTCCTTGTTGATTAGAAATCAGCTGGTCCATATCATCTGTATTCAAAAAGGCTCTGGATTGGCGATGATTACGACTATCTTGGCGAAGGACTTCAGTACGGATATCAGATGGCAAAGCTGCCAAAAATTCAGGACTCAATTCATATTCTTCAATACTTTGAATAGAGGAGCGGCGCTCAGCCATCTGCTGGCTAAGCACCTCGGCACGAAGGTCATCGGGCAAGGCTTCCAGAAATTCTACATCAATACCGGTTCCAGTAATATCCACCTCTTCACCATTCACCATTACAGTGACACGTTCTTCGGGGTCCTCTTGTATTTCTTCTTCCTCTTCTTCTTCTTCCTCTTCAGCAGGTTCACCATTTTCTATTTCAATTCCCCAAGGAATATCACCCACACCTCTATCGGTAGTAGGACTCTCTGGAACTGTCTCAGCATTATCTTCGTTAATAACGCTAATTCCCTGTTCCTTTTCTTCCTGAGCAATCTTGATCAATCGAGCAATTAAGGTGTTTGTTAACTTGGATGCTTTGGCAGAGGCTACAGCAGAAATATAGACCATTTGAACCTCTTGGATCCATCGATCAGCGGTTTGCATAGGCTGGAACTCCTTTAAAATGCTTAAAGTGTCTTTGTTACTTTGATCGACATCATTAGTACCATCACCATTTAAAGCGGTAGCACCAACAGTAGGGCTAGAAGAACTAGCATTGTTTGATGTGCTTTCGCCTTGATCTTGCTGCCTTTGCTGATGCTGATTCAACAGGCTCTCAAGTATTCTAACAGCGCTTCCACCAATGATATCTTCATAGGCTTGCAAGTGATTGCTATTAGCACCAGACAAGATAGCGGTTTCGGCGGATAAAGATCCGTCTGCAGATGCAGATGCGTTTATGTTGGTAGCAGCACTTCTCAAAAGAGGATGGAGAATGACACTGTCTCTATCAAAAGAACGGCCAGCCCCACTACTGATACCAGTAGCATTGTTCAACGAGCCTCTCACTGTGGGATTAATCAATTGAGTCACTATTAGGAAATTAAGTGTGAGTACAAGAATTTTCATCATGTTTATTACTCTTACCATCTCTACGAGCGCCGTTTTGGAATAGTTCGACTAGATAGACATGGTGGTTTAGCATGTTTTAGTTTCAGCATTGTTATTATACTTACGGTTACGTTCTACATCTTCCAATTCTTCAGCATTAAGCTCAGATCCTTGCTCAGATTCAGAGTTAGAAGAATCATCGGTTGTATCAATATCCATAACATCATTGTCAGTCTAATAAAGAAGGGGTTAGATTGTCATTCATAATCAAGCATCTGCTTATTTACCATGATTTCAGCTTCGATGAGTTGTCTCTGGCGACGATTACGTCTGTCATGTTGAGAGCGTAGCAGGAAATCAGGACCATCAGTGATATCATCCAGTTGCCAAGGCATATCTCTATCATTTTCAGAGTGTATTGATTCACTTCTATCTGAATTCAATGATTCATTACCGGTTTCATATTCACTTGAAGAGTAAGACATGCCAGAATCACTGTCTGAATCTGTGTCTGAATCTGTTTCTTCGCTCTAGAGCAGTGGTTAAGTACACACATTCCTATTACTAGTGAATTAAGAACCTTACATTATCTTCTTCCTCAGTATCCGAATGATGGAATCTATGGCTTCTCATGAGATCGTCCATTTCTTGATCTTCTGCAGCTTCTTCACCTTCAGAACTACTGACTGTTTCAAATCCATCTCCACTTTCTGAAGAATCATCAATCACTTCATCGCCAGAGCTAGCCATCTCCATGTCATCATCTGAATCTTCTTCAGACGATTCTTCTTCCTCTAGAGCAGTACCATCAAACATGGCGAGGGAAGAGTTTCTATAAAGATCATTTACTTCATCCTCTGCATCCGCATTGTCTTCGTCTGTATCCATAGGTAGATAATCCTCCTCCTCTTCTTCTTCTTCTTCTTCATCATCATCATCCACACTGTCTTCACCTGCGCGAACAGCAGCCATAGCATCAGTAGCAGCATCAATTGTTTCTTGTTTGACCTGTTTTTCTTCATCGGCGGCGGACCGATCGATGCGAATGGCCAACTTGGTGAGCTGTTCCAAAGGTCTCAGGATGGAATTCAATATTAGCTTGGCGTGAGGATAATTGACATCCACATCACTCATCACAGAGATCAAGATGGGTACAAAGTTCATATCGAGCATTAGTTTGGCTACGACCATGACTGTATCCTCTTTGATATTCAAGCCTGGATTAATGGAAGTAGGACGTGCGTTGAGGATACGGTGGCAAAGTTCGGTCAAAGCAAAGTAGTGATTATATTTTGTACTAGTTGAGGCGTCTGATTGAAGCGCATCTTTGAAAGAACGGTACACTACATCAAGAACATGTTTTCGCACCTTAGACAACATGGTAGCATGATGGTCCTTGTCAGCAAAACTGTCTTGGTAATGGATGTGCGTTGTATCATAGCACATACCCACCAATAAAGAAGTTACCCACATAGAGATACCTTGCTTCTTGCGCTCTTGATCGTTGGATGCATGGATAGCATTATAAGGTAATAGCATATTAACTAGCTTGTAATGAATTGATTGGCGAACGTGACTATGATTGGAACCATGATCCAGAGCTTCAGTGGAAAAGTTCATAATATCGTACTTGCACGACTGATAGGAGGAAACAAGCTCAAAAATACATTGCAATAAGAATCCAGTATAAGCGATCTTAATATTGGATTCATCGTCGTCTTCGTTTTCTTGTTGGATCTGTACAAGCTGATTGAGTAGGAAATGTATAACAATGGATGAGTGTTCGTTATTGATGCTTTCTTGTACGCTTTCTTTTTGCTGAGATGGATCCAAGTAACGGATATTCTTGATATTACCCGAGTTATAATTCGACAAGCGACATAATTGAGTGCTAACATCTAGGAACGATTCTGGATCACGTAATGCTACATTGTTATTGTTTCTTATAAAGGTAGCTGCGTCCAAGTAACGTGTATTAGGCACAGTAAACCAGAAAGAAAACCATTCACGCATGCAGCCCATTAATACAGACTTGTTCTCAATAATGTGACGCAGAATCATGATAATATACGTTTGTTGAACCTTCAGTGCCTCAAAACTTTTGCTGGGACGTTTGAAAAGTGCTTCAAGACCACCAAGTTCTACAAACTGTAGAGCAGCAGCGTGATGCTTCGTCAAACGTACGATGATACGTAGAGTAGCAATCAGATTGTCTTGCGACAAGGAATCTAATTGGAGCAGATCAATACAATAGGTCATTAACGTAGTTCTGTTTTCGGGTGTAACAATCGCTGGAGTAGTGGGTTTATCATGACTACTTGTTTCAGGTAGAGACCCATCTACGTTGGGTAATGGTGCTTCAACAGGTTCATCTGATTGAGCTAAGCCAGCTTCCAAGATTAAAAAGAGTGTAGTGAGCCATTTGGGATCAGGGAAATCAGGATACTTTACAACCAGATCCAAGAAGTCAAACCAATCCATATAACCAGACATAGTTGTGATCAATAGAGACATGACATCCTGCATAGCTGGTTCACGCAACATGAGAGCAAAAATACGGATCTTGTTGATAGAAGATTCAAACAAGGACCGTTTGTCAGTGATCGTACTAGCTGCACCGCCGAAAAAGAGATACATTGTTTGCTTTGTGTTTTCAGGCAAGCGATCTGGATCTCCACAGCATAGAACAGCCATCAAATCACGTACTTCAAAATCGATATCATTACGCTCATCTACTAGATGAGCAAGAATGGGTGGAATCTGGGTGCGCATCATTGTACGTTTTTGATCTAATTGTTGTAAGGTATCATTTGCTTTTTTGGAGTCGTTTGAAACAGCATAATTCTTTTCACCGGCAAAAAGTGTATTTAGTTCATCGTCTCCATGTTCATCTTCATCCATCGAGCTATACAAACTCACATTTGCTTCGTCCTCCGTGTCAATGTCTTCATACTGGTCATCGTCATCTTCAGCATTGTTGGTTCCTTCTGTGGGAGCTTCTTGAACAGCTCGACCAATGGAAGGAGTTCGGATAGCAGATGGTTCATATCTTGATAGTGTTAAAGCAGTCTGAGCAAGATTATTGTTTTCTCGCAGCAATTCAGTGGCTATACTTTGATCGTACCACATGTTAACTAATATACGAACACCAGCCTCGAATTCTTGATCAGTCAAAGGGTTTGAGCTTTGCAAATCTGGAGAGATTTCCAACTGAGGAGGCCCAGACTGCACAGGATGCTCAACAAGACTACGACTAAACAGATTATCTAATGCGCAAAGGCCATACTCAAATGAACTAAGGGCAGTTTCTACGCGATCTGGTTCAAATCCCATTGCAATCAATTCTCGACGGTTCATTTCATAATGAGGATTGCTATTCGAAGGTGCGTTTTTAACTAAAGCTTTGTTACTACGAGGTCGTTCGCCTTCTGCTTTCAGATTTTGTGTGACACATTTCAGTAATGAATGTAGCACATGCCTTGAGAACTTGTCTAACATGGGGCTTTCAAGATACTGGCATAAACACGACAGTTTAAGCTGCATCGATGCCATCCAGTGGTGAGGATTAAGCTGTTTGCCGAGACGATCTGGTTGTGAATGAGTAAGCAGTACTGTATGTGGCGAGTTGTGGAATAATTTGGATGACCCCAAATGGTGAAGAATCGCCAATAGCAGTTCAATACAGGTATTTATACGTTGGAGTAGAGATTCGTCTTGATTCTCGGCCTTCATCTCGTTTTCAGCTGCTTGCCAGAATTGAGATAGCAGAGTCACTGCAAGCATCTCGACATTACCCTTCATATCAAAGGCAACTGCAATAGGCGTTTCAAGTGCAGTACGTGATCTATCATCCAGCAGCAGCATAGATATCATGGAAAACATGGACGCGTAATAATCATATTTACAAAGAGGGCCATCCTGTTCCATATAATGAAGACTTGTATGAAACATTTGAGCAATATCACGAGCGACCAGTTTGGCACGAGTGGCTGTAGAGTGTTTCGAGGAGGAGGATAAAGGTCGACGACTAACAGATACTTTGATAATGGCTTGCAACACTGGCATTAGCGCAGGGGGGATTTCGCTAAGTACGACTTTAAACCTTCTGACGTTTATTACTCGAGAGTCTTTTAAATCTGCGGCGTCTTTTGATGGTTGATTGGCATACCAGGACTTGGGGACACTTTCTCTCAAAAGAATGTTTTGCCAGACAGTGGTTCTATCCATTCTACGCGTAAGTATATATTGAAATACAACATGATTAATATTTTACCTATGAATGTCACCAAGAAGCAGGATCATGTTGCCATACTCTTCATTTTCCGTCACGCACCATTCAACCAGTTTGGCAGCATACTTGGTATTGGTCAAGGTAGCAGAAGCAAAGACAGTAGATAATAGACCAACATAACCAAACAGGATACTGAACTTTTTAAATAACGCGTTTCCTCTCTGAGCCGATTCTTCATCTTTGCCTAGTATTGTATAAGTACCTTTTGTGTTGTAATATACATCAAATCACTCACCATTTGCCTCTATATACTCATATATGGTGCTTTTCTTCATGTCCAAGTCTGAGAATATGAACCTTGATGATTCATACACCTTCTTAGCAATAAGATCTGAAAAGGGCATAGGCGAGACATCAGATATCATACGAAACACAAAACTAAGAGAGTCGAATGCGTTAGATACAGAGAAATCGAAAGGAAGCATAGGTAGAGAATAGTATTTCAAGAGTAATTCAGGGCCACCATATTTAACAAACTCTTTTACGTTGTCTGTATTACGTAGAAACCCCTCCAAAAACTAGTAGATAGGTTAGAACGTGTCCATTCAAAGAATCAACAGGCTTACCCTTGAAGCGAGATCCACAAATCCTAGTAACAAGCATTCTGCTCTTTCTGCTGGAGGCTCATCTGTTCTATCTTGATACACCAATTCATGGCAATTATCCAGTGGCTTTCCTTTATCTGACGAGCCTACTTCAATCACCTGCTGTAACAGTTGATTTGCACATTTAAACACTTCTCCCTTGAGTTTTGGATGATGCCTTATCAACTCATCCATGGCAGTGCCCAACACCGTCGCATTTCCTACATCAGATGCATTTGTCACAAAACTAGGCGCTGTCATTAGTTTAAAGAACTGTGGTAGAGGATTTGCTTCATAAAACATTTCCAAGCCAGCTGAGTTGAGACAAACAGCACCAAATGCATGCACAGCAGCTACCAACACTTCACAGACGGGGTGTTGATATGTAGCAAAAGCAGATAGAAAAGTCTGTGGTAGTTGAATTTCTTGTAATACAGACAAAGAGGTTGGTTCGTTATGAATAAACGTAGTAGCCACGTTCACTACAAGCGAAAAAATACTAGGCTTAAACTTGTTATGATACATCAAGATTTTTTTGATTGTGTGAGGGATGCTGGACTCGACAAGGTTGCGTAAACCGTCAGCAGTATCGCTGGACTCCATCATACGAATCAGTAAGCGAAGAGAGCTTTTGATCAGTGATAATGAATCACAATTAGGTTCTTCGTCTTCCTTGGTGGTGGCTATGATATAGTCCACTTGAGTCTGAATCACTTTGAGTAATATATCTAGACCGTTGGCGCTGCAGAATGATGAAAACGATGTATTGACATTATACATGATTGTGTCTAGCAGTTCTACTACTTTGATCAAGGCCTTTTTTTTTAAAAAAGAAAAAAAAATCTGTCAGTGTACTATGCTTTTCAGTAGATATGTATACTACCTTTGTATGTGTAGCGTTTGTAGTAATTGGGCTATCCATCACTTGGATTAGAGTTGACATGATGCCCGCAGACATAAGCATAGTACTACCAGCAGGTGTTTGTAGCAAAAATGAAAGTAAAGTGAATAATGCGTCGAGGAAGTCGGTTGTATAGGCTATGATATAGATTAGTATATAATCAAGCAAAGAATTGCTATACATACGTGTTGAAGGTTGACACAGCTGCCGTAATATATGAAGCAGTATACCGTGATTAGCAGATGCGTTAAAAGCTGCCAACACTTCAGTCACTTTTGTTCGATGTCTTGCAATACCATCCAACGCATATAATGCATAAGTTTGTATATCCTATGTCATACTACGTCAGCTTATTCCCACTGTTGTCTTCTAAATGCTTACTATGGGGATTTGATTGTCATAAGAGATCAACTGGGCAATTTGAGGTACAATATGAGGCTCATAAATAAAAACTCTATTCTGTGCAATTGTTTCTGACATGGTATGAGCTAGTAGAGTATTAGTTTTGTTACGTATTATCTATTGATAGAATCTTACCCATAATGACTATAGAAATAAAACGAATAATCAACAACTGTCTTTTGACAGGTACTTCTGTCATATGGTTGGCAATGCGGATCCTGTTCAGTAACTCGAAATGATATTCTTTGGGGATTTGGTGTTGTTCAACTAAGTTCCAAAACAGTTCTCGATCGCTGTATTCATTAGGCGTGGTGATAATATTTATAGCCTGCAAGCCTTCTTCGCTGCCCTCTCCAGTTCGATAGAAAGACATTGTAAACTTGCTCTCGGTGATTGCTGTATTCGTCGAAGTCAAATCAGCAATAGATCCTCCTCTTGCTAACTCGGTCACTTTATCTTGGTGTGCCAAGAATGCTGACTGGACTGCTCTTGGGTTATTTACGCGTTGTGCTGGCTTTAGCATGAGTCGCAGTACTGCTTCGAGAATATCAATATCTGTCGTGTTGAGTAAATTGTTCAGGTGCTATGTACAAGTGTAAGTATTATGCCATTATTTCAAACGCTATACTAGAGGTTTACCTCATATGAATTGTATATGTTGCGGTTAGTACAGTTTTCAAACAAGAGTTTCGAGAAATTCAATATGGCAAGTATCATTTGCTTGGTTTCTTGGTCAAAAGGCTGTTTCTGAATGCTATTCTCTAACGCATATTCTCGGCATACAGACTCGAGAATGCTATCGAATCTATTGAGTACAGCCGAGAATTGAAACAAATCACTTCTGGGAAATAGCCAAGATTCCATGTTGGCCCATATTTTGATTTGGTTTTGATCGTCATTTAACAAATGCTCGACAGTTGTAGCTAATTCCAAAGGCTTTTAAAGTAAATAGTGAGAACAAAGCGCGAAATAGATTATAGCTACATATATCTAGGTACCAAAGGAAGTGGTTTCCTAATCGAAACTCTAGTAATCTTCATTTACTTGTCTTTCTTTAAAAAAAAGAATAGTATATTCGATCAAGATATAGCACGAGTAGAACTTTTTTTCAATGCCATACAGCTTAAAGTTTTTTTTTCAAAAATAGTGAAACACTTGCGGTCACTTGGTTACGTAATACACTGAGCTTTTACGGTTACTACGACCAATATCATGCGGGTACAGCACGCCTGGAAGCAACTCAGCACTCTACACAAATTGATTGGACATTTGCAAGGAATATATGTGGCTCGGCGTGTCGCAGTAACGAAAAGTTGTAGTATTTGGCGCCTCTTCAGTTTCCTATTCGACTTTTGAATAATAAAAAGGTGTCGATGAGCAAAAATTATATTAGCAACGCTTATACAGAATTCACTTGCTTACCGAATGATGCAAAGAACATGCTACAGCTCCTTTAAAAGCCATCGAGTATTCTTTGGCAGAATGTTGACACATCATTCATCTCAGCTTTACAATATGTTCTTCAAAACGTAATAAAAACACAAACGCATACTATAAAACGTAATGAGTAAAGTCACATTAGAGAATATAGCTTCAAGAGTTGTATGTGATGTCGCAAAGAAAAGTTAAACAAATATAGACAAACAAAAGTATGCAATTATAGTAGTGCAAAACAAAGCGACGTAGTGAATAATGTTCAAGAACTTCTAGTAACTCTTAACCAACGAAATGATCTTGAAAGGATTTTTTTTTAGAAACACTACCATATCTCGAGTATCTTATATGCCATAAAATATGTAGAGAGTATTTTGGATTATTGATTGAATCTGCAATAATTATTGACGACGTCTCAAAATACTCTTTTTTAAAGATATGTCGGGATTTCAAATAGATCCTCCCAAGAATGTTGCTCGATAGTTTTTTTGGTCATCATTCAATGATGAGATGTCGGCCAAATGTTATATCAGATCTGCATTTCATATACGTTGAATATACTATGTTAATGCCTTACAGTAAATTATATGTGTCGTGTAAGATAAATCTAATGATCAATAGAGCTTTCGACGGATCCTGCTCGAATGTCGCATCAGATTAGTATGTTTCATATTCAGAATGAATTGCTGTATCTATTTGAGTCTTTGTTTGGTTGTAATACAATTATTATGCGCTAAAAAGCCGTTTCTTTCATAGGGCTGTTATGTCCGCAAACATAGTCTTCCGAACTAAGAGATCATTATCTACCTTCTTTTGGACAAAAATAGTAGTAGTTTGGTTGATTTTTCGTGAATTCTAGAATAAAAGTATATAGTAAATAACCCACGGGTTGAGCTATAGAAACTTATACTCGTTGTACGCGAAAGTTGCTTCCATGATCACTTAGAGTATATAAAGTAGTAATAAGGGGACAATGAAAATAGAATCACGTAGTTTGAGATATATTAAATGCCACCGCATGATTTCAATATGTCAGAAGGCTTAGCTGGTATATCATTGTACTGTAGCAGTCAACTAACAGGATTATATGTAGACTGCATTATGCTAGTCGTCATTATGCCACAAAACTTAGATAAATCCATTCCACTTTATGCGGTAGTTATATATACTACAAATTTAAACAAGTTAATAAACAACGCCGTTGATATCAGCGAATCAAATGTCCAATTATTTCACATGTCCTCCATGAGTATTTTTTACATTTTAATAAATCCACCAACTTGCTTTAAGTATATATTGTTATTCTAATATGACATTAGATCGAGATCAGTGGAGAGATCTATAGGTCTATGATAGATTATTACATGAAAACCATATCAACTATAAACAGTAATTAAAATACTTTTTTTTTTTTTTTTTTTTTTTTTGTATTTTGTACATAAAGGCTCTGGTACGAGTTAAAGACCCACTGAAAAAAAAAGTAGAAGAAACAGGTTTTCCATTAATAAGTTTAAAAGGCTCAGGGTTTCTCGACGTTTTTTAAATGTATTTTTGGATAATGAAAATGTTCAGCTACATAATAAGTATATTATCAAATTGATGATGCAAAAATATCATTATGAATCAAATGATGTAAAAAACGTTTAGTATTCACTTAAAACCATAGTTTATTCTGACGAGAACCTGTCTTTTTTTTTTAAAAAAAATATTCTTATAGCTTATGTGTATTTAAGGTACAAAATACAAACAAATATGTTTACATACTCTCGGGCATGTTAAATATACATAGTCAATAAACTGTGTCTAAAGCTTGAGTCAACATGCCCATAAAAAATATTTAAAATTTTGTACTTGGGAGTATATTTTTGTTGAAATATTTTTGAAATAGGGTCATTTCTAATCTCTGTACATTTCTCAAGCGATTCAAGCTTAGTTTCATGCTTGAGTACCGGTACATGCTCATAATAAACTACTGAGCCCTTTAGAGCTATTATGTGATTAAAGTTCAATATATATAGATATATATATTGTGTTTTAGTTATATTTTGCAGTCGACGGTTTTTATGTAACAATCTACCATAGATCTACAGATCTCTCCACTGATCTCGATCTAATGTCACATTAGAATAACAATATATACTCGAAATGAGTTACTACATCTATTAGAACATATCATAAACTGTAGTGAAATAAATAAATGGCATTACTCATAACTAGTAATAAATGATATGTGTCTCTCTATTATTACACTACCTTTGCATACTTTTTTTTTTTATTAATTGCAGATCATGGTTACTCAGGTTTTACTTTCGGCAAACGGGTTCCAACCAATCCAATCGCCAATCAAGTCCATATCTAATGCTGAGTTATTGCGTAGCGTTGTCATATTTACCTGAATTTGAGATTCATAGATATTATATTTACCATATTTGGAGATCTCATTGTTCTATTGTAATGAAAGCATGCAAGAATATCAGTCGATTTCACAACTAAATCTTCAAGACATTCCAAGGAAGACATGGTACCTGGGGCTTTAAATTGCATTGATTGGCCACCGGATACTTAAATACATGGTTACACACCGCAAAGCACGGTTTTGGGCGCGCAGCTAGACCGCATTTGCCGAGATTTTGAATTCATCCTTTGACGTTCAAGCGATTTCAGTAAAGTGACAAGGTGCAAATCGATATGACGATCTGTAACTATGCTTGTACAAGGTTGAATGGCTCATTGGATGATGCAAATATCAGGCTATTCTTGCTTTTGATGCTGAGAGTTATTTTGCTTTCCATGCGACTATCGATCCAAAAGCAAGGCATACTTCATGACAAATAAACTAGGACCAAATAAACTCAGGACAAGTAGACATTCAAACCCATAAAGTAGCGTGCATTTTTACCGAGTAAAGATGTGCTGATATAAACTTGTTTTGTCGTGTTGGACTAGAGATCAACGAGTAAATCACAAACATATTAAGGATTTTCTTAGTGATACGAAAGCACCAAAATTACAAGAGGAGAAGCTATTCAGGCCATGATGAGTAGGAGTATAGATTATCAATTCTGTATAAAATATAGCGTTCGCTAGAGATGTTCAGTGTTACTCGGCAATAAATAAATAAATTATTACTATATGTGATAGCAAGTCACCTTCACGTTAAACTATAAAATAAGGAGGGGCCTTTTTCCAACTTTCTTTCTTTCTTTTTAGTGTATATAACAATGGATTATCCACTGCATCAGCATTATACAGACCGACACCAAGAAAATACAACTTCTTCCAACAATTACAGATCGTATCAAGTGTTTAATGAAAGACCTGCTTTGATGTATGATAATATGGAAGAACGTTCTTCAAACATGTTACTTACTCGGCCTTCTCAAGACCCTTGGAATCAACAACTTCATTCGTATGATAATGTTCAACATACTCAAATACCAACCATGCCTCATTCTGAGCGTGGTATTGCTGGATTCGTATCCAAACTTTATCAGTAAGCCCCCTTTATTTGATTTGCTCCTTTATTCTTACGTGTACACTAATAAACATACATATTAGATGCTTGCAATCAGTAGAGAATAACCAAAGATACGCAAGGTGGTGTCAGCACGATGGTAAAGATATGTTTGTTATAGATTGCATACCAGGTATATATATAATAATAATAATAACAATAATAATAATAATAATAATATAAAGAGACATTACAAGTACTAACCATTCGTATTTATACAGAGTTTACAGAGTTTGTTTTGCCGCGCCTTTTCAAACATTGCAAATTCCCATCGTTTGTACGCCAACTAAACGTAAGTTGTTTTTTTTTATATATATATATATAGTATTTGAACCCTAATATGCTGTAGATCTACGGCTTTCAAAGAGATACAGATGCAAGAAAGTCGAAAGATACCAAAGATAAAGAATCATGTCGATGGTACCATCCTAATTTTAGACCTGGTCGTCGCGATCTATTTCATTTGATTCGTAGAAAAGCTACGCGTTATTCGAGAAAGAAACGCGTTAAAGCTTCAGTCGAAGAAGATCCTGAAACCATATTACCTTTAGGTTCGGGCGATGAATCTGAAATAGATGATGATAGTCAGAATATGATTCTGCTTGTAAATAATGATGATCAAGAACGCCGTTTATCTTCGGCCTCATCCGTGACTCAATCGATGCAACCTATCGACTATACCTCTGCACCATCTCAATTACAACTGGGTTTCCACGAACCGGAAACGAATACAACTTCTCCAATCGTTCATTTGGATACGGATAATGCTGATATGACGCTGTATCATCATCAAGAGCCTCTAATGCATGATCACAAGGAACAGGAATTCCAAAGGATGCGAAGAGACTTGAATCTTGCTCAGATTCGAAACAATGAATATAAAGCACGTATTCAACAGTTGGAAGCTGCTCTTGATCACTACGTGAAACAAAGCACAATCCAACAGCCAGGTGGTTACATGAGCACGGTATGTACCACTATACCCAACACACTCAACGAAACTTATCTGCACTCGCCTCGACTGGTGACCAATCATCGCCCTATGTTTGAAATGCAAAAGACACCAAGACCAAACTACAATAACTTCTACTTTCATCAACAAGAAGTCAAGCAAGAACAAGACACTTGGTTTCAACATCGTGATTCATTATCAGCTGCTATAGATTCTACCAATGGCATGCCAACTGCCGAGGGTAACACAACCACAGACGTAGTGAAGGAAAGACTAAAAACTGCTTCACCTTTAACCACTAATAACAGAAACGATACCACTAACAAATTAGACTTGAATGGTCATATGAACTTTAATAACTATATGTGAATACTATGTTCATACAAGCTTCTTTTTAATACAACTTACCATGAATTACTATATAAAAAAGCACATTTACCCGTACCAATCTCCGGCTTTATAAGGTTGAAGCTCCATTCATTAAGGTTCCCCGCATCTATCTGCACAGCCCACATCTTTTTGTGCACAGTAATTGCTTCAAAACTAGTGACTATAGCCTTTGATGTAGACACGGCCATTGAACTATAGATTGTAAGCATGAATGAACCCTACACATTTTTTTATTTTTGCCTTTGATTTCTGTCATATTTTTTTTCTTCTCTGTGTGACGGGAATATCCTTCGAGCAGATGATTAACTTCAACCTTTGTTTGAATAATGTAGTACTGGTTGGATCATCACAGTAGAGTGGGAGAATATAACGTAATCGTACATTATTGAGAGCAACATAAATAACGCATGATATAAGGATTATCTCTTTCCTTACATAGTCCGTATTTAGTCCTTTGATGTCACTGGTAGATGATTGAGATAATCTTTTTTTTTTAAAGCAGCTAATTATTTCATGCTTGATTTAGAGGACGCAGATTTTATTGGTAACGGCGATTGAATTGGCTGTTGGTGATGAGCCACTACCATCTCTCTTGACGAATAATATTGAACTTTTAAGATGAGAAGATCAAGATAACGCTTAGTCAAGGTTAAAGCTTTAATGCTTAGTACATTTTGTAGAACATGTTAACTTTATCCGCTACATTAACAAACATACTTGTATGTCTCTGTGATGAAATGCTGCATCTCTCTGACAATAGAACCTTTTTATTATTTAAAACAATGCATTCTTTATTAATACTAGTTTTTTTTTTCTTTCTTTTTGCTTCAATCAAAAGAAAAACAAACTTTATGCAGGTTTAATTACGCTTACTAGTCTCACAATTTGCACTTTACCGTCTTCTAGAATTATTTTTTCCAGTATATAGACATAAAATTATGTTTAGAACATAATTATGCTTCATTTGATTTCGGTGATTGAACATTTTTTCTCTGAACAAGAAATTATTCGGTCCGTCCTAAAGCACATCTAACAGAGGTACAGCTTTCATTTTTGGAGTATTTGTACAACACATCAAGCTCTATGCTTAGCCTAAACGGTCATGCCTGTACGCTTACATGGTAAGGTGATATCTAGCTCTGATCTTAGAGCGTATTTATCCTTTAGAGCAATATACTATAGTATTTTTAGATTTCCTTTGATTCAATTAAAAACTTGTAAGATGCAGTAATGCGATTTATCTTGGCCACCTTCTGAAACCTTTTTCCTCAGTTTTGGAGCATAGGATTTTATTTTACTACTTAGTAAGTTGGCCTTCTACATTGGATACTAGTGGTTTAAAATAAGGTCCCTGGTTCCCTCAAAGAAAAAAAAATCTTGAGTTTAAACAGTTGTCTTTAACTCGGTAATCAATAAAACTATAGCTCTGAATCCGGGGACATACTGAGAATGCAAATCACTCATTCCAATAAACTTTTTTGGCTTATTTTAGCAAATCAAGATTAACTGATTGAGAAGATAGATAAAACTCCGACGGCCCTTTTTTTCTTCTTTGTCTCTCTCCCTCGCCCTCTCTCTCTAGTGCAATATTTTCTATCTTAGTTTTTGCTCAACACGCATTAAATAAACTTTAATTTCAAGTTTTATAAATTCTAAAAAGCTTGAATATGCAGTCGTCGTCCTTTAATGATTTTTATTTTATGACTTTAAATTTTATGGCTGAGCCTAGAAATTTTGCAGCTTAGAAAATTGGGTCATGGTGCATCATTTGACGGGGGCGATCTTGGTTGATCTCGACCTAATGTGGCATCTGATTCGTTGTTCATGTTCAGAATGAGCACCTGAATCGAGTATAAACTCAACTTTAGCTCCTAGTTGTTCATTATTTTATATATTCTCATTTATTACTTTGCATTGTCTCTTTTCGGTTAATTATTTAAATAGTCTGGATCCTAGCCAGAAGCAACCGTCATACAAAACGTGAATCTAGCGCCATTTGCAGTATTTTTAGAATCTGCAGATATTGGTAGTACCCAAATCCATGGTAATGTACGGATACTACTCAATTATGGGATTTCATCTATGCCATGATCTTCATTAACTAAAACCAGAATTACGCCAATATTTCCATTTATATATAAAATCCTAATGATGGGACAAAAGTATAGTGTGTATAACTTGCTCAATGGTGTATGTTTATGCTAAAGTCACTATCCTGAGTTTGGCTTTATATATCTTTCATGACACAACTGTAGTACAATTACATTTCGTTTTCTGGGATTCTGTATTACTTTATTCAACAAAGAGGTATTCAAGTAAGATATTGAATAAGGGAAATGCACGCACTTTGTTATAAAAAAAACGCGCGCAATTAAGTTTGATTTTTTTTTTCTGTGCACAAGCATTTAAAGCGTTACGTATTAGGTTAGAATCCAAGCTTTTGTTTCAGGTTCGCTTTTTTTTTCTTTTTTTTTTATGCACATGCGTTCTATGAGTGGGTTGGATGCATTCAATACACAAAGTGGGACATTTTTTTTTTTTTTTTTTTTTTTTTTTTTTACTACAATATAGGAGAGGCGTAATTAAGATGAAAAAAAGGGAGATTCGTTTCATTTTGCCCGCGGCTGAATAGCTTTCATATATGCAGTTCAAAATGCGGGCAGTGCTGCTATCTAGATAAGTGACTGAGACAATTATATAATGACTGGTACTTTATAATGACAGCCAACACATGTACTTGCTTTTGCAGGTCTCTTAGTCATGTATTCTCTACATATCGTTATTGTAGTAATTCTTGGATTTTTGTTCTTTTTTAACAATTATACAAATCCTAAAGTTTGAGTTTATTCTGTTGATCTGCCAAAGCTTCCGAGTATCAGCATAGCTACACACACCGATCCTTTTGGCATTGGAATATAGATGATGCTGCCATGGCCATAAATGGAATATATCTCGATCAATTGTATATTATATTAAGTTTTATCTGTCGCATGCAGTGAGTTGATGTAACAATAACAATAGGAGTATAGGATCGTCTAGTTAGATATACTTGTTTAATGATGCATTTTGGCACATGTAAAATGAAGCTTCTGAATCGACAATGTTCGAAATTGAAACATTAAAAATTCTGCAAATCATCACTTATGACCTTCTGCTTATTCTATTGAACGCAGATCTGGTATGATCACCTTCTATTACAGTGGCTATGATTCCTTAAAGTGTCAATTCCATTCGTTCGTTCGTTTGTATAATAAGATAGGTACATAAGTCATAAATACAGAAGAATATCCCCTTTCCTTAGCTAAGAAAGGTACATAGTTGCACAGCCACATCGTCTTGACAAGACAGTTTGCTGAATCAGCATTTTTTTCTTTTGGACTTACTATGGATGCCATGGGGTATGAACAAACATGTTCATTGAATATAAGAGATCAATAAATGCAAGTATAAAAAAAAATAGATGAAAATCTGCAGCCAGGCGATACTCTTCTGTATTCCCGTGGTTAATTGATCTTCAAATGACACATAAGATCGATTTGAGCTATGTTTGTTTGTTCTAGGCGTTATACCCTTTACGGTATTTAGACGCGAAAAAAAAATAAGTTCGCTAGGGGACAAAAAAAAAAAAAAAAAAAAAAAAAGTTTGTATTATTTGCTAGAATAAAAGGTGCGGTGTTTATTAATATGTAAACTTACGCTTCGTAGCCTTTTTCATCCTTTCTTCCTTCTCTTATTTCAACATGACAATCATTGATACATCAGATGAACTGTCAGACTCATTATTTGGTAATAGAATATATTTTTTACAGTCAAGTTTCTAGTTCTTAACTCAATGGTAGATTACGATATGCTGCTTGAAGAGAATAAAATAAAGCAAGACGACATTTTCCAAGACCTTTTCGATGACGGTAAAAGAAATAGACCCAAATTAGTGCAATGGGGTCCTCATGATGGACAAGAATCTTTATCAATTGTATCAGTCGTCCTTCAGCATCATGAGGAGGTGGCTCCAATGAAAATTGTGTTTGGCACCATAACGGTTGAAACTGCACAGCAACAATCTACAGACCACTCATCCGTTTGGATCACACTTGCCGCTCCAGTCCCTCCATTACAAGACACACGCTCTGAGACCAACCAAGTACAGCTATCTCTTTGCTTATTTGACTGTGCTGATCCAGACATAGCAGTAGACACCTGGGACATTGGTAAATTCACTTATGTTGATCTTCCAGAAGGTATTTCAAAGCGATCTGATCCTCGGTCTCCGCAATCCTTTTTGTATATGATTTGTTTGTTATCGGATACTTATCTATTTTTTCCTATTAGATAAAACCATTGGTCGCAAAAGAGCTTTATCTTGTGAGCCTGATGAAAGCGCCTTTAAAAAGAGCACCTTTGATGTGAAACTAGGTAACATATACTATAGCATAGGATGAGATGAGATGACTTACTTTTTTTAACAGAAAACGAACATTTAGATGATCAATTACTCAAGCTACTGGCACCCTATGACCCGCTATTAACTGTGGGGCATTCCAACTTGGAACCAAACAGTTGGTTATCACCTGCCAGTACTAATAGTAGTAGCAGTGGCACTCAGGCCAACTATTCAACTTCTAGTATTGCCTCCTACCCATTAGCTGCAAACCATATGGTGCTTCAACAAGGTCTTCTTAATCACAATAGACAACAGGCCTATCATAGGATGCTCCCCAACCAAGCTTCTTACCTTACGAATATGGCGCCTAAGCAAGACATGTACCGAGTGTTTCTGGAAATGCAGCAACGCCAGCGTCAATATCCTATGCAGCACCAGCCCCGTTTAATGTCTCACACAAACTACTATAACAATAGTCATCCCAAGAGCTACAGCAACAATAGTGTGCTTTATAATATGGCAGAACAGCAGCGCCAAAACCAACAATACAACAGAATACAACAACAAAGACAGCATAATAATATATCGTACAATGGTAACTACCCTCCTGTGGATGCACCAAGACGGGCCTCTGCTCCTTCAAGCACCTACACAACCAACAGCAATAGCTGTGCTCTTAACAAGGCCAATCTCAAACTAAATGGTGATCTTATGGACATGGTCATGAACTGGTCTATGCCTGAATGGCAATCTGGCCGTCGACTCGTTCACTTTTGGCGCCGTACGACTGTGGGTGCTGATGGTAACTTGACTCTAGTGGATTGCGGTTTTGAGCCTATGGATCAGCAACTGTATCATCAACAACGGATGCGAGATAATGTCGCAGCCGTTGCCGCGGCTGCCGCTGCCGCTGCCTCTGCTGCTTCTAGTTCTCCTTCCTCGGGAACATCAACATTAAATAACGGAAGCACTAATAATCGTCCTGCAAGTACAACTCCTATAGTCATCTCATGTATATACTGGCGCGAGAGAAATGATTACTTTATCACTTCGGTTGACTGCATCTATTTGTTGGAAAGCTTGATTGGTATTCAGTTTACTGTAGAAGAAAAGAACCGTATTAGACGCAATTTGGAAGGGTTCAGGCCTTTGACTGTTTCAAAGTGCAAAACTGAATGTGCAGACTTTTTCAAATTGATCATGTCATTTCCTCATCCTAAACCGCGCAATATTGAAAAAGATGTCAAGGTGTTCTCTTGGAAGACGCTACCCCATGCTCTAAGAAAGATCATTCGCAAGTATACGCCTTCCTACATCACATCTACACCTTTAGAGCCTATACAACAACAACAACAACAACAACAGCAGCAGCAGCAGCAGCAGCAACAGCAGCATGCAAGACCCATGCCAAACAGCAATACTATGCCTTATACGCCCATATCTTCAAGTGCGCCTCTCCATCATCATCATACTACTACTACCGCTAATAGTCATCATACTACTAGATTTTAAATTAATACAAAACTATGTTAACGGACCGAGAAAGAGAGAGACACAATAATACATACGCAAAGGGGCAGTATTTGTATACTACAAACAGTTACACAGTTCATTCGTTTTGTTTCGTTTTTTAAAAAAACTTTCCTTTTAATCACTACTATGAAGCTTTTGGGTTTTTGGAATAGATAATCATATTGCACAATATAATAAAAAATAATATATGTACAGATCTTTACAAACGCATAGTTATGCAGCAATTTGCATGCTTGACATATTGACAAAGCATGTTCAAAGTATTATCTCCCAAGACTCAAAGGAGGATATGTAAAAATGGTATTATTACTTTTAAGCTTTGTTGGCCTTACCACCCAACTAACTGACAGTCCACGTTCTGGTTTTTTTTTTTTTTTTTCTTCGGAAAGCAAATCTTATATGGAATCCAGCAGTTGAAAATCTGTCCAAAACTTGTGCTATTAAAATGGCTTCTGCAGGTAAATTGATCAAAAAAAAAAGGATCGCTTGATTCTAAATTTTGTTGACTCTTTCATATTTTCAATCTCTAGGTGGCATGGCGCGCATGTTTGTGTATTTAGTGGAGTTCTAAACGCAGATCTCTCTACCTCTCTCTCTCTCTTTTTCTCTCTTTTTTTATTATTATTATTATTATTATTATTTATATACATATATGAATGCTTCCGAAGCTTTACACAAGGTATTTTAATTATAGCATTCAACTATAAACAAGGGAGCAAGTAAACTTAAAAAGTAGTACAGCAACAGGGATTGGCACTTAAGTTAGCATGGAACGCCATAGACGTTAACTTTAACTCAAAATTCTATTGTCCAGAATCAATCCAGTCTATGGTAATTCTGCTATTTAATAGCAGAATTTAACAAGGAGGTGGATGATCATACGATTCTGCCTTTAAAATGCTTGGCATTCATTTTAATGATATGCTCGACTTAGCGATACTTGGTTGAAGCCTTGCATCATTTATCGAATGAAGGTCATTGAACAAACTTTAAAGCAATTAAACAAATTAATCTAGATCTCTCGTCTTGTTTGACGTAGTGATTCATTGTGATTAAGATCTATTAAACTGATGCGACATCAAATCGAAATCTTGCATGATCCAATTTTTTTCAAGGAACGTTCTTTAATCCCCAGTTATCAAAATGTTTAGATACGGAAAATAAATTCTTTAGCGTATGCGTTGGCAATTTAGGAACTTACTGTGAGTTGTAGAAAGTACAATTTTTTTGTTTTGTGCAATATTAACTAGTGAAATATTGCTCTAGAACAATGGAAAAAAAAAAAAAAAAAAAAAAAAAAAAAAAAAAAAAAAAAAACTATATAATATAAACTTCCTAGAGGCTGTCAATTTATATCAAGTGTCGCCTGTATATCCATCACAAAACACTTTTTATTGTCCAATTTTTCACTACGATATCTCTGTTAGTTACTGGAATAGTGATCGTCGTAAAGATTTTCGTTGAGGAAACGCACGAATACGGGCCCAATTACAATTAAGTATATATTTGTTAATTTTTGAAGATAGTATACGATACAGGGAGATAGGTGCATGTCACGCACTAACAAATAAATAAAAATTGTATAAAGGTGTATTTTCTGTCATATTATATACGCTTTGTATACAATCAAAAGTAAACATATTGGCCTAGAGCGTAAAAAGAAAAAGGCTATAATTCTTTATTACTTCAAACCAATAATTTTGACGCGAGGGAAACCATTAATAGGAAGATTCGTATTTAATATTCGCTATAATTTGAAAATAATAAGATAAGCATAGCTAACTAATCTAGGCCACTATTAGTTTCTATATAGTAATAAAAAGCGCCAACCTGTTCCTAAATCTACTCAAGTAAATATTAAATCGTAAGCTAACCCTTTAAATCTTTTTTAAGGTCGTTAAAAGGGGATACAAAGAGAATACGTTATGGAATCGCTTTTGATTGGCTGTTGGGCTTAAGCCTTAGAGGCTTTGATTTATACATCTCCTCAGTATATTAAACTTACAAGATTAATCAACAATGTTTTTTAAAAACTACCTTCAAGTTTGACAAAAAAAATAAAAAAAATAAAATAAAAAAAATAAAAAATAAAGAGCGTGTGTGGGAAAGTTGGTCCGAGGACACATTTTTTCTTAGAATCGGCCATTCTAGCATTTAATTGATTGAATTTAGTCGCATCTAATTGTTTTTACATGTTTTAAATGAAGCACTTTATCTAATAGTGCCATTATTCAACAGCAGTACAATGAGTATATATATTACATTTTAGAGTGATGTAGTAAATTGCATGCATTTTAATAATCTAGATCCATAGATCTCTCAATCGATTTCAGTTAAATTTCATCTGATCAATATTCTATGCATGTAGTATTGAGCTTCTGGTTCCAGGTTTTTATTATTTTATTCGATTAATAGGTGGTTAAGGCAACAAAATGTATAAATTTAACATATTTGCACTCTCCGGGAGTTACCCATCCGTTGTTTACAGAGCTTATATCTACAACTAGCATTATAAATCATTACAATAAAATTCATTCTCTCCCAAAGACTTATAAGATAACAATCTTTGGCCCGAAATCAGTAGTAGAGATATTTCAGAGTAACTAATGCTTCACGCCAATTCCTAGGTTACCATGTAACAATCATAGCGTCTAGCTATTTCATAACCATGTACGCAGTTCAGTGATGATCGTAAACTAAACCAGAATGAACTGATACAGGTCAATATACTGACGGTACAGAAGGTACTCCAGATTACCATAGAGATAAAAAAAAGGGGGGGTTGTTGTTGCAAAAGGAACATATAATAATGACTATGTATACGCCATTATACAAATCATTTGTGATGGTTGACTGTTAAATCTATAATATCGCTGGATCAAGGGTCAACTTTAGAGTCATACTGCAGCAATGTGCTCTTGTTTTTTAACTGTTATCAACATAGAAAAGATGCAGACGTCTTATAGGTGCAAAAGCTAGCCAGTGAAATCACAATTACTCTGTTTTTTTTTCTCACCAGTTAGGCATATCGGATATAATACCGGGTAGAAATCCGAAATAGCGACTATAAAGCGCAGCCAGTTTTTCATTTGAGACGCATAGCTACAGTTCTATGCACTTTAAGCATAGTCATATTATATCCGCTCTACTTGAATATCCTCTTTATTTAAGGATGGACTATTAAATATGATATGAAAGAGGTTTTATTGTCTTCCAATCGCATAAAAGATCAAGGCTGATTGCTATTTTTTTTTCTCACACTCATATACCAATAGCCTTATTGTGAAGGACCGCATATCAGATCAATTAGGAATCAAGGCACTGAGTTTATCAATTGTCATAGGATACCGGTAAAGATGAATAGCATAAGGTACTCAATGCTCCCAGTGGCTTTTATATGACTCTAATATAAACAAAACATGTCATATTTCTAGCAAGGCTCGAAGACTAGCAACAAAGATTACTAATAATCCTATTAAGCTATGCATTGCTAAACCAACTTTTTAAGAGAAGATGCCTTAGTCCGCCCTGACCAGTCTGAAACACGCCATATTAATAGTCTGTCTTTCAAAGAAGACCTCGAGGTTTTATATATCTATTCAGATCAGTTGTATTTTACGCGAAAATATTATTATTCAAATGATGTGTGTTCTAAAAGGGTGTATAGGTATTGAACTTCATGCCTCGGTGCTTAAGCGACGCAAACCAGCTTTTTTTTTGGGGGGAAAAGATCAAGTTTACGAAAGTTGGCCTTTTTTTTTTTTATTCGGGACCTCTCATTGTGAATAATGACAAGTATCGATTGGCTAAAGCTCACTGAATCAGAATACTGCGTACCTAGTACAAAGCCAAAAATTATATATTTTTTGATGCTCCACTTTAGCTTTCTTTTTCTTCTTTCTTTCTTTACTGAACTTTTTTTCTTTTCAAAAATGACTCAACGTGGTAAGTGTCTGTTGTGATTTAGGCATAGAAAAAGTAGGGGTTTTTTTTTTAAAAAAAAAAGCTCAAGTAGCGTTTATCTGCTTCATCTATCGAAATATATTACACACGGTCCCGGATACCGATTGACACTTTTTCTTTTAGAGGTTTATATCGCTGCCGCTGTCCGTACCCCTCTTGGTGGTTTCAACGGCTCCTTATCTTCATTGGCTGCTACCAAGCTCGGTTCTATTGCTATCGAAGGTAATAGTAAGAATGGAGTGGGATGAGCATGTATTGAATGGTATTCTATTTAGCTGCTGTAAAGAAGGTTAATTTGCCTGTTGAGGCTGTTGAAGAAGTCATCTTTGGCTGCGTTTTGTCTGCTGGTCTCGGTCAAAACCCTGCTCGCCAAGCTGCTCTTGGTGCTGGTCTCAAGAATGAGACCATTGCTACTACTGTTAACAAGGTTTGTGCTTCTGGCATGAAGGGTAAGTGCTGTGTGTTTGACGCGTTACTTTTATTGAGTCTAACGCGTATCGCTTAGCTGTTATCTTGGCTGCTCAAACTATTATGCTTGGTAATGCTGATGTGATCGTTGCCGGTGGCATGGAATCCATGAGCAACACACCTTACTATTTGCCCAAGCAGCGTTTCGGTTCTACTTACGGTAATGCCGAAGTTGTTGATGGTATTGTCAAGGATGGTCTTACTGATGTATACAATGACTATTTGATGGGTGTTGCTGCCGAAGAATGTGCTGCTGAATATGACATTTCTCGTGAAGCTCAAGATGATTACGCCGTTGAGTCTTACAAGCGTGCTCAAGCTGCTTTTGCTGCTGGTCATTACAAGGAAGAAATTGTTCCTGTTACTGTTTCTGGTGGTCGTGGTAAGCCTGACCGTGTCATTGTTCAGGATGATGAAGTGGCCAAGTTGAACGAAGAAAAGCTTCGCGCAGTTCGTCCTGCTTTCCAACCCAAGAATGGTACTGTCACAGCTCCCAACTCTTCTCCTCTTTCTGATGGTGCTTCTGCTCTCATCATTGTTTCCAAGGAAGCTGCTGAGAAATATAACCTTCCTTTGATCGCCAAGATCAGTGGTTGGGGCGAAGCTGCTCAAGCTCCTGCTCGCTTCACTACATCTCCTGCCCTTGCTATCCCCAAGGCTATCAAGCACGCTGGTTTAACTCCCGAGGATATTTCTTTCTATGAAATCAACGAGGCTTTCTCTGTCGTTGCCTGTGCCAACAAAAAGATCTTGAACCTTCCTGCCGAGAAAGTGTAAGTTTGGTATAAATATAAACGTGTGTAAACCAAAGACTTATTCTTATGTATTCATATACAGTAACATTTGGGGTGGTGCTGTTGCTATGGGCCATCCTTTGGGTTGTTCCGGTGCTCGTATCATCACTACCCTTTCCTCTGTCTTGAAGAACAAGGATGCCAAGTACGGTGTTGCTGGTGTCTGTAACGGTGGTGGAGGTGCCTCTGCCATTGTCATTGAGCGCTTATGAATCAGACGAAACATTAACAAACTATAACAAATACTTTGCATATATCACTTAATTATAAAAGCTATTAAATCGCACTTACCACACTACATTAGTATTAAAAATTTTGTTTGTTTTCTCCAATTGTTTTGGACCATCTTCGATTTGAATACGGGAGTTTTTGGGTATAGAAATTTGTAGAGCGGGACTAAGAATTAACTCATCTGCACAAAATCACCAACAGTGAAAGCAAAACAAGCTAATTACCAAGATACACTCCTTGTCAAATGTTCTAATAGGCTATAGTGATATTCTATACATGGTTTATTAATCAGATGTGACATCGAACCAAAATGGGTTGAGTGGTCTTTAGCTCATTAAATTTACTAGATGACAAGAAACTTGTGTCTCTTTAAGCCATTTGTTAAAATGCGATTATTTATTAAATTTTAATCGAAGATAGTTCTAATAGAAACAGTAGCTCATCCTAAGAAAGTATGTCAAGCATCTGATGCAACATTAAAATGGAACTAATCAACAAATGTAATGTTAAAAAGGCTTATTTTCTGAAAATTTAATGAAGGTATCTCTTCTGATCCAAATTCTAATATATAATTGTTTATTATTATTATTGTAGTTGTAGGGCATAAAAGCAATTTTTTTTTTTTCAAAATATAGTTTTTTAATATTGCAAGTATCGTATATCTTGGAATATCCAACTGTACTATTGTTAGATTTTATTATATGTGACATATTTAAGTTAACGCAGTACTTTTTAAAATATCCAACAGCAGCCGTCTATTAAAGATAACTCAATCATTTGAAGAAAATAACAAATAAGCAAAGAACCATAAGCTACCAAATTAAGATATTCTTGTAATGGTGTCCAAATTTCGAATCAATTTTTTAACAGTGTCTAAAATATTTTCGAGACATGGTTTATAATGTAATCTTGTTCTTCACAGTTTTATATGCACAATAATACTTTGGTTATCGAATGAAAGATTATAGGACCCGAGTTATTAATATAAGCGGTACTTTTGCCACTAGAACAACAAACGCAGTACAGCTATACAAATGCTTAATGAGTCATAGTAGTCTTTTTATATAGCTATTTTTTGAGTTTATGATTCTTATTGTCGCTTGTGGTTACTAAGCAATGTTTGTTATTTTTAGAATATTTCTTAAAATGCTTATCAATGGTTAATAGACAAAAAAATAACATTTTATGATTTAAATTCAAAGCTATTTGCTATACAGAATTTAAGGGAGTGGTCTAGTCGATGTATCAGTTCATTTTGAACTTGAGGTACTAGTCAGATGCACCATTTGACCGAGGCCCGTCGAAAGATCTAAAAATCATTATATATAGTTCACATTAGCAAATGTACATTATTTAGTCCCAGTCGTTCATGCACATTTTTTAAATAGTGGTTCTAGCAGATAAAATAGTTTATTTAGAACACACGCTACTTAGCACATAGAAAGATTAAACTAGTATTAGTCGAGGGAGATACAGGTGCTAAAAATGGTCCGATTTCATAAAAAAATCCCAAGGGAGAGGGGGATTAGTCCTAAGTCTAAATTTTTGACTTTCACTTTTTATAGGGAGCTACGACATTGTTTGCAAAGCATTCCATATTATACTGCAGGTTTAGTATATCTGAGAGTATACAAGCGTAATTATTTTTATTTTTATTTTTACGCGCGTTACAGTATTTCAAAAAAGTGTACATTTTGAACTTTATCAAATTCAACCAACTAAGTGAAATAATCAATGAGTTTTTTTATATCATTATATATTTCCACTCAATCATACACAGATCTTGTCGAAACAGTTGGGCTCACTAATACTCCTTTGTTAATAGAAAGAGGATCAAAAATTCTGTTCCTGATTCCAAATCAACCAATTGAAATTGTATTATTAATCTCCGGCCGCAAACAAGAAAGCTCATAGTAATATCACCATAATTGAAGTATGCTATTTATTTTAGATACGTGAAATTGATATGCCGCATTATGTATGATAACGTATCGTTTGAATATCTCTTTCATTTTGAAAACGTAAGCCAAAATTATTCCACAGGTGAATTGTTATACACTCCTTGCAGTGTTTTGACTTCTATGACCAGCTCATTGCAACACAACATTAAACTGGGATCGGCCGGATACTTATGCATAAACAGATTTTCGTATACTGGCTTGAAAAAAAAAAAAAAAAAAAAAACTTGGTCAAACTATTTTATTGGTAGGAGTTAAAATATGATCATCTTGCTACAAAAAATGGCTTTGGTATTGAAGCACAAGCGTGAAGCACGCATTGTTATTTGTAGGCAATTCGTGACATTGGTATCTATTAGAGACACAACGGTTATTTCTATTTAAAATAATTTTTGCCAACTTGGAAATGTAAGTGTATCAGGATTCAAATCAATACCCAAATCTTTGATTACATTAATTTGAGTGCTATTATGTACTATCAATATTACTTTTCTGATAAACGACCACGTACTGGAATAACAGCTTATTCTTTCATTGAGAATATTCACAAGATTAACTAGTGGTTCTACAGCTGGAAGAAAAGACAGATTGCTAATTTCCAACCTATTTTACACTTGAAGATATTAGACAATAATCAATTGGAAAAATTATCTTTGGCCGTGTTGCTCCCTAAATAAAGGTCACCAAATTGCAGTATTAATGCTCATATGTTGACTGAGATAGCTTCTTATAGGCTGACTATGTTTTACATAAATATGATCTATCTGCGTTGTTTAGCCATCATGGGACTTTTTTTGTTCTCTACACTGTGTATTCAATAAGATCAGAAGTCTCTCTATTCACTTTGGGTACGAACTACTTGTTAAACGCGATAATTGACTTAGATCGGCTAAAGTGTATATAGATAGCTTAGATATAGATCATATGAAATGCATGTAATTTACAGTTAGCTATCGACAACTACAATATATTGATTGCACTGCAATTAAATAACGGCCTTGATGGATACAGTAGCTCATTCCAAGTACAAAGCCCTAGCTAGATAGGACATTTCATCTAAGTATGTTGAGAGATCCATAGATCATTAGTAAATATAATAGTTTATATATGCTGTGCGTATAATTTACATAGCGCTGCTAAAATGCAATATAGTCATAGTGTTCCAGTCAAATAATAGTGCTATGAGAAGCAATAATTAAATATTTACTTTATCCTTACTCTAAGCAACATGCTTTTAGCTATCCGGATATGCACCTTTGCCTACAAATGCCAGCAATAACTACAGGCCCATTATTATGCCTTGTAACCAAAAAATCTCAGACGATGGCCGACCTTGTGTGGATATGATCACTTCCTCCGCAATTATCTTCTTCCTTTTATCTCACTTTCTTTAGATTTATGCCCCTTAGATTGGGGAGGGGGTTTTGAAATCCATTCGAGTAAACTGCGTATTTGATACTCAAAAAAGAAAATCTATATATTTGCCAAAGAGAATATTTTAAAAAATTTAAGCGTATTCCTGAAATCAGGCCTTTTTTACATTTCTTAATCGATTTTGATTTAATGTCGCATTTGATTGCTAATACATGTTTAGAATGAACTGGTGCGTCCACTGGAGCTATTATTTAGCCAAATTAAGTAGAGTCATTGTATTTTAGCAATTAGTTATGAAGGGTATGCATTTTATTATGAAACTTGATTATAATGATTTACAAATTTCTCAACCGATTTCGACCAAATGTTGCATCTGATGAACAGCTCTTGCACGTAACGAGCTCTTTCGTCTAGTAGGGCCTTCAACAGAGAGATTACTTTTGTAAAAGAAACTTTTTTTTTATTTTCGTTCTGGGTATTTTTGCACTGTCAGTACCCCTGGGTAAACTTTATAATGAAACTTTACGCTTGTTATATCCAAAAACTTTCTTTTTTAGCTTTTTCGTGTTAAAATAGATTGTGAAGTCTAGTAAAATGGGCCAAATGATGAGAGGAAGGTTTTAGAAGGCAATGGTAATGAAAAAGGGTTATATATAGTAAGGACAAGCCAGTGTGTGGCTTCGAGTTTATTTTTACATTGTTATTTATACCTGACTTTCTGGATGAGGCTACACAGTGCAAAGAAACGGAACGGTTGGGCACCGCAATGGGCTTGGCATTAGCCTTTATTTGCGTTCTCAAAGTGTATTTTTACTTAGCATTCTTTCTCTTTGTTTCAATCATCTTGTACTATATACCTATATTATGCTAGAACAAGAAAGTAGTGCCTGGCTCGTCTATAGTACATTGTTTAGTCTTACTACTATTATACTCTTGATACAATCAATACATCATTGGCATATTATGCCATTCACCATCTTCTCGCTCTTGATAGCTGGTGGGCATTTGTATATAGCTCTTGTGCCGTATTTTTCTCAGTCAGACGTACCTTGGCAGAGTCAAGAACCTATCATCAATCAAATACCAGCATTTTCAATACTAGTATTCGCAGGAATAGTCGACTGGCAATTTGTATATCTGAGGTTTATTGTAGCAACCTTGAAAAACTATAGACGATGGGGCAGTTTGCATCCAGTGGCTATGATCGAAGATACCACAAGCGAAGATTCAGCTGCAACAGCGGAAAGTGTCAATAACAGCAATCGTAGCAGCACCATATTTTATAATCCAATCACTACAACTCCTGCTTCAATAGCAGCAGCAATAACAAAGATGAACGATTTAGAGTATTACTATAACATTTCATTTGTAGAGCAAGAAGATATACCAAAGCGTAAGCATAGTGTTGATAATAATAGTAGCTGCTCAGCTTCCAGCAAACGCCTATTTTGGATATACATCATCACAGTTATTCTATATGCTGCAACTACTGTAGTAGCCTTGATATGTGGAACAGTCATGACAGATCAACAGCAAGCGTCCTTAACGTTGGCTATATGTACGAGTATAATGACTCTACCAAGCATCATTAATGTATTGATCATTGTATACAAAGCCAGCAAATGCCACACTGGAGAAATCGCTCGTATTATAGGTCAAAATAGACAAGAAGCCATCATTTTAATACTAATGCCTTTACTGCTTATGATCGTTATGATAAACTTGACCATCTTTTCTTGGCTTGCCTATACATTGACTGCCAAACCTGTCACGTTTGACAGCGATGAAACCAATTGGATCATCCTTAAAGCCTTTGCTGTCTACCTTCCCTTGTATCTATTACTCATTTGTTGCATTTTAAAGCAGAAAAAGTTGGATTTAGAGATACAGCCAAGCACTGTCGCCTCTGCTAGTCAAAGTTTATTAGCAAACAATAACTATAACTGTCATTACTATTACCAGAAATAATCATAATAAAGAACCGCAATGAAATATAAAACGCGGCTTTTCCTTTTTCTCGGACCAAAACAAAAAAAAAATGGTCGCAACCATGGATATCACGTTTTTAGGCACAGGCAGTGCTCAGCCAAGTGCAACTAGAAACCATCAAGCCATGGCTCTACGCGTCGATGGTGACATTTGGCTATTTGATTGTGGAGAAGCGACGCAACATCAACTGCAAAAGAGCACATTGAAAATGGGCAAAATTACACGCATCTTTATAACCCATATGCATGGTGATCATTGCTTTGGATTAGCTCCACTCCTTTGTAGTATGACTGATAATCTAAATCCTGCAAACAGTAGCAGCGCCATTAGTAAAGATCTCGAAAGTCAAGTGCCTATCGATATATACGGACCCACGCCATTAAGATCTTGGCTTCGGAACACGCTCAAATCCACGTATTCTAACTTGGGTCGACCCTATCGAGTTCATGAGCTCCTCCAAGAAGACGATCCCATTGATCTCAACGAAAATATGCACCATAATGAATTACCGGGCCAAAATATAAAGGCTTCGGCCAAACACGACGCGTTTACACTGCCTCTGTATCTCTCGGGCAAAAAGGGTTATTGTGTCCAAGCTGCGGCTATTCAGCACTCGATCCCTTCTTTGGGTTATGTAGTCCGCGAGCCTGATTGGCCAGGTAAAGTGGACAGTTTGATTCCATTGATCAAGAAGAATAGTGCAGCATTAAAAAGCCTCGGTTATGCTAACCCGATGTGTTTATTGGGAAAAATACAACGATCCAATGAAGCATTCACGTTGCCTGATGGGCAGCTGTTGGCGCCGCCTCCACGTCGCCCTGGACGTGAAGTAGTGATATTAGGAGATACCAAGGATCCTTCTGCTCTGATTCCCATTACGCATTGCCCTTCTTTGCTTGTGCACGAAGCAACAAACGCTTTAACTCGACTAGACACTATGAATATCAAAGAAGGCGCACCTTTACCGACATTTGAAGAAGTGGAATCTAGGACAAAAGACCATGGTCATTCGACTCCGCAAATGGCAGGACAGTTTGCTAAACAGATCAAATGTAAAAAGCTAATTCTAACACATTTCAGTGCTCGTTATCGAGGTGACGAAGATCCAGAAGCTTTGGAAGTAATGGAAGAGATTCGAGCATTAGCAGTACAAGCGTTTGATCGAAGGGATAAAGACGTGCTTTGTGCTAGAGATCTATGGTCATACGATATAAAAATGGATAATAAATAATAGATGAAGTATCTTGATACTAGTTTGCGATTGATATATTATTTGAAAACCACAGTTTGTTACTAATGTAATCTTTATAGACCTATTAATGGATATGAAGGATTTTAGCAAAGTTCGTACTGAATCAAGTTGCGTAGGGATCATGTTATACCTTATGCTTAACAGCTATACAACCTACACTTTAGGAAAACATCAAAATATCTTATAGTTTAGTGTACAAAAAGAATGAAGGTTTATTTTGATAGGATAGATTGCATTAGAGACTGTTACATTCTCTTGCCAAATGACCCACCTTTGATGATAAGAAATATGGTTAGATATACAGCTTAAATAAGAATAGGGCAATGTAATACCTTGTTGCATCTATAGCAAGTCATTGGTTGATGAGGTTCACGTTTATTGAATGCTTGACTCTTGTTTCGTCTAAAGCTGTCAAACTCATCTAGAGCACTTTTACTTCCAAGTCCGATAAATCTATTTTCTGGTGCAATTTCGAGTCCAGAGTTAAAATCTGCCCCTCTGTTAGTATTACTACCAGATCTATAATTTGATGTAAATGAAGTTGGTGGTAGTGGTGGTGGTGATCGACTGCGACTAGTGTATGATATTCTTTCTCTTCTTGATGATGGGCTTCTTTCCATTCCTCTTCTACCAACAGGGCTTCTGCCTCGAGGAGGGCTTCTGCCTCGAGGAGGGCTTCTTCGACGCAATGGCGGACTACGACTGCGACTGCGACTTCTACTATAACTTTGGCGTCTACGATATGAAGAATGATAGCGATGATGCGACAGACTGCGACTCCTACCGCGACTTCTACTACGACTTCTACTGTGACTTCTACTGCGACTTCCACTGCGACTTCTACTGCGACTTCTACTGCGACTTCTACTGCGACTTCCACTGCGACTTCTACTATAACGGTTATAATTTCTACTGTTGCTACCACTATATGAAGATTTATTGTATTCTCGACTTCTTGATCTGCTCGCTTGCTGTCGGCGATTCTCTAATAGCTCTTGTTTCCTTTGAATCTTAGATTCTATATATCGATCTAGATAACCTTTCTCCCATCCTTGGACGTCAACATGATTTGCTGCAGAAGACTTTTCGTCAAATATCACATCGTCTGCACTTGCCAGATCTAATCCTTCATAGAAATTATTCACAGCATCTAACAGTTCTTTTGAAGGTTGTGGACGAGGAAATGGATATTTGATTATAGCTGGATCGATTGGCTTATAGGCATCGTTCTACAAGATATAGATTAGCGTTTCAATCGTAGGGAATAAAGGTACGGCTCAACCAAACCTCAGCAAGAAGCATTAACCCAGCAGGCATCTCATAGTATTGCTTTTCTGGAGGTAGCTGCTGTTGAACAATGAGATCTTGTTGAAGTGACAGTGCAGGAGGTGGTCTTGGTGCTTGAATAGATGATGGAGAATTGTTATACTGCTGTACTTGAGGATAAAAAGGGTTAGGAGGAGATGCTTGCTGGTATCGCTGATGGTGGTATAGAAAAGAAGGAAAACCTGGCTGTTGACTCATTGGATAATTGGTAGTAGTTTGTTGGAAAGGCGATTGCGGGTGAAAAGAGGCTGCTTGCCCTGTAACATCGCGTCTAATATTGCTGATAGTGTTCGAGTCAAAAATGCTTTTATCGCTCCAAAAAGTAATAACCTGGCCCTTTGATTGAGTACAAATGGTTTGTTGTTAGTTTGAAAAACATACCTTCATTACTTTAGCTTTGTATTCGGCTGATTCTGCAGCCTCATAAGCCAATTTTAACAGCGGCACTAGTGCTGGTAGCATCGCGTCTTTCATCCAGAATAACTGTTTCCTGGCACTGGTTTTCTTGTTAGAACTGTATCACAACATCATATGCTATTTACTCACGTATGGAATAGAATATCGTTCAATAAATATATGATATGTATCCTTTCTTCTTGTCCAGATCGTGATCTTGAAAGGGATAGAATATATTGCATTAAAGCAATGATGTGCGCCGGTGAATGGCAATGCTCAAATACCCAGGTCTTTCCAGTCTACCATGAATTAGTTTTAATATTCTGATTAAAACAGTAAGCCCTATAGCAACTTACTTCTATGTTTGCCTTCGAGCACTCGTGCATAATCAAGTGAAGAATCACACGAAAATCCTCGACATTTCGCTTTGTCAATGTCCTCGAGCTACCATCGAGCATAGTTCGAAGTAAACTTTGGAAAACAGCCGCTGGTGAATTGGGATCGGCCATAGCAAATAGTAAAATGAGGTTTTGTTGAACAATAACGAGTAAAAAGCCATGTAATATCTGAACAAAAAAGTGCCTAGCTGGAGTAATCCCCGACACGTAATTTTTTAACTAGGATGCGCGCCATTGGACACAGACTAAGATTGACTGTCAATTAGTTTAACTAATATTGTATATAAAAGCATCCCAATGACTATTGAAGGACATACTTTTCTTTGAGTGTGTACGCTTTTTACAGACACATGTATTCCCTAGATTATATGCATTTCTTACAACAGATATACTTCAGTTTCTAATAAAATGCGACGTAACTTTTAAAAGAAAAAAATATATTCAATGATGCTATAAGTTGACGTCTTGTTTAATAAATGTAGCCAGCGTCATGCATATATACTTAACAGATTGGATATTATCGACATCTTAGATTTCCTTTTTTTAGTCAACCTTGGATTTCAATGCATATATTTTCTTGACGTATTTCTTCTAATGGCAATATCCTTAGTTTCATACAGAATGACTTTTGATTTTTGTGCGCTATTAACTTATTTTTTGTAAAGCATACCAATTATTCCTCAAAAAAAAAATATTATTAGTTGTTGTAAAGGTGGTAGATAAAGATTTTGGAAGATAGAAATACTTTTAAAACTGTGGATAGTTTTTTATTAGAGATCAAGAATTGATTAACTGGTCAAAAGGTGATAAAACGCATCTCTTATATACTTTTTCTCGGTCGGTACTTGATTCTAAATTCATATTACGATTTGCCAGGAACAAGGTTGGACTGCGTATAAAGAAGACCAGGGATAATAACCAAATGAGCGGACCAAGATTAGCGGCGAGGAGTGTCGGGATCAATATATCCAAAGGTAATAGTATTGAATGTAATATTTGGTGTGAGAGATAGTATTTATCAATTAGCGTCTACTTGCTCAGAGTGATATATAAATAAAGATATTTTAACATAATCAAATACAGTCATTTACATTCTGGTTCTTGGTAATAATGCTTTATACACTTCTGCAGCTATATATAAGGATATCTATACGATTTTCTATCTGTACAGTATTCTCTTATTAATATAATTATGAGCGTTTACAACATTATCCTCCACCAGAATCAAACAAACTTGTATTGATTCGGCAAGTGCGTCAGTTCCACCAAATAGTACATTCATGCGGCTGAGTTTTGATTAACACGCTCAGGTATACCTCCTTTTACGCACCAATTCAGGGTCTTTTCTTGCATCGTGGCTTTTCTTGGTTCTTGTTTCATAACTTGCCTACTTATTCTATCTTTCTTTTCTTGTTTGAACGTCTATTCAGTATTCTCTCTTCTCTACTCGTAGTGGCTGCAATATTTGCTCTTTTGTTTTTCGACATCTCGATCGCTACATTTGACATCTCATTCCCATTGCATTTAGGAATCTTGGAAGTTCCAACTTTTTTGCGTCTGTTAGGTTCAGAGTTTTGAATTGACTGTTCGACTCTAGTTTGCTCTAAACGTCGTAATTCTCTTTGCTTATTCCAGTACCGTTGAATGATAGTTGGATCGGTGAAATCACTTGCTTTTTGCCAAGTATTTTCTTTCTCAGAATAACCTTTCCACTTAATCAAGTATTCTCGATGACCTTCTTCACCTCGATGATCACGGATACCTTCGACTTCGTAGTATTCTTCTTCGATACTAGACTCATCCAGGGTAACTACTTTCAATTCCGACGGTACATAGTTTCGGGATAATAATTCATTCTGTTCATCCTTTAGTTCATACGATCCACCAGTATTTCTTCGAACAACAGTGTAAGGTCCCTCATAAATCGGAGCTAACTTACTAGATCGATTCTGTAATCTGATCATGACATGCGTTCCAACTGGAATGTCGACAAGAACACTCTTTTGATTGAACTTTTTGTTATATTCCTCATTTATCTTCTGAGTTCTTTCGAGGATGGCTGGGAATACGATCTTATCCATGTAATCTACGCGTTCTTCCAACTCTCGCATGGTCATAGACTCAATGGGTAGTTTGAACTTCTTCTCGTTCCCGTAGTCATCAGGTAAGTTGACTCTACGTGCAAACATCAAGGAGAAGGGAGAACTCATAGTTTTTGCTTTAATGTGTCGGTTCATGCAGAGCTGTATGATAGGAAGATAATACGCCCAACTATGACTGTCTGACTTCATCATTTTTCTTAACGTGTTAGTTGCGGTACGAACTGCATTTTCCGCTGCTCCATTTGCTCGAGGATGATATGGCGTAGTGTATCTTCTATCAATTCCTAGGTTCTTCGAAATACTGTTCATCACAGCATTCTTGAACTCTAGACCATTATCAGACTGGCAAATACGTGGAACACCAAAATCACCATAGACTTTGACCAACTCTTTTGCAACAGTATCGGATTGTTTGTTCTTCAGAGGTCTGAGAATAACGAATTTCGAACAAATATCTGTTATAACCAACATGTAAACATATCCTTCTTCAGTTACGTCAAAAGGTCCAGCCAAGTCGATAGCAATATGATCAAATGGTCGGTTGGCTACAACATTAGATAATGGGTGATAACCTCTCTTACTGATGTTGTGCTTTTGACATTCAACACACGAACTAACAATGTCTTTTGCTTCTGCGTAGATATTCGCCCAATGGAGACCTTGTGAATGTAAATCTCGCACAATTGCTTGCGATCCAAAGTGTCCAAATGCATGCGCTTCTTTCAACAGAGCATCTCTCTCTTCTTCAGGAGGAGTCATATAGTCAGTCAGCTCATCTTTTCTTTCAACTAGTTTAGTCGCGAGTACGTTAATCGTTTTATCTCGGCTAAATCGCTTTTTTCTAATGATGGCTTTCTTTTTAGGGCTTCGTCTGATGATTTTGCTCGTAACACTATCCTCCACCAGTTTGTTTTCATCTTCTAAAGGTGAATACAAACGGCTCAGAATATCAGGCAATTTGTTCAATATACCGGGGATGTGCACTACATCAAAATCAAAATCCAGAAGAGTCTCGATCCATCCAATTAACATGGGATTTGCGATCTTTTGCGTATGTAAGTATACTAGTGCCTTGTGATCTGTAAATACAGTGAACTTTTTGCCCCATATATACTTGCGAAACTTCAGTAATGCTAACACGACTGCATACAATTCTCTTTTAGTAGTGCTCCAACGGCGTTGTGAAGGTGACAAGGAGCTCGATACAAATCCTATGTAAAGATCTTGGCCGGCCTCATTCTTTTGAAACAACACTGCCGCGACACCATAAAGTGATGCGTCTGTAGCTACGTAAAACTGTTTTGACAAATCCGGATAATGCAGCATCATCTTCGACTGCAAAATCTCTTTGATAGTTTCAAAGCTCTTAGTGTGACGATCGGTCCACAGCTCTTCCACATTCTCTGCATTCACTAAACTGGTGAGTGGTTCTGCTACTCTGGAAATCATCGGAACGAATTCTCTCAGGTAATTGACCAAACCCATAAATTGCTGGATGTGTTTCTTATTTTTATTTGGAAGTGGCCACTTTGAAACATTGGTAAGTTTTGATTGATCCACACGAACTCCTGAAGCGTCCACTACAAATCCCAACATACGAACTGAATGTTGAAACCATGAACACTTGGATTCTTTCAGGATTAAATTTGCGGAATTTAATCTGTCAATCACAAACTTTACATCTTTTGCATGCTGTTCGATACTTTCACTGGCAACAATACAGTCATCCACGAAGTTCTGAACGCAATCAATACCTTCAAACAAGGTTGCCATGACCTTTTGAAATTGCGAGGTTAGCATTTTCACTCCAAAGCACGCTTTTTGAAAGGAAAAGCCATTGCCATTATAAGTAAACGATAACTTGTGTACATCCTCGGGTGCCACTTTGAATCGATGATATGCATTCGACAAATCCAAAGTTGTAAACACTTTTTTACCGGCCAAGTTATCAAAGATATCCTTAACCAAAGGTACGGGAAAATTGAATGTTGGAGGTAGAATTTGATTCAACGATCTCACATCTAAACACGCTCTATGGCTCACAATCTCACCATCTTTGTTACGTTTAGGAACAAGCAGTAATGGACTGTTGAATGACGTGTTTACTCGGGATCGAATGATTGTACCTGTTTCCAACCATTCTTTTATTTGCTTATCGAGAACTGGTCTTAATGCATAAGGGATGGGGTATTGACGTCTATACGCCGTTGCACCCTCTTTCGTAGGTAATCGAACAATGGATTCAGGCAAAGGACATGAAGATGTTATGGGTATGCTCTGATTAATCTCTAGTGATTCTTTAATTATACTCATGAACTCTGCTCTTTGCTCAGGCGTACCAGCAGGCGAATTGTCAGGTTCATGTTTTCTTTCACGTTCAATGTTCAAGTTTTCAAAAATAGCTTCATCACTCAAGGCAGCGTCAGAATGTGCATGATCATCTTTGATGCGAAAAGCCACTCCAGTTAATCCGATATTCATTTTGGGAAGAATATCTGTGCCAAGAAGAATATCAAACTCGAATCCGTCGTTAAAGTTCATTACTTCAAATGAGTGTTTGAACTTAATGCCATTTGCATACTTTATTTCCAAAGGATCGGTGATACCAATTCTCTTTGCAGTATTTTGATGAGACAAGAAATTATAAGAACCAGGTAATTTATGTACTTTATTTATATGAAGTTTATTCTTCAAAGAAGACAAACTAACAAAGCTACAACTACTTCCTGTATCTACGCGTCCCAGGAGACGTTCAGACTCTACAATCAACGGTGTACATAAATTAAATGCGTCATTAGCCTTTAATTTGTCACTCTTCTTGTTCTCATTCAGGTACTTACATTGATAGCTCTGATTCTCAATCTCGGAGTCGGCCATCTCCAAGTCCTCTTGAACTTGCTGCTCAATTGACTTCTCACTCGAGGAAGCCGCAGGCATCACAGCCAAGACAGTACTGCTACTACTGCTTTCAGCAGCACCACAACGATGACCAGGACGCCATGGAGACACACCACAAGTCCAACACTCTTTACCCTTCGCCTTCTTCACAGAAGGAGGGCGTTCAGCTCTTCTCTTAGCGAGAAAACAATCCTTGGTGTCATGGGTCGCATTGTTACCATGATGGATGCACGAAAAGGGTTTCGCCACCTTACTCGCCTTTTGCACCCGACGAGCTGCATTCTTGTGATGATGGTGATAGGGGGCCTTTTCTTTGCGTCGCTCAACAACAGGCGCACCAGGAAGAAGAGAAACAGCCTCATTATACGACGTATGGTCGTCACCAAGAATATCACGACCAATCTGTGCGATTTGATCGACAGTGTATTCAGCATTCTCACCAGAAGATCCAGCCTTCACTGAATTCATTGCAACTCTGATCAGCGTCTGAACAGGTTTAGTCAGCGAGGCCAAAAAACGATCAGCTACTCTAGGACACTCTCTAGGTAGGCCTGCATCAAACATTGCTGTTTGAAAACGCTTAGCATAGTCGCCCACCGACTCATTGTTTTCCATTACCATGGTAAACACAAGGTCAGTATATCTTCTCAACACAAGGGAAGAACCGTGCTGCTTCTTAAACTCTCTACGAGCATCTGCCCATAGGGTACAACCTCTACTCAGCTCATCTTTCACCCATGCTTTATCGCCATGGGGAAGGCAAAGGGGTAAGAAGTTCTTCCACACCTCATCAATGGACATGGAAGAAGACTCAACTACATCCTCAAATTCTCTCAAAAAATGCTCAACAGACTCGAAGGCTTCGTAACCTGGAAAAGGTTTGACAGCCGAGGTCAAGAGTTGGAACTTGGGCAAGTCGCGACGATTCAATGTCAAACCAGTAGGTGGCTTAACACGATCAACCTCACCGATCAATGAACTGCACTCTTGGATCTCACGGAGCATCCTCTTGGAGCGTTCAAGGGCCAACAAGGCTTCATCAGCCGCTACGTCATCTCTGACTACACGAGCACGACTAAACGCTTGAAGGTATCGGGTAATATCTGCACGGAGCCCGGCGATATTTGTGTCAATCAGTTGTGGGTCAGTCATGTCAGCAACAGCATGCTCAGCCGACTCAGACAACAAAGAACTAGCACCAGGAGACTTGATAAACTCATCAAGGTTGCTTGACAAGGTCGATTCATCAAACATGGGGGTGTCAGGGTTAACACCACAGTTGGCAGAAGAAGAACCAGAAACGTTGTTGGAAGCCATATCGATAAAAGTAAGGAAAATAGGACAGTAATTAAAAGTAAAAAATGTTGTAAAGGTGGTAGATAAAGATTTTGGAAGATAGAAATACTTTTAAAACTGTGGATAGTTTTTTATTAGAGATCAAGAATTGATTAACTGGTCAAAAGGTGATAAAACGCATCTCTTATATACTTTTTCTCGGTCGGTACTTGATTCTAAATTCATATTACGATTTGCCAGGAACAAGGTTGGACTGCGTATAAAGAAGACCAGGGATAATAACCAAATGAGCGGACCAAGATTAGCGGCGAGGAGTGTCGGGATCAATATATCCAAAGGTAATAGTATTGAATGTAATATTTGGTGTGAGAGATAGTATTTATCAATTAGCGTCTACTTGCTCAGAGTGATATATAAATAAAGATATTTTAACATAATCAAATACAGTCATTTACATTCTGGTTCTTGGTAATAATGCTTTATACACTTCTGCAGCTATATATAAGGATATCTATACGATTTTCTATCTGTACAGTATTCTCTTATTAATATAATTATGAGCGTTTACAACATTAGTAATATTAAATTAACCAACTAGATAATTATCAAGGTATTATGGTGTTCTTTATTTACGGGAGAGAATAAAGAAGATAGGGAGTGAGCCTTTTATATTCTTCCTTCTTTTACTTCACAGATCCCAGATAGACAAACTCAATGCCCTAACTAAAATTATACCAAAGCTTCTTCTTTGTCCCCTTTTTTTGTTGTTAAAAAAAATCACACTTTTTATTCACTTTCAATTGTTGGATATATATATATATATGTTTTTCTTATCAGTGATGGGTAAAACATAATATGAAAATAAATCTTTCGATACAATCGATAACAATAAGATAGAATATATAAATAAGAAAATACTTGAAAGTAGAGAGATGATGGTCCTTCGGATCAGGTTAATGAAAATTGGTATCCTGGATTCCTCTTATCCAAAATGTTCTTTGTAGTCAACTTCAACTCTTGATGATTATTATTTCTACATTTTGATTCACCGTCTCCAATCAGAGAGCATTTATCATGTGACAAGCAATAAAAATATTGTTTTGATTATTATTTCTTAACTTTTCAAAATATCTGAAGCTGGTATAGTATAGTGGCAGTACATCGTGTTGTGGCCGCGTCGACGCAGGTTCGATTCCTGCTACCAGCATTTTTTGCCCCAGTATGAGGTGTATGTAGTTTTTTTCTTTTTTTTTTTTGCTTATGGTGCATTGGCTTTTTGTTACTATTAGAAATCGCCGTTTTATACGTCAAACATCATTTTATACTTGTGTTATCACTATTTTCTTTTTAAATCATTCAAAATTATTATTATCTCTCAATTTATACTTACTATCTATGTTTTATATAAACTATACTTTGAAATTTCGGCCTGAGAATGTATGCTGATTTTTTTTGAGGTTGGGCCATTTTAAACTCTGCATACTTTGACTGATTCCGTTTTAAAGTGGTATCTGATGATTAATATTTGTTCATAATGCACTATCTGACGAAACCATCATTCAACCAAAACACTATGAGAATACTATATTTTAGAGATGGGTTATAAAATGCTTACAATTCATAATTTAATTTATAAATCTTACAACTGCTCCAATTGTCGCATCTGAGCGGTAATTCTTTCTACGCAGATGAGCTGCTGCATCTATAAGAATCTTCAAAGACGTGTTTATTTGACAACTGAATCTGTTTGCATCTTTTCGCGAAAACATTGTATAAACTAGTAGGTGCACTCGCCATATCCTAAAATTTCCGTTTGCTTGTCTTATGGTATCTAGAACAAATAGACAAAATAGATCAAGCGATCATAGAGCAAACAAATTCCCCTTAAAAAAACGGGATAGTATGGTGTTTGATGGCTCTTCAAGATAGTGTGCACAAGTAAATCCATACTTTTAACTTTCAGATAAACATTTTTTTAATCTTTCTTGCGCCTCAATTGAAATGTATAATAGATGTACCAACAATTAATACAGTTTTTTTTTACTGTTGCATGCTTCCCATTTTAGAATTTGAATTATTGAATCCTCTTTTGTTTGCTGCTATCTATTCTGTATTATAATATTACATCAAATCTAATCTAAAAGAGCATGATCATAACAAGTATGCGTTCCTGGTGAAACCCGAGGGTGAATCAAATATTCAGAATTGTCAGCATATTAAAGAAGTCTAATGACGATACGTTCTTTACAGATACGAAGCTGCAATAGATTGCTGCAGCTTATGCTATTCCATATGAAACCAATGCTAATTATCAAATGAAGGGGCAAGCATGGTATTCCTGTGTATAGATGTTAACAGAGATGCTATTATAGAGATATAATAAAGGACTACCTGGAGCCATTTTAATTATTATTATGCGTGCACAATAACGTGCTTGTCTTATCTTTTTTTTTTTTTTTTTTTTTTACTTCACCATCGACCATTGTATTACTTACAGGGCTGCTTCGGCAAATAGGTTGGAGCGGGGTAACCGCGTGAACAAATACGGTTAATATCTCAGTTGAAGCTGATTGACTTTAGTCGAAACTACTAAATGTTTTCGTCATAGCGTGAAGGCTCTCAACCAATCAAGGTCTTTAAGTTTGGGAACCAGTTGCAATACTCATTATTGTCCATGACGATCATTTGTCCCAGAAAAGGTTATTTCAGTTTCAAAACCAGGCTGAAATATCATTCTTTTGGCATAAAAAACGTGTATAACTAGAGCATTCACAGAATATTCACAACATTTTACTCCTCAAGTTAGTGTTGTGTTGTATAAACGTTCTTGTTTTGTTTTTGTTTGACAAGTGAAGTATTCTCGAGTACAAAAGAGGAATAGGTCGATAATGTTCTTTATTTACGCCTTGTAGCGCCGATAAGCAATGTATACAGCCATACTGAGATAGGAAAGCCTGTACTGAGCATAGACAGTATCAAAAGGATAGATATAGTACAAAAATCCATTCCATGGTCTTTAGCTGTCTGCATCAAGCCCTTCTTCGCACTCTAGATAAGCATGACTCATGCTTATAGGCATATAATACGCGGAGAAAAAAAGGACTAAATTCCCGGAGTGCGAACTCCAAGTCATTTATTAAGCGCATATACCCCAGCCACTCAATGTAAGCACGCTGTTGCTATTACTCCACACTTTATAAACTAGTTTTTTCAATGGAGCTTTTTTTTATCTTTTCTTTTCTTTTCCTTTATTATATATAACAAATGTGGAGACAATTATCAAAGAGTAAAAAGCTGATATCATTAGCTTCAGCTACAACTGCAACAGCCAGTTTTGCATATTATATGAACGAAAAGTCTACCAATGATAACGTTTACAAAAGAACAATCAAACTTCAAGAGCAAACATCAGAATTACCTGGTCTATTCGTCAGAAACAAAGCCTTCGCTGAAGCACTTCAGGAACAACAGCAACGTGACTTTTGGCTACCACCTTCACGTGAAGAGATGATCAACCGATTGAAAGATAACAGTCAGTACGATTTACTGGTAGTTGGTGGAGGCGCAACTGGTGCTGGTGTTTCAGTAGATGCTGCCACACGTGGATTGAAGGTGGCTATGGTGGAGAGAGATGATTTCGCTGCTGGTAAAGCAATTATACGTACCCAAAATACATTGATCTAATACGATAGATAGGTACTTCGTCAAGATCAACCAAGCTAGTTCATGGTGGTGTTCGTTACTTACAAAAGGCCATTATGGAGTTGGATTATGAACAATATGCGCTAGTTTGTGAAGCACTTCACGAAAGAAAGATCTTTTTGGATATTGCACCTCATCTTTCTGATCAATTACCTATCATGCTTCCAGTGTACAAGTAAGTCTTATTTTTCCCGGGGGGAAAACGACGAGTTATGTCGGGATGTATTTATTAAACACCAGTAATTTTCATATGATAGATGGTGGCAGATCCCTTACTATTGGGTTGGATGTAAGATGTATGATATTTTTGCTGGTCGTGAAGCGTTGGAAAGTAGTTACTTTTTGACGCGTTCCAAAGCCCTTGAAGCCTTTCCTATGCTGAAAAAGGATGAATTAGTCGGCGCTTTGGTTTATTACGATGGTAAAAACTAGTTTACACGGAGATCCAACCAGTATCTAACTGTATTTTAGGACAACACAATGATGCAAGAATGAATGTAGCTTTGGCAATGACAGCTGCTTGTTATGGTGCTACTGTCGCCAATCATTGTGAAGTCACTAGTTTGACAAAAGATCAAGACGGTAATGTAAATGGTGCTCATTTGAAGGATAATCTTACTGGTGATGAATGGACTATCAAAGCAAAGGTAAAAGGGATATTTGTTCTAGATCCAAATGATACTTATATGTATATATATAAACATAAAAGGGTGTTATCAATGCAACCGGCCCTTTCACTGATGGTCTTCGCAAGATGGACAATCCCGAGAACCTTGAAATTGTAGCACCTTCTGCAGGTGTTCATATTATTCTTCCTAATTATTATAGCCCTAGAAACATGGGTCTTCTGGATCCTGCCACTAGTGATGGACGTGTCATTTTCTTCTTGCCATGGCAGGGTAACACCATTGCTGGTACTACAGGTAATTCTCTTTTTGAAATTACGAAATGAAACATAGTAGTAACAGCCAAATGCAGATTCTCCTACAGAGGTTACCCAGAATCCTATGCCTAAGGAAGATGAAATTAATTGGATCTTGGATGAAGTTTCACACTATTTGAGTGCAGGTAATATGCATATAACTTTAAGGAATACCCTATGCTAACTTGATATACAGACGTTAAAGTCCGTCGTAGTGATGTTCTTGCTGCTTGGTCAGGCATTCGTCCTTTAGTTCGCGATCCTCATGCCAAAAACACTGAATCTCTTGTTCGTAACCATATGATCAACGTCAGCGAGAACAAACTCATTACAATTGCAGGCGGCAAGTGGACTACTTATCGTGCAATGGCTGAAGAAACAGTGGATCGTGCCATTGAAGTGTTCAACCTTGAACCTAAAGAAAAATGTCATACTGAGCAAGTTCAATTGATTGGCAGCAAAGGATACAGCAACACCATGTTCATTCGTTTAGTTCAGGAATTTGGCATGGATACAGAAGTCGCTTCACATCTCTGTCGTAGCTTCGGTAACCGCGCTTGGCAGGTTGCTTCTATTGATGATCCTACCGAGATGAATTGGCCCACTTATGGAAAACGTATCTCTCCCAACTACCCTTACATTGAAGCTGAAGTCAGATATACTGTCAGACAAGAGTATGCCTGCACTGCTGTTGATGTTTTAGCTCGTCGTACTCGCCTTGCTTTCTTGAACGCTGAAGCCGCTTTACAATCACTCCCCAGAGTCATTGAAATCATGGCAGAAGAACTCAAATGGGACGCTGCACGCCAAAAGGAAGAATACAAGCAAGCTACTATCTTCCTTACCACCATGGGTCTCGCTAAGGAAAAGGCCATTCAATCCGATGCCAAATAAACATATAATAATAAAGAGAAACGAACCATTTTAGACGTCTATCCTTCCCTTCTTCTTCTAGCTACTATAGTTTTATCATACATCATCTTGCACCATCCGAATAAACTTTATAGATCAATATATTCTGTAAATAATAATCATAGTTGTGATTCTCTTTTTCCCTTTAAAATAGCACATACTGTTAAATCCGAGTATATCAGAAGGCTTTAGTATCTCCCAGCCAGTCTAACAATGTAACCCAATATACTATTACACTTATGCAAGCACTTTAAGTGGGATAGCTGCTTTTAAGTTTCGGATAATGCTAGATGCAAAAAGAAGACAATGATTACTTTGCACAATATTGCACGTATTATGGCACTGCAACTAGCATCTAACAGATATGCACTCTAATGTCTCTGATTGCATTGATCAAGATAAGTGGATATATGCTGTTCGAAAAAGGAGTCAAATCTTTGTATTCTGCACTATCATTAATGTACGCTCTTAAACTTCAAATAGCTTGTCTTTGTAAAAAAAAAAAAAAAAAAAAAAAAAAAGGCGATGTCAACCCACTCATTTGTTCGGCTATACGTTTAAACTATACGACAGATCTAGAAAAGCGGGTAAATGTTACGAAGCATAGAACGCCTCTCTTATCCCAGACATATTTAATGAGAACCAATAGAGCGATGCGATCAAATCACATATAAATGGAAACGAGAATAACTAGCGTCTTTTGGATGCAGGGATTTGACGTAGCAATGCGTTTTAGTGTGTATATTGGTACCTTTTCAAATGATTAATATTATGGTGCCTATTGTATCAGTAATGACATAATGATTGTTTCATAACTAGAGAGGCAACCTGTAGAGACATTGTGATGTAGCTGGTGAAATATATCATCTGAGAAAGCACGCATTGCAGCTGCAGCAGCGGCATCTGGTTGAATTTATATTTTCTTATGAGGCAAGTTCTACTTTGCTGTTATAATAGAAGCTAGTAGTTATCCTAGGCATAATCTGGTGCAATTTTTGCTCAGATTTGATGATTCGGCATATATCAGCGCAAAGTATATATATATATAAAATTAGTATAATTTAAAATATAGGAAACAAAGTTATATTATCAACCATGAATATAAAAGATCAAGGGTGCCTCCAAATAATAGAGATACAAGATTATACGATCTCATACATGTTTTTATGAAAAATGCTCTAATTTTTATTGGCCGGAGGAAACTAATAATTTCTAGTTCAACGTCGTATGATGACCAGTATATGCTCCAAATGAATCGATGTATTTATAAAGACTTTTATTTAGCTAAATTGCAACAAGTAGATCACATTTTATGAATGGCTGTAAATTACATACATTGTACATAAACTAGACGATGATTTATAGATTTCTTGGCAGATCCCAATCAATTGTCGCATCTAACCGGCACTCTGTGCTTAGAAAGAACTGTTTCATTCAATGAATTCTTCATTTAACCAACATATATCATGTATACCATGTTACTCCCGTATTACAATGTATGGCGGTTTCATACAAACTAGAATTTTGTTTTTTTTGATCTCAGGTTTAATGGTTATATTAGTTGAGTATTTTACATTTAGAAAAAGGTACTGCGTTGCACTAGAATATGTATTAAAAAGTAGATTTCGTAACTGAACTTTTACATTTTGCTATCGCGAGCAAAGATCTTTGTGCTAACTAGAGGTCAGGGTCTCCTCTCACAAATTCATTATTTTTATAATGCTCAGCTAAAGTTTTAGACAAACTATTCTTGCTGTACACACAATCTTCTTTTGTCCTGCTCGTCGTATTAATAATGCTACTCATGAGACAGTATAAAAACACTTATTTAGTAAATGATGAACTGTATAGATTAATCAAAACATGAAGATACTTTATTAGACAGCTAATTGAAGTTATAATGGATGTAGTGTCTCATTCTGCACATGGAACAACTAATCAAATACAACATTTGATCGAGATCAATCGATTTATGCTGAATTTTTGGTCTAGGAAATGAAATTTTCTTTTTAGAAAATAAACCACGTATAGAAGACAACAAGTACATAATCTCAAGTCGAATCCTTGATAAAAGTCTTGCTCCACTGCGAAAAAAAGAATATAATTTTGGGACTATTTATTGCCTTACAAAGGTGAGTTATGATTTATAAATGCTACCTCATTGAAGCTTAACTAGTTGTTGACATAGACAAGAAGTAATGATTTCGAGGGCGCTTCTGGGCTGATATTTCAACTGCCTGATAGCCAATGAAGCGCTACTGTATCATCCGCTCACTAGCTTTTGAGGAAATAAGGGGTACAAACCAATACTTAGGTCCATTAACACAAGTAATAAAGAATTACAGACTATATCATAGTTTGCAAGGCTTGCGAGAAGTTATATATGAAAGTATTACTAGAGTGAGAAATAACACTATCATATATTTGGGACCCTTTAGAAGCTGCTTATATTGATCTTCTAATACGAGAATCGGTTCATTCAAAAGTGTGTCTTCCTATCTATTCTCCAGAACTTAAAGAGGTGTCCGGGTTTACTACTATTGATCTAGTTGCAAGTAAAATTTCTATCAACTAGCCTAGTTGACCCAATCAGTACATACTTCTGTCAAAATAAATGTTTCCAATGATAGATAGCTCGACTTATATGGCAAACAAGGTATACTGATGAAATTTGAACTTTTTCAAGTTTTTTATATATATATATTTATTTTTCTCTAAACCATTAATCCCAATACTTGATCAAACCATCCCAACTACAAGTTGCCAATTTTGAAGATTCATGAGGGTTCCATTCAGTATTAGTAACGACCTTGTCGTGAGCCTTCAACTTCTTCAAGATTTTACAAGTCTTCCAATCCCAGAACCAGACGTTACCGTTGGAATCACCACTGCTGACAAATCTACCGTCAGGTGAGAAGCCTGGTTTACAAGCATAACCAGCAATAAGATGGCCGGCGAAACGCTTCTTTCTATTCATTCTGAATTTGTCGCGAGCGCCATAAATCAGGATTTGATTATCCAGTGATTGACATGCGAGCCATTTCTCTATTACCACAAATATTTAGTACTAGCCAACAATAGGGCACGTTTTCAACTTACTGTTGGGAGATAACGTCACTGCAGGGATAGCGTACATGTCAGGCTCTGCAATGTATTTAATGACAACTGGAATATCGTATTCCCAAGCACGCATGGTCTTATCATCAGAAGTAGTAATGAAACGACGGTTATCATCTACAAACGTAATAGTATTCACAGCACCTAAATGTTGATCATATTCTTGTGTAATTTCTCCAGTATTTATATCAAATTGAACAATCTTCTTGTCAGAGTAACCAGCCAAAAAGATATTCTGCTTGTCTTGATCTGGATTGAATGTAACACAATAAGGTAATCTACCAGTAGAGAAGTTGCGAATACATTTGCCTGTCTCGGTATCCCATAATTTGACATTACGATCATAACTTGCACTCAAGAATTTGGTACCATCGTTATTGAATGCAATGTCTCTAACAGCTTTTGTGTGACCGTGATATGAACGTAAAAGACTTTTATCATGATAAACATCCCAAATCTAATAAAGCAATCAGCAACTAATCTGTAACTAACTTCCTTATTTACCTTAATCTGATTATCCATACCACCACTAAGTAAAAGATGTGCAGATTTAGGGAAAAATCTGATACTGGAAACACCCTTTTCATGACCTTCCCAAGTATGAATCAGTTTTTTAGGTACAAAGCATTCCTGGGCGCCAGGTTCACCAAACAAATTTACATCAACATCTTGAGGCACTGCCATATAGGTGCGTCCCAAATAATCACGCTCAGAAGCACCATGAAAGATGGTAGATTCAGCATTTGTTTCTTTTGCAATATTCTTTGTTGTGACAGCTGTTGGCTTTTGAAGGGCTTGTACTTCTTCAATCTGTTCTTCGGGCAGACCAGTAGGAATACCAACGTCATCATCTTCGTAACCTGCCCAAGGACCTTTATACGCATCTGGTCCATCCACTTCATCCAGTTTTCCTTTCTTATCACGCTTCTTTCGAGCATCTTTATTGGGTCGTAAATCGCGATGAACTCGATCGTGGATCGATGCACCGCCTAATTGAGCAGCTACTGCCAAGTTGCCGATGTAGCCTGTGCCCATCAAACCCTGGCCTGTTTGTCCGGCAAGATTGGTAGCAGTACTGAGAGAAGGATCGCGCGCGTATCCATATGTTTCAAACGTACGATGTTGTGTTCTAAAGTCCATCTCGGAAATAGCTTGCTGCTCGACGTGGCCGTTCACAACATTTTGAGTTGCAAGATGACGATCGGTGAATGGATTCTCGGGCCCTAAGGTTGGTCTGCTCATATCATCGTAAGGTACGTTGACTGTGAGTTCTGTAGCTGTTGGAGCTGTATATAACGCGCCAGAAAAGTGCAACTACAGATGAATAGTAATTTAGCTGACTGATTTTCAGCAAAGTATTGTTATCTTACATCAAATCCTGTATCCGGCGCGGTATTCACCGTTAAGGAAGTGCTTGTAGTGTTTGTTTGAGTATTATCTTCTTCATCGCTTGATCCATAGTTATTAACTAAATCCATTTTATACAAATACGTCTTGGAAGAAAAGAATTCTACTCTGAAAATGAGTATGATAGCTGTATTAGTAGAACAGTCACTGTGGCCTCATACTGAGTGTAATTTTCCAAAGGTATACCCTTGAAGGTTCATCTTTTCAAATTTTGACACTTTTTTTTTAGCCTTAGAGATGGTTATTTAACTATATAGTTACTAATACAAAAATACTCTTTTACACTAATAAGCATACTTGGATATTTATTTGAAAGTTTTTCTTCATCAAAATTTAATTTATGAGCATAAAGCCAAAATACGAGACAGATATATTTATTTGATGATAGCTTGAAACTCTTATAAATAAGATAGTGATATCTATACTATTTAAACTAAAAATGACATACTCAAAGACTGCATTAAAGTATTTTAGGTCAATGTAGAAGTTTTCATACATTACCATTGCACTAAGAGCAGAATTTGAAAGTTTAGTGCGTCAACAATTGGTTTTTGCAGCAGCAGCACTTGTTAATCTAATATCTGCCATCCAATCAAAGAATAATCGCAAAGAATCCTAATGATAGATATACCTTGGCTTCAATTTTTCGGTTTTTTGTAATTTTTCCTAAGGATGTTTTAAAATATATCAGTTTTCCGAATCAAATTAAGTTTAGAACTCGAGTTTTTTGATGTAATTTAACTTGTGACAGCCAATAAAATCACAGAAATGTGTGATACCTTTATATCACTTTTTGACCGTATTGAAGACAAATGCTTAATGCCAACTCATTTCAAACAACTCAAATATACGAAAGCATTTTCTTTTCTGTATTTATTTTTACCAACATGTCAAAGTTGCCAAGCTTAAGCGGTGAAGTTGCATCGAATTATGCGGAGGAAAGCTATCGACGTTATGAGCAAATTCTCAGAATAAGCAATAACTGCAATATGCAGTTTCTCATACTATAATTATCATTAATAGAATCTCAATATTACTATACATTGTTCCTTCAATTAAGAGTGCCTAAACAGCCATCTTGTCTCTTTTCGTATGCGCAAAAAGAGAGGCTAGTATCGGTTCCAACTATCCATGGGCTGGAAGCCAAGCATATATAGAAGATGCAGGACTATACGATGGCCTTATTTTTCTAACAGCGACGAGAGTAGCATTGCTGTACAAGGCTCTGATGCATAGTAAATGTTTGTACCTGAAACACCATGTCTTTGAGTAAAATCCAGGGTGTTAACCGAAGGAAAGGGAATGCTATTGTATATAGTAAAGCGCACATACTTCACTGAATCTCCGTATCTAGAAACTGTTATAATACATATTTTTGTAGTCTACAATTTTAACGTATCGCTATTTTTATTTTTATTTTTTATATTTCTGTTGCTATGACTTTAATGATAGATGAGTTGTTTAATCTAGGCAGTGCGATATCTTCTCTATACTCAGCCAAGACTTGTGATAAATTACGTTTGTTGGTCGTACCTAAACATTTACAATCAGAAGCAACAGGTATAAAAGGACCGCCATTTGTACCCAGTTTTAATATTTTTCTCTGTTTTTTTTTATTAAAATATTAATACAGTCATTATCTATTATGTTCTTTACTATCAAGACTCCCAATAAGGACTAGGAAGTTCAGGTGCGCACTCATGTACAGTTTTGACATTAAACGCCTTTTGCAACCGAGGAAGCCATTTTTCAGTAGTAGCAATGGTCATATTACTCGTTTCATGTTCCAATACTATATGACCATTCACATCGTTTGGACGATCAGTAATCCATTGCTGAAAGAATTCATCAATCTGGTCTTGATTATACCGACCAGCAAAATCATTTGCTACTGATGGCAAACCCCAATCAAATGAATCACTGTCCCAGATAATGGTAGATAGACCCATTTGATGAGCAATGGCACGTACCCTGTCATCTACATCGCCATAAGGTGGACGCCAGCATCGCGTAGTTACCCCAGTAGCTTCTTTAATTGCTCTTATACTCCAATACAGCTGAGCTACGATATCGTAGTTTGATAGCGTCGTCATTTGAGGATGAGACCAAGTGTGAGCGCATAGTGTATGGCCTGAATAAAGAGCACGTAACGCAGCTTCAGGAAAGGTCACTACATTGGAGCCTACGTCTATAGATAAAAGAGAGATGAGTGAAACTATCCGAGTAAATTGATTGTTTTCTTTTGTTATTTACAGAACAATGTAGCAGTTTGGTTATGTTTAGCAAGGAAATCATAGAGACGAGGCTCAGCCCACTCATCCTCTTTGTTTGATGGAGGCAAAGGCCCATCATCATAAGTCTATAGATAAACGTAGTATGGGTCAATAAAGATCTATTTTACATATGTTGCGTAATAATCATACCAGACCAAAATCCCCCACCTTGGGACAAAACTTAATATCCTCTGGTAAATAGGGTACATTTGGAGTGGTGCATTGCGAAGCTGTCCACCAGCAAGCCTCATCATTTTCGATATCATACGTATCGGGAGTACCACTGCTAGGGTCGAAGTCGGGAACATAATCCCAGTCAATGGAATTGATGGCGGCCTTGACTCCTGGATGGTTGAGATCGGGTGCAGTCCACAGTGGGGGATAGTCTCTTACTTTGAATGTATTAGTGAGAGGGATAGGGCCTGTAGGGATGGTGCTTGAAGCTTTTACGCCATGGAAAGGGAAGCTAGGTAAGTATGCTGGCGAAATCATTGGAAGAATACCATTTGATGTCCCAGTGGCTTTTGTAGGAGTTGTGAACGATCCAACAGGCTTACTAATTGGCAGGGCGATGACGAGAGTGATCAATGCTGCAAAAACAATAAAAGTACTGAATACAACCATAATTGTGAGGCTTTGTATACTATCGATTGATTTATACGCAAAGGATAGTATCTAAATGTAATGAAAAACAAGAGAAACAAGAGAAAAGTACCAAGGAATATAATCTCTGAAAAGTATTCTTTTATACTTGACTGTTTACTATACATTGGTAATAAACGCTCCTTCCAATGCTAACATGCAACAGTCCCCTATACCGAATTATGAAAATATCTACTAACACTTGATAGTGATACGTATATGGTTTAATCAAAACATGTAACAATAAACGTCTGTATAGGTATAATAACACCGAGTTTCTTTATTCAATTATGTCTATGAAAACTATAGAAAGAAAAAATTTCTTATGAGACCGGTCTATTTACGGCCCTTTTTGATTTCTATAGCTCCTAAAGATGAGTTCAGCAACGATTTTTGTCAGAAACTGGAACCTATACATACATACATACGTTGATACGTCGTCCCAAGGAACTAACCATTTTTTGAACACACACGCGCACACACACGCACACACACAGACATCCATTGCGCAAACACACATTAATCTATGTATACAAAGGCATACTAACTGATAGTCTTAGAATAGGGGTTTTACGCGATTCGGTGCATCTATAGCATGAGCCTTATATTATTATGGATAACGGAAAAAAAGTCTTCTTCTTCGATTCAAGTGCTAGGATCAACTGCTTTTCCTCCTATATCACACATTCTCCTCTTTGTTTCAGCAGCAGCAGCTGTAGTAATGATCCATGGGTCCATTTAAATATTAAGATATGACATTCGTACATACAATTTTTGAGCAATGCCTTCCAAGCACAGTAAAATTAATCAATTGACAAGTTACTGTATGCTCTTGAGTTTGGTTCAGCTTTACTTTAGATATACTTTCTTTTCCTTTTTTGTTTTATATATATCAAGATGAACAAAAAAAAAAAAAAAAAAAAAAAAAAATCAAAGCACAGGAGTCGATTCGAATGAATTCTACATTCTAGGAGCTTCTACTGATCATAATGACGATACCGTTTCTATCTGCTGAAAAAGTTTCTCGAAATACTTGAAAAATCTGGTTATGGTAGGCATATTTTAATATATCTTGACATATGCAGGTGAATCAAAATGGAAGACGTCTTCTCCGTTTGTTTCAGCGACTGAATTTCAAGCATCAGGCCATAAAGAGAATGGTAATGGCACTAAGGAATAGTTTGTTCATCGCTCATGAGCCTATTATACCAAATTCCTTTGTCAAAATCTTTCGTATACTGGCTCAGAGAGCCAAAAATCAATGGATGCTCATTCAATATATCTGTCATAGTTGAGCCCAAGCACTATTGTACTATCAAGCATGAAGCCATGCAAAGGTAATGGGGCTTGCTTGATTGGTATTAGATTTTAACAGTAATGCCAAGACCAGTACGTTGAAGAAGGTACTAGCTATGAACAGTTTTAGAGGAACCTTACGGGGAGTATTAGACTGAAACTTTAAGCATCTAATTCATAGAATGTTATTTTGGCGTGGACTTTACAAAATCAACAAACAAGTAAAATTGGATGAGCTATCAGAAAAAGATATGCATCTAGAGTAAGCAAGGTCATTACATAATAATTTTGTAGATCAACAAGCTTTACGTTGCGTCGCGCAGGAAGAGACTCAGTCCGTATCAAGCGATGATGATGATGTTGAGCTTAGGCTCTTGTTTTCTTCGTAGTTCTGCCAATGTTGAAGGTTTACTAACAGCACATCAATGTTCAAGAGAGATTCTCTAATGAAATTTTGTTTTACATGGTTTGTTTTGTGCTTGAGCACATAGATCTAAAGGGCTACTGCTCAAGAGCTGGAAGTGTCTCAATATATGCCAATTATTAAAAGCCATTGTATGCACCTGCATAAACAATCGTGAACAGGAAAAATCAAGCAAATTCTTTCAAATGGAAGAGACATGTTCGAATAATTTGCTAATATTTCTTGCTAAAGAAACTCAACGTTATATATTAAAGATAAAGTTATATGGATCTATATATCTTAAGTCTGAGTCGCCATACTATGCTGGTATTTATAGTGACTATTATTGGTATCCTTTTGCAATTCTTCCAATTGCATTTGTAATCTTCTGATCTCATCTGCTTCTTGATCTAACCTCTGTTGATGGGTTTTTTTGATATCTGCCACCAACAATCGAAACTCTTTTCGCAGTGCTTGTGTCGTTGGTGCCAATTCACCTTGCTGACCGTATCCAATCTTCTTTACTTTTTCTTCAATGAGTTCCATCTCTAACTGATTGCGTTGCCGGTTTAATGTATCCAAGCGTTTATCATAGCGCATACGATGAGAGTCGAATTCAATAGCAGTATTGGTAAGCTTATCAAAGTTATCCAGTAGTTCATCAAACTGATCTTCCATCTGGTGTGTATGAGAGGTCCATTGATCTTCGCGCACTTGAAAGTCGTGTTTAAGACGATTTTTTTCTGCTTCAAATTCTCTGTTATTGCTAAACGGTGAAGGGGATCGGCTGGAGGTTGCAGCTCTCTTTTGTTGATCTCGGATATCGTAATTGAGTCGGCTAATTTTATTATCTTGTTCATCTAATAAGCGCGATTTCTCTTTGACCAAAGTGTCTAGACTGTTCTTTTGCGAGCGTAATTGGACGCATTCAGTTTCCAATTGCTGATGCATACGCGTATTGCGTTGTAATAAGATGGCTTGTTGGTGGATATCATTTTCGTATTGTTGTGCTTGATCGTTCAATTGTTTTTGGTATCGCGATTTGAGCGCAGGATCTTCGGTATTGGTTGATTCTGGAGTGGTTGGGTTATTAAGCTCGTCTCTTTGACGCGTCTTTTCCCATATCTGCAACTCTATCGACTCTGATTTATATTGCAGTAGCTCCATCTTGGTTGCCATATGACGTTGAGGATATAATGATATGAGTGACAATAGTTTGGTGGATAGTAGTTCCATATCAATGAGTTTTGATAATAATCGGTCTTTTTCAACTTTTATCGATAATAGTTCAGCTTTACTTTGTTGAATTCTGTATAAATCTTGTTTGCTTGATAATAATAATAAATAATAAAAGGTTAGCTGCTAATGAATGGATCATAATGTTTTCTCGGTACCTATTCGGGCTTTTGACGCTTAGATGTTCTTGCAGCTGTAGTAGCTTTTGTAGTGGACTTGCATTGGAATTGACAGGCACATTTAGTTTGCGAGTGCAAATGTGACTGATTCGTCTTGAAACTTGATCTAGCACACTTTCAAGCTTGAAATTGCTAGTATTTTGATGTAATTCAAGATGTTGAATGCCTTTGTTTAACACACCTGCAGTGTGCTGCAGTAGAGTCTTTTTAATCTCAATTTCTCTTTGTTTCATCTTTTCCAATTGATTTGACATTAACTTAATCTTATGTTCGTTTCGTTGACGTTGGTTCTGTAGATAAATGACAGAGTTTCGACTATTTTTAAGATTGACATTCTCTAATGATTTTGATATATTTTTGATACGGTTTTCCAGTTCTATGCTTTTTGATAAATGGGTGATATGATCGCCTAGTTCCAGTAGTTCCTGTAATTTATGTTTAGAAGACTGTCTATATAGTTTTATCAACCTCACCTTTTTTAGTTTGTCCAAGTTATCGAACGTTAATATTTTGAAATCATTCGAATCCAGTACAGCTTGTGATATGAGCAGTTGAGTTAATAAGAAACTTGATGAAAACATGGTCTTATTTTCGGGCTTCTTTTCAAAACCATCATGATAAACAACCTCTTCTTCCAAGACTGGCTTCATATTCCACATATTGCCCACGAGCTCTAAAGTGAAGCTCCAACGATCAACTACGGATAGTAACAGTGTTGGTTTTTTTTTTATTGGAAATTGATCAACAAACTGAGCTTACCGTTATGTGAATGCTGCATCTTGCTCATTTGTGAATCTCGAATACGAAAAGGCGAGCGAGAAGGTATTGTCGGAGAACGAGGTCCATTATTATTAAAGGCTGGCATTCTTTTGGTTTATCAATGTAAAGAAGAAGAGCCAATTTTACTATAAAGTGTAAAAGGAACGTGTAATTAACTAATGTACATGTAATAAAAAGAGTCGTGTAGTATAGTAACAGGTTTACAAAACAGATCCTTTTCACGCTTTTCTTGTCCAATCAAAGATGATATGCTCAATTAAAATATAAAATGGTGTTACCACCTTTCCTTTTCAATGTCCCTGTGTGTTTAAGCAACGCGTTATTTGATTTTTCAACTTCTGCATTAGCTTTGAGTTATTTCATCAGGTTATCGAATAATAATAAAAAAAAGTATCGATGGACGAAAAGTGTGTTAAGAGCTCTATAATAATAATAATAAAATCTTTTGTACATTGATAGTGTAAAGATCATATATTTCTTTGAAACTACGGAGTTTTCTTTGGCAAGACATAAATGCATGTTCTATTTTTTTTTTTTTTTTTTTCAAATCATCCAACGCGCTTTTTAATAGAAAAAAAATTAGAAGTATATACTTTTGCGTGTTTATGGCAGAATTGTATTCTAAAGTATACCTTAAAAAATGTCACTTATAGCATCGAAACAATAATGCAAAGGTATATCATCACTACTTTCCTACTGATCTTCATATATATTGGATATCTGTGTTTTAATAAATATATGCCCGCCGGTTATTTAAAGCCCAAATAAAAAAATTGATATTGGTTTTAATACGCAGAAGCACATCAACGAACTTTGTACAAAATTAAGCTATACATATGATAACTTTTGAATATCCTTCAATTCAAGGAGTTATCATTAATAAAAGCCGGCTTTCGTTTATTTCATAAATACAGCTTAAGCTCGAGTATTATTATTATATTATAAAATCTAAACTAAATATATTTGCATATGTACTTTAGAATGTACTGAAATTATATTGTTAATAAACCATATCTCGAAGATTTATATTCGCGTTTCACAAAGAAAAATTAAGTTTAGGCTTTAGGGTTTAATGTTATGAAATTTATAGATCTTTCGGTCGATCTCGGTATAGTCATACATTTGCTAAATTGACTGTACAAAGAATGGATTCCTACATGTATTACATGGGCTATTTGACTGTAATATGTTTAATATAGCATAATCATCAATAATTAACTGTAGAACATATGTGGTTTCATATATCATTAGGCGTTAATTCGAGGCCGTAGCGCCGTTTCGTTTCAATTTCGCATCTCTTTAGCATTCTATGCGCAGAAGAGCTTCTGCATCAGGTAGGGCTTCGGTGTTAAATTCGACGCTTTTGATTTATGAAATGTTATCTCGCATAAGATCAAGCAGTAAAACAATTTCCCCCCCCCTTTAGTTAACGTATATAACTTGATGCAGCCAAAACATTTGGGTCAAATAATGATCTCTGTAAATGTAATAGGCCATTTTAAGTATTGAATACTAATCATATGTCATGTTGCACCGGTAATGCCCGAGAAATGTATGCCAGTATGTCTTATTTTCGTCTATTTATTGCTGATGTGCGTTTCAAGGGACATTGTAAAGACAGATAAAAAAAAAACATGCTTATAGGTTATTATCAACGACAAAGAGTGTCGCAGAACTGAAAAAGTACTGTAAGCTGTTAAGGCCCTCTTATCAAATAGCAGTTGGCGTAGCACTTCATTTGGTTTAACCTGACATACAGTCACCATAACTCCAAAGGATGATCTTTAAATTGACGAGGGGGAAATAAAATTCCAAGGGATGTTTTTTTTTTCGGAGAGGTTTGTTTGTAGACTTTAAGAAATTGATAATAGGATTGAACCTGAAGGTTTTTTGGTTTTTATGTGAAAAGTATGTATTTTTTACAGCAACAATATGCCAAATAAAAGTAAAGCCAAGATATGTTTATGATTCATCTTTTGCATGATTTTGGACATTTTAAATAGTTTTCCAATGGATCAATCTTTTTTTTTTTTTTTGTAATATTTATTTATTAAATAAATTTTTTGTTGAAGTAACACATCGCGGAGAGGTGGTACCCGATGAAACGGAAAGAAGGAAAACTATACTACTGGATAATTATAAGAGAGGACCGAGAGAAGGCAAGGGAAGAGAAAAGAAAGAGATCCGATAAGCTTTGTTATATCAAGCACTAGAGGTTGTCTATGATTATGGGGTTGAGCAGCCTTTCTGTTGCTGAGATGACCTGTGGCAGAAGGCGGCTAAGGTTATCAATGGGCCTTTTTGGTTCTGTGAGGCGACCAAGCTCCCAGTAAAAATTCCATAATTTCCACAAGGCTGTTGACACAACTGAAAAATATTTGTTAGTGTTTGTAATGCCGTGTGGTATATGCAGAAATCCAAGAGTGCTATATAGCAGCTCTGGTGAAATAGAGACCAAGGGAAAATGATGTAGCAATAGGTCGGACCAGAGTTTCCATTTTGGAGGGCAATCGACCAAGAAGTGACGGATGGTATCATCAGCATTATCACAAACAGGACAAATCGGTGAGGAAACAGTGCCATATTTGAATCGTACTTGTTTGGTAGGTATACAACCTGATATAGCACGATAGTATATACTTCTGGCTTGAGGGTACATAGGGCAGGACCAGAAGATGTTTACAATCCTTTTGGAAAAAAGGAGATCAACAGCGACATTCTGTTGATAGGATTGCCGGAACTGTTGTGGTGTGAACTTGTTCCAAGTGATGTTATCTGTCAAGTCAGCCTTCAGTGTTTGAGTAACCCATTCAACGGAGAATTCTCTGGGGGGATCCATGATGTGAGGCCAAACAAAGGGTTGAAGATTTACTGTTTTATATTGTAGAATGTCGCGGTACAATTGTTCGCATAGTCTTGGAAACCGAACGTATTCATGAGTCACCTTTAGTCTCATTCTATTTTGGATATTATCAAAAACCAGAAACCGATGTGTAGGGTAGGACGGATGTTTCCGGCTCCAATGTGAATCATTGATGTTGACTAATATTTTATGCAGAGGCATATTGAGAATGGTTTCCACAGGGATACAGTCCAGCTGTAATTGCGTATGTTCAACAAAATAATCAAAGGCTTTAAAAATCACTGACCAGAGGGACATATTGGCCTTAAAGGCAGGACCCTTTCTGTATTCCGGATCATAGAGTGGGAGGTGGGGGTACAGAGCAGAGTTATGGAACAGAGAAAGATGCTGAAGCATTAAAGGACGAACAAACGAGGGGTGCTTCGATGGGTCCACTAGATAATTCAGCCATCGTTTCTGTAATATGCGATGTTGTATAGCCGGATCATGTACTTTTAAACCACCAGATTCCCAAGGTAGAAAGATCACTTCCTTACGGATTCGTGGGGTCTTCTTTTGCCAAATGAATTGATATATAAGCATCTTCAATGTATTGAAGAATTTGGCTGTTGGTTTAAACAGTCTCAAGGGATACCAGACTTTGGTGAGTATCAAGGTGTTCATAATCGTCACTCTACCTCGGATGGACACTTGTCTTTGACTATATATTTTGCACCCTGATTTAACAATAGCAATCAAGTTATCTTCAAGGTGGGCCCGTTGGCGAGTAGTATAAGGTAAGTAGTATCCTAGATATCTAAATGGTTCTGTACATCCTTGATGGTGATAAGTGGTGATCCGTAGAGTTCCTAGTTTATCAGCCCAGGAAGCATCTCTTTTACCATTAAGGGCGAATGCCTCGGACTTGTGTTCGTTAAATCTTGCATTAGATACTCGACCATAGTCAGCCATGTGGAATTTTAGCCGATGGAGGTCATTTTGATCGTGTAGAAGGACGCAAACATCATCGGCATATGCCAGGCATTTGAGATTAGAAGTAGACTCTTCGGATAACATAGATGTTAAGGTCGAAGGGGACTGATAGCCTATCATTTGCTGGTCTTGGAGTATTGAGAGCAGGAAAGGTTCTAATGCTAAGTTAAACAATAAAGGTGACAATGGGTCGCCCTGGCGAAGGCCTCTTTCTTGTATGATAGGGTCAGTAAAGAAGCCGTTTATGTTAATTCGAACCTCATTTCCAAAGAATAGCTGGTGGATACAATCAATGAAGGCCGGAGGAAATGCAAACTTATGAAGAGTGTTTCTTAGATATCCAGCATTTACCCGATCATAGGCTTTTTCTTGGTCTAAGAGGATACCCACACCTGATAAATCCAATGATTTAGCTTGTTCTAGTACCATCGAGAGTGCCAATCCATTATCACCTATGAATTTGCCTGGAACAAAGCCAGATTGGTAAGGATTCAGCAACTTCTTGACCAAAGGTCCTAAACGTTGAGTGATTAGTCTCGTAAACACCTTTGCGTCACAATTGATAAGGGAGATAGGTCTATGGTTTTTCAGTGAAGAGAGGTCCCCTTTCTTGGGTAGAAGTCTCACACGGATATCTTTCCAGGACTTAGGGAAGAGACCAGAGAGAGCTTCGTTATATACTCGTTTAATGAGGTCCTGAATATGCACATTGTTGAACAGAAGGTTGATATATGGATAACTAAGGCCATCAGCGCCGGGGCTACTAATTTTTGTTGATCTAGTGGCCTGTACAATCAGCTCATCCAATTCGATAGGTTGCATGATCGAATCTTGTTCATCGGAATCTAAAGTCCGGTGGAATTGAATGCCATTAAGATAGGCCTCGATGCTATGTTCAGGGACTGGATCTGCTGTATACAATGATTGATAGAACTGTTGAGCATATACCCTCATTTGTTTGATATCAGTTGCAACGGTTGGAGTTGTATTTGACTCTTGTGCAATTGTAGTTGTGGAAACATTAGGTTCCCGCAAGGCTGAGATATACTGCTGTGTGCTTCGATGTTGATGGATAGCTTTCAGATAACCAGCAGATTTTTCCCCATTTTCACGCCATGTAACTCCTGCTTTCAAGGATGCAATGTCTACCAGTTCCTGTTGCAAAACGTGTATCATGTTATCTATCTTTGGTAGGAAATGAATCAGGGTGGCTGTTGGTGGTTTTGACCTTAATAGCCGATTACGTTTCCGTTCTAGATGCTTCAGAGAAAGTTTACGCCATGATACATATTTGATTCCAAATTGTTTTATAATTGATGAAGTTGCTGTCTTAACTTCTTCCCACTGTTCCTGCGTGGAGAGAGAAGTGGGCATTGTCTCCATCAATGATTGAAGTCGGGCAGAGAGCTTCTTCCGAAATTGTGGGTTATTGGCATAAGCGGGATTGGCTCGCCATAAGCCTGGTCCTACTTTGGACTTACCCAAGTTGAAACTAACATTCAGTAAGGCATGATCAGCCCAGTCTGAATTGAGGTATTCTATAGCTGTGTCCAAAATCGAGTATTGAAGTGAAGTGCCAGCATAGATGTAGTCAATGCAGGACGTAATTTCTACATTCCGTTGAAAGGTGGGAATAGTATCCAAATCGTTGTGCATCATACAGTTATAGAATGATTCTTGTAAAAAGGAGACCCATTGCGGATTGGTTTTATGATTGGCTTTTCCGCTAGCAATATCTCTGAGGTAATCATAGTTAAAATCACCAGACACAATTAGTCTTGTGAGATCAATAGTATCTGTCAATTCAGTTAGCATATTCAAGATAGCAAGAAAGAAGTTTCTCCTATCAGGGTTTGAGGAGGCTGGTGCGTATATGTTCAGTATATGGAACGGTTCATAGAACTGATGGGGGTGTTGTACTTGGCATAATAGATATCGATTCGACTTGAATATGTGTTCCGTAGTTACTGGAGTTAGTATATACGTTGGTGAGAATGATATCATGCCACAATGCTCGGTCCAGAAGGTTTGTCGAGCTTGGAAGAGAATATTTAAGGAAGGGATTGAAGATGTAGAGGCATTAGTCTCTTGTAATGAGAGTATATCAAACTGTTGAAGTCTTAAGTAACGAATGAGTGATGATTGGGTTGAAGATTGTTTTGCTCTGCCTATACTGTTACAGTTTAGGGAAGCATATTTGAATGGGATCTTTTTGGTCATTATTAATTATTATTTGGGGATGTGGTAGGCGGCACATCATCCATGACTGATGAGACTATATCAGCTCTAATAACCTGATTGGCACTGTGTTGATGTACTGTAGTGAAGGTTCCAGCATCAGATTGCGTTTCCATCATATCTTCATCCTCATAAATGTTAACCGAGGGGGCCTCCTCCTTGGTACAGCCCATATCCTCATCCTCATCCTCATCCTCATCCTCATCCTCCTCGTCAGATGGAGGTTTATAGTCTTCATCGTCGGATAGAACTTGGTTGAAACGTTCATCCAGTATCGTGTCTTTCACCGATCGTAGCCCGCCTTTGGTTTCTTTGGGATGCATAGAAACTTTTCCGGCATCTTGATCCTTTTTACCTCCAGGAGCATATACAGAGAGTAAGAGCTGCTCAGAAGGTGGAGGAGTAGTTGAACGTTCGGGTGACTTTGAAGTCTTACGTGCTTTTTTATAAGGGCTAAGCTTCTGGGAACCATATTTCACTTCGGGGCAATCAATTTGTTTGTGCCCATATTTGTCGCAGGCATAGCACAAGATACTAGCTTGAGCTTTCTTACATTCATATTTGGTGTGACCTTCATCGTGACAATATCTGCACCATGTCGGCATTTCAGGGAAGGTAGCATGACAGAATTCTCCACTGTCGCCCCAGGAAATAGTATGACAAAGCTTAGGATATTCTTTGTTGTCATCTTGTTGAATCACAGCATAACCAGTGCCCATAAAGAAACCGTATGTTGTTTCTTGATGCAGACCAAAGTCTAAGATGGTGCCAAAGTGGCTTAGTGTTTCCTGGAGTCCCTTTTGTAGTTCATCTTCCAAGAGACAAGGAAGGTCAGTGAGTGAGAGCTGGATGACTTTGCCTGATCCTTCCAGGGCCTTGCACGGAAGAAGACGAATCTTTTCCTTCTCATAACTAATTCCTTCACTATAGAACTTCTGAGCTATGGGTTGACGGGCATAGATCTCCATATAGCGAGATTGAGATCGTCCTAAAAATTTAATGGCATAAAAGTTTTGAGCACCATATTGTTGAGCAAGCAGAGCTAAGTGCTCCTGGTCAGGAATGTTGAGCTTAGAGATGTCTAGTAGATACCCTCCTTGAGATCTGGAATGTCTCCAAATGCGAGTTTTAAGATCTCGAAATTCATGAGAATCTATGGCGATCTTGGAAGACTCAGTTGTTTTCAGCAATAACGATTGTTTGGTAGTAGTAATGCGATTGTTATTGATAGCCGCGGCTGCATATGAGCGACCAGGTACTAATGTCCCTGACCGCTGTGGTTTCGATTCGTTAGCGGGAAAAGGCATGAACAACAAACAAAGTTGAATGGATCAATCTTTGCAATATGAAAGGTCTGGCTTGAATGTCGACTGGGATTTAAAATTCAGGTACTATTATGGGAAAAATCAAGTGAAAAAGTGGAATTTATGGCGAATTCAAGTAAATTTCGAGTTTACCCGAATCTAAAGTGAAATAACATAAAATGTAAGTTGATGCACGTCAAACTTTATTTCCGTGATTTTTACATGAATTTCCATTTTCCAATTCGAGGGGATTTCAAGTTTTCAAATGAATTACAAGTTAACCTGAATCCACTCAAAACAGCAACAGTTCTCTTGCAAATCAGATCAGCTTGAACTTCACTCAAATTCCCCCATAGTCTATTATGAAAAGTCAACTTTTCAAAACAATGTGTTCTTTCCAGCTCTTTTCGGCTTTTGAAATTGGAAGTTAGTTCAAAACTCTGGCTCCCTCAGAAGAGATTGGCTCTTTTCAACTCTCTTAAAAGAAACCGGCTCTTTCCCAATTAGCATAAAATTGACAAAATATGTGTTTGTATACCCTCAAATATAATGAGTGTAAATTAGTAATACATTATATCCTGAAAATGCTATTTTTGCATTCTAAGTTTTTTTTTTTTTGAAATCGAACCGCATAGATTAATCTTTACCATCTCTACATTCTTTGAGTGATTCTATTCCAATGTTGCATTTAATAACTATACTTACCCAGGATAAAACATTTTACCTGCTAGAATCTTTGTTCGTGAAAAAATACAATGGGAATATAGCGTTTTAGAGAAGTGTTGTAAATTTCATGCATTTCTCGTACGAGATCTAATAATTGTTCTTTCAACTGATCTGAATTAATCTTGCATCTAACGAGTGAATATCCAAAATAAACCATTCTATCTATTGAAACCTTTGTTTAACCAAAATGGATAATATGTATGCTATATGTTGGCGATGAAGCACTAAATTACATGTATTTCATCATTAAATCTAATGATCTGTAAATCTCCCGACTGATTCCGACTAAATACTGCATTTAATTAATGTCTACATGTTCAGAATGACCTGTTTCATTTATCAAGATCATAATCTAACAAGCATAGATAGTATGTATATTGGATAGTGATTTACATTACATACACACATTTCATACACATTGGATATTGAGATCCATCGATTATTCAATTGATTTCAGTCAAATGTCACATAGGATTGGTTATTCATGCTTAGAATGAGCTGTTGCATCTGGTAAGGTATTACACAATGAATTTCTGAGATGCATATTTCTTCTTCACAATAAATACATTACAAATGTAAAGATGCCTATCCAACTTCCCCTACATGCATTCATCGTTTTGGCGCGTCTACAGTACATCACTTAAAAATAGAACCATGACGCCATAAAGTTGTAAGTTTCAAGGAGCTTCATGCCGCCTTGTATTCAAATATAAGTGATTCATTATGAGGCTAATTTTATAACAATCATTATGAAAAAAAAAAAGAGCGGAATTACCAAGCTTCAGAAATCTGTCTGTGATAATCGTACTCTAAATGATATTCTTCTTTGCCTTCTAGGACCTTTTGACAATGATCGCTGCAAGTATGGTGCATTTTTGATTGACATTGAGGACATTGAACAAATAATAAGTGACACTTGGTATTGCTACAATTTGTAATATGATCACAGGAAGAACCGCAGTGATAGCATTGAGTGAGAACATCATTGGTGATTGGTTCGCCTCTTCGACCATCAAACGTAAAATTCTTGCCTTTAAACAATGATAAAACAGGCTCACGTCTTACGTAATGGCCATAAGCGGTAACTCCACCCTTGAGCTAATGATAGAACGCTTAGTCATAGTACAGTAATTTCAATGATATGTGTGTGTATGGGTACCATTTTGACGTTTTCGTAGCCTTTTTTCTTCAAATAAGAACCAGCTACGGAACAACGAATGCCACCAGTACAATACATGTAGATGTCTTCTTTTTTTGATCGATTGGCAGTCAGAGTATCTAATAATTTGATGCCGTCTCTAAAGGTATCTACGTCCATCTTGATTGCATGATCAAAGTGTCCAACGTCACTATTAAATTAAATTTTTTTAATTAGTTTTTTTGGCTGAGTTTTACGCCTCAATGAATTATTACTATTCATATTTGTTGCGCATATCCAACAGAAACACATTATCTTTCTTTTGAGCCAGTTCTGAATGCCAGTCCCCAGGAGTCAGATGATGAGGCTGCTGTAGTGACAAATCTTTTGTGGTGACATTTTCTCGAATTGAAACTAGCTAATCTAGGCATTAAGGTGCAGTCCCCTTTTTATTTATGCGTTATTTACTCACATTTTTCTTTATAAGCACGCGTAATTTACTAAAGTTTGGTGCTGTTGTATCCTGTATGCCTTGCGTGAATTCGATATCGGCAAAATGCTGACCAAAGTAACTTTTGACTTGGTCTATTTGATTCATAGGCACAGACAATTGAGAGTTGATACCACCAATGCCTGTACAAGGTGCAAGGTATATTCTGCCGATTACACCCAACTTGGTCAAGTCTCTCTCAATGGCAATTTTCAGTTGATTAACTCGAGATTCAGAGAGAGGCACGATCGAGTAAAAGGCCAAGGGTCTATACAGGTTGGTTATGGTTGTATTCCATTTCAGTTGATAGAATTGAAACGGTTTTGGTTTAAGCGTACGAGCAGTAGGATTAAACAAGTATCTAAGCATTTTTTGAATAGAATGCAACCAGGGCCAATCGAGGACTGCACTTCAGGGCTTATTTTATTTTTAGAATGGTCTATATCGAGTCACTTTTGAAACTAAAAATATCTCAGAAAGTGATACAATTGCAGTCCACAGCCTCATTTTTACCTGGTCTATGTAAAAGCTTAAAAGTTGATGATTGAGATTTAAAACACAAACATATCACACAGCCAAAAGAAAAATATATATATATAAGGACAAGGTTTTAAAGCCTTTTGTTCTTTCTTTAATTTTCTTCTTAACAATGTCTTTCTATTACAATCAACCTCTCAATGACATGTATTATACTATGTATCCGCAGCCGCCGCAAGACACTGCTACCTACTATAACTATGACATGTCATTGGATCAATTGCCTGTATTTGAATACAACAATGCCTTGCAAGATGATAATTTCTCAATTGCTACCGCTTCGGATTTATATCCACAGCTTACTTCACCTTCCCTTTTATCAGTTGGAGATATGAATATGCAACAAATGACACCCAGTTCCACTCCATCACCTCAATTAACTACCATCTATCATCATCAACGCAATACCAGCTTTGACTCATTCTTCTTTGCACCCATGGCCCCTGATTCACCTCCAAAAAGACGCGTCTCTTCTGGTTCAATGACAGAGAAAAGGCATATTTGTCCTATATGCAATCACAGGTAAAACCTAAAAAGAGTAATTCAATAAATTTTCCTTTTCCATCGTTTACTAATGTCGGCTTCCTTTTATGTAGATCAAAACGTAGACACAACTTGGTTGAACACATGCTGACTCATAATCCTCATAGACCCAAGTCATTCTTATGCAGCCATTGTAGTCGCCCTTTTGCCCGAAAATATGATATGAAACGCCATGAAAAAATTCACTTGAAAAAATAAGCTGATGGCAAGCATCAAAGACCATTGTATATACGTTATTAGACCCTTATGCTCCTATGTCAATTGCAGTTTTTTTTTTGTACTATATCCTATTTCCCTATGTATACTATGCCCTATATCAAAACCTTATGTATTCCAATGCCATTATTTAATAACAATAAAAAAAAAGCCATTATCATTTCATATCTTGCTCTTTAAATAGATCATCATCATCATCATCCCAGCCCCAATCTTGTTCATTATCATCTTCCAAAGCAGGCGCTGACAAAGCAGATTTCTTGGGAGATTCAGTAGTTCCTTCGGTCTTGGCAGGATATGCAGAACTTGTTTCAGCATGTTGAACGGCATTATTAAATATATCTTGGTTTGCATCTCCCCATCCATTATCATCTAAACAAGAAGAAGATTTGATTTCTTCTGAAAAGAGGTCATCATCATTATCATCATTCCAACCAGTTCCTTGTTCTATATCATGATCAGGTGAAAGCGCCAAAGATAAAGAAGTAGTGTTTTGAATAGGTGTATTGCTTGTAAAAAGATCTTCTTCTTCATCATCCCACCCACTCGCTTCTTCTAAGTCTTCATCTGGAGTATATGTTAATCCAGTAGGTACAGCCTCTTTAGACACAGTCTCTTTAGGGGAAGACATTTTAGATACTTCTCTAGATGCAGACATTGTCACTACAGGTGATTTAGATGCAGAATCAGAAGGTGACTGGTCCGCCTTAATTTCTTGAATATTCGACTCTCGCAACTCTGTATCTGCAAATAACGCACACAGCAAGCCGATCAATTCAGATTTTTCAAACATGTGTAGGTCGCCGCGTCTAAAAGATTCCATAATATCTCGCATATTCATCTCCAAGATGTCCTTCACCAACCAAAACTTTTGCCAACTAGGCACTAAATCCACTACAAACGGTTCTGTCGCATCTTGTCCTGGCAGATCAAAAGCGCCTACTAATTGAGCCAGACTATTCAAAGTAACCGCAATGATATGCGATTCTTGAGCTCCGATATCAATCAATTCTTCAATATCGTGAATAAGTCGTGCCAAGATACTATCAACAATCCGACCCAACATGTCCAAAAACAACGTTTCGTCCACTACAGGCCTTAATTCAGAAGCAAATGTCAAGACGTACTGAATGACGCGCGTCACTGCACGATCACAATCCTGTTGAAATTTGCCGTCTGCCATTCCAGAGAAGCCATCCAAAGTGTCCAGGGTACTCTGGATCATTTGAACCCGCTGCATCATGGCCAATTCATGCCATGCTTTACCCAGTTCGGCTAGTCGCTCTGCAGCATCTCGCAAGTCTTGCTGGAGGTGATCAAAATGGCGCACTTTTGCCGCTATGTCAGCGATCAGTTGGTGACTAAGCCAAACACAATCGTTCCGAAAGACAAGTGCGTTGGCTGCATTGTCAAGGTATTGAGGTCGGTGATAACTAGGCATAATAGCACGATACATGTCCAATAGATCTTGTATACCATTCACTAACGAAGAGGCCGAAATGGGATGTGAGTCCAGTAAATCCTCTGCTTCAGCTAATGTATCAGAGATCAGCACCAAAAGGATTTGCGGGGTTTGCGTAATTTGGTACTTGTACGTATGACCATCGGCGCCTTGTACCTGGGCCATATCCGTATCATAAAGGCGACGGATCATGACTTTACGGCCCTGTTGAAGAATACGTTCCCGTCGTTTTTTGGCATAATGCTGATCCATATTGCCTACGTATGCACTTAATAGGTTGGTATCACCATTAGTTACATAGCCATAGCGTTCACATTGCGTTTCAAACTGGGTTACTGCTTGCACAATACGATCAAAGCCCGGTAGTTGTTCTTGTGAAGAAGGTATAGCAGGACCAATGCTTTTGGAGATCATGGTATTAAAGAGATCAGTGAATAGTAAATTACCAAACAAACGCCTAATCTGTATGTCCTTTTGGTCAAACATATATTGATCAAAGAACCCTAGGATAGCATCCATATGCTGCAGCATGATGACTGGATCCTTCTCTGCTCCTTCATGACGAATCACTTGCAATACACCGCCTGAACCTACACGGTCCACTTCAACATGATCTATCTGTAATACTGAACAGACATCCTCAAAATAGACATTCAAGATGTTCTTGAATACGAAACGTTGTACACTCATGAGTTCTTCAGGCAGTATTCCAAGTTCATATAGACATTGGAGCACTTGACTAATATGTACTGTATTGTCGTTCATTTGAAATGTCTGCAAAATACGCATCGAACCCGGATTATATTGTATCGCTGTTCTTATAGATTCTTGCAACTGGCTAATAAGTGATTGTTTCAACGAGTCTACTTTGCTTTGGATGAACCCAACCACCGTCCGAGTAGCCTCGTCTCGAGGTTGTGCCAATATCTCTACCAACTTTTTAACGTGTTTAACCGCATCCAAATAACTGCATTGCTTCAATTCAGTTTCAATTGAAGCGATAATCTGTAAAATAGCCTCTAAATGCTCCAAGGTTTCGATCTTGCTTTGGTTGAACTGGGATTCACGCAAGGCTTGCTGATATACGTCGATAGTCGCGTGGACTTTTTGATCAGTGTGAGTGACTTTTGTGGTTGTTTCTGAAACAGACTGAACAAGGTCAAAAACATAGGCGTGAAGGTCTTGGCTTTCGTTGTAGAGTGAGGAAAAAAGCTCGAAATTGTCTTGGACTTGTCGAAACAAGTCTTGCTGTAATGCGTTTGAAGTGACCGTAAGTTTTGTCAATATACAGGAGAGTGAATCACTGCTGATGTTGGTTTTTAGAATAGTTTCATATGTACCGTCAGCAGGGTCGAGTAACTGGGAGAGAAATGCGTCGTCTAATTGTCTTATAGGTGGCATAATGGAAAACTAAAGGGTATGGTATGAACGAGAAGTGCAAATCAAAAGTTGTTGGTTGTGATTTTGCGCGGTTTTATTGGCTGTCGTTTGGAATATTTTGGATCCAGAAATTCATCGAAGCCAATTTGGTAAAATAAAAAATAAGATCTTTCAGAAAAGCAATATATTATCAACGTTTGTACAAAACACCGTTATGCATTGCATAGTTCAATCATACCATGTATCTTTATTTACCGAAATGGTAAATGAATCTGTATTTTCATATTTTTTTATTTTCTTGAATTTTTGGTTCTTCACTAACAAATCGCGTTTTTTATTTATTTAATTTTTTTATTTTTTTTTTTTTTTTTATAAATTCTGGTGATGGTGAGACCGAGACAGAAAAAATAAAGTAATAGTATATGCATGTGAGGCAATGATAAGAAGAAAACTCCTTCTTGAACTGGCAAATGGACATCAGTTCTTTTGATCAAAGGCACTATCATCCTATCAGTAGTTAACCTTGGCTTACAAACTTTTTGCTTACACTGTTGATCCAGTTCAGATTTGTCTTGTGATTTCAATCATTCCTGAGATCAAATATTGAATATCAAGTAACTCACAGATACACATAATTCCCAAGTAGCAAATAATAAAATAGTGAGAATTGGAACAATGAAAAGAGTGTCATAAACATATATATGCGGATATTAAACTTTTATAAACAGAAGCTGTAAGAAAAAAGTGAGTATTAATCGGTAAAAAGAATTAGCCGTTTTTTTTTTTTTTTTTTTTTTTTTTTTACAAAATCGTCTACAGCTTTTTATTGGCCACCAGAAATGGAACTCTTTTCTTTGAAGTTGATTCCGAATCTCCTCCACTTCCTTCTTTTGTTAGTTTATATGGCTTTTTATCATATAAAAAGATGCAATAAGCACAAGCGAGCTTAACAAAAGTTATGCAGAACTTAATTACACATCGAATAATGTAAAAAGTATACTAGTTTCACTACTGATAATTGCGAATTAGTTCCGAACTATTAGTAGTTTTTTGTTGTTTTATACCTATTAGCCCAAGTATTTTCTACATATAAAAAATATATAGAAAAATACATAAAGTTTCAAAAAACATTTTAATATTGGGAAGTTTCCAGTAGAAATGAAATGTAAAGTCAAAAACTACGAGAAGACTTTTGAAAAATGAGCTTCGAGAGCAATAGCCTTTTAAAAATCAATTCTAGAACGTGATTTAATTAAATATGCAAGCCTATTAAAAATCTTCCCAATTGACATGGAAAAGACCGTATATCACATACAACAAGGTTGCAGTGGACATAGAAAGACTTTTTAGTTCTGCATTGACTTTTTAACTTCGAATATAAAGGTCATACAGGCAAAGTATAATATAAGCTTCTTGTAGTGACCTTGAATTTTTATGGCTGTCTAGATATATTTTGTCGTCGCTCCCTCCCCCCCTCTTTTCTCACACATAATAAACAGCAATGGTGGTTGTTCAAAGGTCCATTATTTGGTCTCCACATGAAGGACAGAACCAATTTCTTGCTGGTGGCACTGAACTCAAATTATACGAATGGGTGCCAGAAGTGAGTTTCTTTTTAGTTGTGTAGACATTGATTTAACAATGGCTATAATAGACCAATGAATCTGTAGGCAGAGCACGTTATATCTCGACGATCCCTGATATTACGTTAATGATGGTATAAATCAACGCGTTTTCATTGCTTTTGGAAACTAACATGTTGACTTAAAGTGCGCCGATTGGTCTCCAGATCCCAACTGTTCCGATCTAGTAGCAGTTGGTTTAACTACAGGAAGAACCTTGCTTGTGCGTATGCAAGAACATTCTTTGACAGACTATCCAAACTCTGACAGTGTTGAAACACCAAGACAAGGAAGAGCGACCATATACAACCATATGAGCAGTAGTAGCAGTAATTTACTTCGACAGCAACAACAGCAACAGCAACAACAACAGCAACAACAACAACAACAACAGCAACAAAAACAATATCCCTCTCTAGGTGTCAAACTATCGCGTTCCAGTAATGTAGTATCATTTTCAAAGACACACCCTCACTTATTAGCAGCAGGGCTTGATAAAGTGAGAAACGATCCATGTCTGTTGGTTTGGGATGTATCTCGATCTTTAGATAGTTATTGTAATACGCCTACTGGATCACAAACACCTACCGCTGCTTTTCCTACTACCACCACTTCCAATAGACATTCCCATCAATCTTCTATAACGAATCAATGGAGAATAGATAACTATGATGGTAACCATTGAACGATAAATCAAGTAAATTCCCATGCTTATTTCTTTGTATACATTAGACCGAACTAGATATACGAGTAACAACCTTAATAACGATATGCCACTTGTTTCAACACCAGGATCAGGGTAGGTTCCATAGCATCAGGCACTACATTAAACAACTCAATACTATTCAATAGATCGCGAGAACAAGGACCAGTAAGACAGTACGGTTCTTCCGAAGCCATTTCATCTTGTGCTTGGTCAGTCCACGCCAATGCACCTCTATTAATGGCTGGTATGGGCAACAAGTACTTGCGCGTCTATGATATTCGATCAGAAAGCTCGCAGCCACTTCAATTTGCTACCAAAGCTGTCCACGGTATTGTCGTTGATCCTTTCTGTCCTTATCGTCTCGCTTCTTACACCGAAGAAGGCATCATTAAACTTTGGGACATTCGAAAAAACAACGAAGCGATCCTTACCTTGAACCCCGAAAACAAAAACAACCTCTCCAAAATCGTCTTTTCTCCAACTCAACCAGGCTTTTTGGCTTCATTAACTAAAGATGCATCTCATATCGACCTTTGGGATATTCAAGAAACCTGTTCTTTGCAATCAGCTGTCAATTCATCTGTACAAAAGTCGACGCAGCAACCATCACCCGCTACCTCCAATCTGATGGAACGGAGTGTATCTCAGTTACAGCAAGAAAATGATGACAATCTTAGTATTCCTGTTCTTTGGAAAAGTCGCAAAACACGATCTAGTAGTAAAAAGTTTGCTTCTTTTGCCTTTATTCCTCATTTTTCAAAGCATCAGCCCGTGCCAAATACACATCATATCTTGTCAGTGCATACGGATGGTAAGTTTGAGTCGGTCAAAGTGCAAGAAGCCTGTCAAATGACTTGGCAGCCAACAGGTGGGATGGCTATGACAGGCAAAAAAGGGTTGTTGTCTTATCATCCTGCGTTCTTGGATAATACTAAAAGAATGGCTCAATTGCAGTTACAAGAAGAGGATAAATCAGTGTAAGTTCTTGGTGCATTATCAATGGATTATCTATTCACACACACATATATATATATAAAAGCAGGATTCAAGACCGAAACAACGAGGAATCGATTACAATAAGCACAGACAAGGCATTAGCAACCGAATTGGATAAAGATATCTCAGTAATTATGCGGAAAAGGCTGTTGGAAGGTTACTCTATGGATGTAAGATACTATCATAATGTTTTTTTTTTTTGATTTTGTTATCTAAATTCCTGATATAGTCTACTAAAAACATTACTATTGTTCGAGAGGATCGTAAACTCAAAGAATTATGGTCTTGGATCAAGATTGCAGATCATATAGCAGCTAAACAAAAGATCGGCAATACGGACTATAGCTTTCACGGTGTTTATGGTATTTGGATGGCTTCTCAAGGCCGTAATAATAAATCTCCAGCCCACACACCTCGTACCTCATCTCCTAAACCACCAAGACACAGTTCATTAAGATCAAAGGAAATAACTGCAATATCTTTGGATAATAGCAATAATGTCACTGAGGATAACTTGCAGATGGTAGATACAATGAAACTGCCTCAACGAAAACTCGCCTTGTCTGCGTGTGGATTTGCATTTGATACAAATGGATTTGAAAGAGAACTGATAGAGTAAAAGAAAAATTTTGTAGGGATTCCCCAAGTATATTTTACTAATTGTATCTATAGACTCGAATCTCGTGGAGAATATGATAAAGCGGCAGGTCTGGCTTTATTTCATGGTGATTCTGAAAGAGCAATTAAAGCATTTGGTAGTGCTCGAGGAAAAGATCATAAAGAAGGTAACCAATCATATGCATGAAATTTATTATGTGTGTATGTGCTAACCGAGGTTTGCAGAGCAACAACGCAAACTCATGTCTGCTATCTTGGCAAGCTACCAAGCCGGTGGATCAAACACTAATGATACATGGAAAGATATTTGTGAATCATTGAGTAATGATATGCAAGATCGACCTTACTTACGCGCGATTTTTGCATACATTGCCTCCAACGATTGGTATAGAATATTAGATGAACCTGGTTTGCCTCTTAGAGAACGTATGGCTGTTGCTTTGCGTGTATTAGATGATGATGAAGTGGGTATAGTAGCCTGTATCAACAAAGCCAAAGCTTACTTGTCTCTTTTTTGTTAGATGACTGCATATTTAAATAGAACATTAGACAAATTAATACAAGAAGGCGATATAGAAGGTGTCGTAGTAACAGGATTGACAGTGCAAGGTGTCGATTTGTTAGAAAAAGTTCTCGATAGAAACGGTGATGTACAGACTGCAAGTTTAATTATGAGTTATATTGTACCCAAGCGATTTAAAGACAACCGAGTCGAAGATTGGGTGGAAAAGTAACTAATCTAGTTCAATAAGATGTCAAAGCTAACAAACCTTTTTTTTTATAGTTATCGCTTATTAATGGATCGATGGCAAATGTGGCATGAAAGAGCCAAATTTGATATCCAACGCGGTAAACGTATGAATGCAAGTGAAATTGCTCCACCTCAAGTCTATGTACGATGTAACTTTTGTGCTCAATCATTGGGGCACAGTCTTGTTATACAGAACGCAAGAAACAGGGAAGGGAAGCGAATGAACGTTCAAACAAGTAATCCAGGTGGTAGAGCATCAGGAAAACAAAAGGTAAATAGAGGAAATGTATGTATGGGACGAAAGCTAATCAGTTTGCTGTAGAGCTCTGTATGCTCAAGCTGTAAGAAACCACTGCCTCGATGTGCATTATGCTTATTACATATGGGTACACCTATTGATCAGTTAAGACAGACGATCATAGCAAATGATACACACAAAGGTAGCAACTATTGCAATTGATTTACATGTTTACTTACAGTTACTATAGTGGATCCAGCTGGCTTTGATCTTTGGTTCACTTGGTGCCAGACATGTAGACATGGCGGACACGCTGTGCATATGTTTGACTGGTTCCAGAAACATTCTACTTGTCCTGTCAGTAACTGCACATGTCAGTGCCAAATTTAATAAATACCCGAATAAGATACTGTAAAACAAAAGCTGGATAGCCATTTGTCCGATGAATGTAATAAAATAGTAAATGAGACCAAGAAATTCGTAGCATTACAACCAGATCGAAGATTTTTCCCAAATACAGCAACTCACTCGGAGTATCAATTACTAATCAAATGCGACATTGGATTGAGATCGGCTGAAATTATACATCAAGTTTGAATTGCTGTCCCAAACATTAAAACTCAGAAAAAACTGGTGCCACTTAATGGGCTTGATTTCTAACCATGAAAATGAAATTATTTAAAAAAAAAGATTATCTAATTCTATATATATCCCATATTCATGAGTTCTATTATGTTTGATTTAAGATCCGCATGCGATTTATAATATGGGAGTTGTTTTGTCAAAGGTAATCATGGTAGTGGTGGAGGACTTATGATTTAATTCCAGATCTCCAATGAAATCGTAGTGTTTGGATATCCTGTCAACAAGCCCTAGTTATTCAAAGAATGGTCGCCGTAGTTTTGGATTACTTTGAATAAAGCAACTTAGCAGTAACTCTAATTACAGGGTGTGCGACATATAAGCCATAAACCACTGTAACTCGTATTAAAATACAATTGCAATCTTGATAATACAAGGCCAAACTAATTGGGACTAATTCCGCTGAGGTAAGACGATGAAAGGCTACTGATTGAGCCAAATTTGAGTGCTGTCATTTTCACATTTTCACATTTTCACATTTTCATGCTAAAAAAATAAGGATTTCTTGGCTCTTTTTCTCAATATAATTCATGCTTTGCAAAACCGAAAATCATTTTCTTCTTTTTTCCATACATTAATAACAAAATGGCAGTTTTACCAGTTACGCCTAGAGCAGATCAAATAGATCCAAGTAGCCTCACCTATCTTTGCCTAGTTGACCGGGTAGCCGTATCTTCCTTTAATGAAGGTAGCTTGGTTCATATAGGTGATGGTCATCTAGTAGTATATATCACCTCTGATATAAACGCTGAACCTCAAGTTTTATTACTTCGGTTCTATGATTATTATGATCAAGAAAAGTCAACCATTGTATTACTTTCAAGATCCAAAGCTTGGTTACAAGACGAACGTACCTTGATTTTTCCGCGTGCAGAAGGTGGGCTTTGGCGAGTGGATTGCAGGTAACAATATCTACTAGTTAAATGATCATTTCCATTTATGCTAATATTCTATATACAGTGATTCGGATGAAGCTTCGTTTGGGGAACTTCAAGATGTATTAACTTACTTTATCAAATACGAGAATCGACATCAAATGAAGAACACTTTGGCCATGATCAACCCTGTTTCATGTCAAGTAACACAAGTAGTTGCAGATAATGTTCATTTGGATCGTACTGAATCAGAAAGTATTCTCGAGGAAGAAGAATTCATTTCAACTCATGAAAACGAAAAGGGCCAAAAGTTACCAGTATATGTTAATAATAACACCTCACAGGTAAAAGCTTGGATTTCCAACAGCTTTTTTTTTCTACATACACTTACCTTTTGTATAGGAAACCTTGGATCCATCAAAAATCAGAAAAGTAAGACTGCTTTATCAATCTGGAAATGCAATGGTAACTGGCTCTGATTGGATTGCTCATGCATTGGTATTAGCTGGCCAAGCATTATCCAAAGGTATTTCAAGGTAAAGCAAAAAACAACAAAATAGGCCATTCTACTGTAAAATCATATCAGTTTACTCAGTTTTATTTTTATGTAGTGGCAGTAAAATGATCGAAGACAAGATTGAACCAGCCCAAAACCCTATGAAACTAAGCAGCCAAGAACGCCGAGTCTTTGAAGTAGTTTACAACACTACAAGCACTGCTACGTCCATGGCAGCAAGTTTGGTCGATATGGCAGTTTCAACCGCTGTCTCCAATATTAATGCTATGGTCTACAACGATCAGCAAATGCAAGCTAGAGAACCAGTACAAAACGCATCTCATCATTTTGGTATCTCGGCTTTACAGGCCGCAGTCAAAATTGTCGGAGGTGTTGCCTCTGCTGCTTCTATGGTGCTAGGCACTTCACGTGACAGCATTATTCAAATGATACATAAAAAGTACGGTAGTGATGCTGGTTATATGGCTGAAAAGACTATTGGTAGTGGAGTTAATGCAGCTGAAATGCTGGTGTATTTTGATGCCCGTGGTATTTCAAGACGGGTTGTAGTTGGTGCAGCAAATGAGTATTCCAACGATAAAAAAAAATCGACGAACGAACAAGTTAGTGGCGATCAAGTAGTATTTGAAAACGAGGATTGGTATCTTGAAGGTCATGCTTCTTCTACTCAAAACAGTGGTAAAGCGTCCACAGAAAAACCTCTTATTACACTCTAGATTTCATTGTTACATATCATCATCCTTTCATTTATCTACCTTTCCCAAAATTTATACACCCTACTCACTATAATATTGCTTATCGTTTTTTTCTTCTCATAATAAATGTCTATATATATATCAAGTTTTAAAAGCATTTAAAAATATTATTATAAAAACTACTTTTGGATGAAATAGGCCTTGAAGGCAAACAGAATGAGTATATAAAAATACAATGGATGGATGATGGATGATGGTTGTGAAGCCGCATTAGTAAGCTAATCCTATTTGACTATTGGAAAGTATTTTTGTATCATGAAGTATGGCATGCAGCTCATCTGTGAATAGACCAGCATCATGATGACCATTTTGTTTCTCGGATAGAACCTCGTTTTCTTGCTGTCGGGCGTTTGCAGTTATACTTAATTGTATCTTTTGCTGCTGCTTGATTTCAATTTGACGTCTTGCTGAGAGAAATGAATGATCATTAGCATAATTTGTATTTGAAGTAGCTATGTGGATAATCTGTGCCTGCTCAATTGGCATCTACATTATGATTAGATTTTTATTTTCGCTTCTTATTCGCTTAAAAAAAAGCAACTTACAAAAAGTGTTTCCATAGATGTATAATCAAAACCAGCATGATTAAGATGCTATAGTCATATTGGTTTTATGAGCACTTCTGTAGTAATGTAATAATAACAACTTACAATAAAATCAGTAGGTTGACCAATGATACTTTTTGTAATATTATTCTTTTTGTGTCTTTGGTGTTTCTTGCTCTTTTTCCTTTGCTTTTCATCTTTTTTCAATTGTGCATAAAGTGAAGGCTCCACACGGGTTGGACCAGCTGGACCAAAAGTAGTTTTCTTTGTGGTTTTATCACACAGTGACATGAATGAGTTTCTTAAGGATTTCGATTTTGAGATAGATGCGCCCATGGTAAATGTATATAAGTCAAGAGTGAAGAAAAGTAAACTAGCATATATATATATATATTTATCAGAGAGCGGATGTTTTAGCGCTTTTCCAAACATTTGAACAGGTTACCTTTTATGTTATAAACAACAACTTATTTGGTAACAAGACCGAACTGATACAAGTCAATGCATTGGAAACCATATGGTGTGATGGTCTGAACGCGTTATTCTTGTGTATGATTCATGCAATTGAATTGACTGACATGGTTTATCTACTTCTTATGGTAAGTGTAAATAAACATTCTAAATGTAATTGACAGAAGAGTTATATACTCTAAGAGAACCTACAAACAGACCAGCAGTAATAGTAGTACATATATATGTGTGTGTAAAGAGCATGAATGGATGATATATTAAATACAAATTATTTGGCATAAAATAAGGTTTTTGTAAAGTTTATCTTTAAATTTTACGTTTTGTAAACACTCGCGTTTTAGCGTCATTTGTGCTACAAGCAGGTGCTTAAAGATAGTATGCATTCATTCGGTTTACAGTTGAATAGTTCATTATTTCAAATTACGATGTTCTAGAATAAAGAGATAGATAAACTCTGTTATATAGGCTCCCAATTCACCCAACGACCATTGATTTTAAAATCAATATGTGCTATCTTTGAAGGGAAGCAGCATTTATCTATCCACAAGAGCTTTGAATAGTTTCCTATAGTTGCTGAACCATAGATCAAGATGATTATCCCTGATATTCTGTCCAATATATCAGTTAATTCTGAACATAGGCTACTGCTCAGGTGCAATGTTGAATTGAATCTCGGAGAAAGCTCTGGAAATGAATGGCTACTGGTATATGAATTGCAGTATAATTGCCATTGATTATAAAGTATTTTGATAAAAATTTCAGCAGAATGAGCAACAGCATCTGTTAGAAAAGTCTCCCAAGACATAACGTTTATCTATCCAGTTTAAGTTATGCTTTTTTCCCTTTTGGTATGATTATACCCTGGAGCGCCTCTATTGATTTTCAAACAACTACATCGTATATCTATTTATGCATAAAAAATATTATCACCCTTTTCATTTGGATGGTGTTTATTGATTTGTTTGTAGCTTGCTTAAATACCCTTGGAAATTAGACCACATGGTGTCTAAGATTTATTCGTTGTTTTTACCCTCAAGAATCAAGCAACTGTCTCGAGGGTATGATTGGATACAATGGCTTAAAGAATATATCTGCCTGTTTTGACCGCAACAGGTTGACCGTTAAATGGCTACAAAGGCTTCGGAATATGAAGAATAACCAAATTTTTTTTTTGTTTATATACAAGTCCTTATATTACGGAGTCCGTAGCCAATATGGCCTTTAGATGACAGTAGTAGCTAATCAGAACACTCATATTTAGGGAAAGATACACTAACGTTTCCCGAAATGAATATTGAATTTAGCGGCTGCGTTCTTTCTCTCAGATTCCAAAGTACGGTCACAATTCGGACTGTTTGTTTGGGAGGGTCCTTACCTACTATATTTACTGTAGGGGTGCTTTAAAGCGTCTTTTTCTTTTTATTCCTATACATTTAAATCAACATGAGCGATTACTCTTCCAGCTATAACCTCGGTGGTGATTCCGTAAGTACACAGCTCCAAGCGACGATGACGAAATAACAGCCCCTATTTTCTTTGTTTAAACTGATGTATTTGATGTAGGGTAACAAGAAGCAAGAAGTTATGGACCAAGTTCGTTCCGAACTTGCTTTGGCCAACGCTCAAGAACTCATTAACGTAAGTGGATCGATGGGGATAATTAGAATTGGACGCGGTTTTTTTTTTGACACGCGTTTTATAATAGAAAATCAACGAAAAGTGCTATTTAAAGTGTGTTCCTAAGCCTGGTGCTCGTCTTGAATCTGGTGAGCAAGCTTGTCTCTCCAAGTGTATGGATCGTTACATGGAGGCTTGGAACGTTGTTTCCCGTGCCTATGTTGCTAGACTCCAACGTGAATCTCAAGGCGGTAACCTTTAGATTGAATTAGAGACGCCCAAACAAAAATTGTGATATATATATAATCTTTTCTTACCTCTCTCTCTCTGTGTATTTTATCTTTCCCAATTCACAAATGTATAGCCCAGTTTAATTTGCTGTTGTTTTATATATAAAATACGGAAAAAAGACAGCACAACTAGTGCGCTTATTATCAATTGAGGTATATCTGTACGATCAAGTTGGCGGTTATCAAACCTTTCAGTTATAGTTCGACAGCGCGAATTCTTTCAATACCTCCAAACTAAGCTTGTAGACTATTAGCAAAATGCAATCATCTTCCAATGATTGGTTTGCGTATGCCACGATATGAAACAAGTTTTATCTATGCCAAATGTCACATTTTGTTTAAATCATGATAAAGTACAACTAGCCAGGGAAGTCATTAAGGCAAGTACTGAAAAAAACATACTCCCTCGGTACTTTCGCGACTGAGAAAAATTCACAACAGTTCAACTTATTGGAAATGGAATGTACAGAGGAAGAGCCAATTTATCATCATTTTGGTCCTTATGTATTATAGAAAAAAACTATCTTTTAAACGTCGAAGTAAAAAAAAATTTGTATAGTAAAAGACAATTTATTTACAAAAAAAACTAGACAAAAAGACATACTAGAGATAAACTCCGGTAAAGATCTATCAAATAAAGATAAAGTAAGTATATATATTCAAAATATAAGCCATACGTTATAATAAATGAAAATAAAGAAGAATAAATGATAACATTTCAGAGATTGTTCACCTTGGTAATACCCACATCTCAAAAAAAAGATTGTGAACTCGGAATATGCTTTGATTCGGGACCAAAAAAGTTTTCCATCATGTTATGTTATCATCATCATCTATGCTTTTCAAGCATTATAACATATAATTGTACATACCTTTATGAGTTTTTTTTTTTTAGTAAACAAGAAGAAGTTGAGTAGTAAAAATTTTCACTTTGAAAGCCTTTTTATAAACATTAATGTGACGTTCTTTAATACAGTCACAAAATTTTTATTTATTTCGTATTTGTTTCCCGCCCAAACAGGACTGCCATTGGGCGATCATGGAGTGGATAACCATTCACACATTGCACTGCTAAACTTGCAGCAGAGACATTTGGAAAAGTAATAAATGCTTGACCTCTCAGTCTACCTTTGGTCATCAAATTGACATCAATTTCTTTAGAAAATTTAGAGAAAATATCTACTAGTTCTTCCTTAGTTACGTGTTTACTGAGGTTCTTGACGTATACTTTCGCGTTAGGTGCTCCTTGTTCATAATGTTTAAACGCAGGTAACTGACCCCACTCTGACATTGGTACACACTTGTCCCGTATAGCCTGTTGCTCTTGGTTAGGCTGCTGCCCTACAACTATTTTTATTTTATGCCCACTACTGCTGGCTTGAATTGGATGCTGTTGCTGCTGTTGTTGGCGGCTCACAAGTTTTTGCTTTTCTGCAGAAATTCGAATCAATCTAGCCTGCTTGATTCTTTCCTCTTGTTGTTTTGTTGTATTTTCATCTTCTTCATCATCTTCTAATTCTGATTCGTCACTCGCCAATAATGCACCATGTTTTCTTTTTGTTAATAGCGATGTTCTTGATTCTTTATCCAGAGGTCCAAAAGGAGGTGGCATATTGAACTTGTTCATCAAATGAAGCACTTGGGTATAAAGCCTAGGGACTGTGCCAATAGCATGTGTAATATTGTTTAATATTTCAGGTGTTGGATCTGGATAGTAATAGCAAAGGTGTGGATTGGATGGGTAAAGCAGACCTTGCGATACTGATATTGGATCTGCTGCTTGTTCCTGTTGTTCTATGGAATAGGGTACCGTCCTATAAATAAAGGATGAGTCTATTTTTTTGCATTTGTATTGGAGGTGAATTGAGTTTTACTTTATCGATTGTTGTTTATTGGGGTCAGGTTTGGCATATTCCACAGTGATTGTTTTGTAAAACAACCCAAAGTTGATCTTTTGCAACTGTTGGTATGCGTCTTCTGCAGCCTTTCGGTCAGGGAAATCAAGAAAAGCAAATCCAGGCTGATATGAAAACGGATCAATACATTGTATCTCGCGAATCTGTGAAGCTATCCATTACCATAGCGGGGCTCTGCATAAATCGTACACCAATGGGTTTGTACGGTCGGAAATATGCATTTTGAATTTCTGTAGAGCTTGTAATAAAGTCTGGTAGGTGTTTTACTATTAAAGTGGTAATGGCATTCTAATGGAATCTCTTTAATTATAGTTCGAAACCATATGATATCACGAAATGATGCCTTACATCGTACTGGTTCATAATTTCATTAAATGAATTGCAAAAAAGGGGAGAGAGGTTTGTATAGATATCTTTCTCTTTCGTGCAGCGGATTAGTAAAGTTGCGATTCTATTACAATAGTCTTGACATCAGACGGGAGAAAGGGGGGTCTTGAAGCACGCTTTTCAAGTACTCGCACTTGAATGTAGGTCGTTTGATTGGTAAGCGGTGATTCAACTATCAGCTCTCAAAAATTGAAAAAAATTTTCTGCAATCATTTTAACACGACTTTCATATAATAGAAAAGCTTACATACCATTAAAGTGCTTCATCAAAGTTTGTGAAAAACTCTATAGAAAATCGATTGGCGTAAAAAGCACGTAGCTTTCATGCGTGAAACCATGAATTATTTTTGATTCATGTAAATTTTACATTTTAAAAATTGGGTCATGATTCGAATATTTCATATCAATTAATATATATATATATATATAAAAGAAAAATAATACTATTCTGTACTAGTTAATATAATAAACCTATGCTCTTATCGTCCATGCGTTAAAAACACCATTTGTATCCTCAAAACGAATAATGAAAATGGTTCGGGGTTTGAAAATGGTTTCCTAATACCGTTTTGAAGTCGTATTCTTAACACTAGATCTCTAGCTTCATTTCGGTCAAATATCTCATCTAATAACTAGTTAATATTCATAATAAATTATTACATATACTAAAACAATTATTCTGCTAAAGTACTATGAATACACTGTTCACTAATGACTAACGTTAAATTATACACATTTCATGCAAGTCAATAAATCTATAGATCCCTTGACCGATCTTGGTTTAATGTCGCATCTGACAAGCTTTCCCTATACTGGAAATGCTGTTAACTATATTAAATTTGTTGTGAAAGGATACATGTTGGTGGCTGAACTTGAGTCTTGTCCGTTCTGGAGGCGGAACCATGTCCAACGTCTTTTCCCGCCAAACTTCTGTCCCAGCTGAAACGTCGTCGGATAAATTTAAAGCATTTCCCTTTTTTTTATTTTTTATTTTTTATTTTATCCTTCGGATCTGCATTACTATCAAGATCAATGAGATTAAACGAAAACACTATTCTTGTAATTATTGCATTAATACCTAAATGAATGATTGTTTTTGAAAAAAGAAATGGGTTTAATTTAGATTGGTGACAAAGTTGCATTAGTACCTTACAAGCCAGAACATGTGCCCAAATATCATGAGTGGATGAAGTCTCCTTTTCTTCAAGAAATGACTGCGTCTGAGCCCTTGACATTGGAAGAAGAATACGAAATGCAAACTTCATGGCATGAGGACGAAGAAAGTACGAATATGATTCATGATATTGATTTGACAGCTCATTCTTTTTGTGTATATAGAATTGACGTTTATTATCATCAGTTTATCAAATGATTCTCATAAAAGTTTGCGAAATATGTCCCATACTGAAATTAGAGAGAGTACAAGTACGCTCATTAAAAAAAAAAAGAGCACAATGAAGAGATTATCTAACGCATTATATTAGCAATGATAGGAGATGTGAATATCTTTTTCAATGATCCCGATAACGATCCAACTTTTGGAGAGATTGAGTTGATGATTGCGGAGCCAGAGTATCGAAAAAATGGCCGAGGAAGAGAAGCTTTGAAGATGATGATGGGTTATGGTAACAAGAGCATATTTCATGCTTATTTATCTTATTAACAAATTGCTGTGATAGCTATGCAGGTGATTGGTTTAAAAACCTTTCAAGCAAAGATTTCTTTAAAGAATGAGCCTAGTATCAACTTGTTCAAGACCAAGTTTTCTTATTATCAAGCATCCATTTCAACGGTGTTTGAAGAAGTTGTTTTAGAATGGACATTATTAGAGCCCACAACGCCAGCAAAGATAGATGAATATGGTAATGAAATAGAGCCTTATGGATCAAAAGCTACATTGGAACAACATAAAAAAGTATTAGAGATGCACCAGGAACTGATGATTTACTGGCAAAATAATGTTATATCAAATGAATACGACAAAATTTATTTTTAATAAAAATCACCAAAGAGCATGTTCTGATAGATCGGGCTCTTGCTGTTCATTACTACTGCGGGTAGGTACCTTCATTTGCTTCACCCACCATTCAGGCGCTACCTTTAACTTATTGAATGAAATAATAGAAGGCGATTCTTTTTGAAGACACAGGATATCCATTTCACTTTTATGCTGTTCATAATCTAATTGGAACTTTTCGACTATGTTGGTCATGTCTTGACTTTGATTTATCGCTTGCAAATCACTTGTGGTGTCGTACTGAACTTTGAAACCGGTTCCCATGACAACCTTGCCACTAGCATCATTTACCCGTAAATTACCATCATTCATGATGGCTGCACCTGCTTGATTGACGTATTGCAGTCTTCGATTGGCAGTGGATATTTGTGCAAAATAAGCTACGATATCGATATTTGTTTTAACTTTACTGAACAGTACAATAGAGCGTTTGCTTATTGAAGCATCTTTCATAGCTTCTAAGCCATCGTCACCAATTGGACATAAATTAAACTCGAGAGTCAGTGTATAGGGGTTAATATTTGCATATTCGCTCAATAGTAAAATTTCGGTTGAGAACGGAAAGAAAGGGTTTATCTGATGCACCGGATAGGATTTAGCCAATATGTCAATCTACAAAATTTGGGTTAAGAACGTGATATGTTTATATGATAAGACTTACATGTATTCTCCATCCTTCTTGCTTTACTGAATTCGCTATTCTTTCACCTAAAAGAATAGAAAACCAATACCCATACCAACTATTTAACCTGGCTATTGTCACCATATCTTCTATATTAAGATAATCTCCAATGATATAGAGTATCTCAATAGGTAAACTTGATAATTTGTACATTTTTATTATAATCGATAAAAAGAAAAAAAAAAGGAAAATAAAAAACGGATTCTTATATGCTTTCATCAAATGATTCATGCAGCAAAGCCCTTAAAACTTAATTCATACCCCGCATCCTCTTCATGGTTTAGCGAGATTGTATTCCTTGTTTGTTGGCTACATTTTAACATGTGAATTATATATGCTTGGGGTGCTTACTACGCTTTTTCAATGGTATCATAAAGCTCAAGTGACGCAATCTGGACAATAATGGTACAACTGAGAGAGCCAATCGGACATAAAAGTCCTTTTTCCGTTCCAGATTATATTTGGTTTGAGCTTAATGGTTGGTCAAACGTCACTGATATACAACGTATAAAAGAAATCATTTTTATATTAAACTTTTCGACGGACAAGTAAATATATAATATATATAGCTTTTGGGCAATGAAGGCTATACATGAACAAATACCATAATACATTTGAGTCATTTAAGCTATACAATTCTTAGATCAAATATAGTAGCTCATTTTAAGCCTATTATACTCATCAGATGTGGCATTGAACCGAGATTGATTTCAAGATCTATCATTTGTTTTCTTAATCCAAAATGCTAACCCGACGACTATCCATATTCACTAACTTGATTGGCCAATTGGGATTGAAAAAAAAAGTTGTTGTTGCTTCTTCCATGATATTACCGATAAAATGGATGCAATTTTGGAATCACTTGTTAATCAACAAGAAAGGGAAGTAGAGCTTTGAAATTTGAAATATATAAGAAAACAATGTGATATTGCCAAAAGTGTCATTTCCATAACAATAAAATAAGCTGAAAAAAAAAATACTGAGTATAGCTCCGATTATAGAGCTTATTTTGAGTCTGATGTAATATTTTCCTTGCAAATATATAACGATTGGAACATAATCCAATTCTCTACAGGTCTCGTTAGGCTCGTTAAGTCTATATTTATATTGATCGACCTGTATATGATGGCTGCTATTTCTTTGGTAAATGCACGCAATAAAGTTCAAATTGGTATTAATGTAGCAGATCTCGATCGATCTCGGTCCAATGTCGCATCGGATGTGTAGTCCATGCTTAGGATGTTGTTGAATTAGGTGGAGTAAGTGTTTGTTTCTTTTTTCTTGTCAATTACATCGAATACCTTGACCTTCATTAGCCAATGACCTTTTTGTCTAACTCATACATAGTGTCCTTGTCTAAACAAAATGGTCTTCTTTTTTTTTATTCTTGTCATATTTACATAACTTGATCTCATATATATATATGTATGTATTTTACTGAGGAGGGTTCTGTTGTTGTTGCTGTTGCTGTTGCTGTTGCTGTTGTTGGTGTTGCTGCTGGTGTTGGCGTACGTTATTCATTTGATTATCGGTTGGGTGATATAGGGGCATAATAGTGTTATTGTGATGTGTATTTACTGGAGAAGGCGAAGATAGTCGAAACATGCCTTGATTATGATGTTGTGAATGATGGTAATGATGACTTGATTGTTGTTGGCTATGTCGTACCATCGGAGGTGTAATAGATCCAGCTCTATGCTGTTGCTGTTGTTGTTGATGTGACATGGGATTTGAATGTAAGGCAGGATGAATAGTAGGTTCACTGTTGTGGTCGACACTGTTTCGACCGATAGGAGATTGCTGTTGAGGATCAAATGTAAAAGACATGTCAGGATTAAAACCGGGTGTACTTGGATTACTGATTGTATAATTGCTTTGAAATGTTGGGTTGACATAGCTAGATAGAGTTGTTTCAAGCGACATATTGTTATCATAGGAATAAACAAAAGAAGGTTGTAATTGATGTAATCTTTGCTGGTGTGGGCGAGGTACTGGGGGTGGTGTAATTACAGACATGTCATTCATTTTAGTTTTTCCTTTTTTCCTAGATGGTTCTTCTTCTTGAGAGCGATTTCTTCTTTTCAATAATTGTGTTTCGTTCAGTTGACGTTGGTTGTGTATTTTGATATAAAAAGTTTGCTTGGGCATGTCTACAGATAAATAGCCTTTTGGTGCATCTATGGGTTTTGTTTTTGGCTCTTCTGGTAATAATAACGGTGCTGGAAAGGTATCAGGATCAATCTGCACAGTCTCGCATATGGATTGAAATAACATGATCAATTCTTGCTTGACAAATTGAAACAAATCGTCATTTCCTGCAGTGGCCATGCATACTTTGGACCAAAGGTCATGAAGTTGGTGGGTTCTATCTACTGAGTCGCGTAATTTGATCTTTTGTCTTTCTTCTGAGAGTCGATTATAAAAGCGACGCTCGTTCCAATGTATATTAGGAAATTGATCTCGGACTCGAGCCCGTATCTCTTGAGTAGCCATACGTAATCGAGCCAATTCGCAAATAAGGTCCGTTACTTCTTTAGGCCAAGACCGTTCTATTTCTTCAGGACGCATTAGCTCATGGTTATGCTTGCCTGCCTCTGGATTCAATGATTTTCTAAATTCCCAATGATTCTTTTCGTTTTCATAAAGTACAACTCTCCAGCGACAATCGCAGCGTTTCGAAGGTCTTTTACGTTGAGGGTTTGACTTAGGATTACGCAATGAATCAGGTAAACCTTCTCGGGAGCAATAGACATAGATATTCTAAAAGATGATTAGAAGAACGCGTCTATACCTATCCAAAACTTACTCGATGCGTACTCGCTTCTTGCTTAACAGTAAATCCATATTCAGCACATAAATCTCGACAACGCTCGATAGCAGTAGCACTTTGATCAAAGGTCATTCCAATCAATCGTTCATAGAATGGCTCAAGCTGTAGTACAATATCGGTGAGTCAAATCCAGAACCTTATTTCTTTTTTTCTTTTCTTATTTTTTTATTATTTTTTTGTTTATACTTACCAAGATGGCTTGTTCCTGTTGTTTCTGAGCAGAAAGACCTGGGTGTACTATAGTAGTAGTGGAAGGAGAAGCCTGTTCATTTGTTATAGCAGCCTTTTTGGTCATATTATGAAAAAGTAATAAAAAAGGACCAAAAGTAAAAGAAAGAAAAGAAAAAAGAAAAACGGTGATAATAATCATTTTGTATAATGCTATGATATGTATCTTTTGATTGCCTTTTGACAAAATAAATGAAACATTACCAATAGTAAACATTTCAACCTTGGTGTCACAATCATCCCTAAACTGACCCCAGCCAACTGGATTACCTTGGTATGGGTTTTGGAGGGAATCAGCACGTGTAGTTACTGTAAACAGTATAAAATGCGATCATCGCTTGGTTATCTACTGCACTGCCCATAAACTACTAGATTCTCAGTAGTAATTAATAAAACTTTAGTAGGTTTTTGATAATACTCAATCTTAAACTTTGGGAAAAGCTTAATCTGGTTTTGGTACTTTTTGAGTTGGTTTTTAGGAGAAAAACGATAACTGGGAGTCTGCTTAATGTCAATATGAAATAAAATACCAATGAAAAGCAGGTTCACAACCACAAATTGAGATTGAAATGTATGTCATCATATGTATCCAAATTTTACTTTGGTTGGTTTTTTCGTATCTTCCTTTTTAGCATAGTAGTAAAAATTCCTTTTCGGATAACAAGACATTATTAGCAGTAAAATAGTTGTATAATCTGTCTACCCCTTAGATGGTGCAATTCAGTAGCAGCTGTTAGTTTTTTTTTCTTTTATTTTTCATTAAAGAATAAGCTATAATCATGAAGGACTTATTCATCTTGCTCTTCATACACTTTTGACTTCCTTTTTAGTGTGCAACTGCATGACATCAATGTGTATTTCGTTGCTTGTAATAAATCATTAACAGGTAACTACACGCAAAGACAACTCAACCTGTGTCGCTGTTATTGTTTGGCAAAGGGATTGGAGACTTGATTGATGCAAATTAAGGCATTAAAAGACTTTGTGAAGAATGTATCAAGTAGGATATTAATTCATCACTAGTCACAAGAACTATATACTCTTTTAACTCTTCGACAATATGGACAAAACCTATTTATATGACACACAGGTGATCACCTAGCTGCTGCATTGACCAATATGTCTCTATATTAATATACGTCGATTCCTAAAGTCTTATTAATCCAATTGTGAAGAACAGTTAAGGTACCATTCATAATTTATAACGCAAGGGTTCATCGCAGTTCAGCTTCCCTTACACTTCTTATCATTCTACCCATATGATAAAGAGCTCAAGAGTCACGCTGTATGCAATTTGTTTCATATTTCTAATTACTTCTTGCAAGCATTGATTTATTCACCTCATATTAGCCAAATTATGCATCTTGTAACTTCTTTGGCAAGTGCTCAATGTTAATCTATTAGTATCATCCACATATTATGAGTCATTTACCAATATCCTTGATGCATGGCAAATGGCCCTATGTACAAAAGTTTCATGCCAATCATCGCTTGAAAGGGAGTTAATAATATAATACTCGAATATGAGCTTTCAAATGATACTGGAATATATATATTGGTAATTTTGGTATATTCTGTGGTAAAAAATGGCTTGATAAAATGATACTGAAATTATTCTGCCCTGTATTTATTGTTTGCCTTGGTATTTTCTTTTCATCAAGCTACAGATTCATCCTACACATGAATGAAACAGAATATTTCAATCATACGAGGAAAATACCCACAATCAATGTATAGTTCACACAGTTTGAAATTTTCGCAGCATCACTGGTATACTCCATCTGCTCTGTTTTTCATATAATATAAATCGCAGTTTATGCCTGATAAAAAAAAGGCTAGTAGTAGTAGGAGATTAGATTTACGTAGTTGAAACCTACTTTCGACGGATAATCCAAGCGACAAAGGATCGACTATTTTTGCAGCGGCCTGAATATAAAGACTGTTTTTCATATGTTACAACAGCTTAACCAAGTCGCTTTTATTGTAATAAATAGCTTTCTCTTGATATTTGTTTCAGGCATAAAATCTGAGGGGGTATACTTTTTTATCTATAATTTAGCCAGCAACCATCCTATACAATATCGTAAAAATGAGAATAAATTATAAATGTACAGTTATATTGAATAACAAAACGTTCCATCACATTGATTATTGGCGTGAGAAATCTGTTGTCAATAAAAGTTAGTTCTAAATCTGAGTTGCATGATGTCCCTAACATCTGCGTAGTCGGCTGTCATTGATGACCTTCAAAGTCATGTTAGTATAGTAATTAATAAAGGTTCTTATATCAATGGCGTTTTTACAGTTATATACTGTTTGACTGGATTTTTTTTTTTTGGATATAGAAATTATATACTGTATTAAAAACGTTTTGCACTTCTTCTTTAGGCAGTAGTTTTATAATTGACAAGTCTTCATTCAATCGATCAACTAGAAATATATATGTCAATGATCTATAGGATAAACTTGTTCATATATACATGCTACCTTGAATACATACAAAAAAAAATACGTAAGTTATTTGTTAAGTAAATGCGTTCGATTTTACCTATGATCAGGCACCTAAACTTTCCGAGAACATCAGTCATGTTTTTTTTTCCATTGACAAATAGCTATATAAAATATATCAACAGAATCATTGTAACAAAAACAAAACAAAAAAAATTTAGTATACTGACTCATGGCTCCCCAAATTTTGACACTGTCCCCAGACAAATAGTTTAACTTCTATCGAAGAAATCGAAGAATCAGAATCAGCTGCAGCAGCTAATACAATAAAAGTCAGTATGTTACTCTTATTGCTATTATAAGAAAATTAATTAACCTTCTCACCTCGCATGAAAGAGATCACTCTGGTTCCACATGATTGGTCTTTCCCCATCAAGAGAAAATTTGGAGGGCCTTGCCAACTTATCTAGATCCAAAAATAAGTATCCTGACTAGAAATTTCGATATTAGATACCTACTGTTGTCAATAAGCATAATCTTTCAAAATATCTAGTCTTACCATCGCATGTGCATAATGGCTACACTCCATCGCCTTTAGGTTGAAGGTGCCGCAGATAATTTTGTCTTTCGATCAACTAATGTGTTGCCTCTAACCGAAGCAGAAAACACTCGAATAGACAGGCATAGTATTATGTAAATAAATACCCATTAAATACAAAAAATAAAAATAACTTTCTTCTAAAGTTCTTTTTTTTTTATAGTTTATTAAATTCTGTTTTATTAGTTTCAGTGATTGTTTCTTTCAATTCTTTTGATATCTTGAAAGTCAAACGAATACAATCATGTAAAAAAGGAGATAAAATGAAAAGCGACTCACTGCTGCTGTTTACACCACCCGATCAGTGACGATTTTTTTTTCTCTTTCTTTTTTTCCAAATTATGATTGACACACCACAAAATCCACTCTATGCGTTACTAGGAACATCACCTACTATACAAGAGATTCAAACACTTTTATCAACACAACAAAATCCTACTATTTCCAACGTATCTAAAGATGTATATCACGCTTATAAACCTCTAGGAATCTCTTTTTGTTTCGTTTCTTCTGGTCTGTTGGATGCTATTGACGTCTATAATGGAGAAACACGCGATGGATTCTTGCCTTACAAATCAACTGAATTTCCTTGCGGTTTAACACCTACTATGCAAGCTCATGAAATAGTCGCCATGCTAGGTGAGCCTGATCGCAAAGGTGGGGGAGGTCAGACACGTATGCCCTGTTGGATAGAATACAAATTCAACCGAGATCAAAAAGAATCGGGAATCGTCATTCAACTTCATGGGTTTGAATGGGAAGATCGTGAAATGGGTTGGACCAGTTTTGTCATTTATTAGGATAAAAAAAACTATAGCCTATCATGAATCATTTCATCAGACGCTTGCCATAGCCTACGAGCCATCTCTCGGTTATTTGCTTGCTTATTGAGCAATGTTGTATTCACTTGATTATCCGAATAAAACGCACCCTTTTCTATTCTTGGAAAAACAGCACAGTATACATTAGTAGAAGCGCCCACTTGAACAGTCTTTCGTTTCATAGCCTCACTCCAAGCCATAGTGGGTCTTTTGACTGAGCAAATCATATCAAAAATCATAGAAACACTAGCATGACGAAACAAATTGGTATCCACTGTACCAGGATGGACAGATACAACACACACATCCGCTTCTTCATTATCAAATCTGCGCTGAAGCTCTTTGGCATGAAGAATATTGGCCAATTTGGTTTGTCCATACGCTGTCATAGGACTGTAGCCCTTTTCTGCATTCAAGTTATCGAAATCAATACCACGATCAGAAAGCATAAGCGAATTACCACTGGAACTGAGAATCACGACCCGCGAAGGTGCACTTGCCTTGAGTTTGTCTGTTAAGAGGCTGGTAAGATAAAAATGGCCGAGATGATTCACACCAAATTGTGTTTCAAATCCATCCTTGGTAAAAGATTTGGGACAAGCCATGATACCCGCATTATTAATGAGAATGTCAAGTGCCAACCCAAGAGCCAAAAAATCATCAGCAAATGCCTTTACCGATGAAAGGTCAGAAAGATCCAGTTGCATAGGTAACAAGTCGGCTTGAGGCACAGTCTTTTGGATATGCGCAATGGCTCCATTGGCTTTCTCCATGGTGCGGCAGGGGATGATTACTTTAGCACCAACAGAAGATAAAATACGTGCAGTCTCCAGACCTATACCAGAATTAGAGCCTGTGACAATCACCACTTTGCCAATCAAATTAGTATCCAAGATCTTGACTATGTCTTCTGCAGTGGTATTCCATTGGATTGTATTTTTAAACATACTGTATGTGCTTGAAAATACAAGTAAAAAAAAAAAAAGGATATATTTCTAGCCAGGTCATATATATGAATAGGTACAGACCTAGATGACGAATAATTTGCCTTTAAAAGGCAACCGCTGTACTGGATTTAAGACTAATTTCTCAAAAATTTAATCTTTATTAGTAACAGCCTTAATTAAGCGCATGGTATCTTTGCACCTTTATTATCCGGAACAGAGCAAATTCATAGCATGTAAAGTGTCAAGAAATCTCCTTTTGGGACCAAGGGGAAAATACAATAGAGTAAAAAAAAAAAAAAAAAAAAGATCCCGCCAAAAATATAACAATATGCAGCACAATGGTCTCTCAAATGTATATACCATGGATATCTTTTTATTTAATATACAAGTGTTTAATAAATGATTCATTAAACTACCAAAATAATTTTAATAGACTAAAAGTCAATAGAAAGCTTCATGTTGTTCGGCATTTAGCAGTTGATATCTCAAGGTTTACGCTGTTTGAAGCTCTTTTTTCTTTCCTTCATCGACATTGGTAGCCTAATCTTCTTCAACTTCATAGTAACAATAATACATTCGACCTGATTAAATCCACTCATATATATACACATTGGGCCTTGTGCTATGATATAACGCTGAGCCCACACTACGCTTCTTCGACAATCACCGCTCTCTGGGGATCCTTCAGGAGCATTATCACGAGCTTTCCGATAGAGGAGAAAAATTTCCATACCCTCCAAATCTTTGTTTGAGTCTTTGATCTGCTTCGGTAGGCAAAAACATGGAGCTGGAATGAAAAGAGCCATATTCCAATTTTCGATACATAAATTAAGGATGTTGCAAGATTTTCGTATGACTTTTCAAGCATGCCAGCCAGCCAAATGCCCAAAATTCTGTAAAATAGAAAAACTAAGTACTATCTTTCATATATATATTGAAGTAAATGGATAAAAGAAACAACACGAATTATTGTGAAAAAGTAGAAAAGGAAGATCAACAGCTCTTTATTGAACAAAAGATATATTAAATATCATATGGTTGCATGATGTCTGAAGGCTTATCTGTCATTATATCTGCGTACTGTTGATACAGTCGAAGTACAAGCAGCTATCATGTTATATCGTGAAAACCGTTCAAGATATAATATTTGACTTTAGAGCCAATCACGTGCTTTATACAGAATAGAAAGTTTAGCCAATAAATATAAATGTACACACAATTAATATAAAGTCTTGCAAAGTTGTATGTCGCGGTAGTTAAATCGTCAAAGTAGAAGCGGGCTTTGTGTGCCTAAATTTTAAGCACTATAGACTGTGCGCTCAAACTCTGTTTACTTTTAAGCGTATTATTATATTATATTACAATAAGCATTGAATTGCTAAATGCCGCCTGCATCTAAACCTGCAACGCCACCACAAATACCTACTGGTGTGCCAGATGTTTTTATATTAGATGAACAAAAGATCCAAGCAAGTGAAAATACTGAAAAACAAGAATTGTACGTCCTACAGTGGTTGGCCCAAGTAGAACGCGAAAGCAAAACTATCGATGTAGTAAGTCGCAAGTCTGGATCCGCTTGCAATTCGTCTCATCGTTGGTATTTAATATAGGAAATATTGAAGAAAGCGCAGCCCATTATAGAAAAGACATTGTTTCGGCTCATTTCACTAGCCACAGCAAAGCCAAGAAGGCCGATTCGTTTCTTAATTGGAAGATGTTATGTTATATTATATACTCGAGGCGATACACGAACTTTATTTGATACAGTCACCGCTTTGCATAGTCTGATCAGTGCCAATAAAAATATCGATAAAGAAACAAGAATGTGAGAGAAGTGTACTATCGCTTAAAAGCTGGCATAATATACTGATATCTCGTCATTTAGTGCAGCAATTGCTACAACTGGGGCTATCATGGGCACTTCTGGAGGGAAGGTATTGTTTAATTTCCTGTATACCATCAAAAAGACTCATCACGTCAAATTAGATTCTATCATTGTTTGCAGAAACTGCAGCGTTATTCTTAAAAGTCATGAAAACCAGTAGTGTAAGTAGGAAAGAAAAATGTACGAGCTAGGCTATTAACTGAGAACGTTTGCATAGAACCCTTTGTTATTACGACTAGAGACGATTACGGCCTTTACATTATTACTAAAGGGTGCCGGAAAAGCAGCAACTGACCAGATCTTGAAGGATTTGATGAAACAGTTGAGAAATGGATTGGTGGATAAGGCACTCGTGGTTAGGATCGCGGCAGCTCAAGTAAGGAACATAACGCATGCTTCAACGAAGAGCTTGATTGACTGATATGTACGTTATTTAGTGTCTGCAAGCTGTTATTCAACATGCTACCCAAACACTTTCACAACACGATGTCGAGGGTTTATTACAGCACTGCTTTAAAGCTTTCGAAGGCTCATCATTTCCAGTCCGTAGAGCCATTTCGTCAGTCTGTGCGACACTGCTTGTATTTACGCAATCACAAGCAACTGTGGATTCGAACAAACCCAACATCAAATACGCATCAACAGGCGAAGGAACAAAGAAAGCCGAAGAATCGCTTGGTAAAGGTGTGACGTTAATGTCAATTGAGGAAATGTTATCTCAACTATCAACGTGCTATAACCGACTCAATGCTTCTCGAGAATTGAAAACAGGCATTATAGAAACTTATGCCACTTTGTTTGTTCTACTGGGGACTGAGTTTGTGGAAGCAAATTATGCTAATATCTCTAAGCATATTCTATGTGAAATTCTGGATACAAATAAGATAGCAACTGCATCAGATGGAGCCTATCTTAGATCCCAGGTCAATTTTTTACTCCACAGTACAATTGGAAAGCGATTACTCAGTGAGCAAGGCCAAGCAAATGCTATTCGATTGTTAGTCAGTAATTGGATCAAGAAATGGCCGCCCTTGATGGCTAATCAAAGTGCTCCCAATAAAGATGTCTTGATATGTGTAACAAATCTTGTATCAGAGCTTGTTTGCGAACTGGAGGGTGCCGCCAATTCAGTGCAGGTAAAAACAAAAAGAAATGACACTTTTTTATATTTATTTAACATTCAATCTTCAAGGACGTGTTAGTTGAACCACTGTTTGTTTTGTTGACACATACTAGCTTTTCAGTTCAAATGGCAGCAGTTTGGTGTATCCGATGTGTTTGTAATTCAGTGCCTACCAACTTGTTATATCTTCTACCAAAGTCACTGAATTTGCTAGAGAAAAATTTGGGTAATCTTACAAACCAAACTGCTACTGTAAAAGTGTTTCAACGCACTATCGCTTATGCATATACCGTGGCTGCCATTATGAGCGTCTTTCCTGCACATCCTATTTACACTTCGTTCGAACTAAGTGCGCGTTCCATGTCCCTTGCCAGTCAACTCATCAAACAAGTAAACAAGGACCCCAAGATTGCTAGTGTACAAGTTCAAGTGGCCTGGACATTGATTGGATCAGTAATGTGTCTTGGTCCCAATCTGGTCAAAATCCATTTACCTCAATTATTATTGCTTTGGAAAAGTGCTTTACCCAAACCTACTGGTAAAGAGGCCAATGCTATTCGTTCTGAACATGAATGGTCGTTTTTATTTCATACGCGTGAATGCGTCACAGGCTCGATATATAGTTTCTTAGCACACAATAGTCAATCATTGGTCACCTTGGATATTGCAAAAAGAATTGCTGCTTTACTGAACAATACACTGGCTTTCCTTGCCACTGCACCTATCACTTTTGCACCTACTACCATGTCACCCTGCGTCGCGTACGAAACTAGATTGATTGATCAGTTTTATTCACTTAGACGCCGTATTTTTCAATGTTTCATCACAATCCGACCACTACTGTCTACATATGAATCATCCCTCAGCGGTTTACTGAGAAACTCATTGTCTGTATTCACAGAGCCTGAGAAGATTTCGCCATCTTCTGGAGCTCATCATCAAGTAACTGCCACTGTTCCTGGTCAATTTGTAAGCGTATGGAATACAGCTGATGGACATGGCTACGGTGTCACTAGTAAAATGCGTGGATATCATATAGAAGTAGCTTCTCAAAGTGATGATAGCAGCGAGGAAGCGAATCGTGGAAAAGAATGGATGACCAAAGACCGATTTGAACGCATTGAAGAACTTCTCGAACGACCCATCATAGGATCTCTCGAGCTTGATCCTTTTTATGCATACACCAATCTATTAGATTATAACAACAAGCAACAACTACAGCATCAGCAGCAACAACAATTACAGCAACAATCACAGCAAAACAAAAAAAAGTCAGTCATTCCCCAGCCTGTCTCCCCCTCTACTTCTTATATCGATGCAAGCGTCGAGTTATTTGCTACCCTCTTTGCAAATCAACCCGCACCAATTCAGGAATCAACCTTTGAATTAATGATAAAAGTGATCAAAGACCCAAAGCTCGAGAAAAATTCTCCCAAGCGCGCTGCTGTCCTTGTCAATATTGTGGTGGCATTGCTAGGCGCATTTAAGAATATCATGGCCATTGCAAAGAAGAGAAAGGCAGAAATGATTGAGTTTAGTCCACGTGCTACCCAACTTGTGCAGGAGATTTTGATGGAGGTTGTTATTCATCCTGATCCTTATTTGAGAAACGCTGCTAGTGAGACCATAGGTCGACTTACATCTATTGTAGGTGGCTCCTTTGTAGCTGCTCAAATGCAGATTTTGGTGGATCTAGTAGTATCTAATCGCGATCCTGATGTGCGTGCTGGCTGTGCTCTAGCCATTGGTTATATTTATAGTCATGTAGGTGGCATGGCTGCTGCTGCCCACCTCAAGACCATTGTAGGTATTTTATTATCTCTCAGCAGCGACCCTCATCCTGTAGTACATGCTTGGGCTTTAGAAGCTATGGCTATGACCGTCAGTGCTGCTGGTCTCATGTTCTCTGGCTATGTCAATAGTACATTGGGCATGGTAGCCAAACTTTATCTCAGTGAAACACACGAACCTGGTAGCGGCTCTGTTGCTGTGACAAATGCAGGAATGTCCGTTGGCTTTACTGCTTATCAAGAATTCGGTCGCATTATCTACGAGTTGATTGGCACTTTAGGTCCAGAGCTGCAAGCTTCTTCTAAAGTAAGAGAGTTGTGCCTCAATATGGTCGAAGAACTCAAACTGGAGCCTGATGAGCGCGTCAATGTTGAGGCTATCCGCTGTATTCAGCATTTTTTGATGTTTGCACCAAAATACCTTGATACTCGTGAACTGGTACCTTATCTTCAAAGTCAAATTACTAGTTTGCATTTGCCTCTGAAGAAGGCTGCGGTGACATGTCTGTACCAGTTGGTGCAACGAGACTCTGAATTAGTATTCAAAGCAGCTCAACCTGGTTTAGATAGCGAACTTTTCAAGATGCTGGATACCGATCCTCAGCTGTCCGATGTTAAAAATGTGATTCGCAATTGGCTACAGGAAACAGCTGTTGCAGAGCCTTCTATTTGGGTGAATATCACTAAACGAATTGTAACAGGATCTACTGGAGGAGGCAGTAACGCTGCTAAAGCCGTCCCAGTTGCTCGTGAAAGATCTGAAGGGAATGAAGATGATGATGATGATTTTGGAGACGATGATGCTGATGGATTTGTTGACGAAGATAACGTAGATATTACAACCACTGTTGCAGATGCATCAGGAATAACATCCAAACTTTCTGTAAACGTTGAAATCCCTCCACGTTGGCGTACTCAGCTTTTTGCACTCGAGTGTTTGCAGCAAACAATTGAGTTAATCTCTGCAAGTGGTATTAGAGAGCATTTTGATCTCATTTTGGCTCGTCGTCGTAGACAGCAGGCTGGTTTAGGTGATTTTCTGGTATTCCGAGTTCCAGATTTGATTCGTTTATCATTCACTGCAGCCACTGCACATGTAAACGAATTGAGATTAGCGGGTATTAACTTGCTGAAGATGGTCATTGAAAAATTTTCCAACACGTTGGACGCTGACCTAGAAGGCATGTTGCTTTTGGAACAGTATTCTGCTCAAATCGGTGCTGCACTTACGCCTGCTTTTGGCGCTGATTCTTCTTCTGAAATTGTGTCCGCAGCTGTAAGAGTTTGTGCGATCTATGTTGGAAGTGGTATTGTAAAAGATCTGTATCAACTTGGTCGCGTCCTGAAGCTCTTGATTTCCGCTTTGGATAGATGCAAAGGTGAATCTAAACTGACAGGAGTTGGAGAAGTTAAAGATCTGAGCCCTCACGCATCTGTTATGGTGAAACTCTCTGTTCTGAACGCTTGGGCTGAACTTCAAGTTGCAAGCCAAAAGCAAAACTACCTTAAACAAGTTCTTCAACCCAATCTAGCGGTATTAAGTCCTATGTGGCTGCGTGCTCTTCAAGACTATGCTCGTATTCGTCTAGAATCTGACATTGTTGCGCTGTCAAGCCGTACTACTGAGCGTATTCAAGCGTCATCGAACAGTGGTATTGATTCCATGTATTCTGCTGCTACTAAAGATGTGGTTTTACCTTATTATCGACGATCTTGGTTGAAAATTATGGAAGCCGTTGCTACATTGATTGAAACACAAGCACCTTCAATGATAGAAGCCATCAGTAACAATCCCGATTCTGAACAGTCTGAAGATCACCCATCAAACTTGTTCTACATCCTATTTGGCCTTTGTATTGAGAGCCTTTCTCGCATATCTAGTTCTAGCAGTGCCAAATATGACAATTCAACAATTCCGATCTGTCTTCGCGCACTTCGTACATTTATTCACCCGTCTTTAGCTGGAAAGCAGTTTGTACCAAAGTCTGTGTTTCTGGAACTCATGAATGTATTCGATCGGTTGATCCAAACCGAAGGTTATCGCATTCAACTAATCATTATTGAAATCATTCAACGCCTGATTCAAACCTATGGGTCAACCTATCTATGTAATGATCTGGAAGGTGAAACTGACTATCATATTATGGATGTGACGCTTGATCCAGATGCCTTCCCTGCTACAGCAAAGCTATATTATCTGTTGCGATTACTGATTAATGTGTTCTTGCAGAATGTACCCAAACTGTCAAACAAGCCAGCTTCTTCACGCCGTTCTACTCAAAATACAAACGAAAACCTCGCACTGTTGTTGGGCCCTTCTTTAGATACACTCGCTCTACTTGTGGGCATCACGCCCAAAAGCTACAAAGTTGATCTTCTTGCTATCTGTTTCTTTATCTTCTCTGAAATCCTGACAGAAAAGAACTTTGAATTGAGCTTGGCACCTCGAGTCCTGGTCTCACTCAAGACTGTATTCCACAACTTTGAAGCAAACCTGTCCGAAGATGATATTAATTCTTTAGCGAGAGTCACTTGTGCTATTACCCATACACTTCTCGATGGATTTTTCCAGTAAGCCTTTATAAAGTATAAGAGAGAAAGGGCGCATACTAAAATATTATTTAATTAGGGAACAATTGACAGTAGCTTCACAAAAGAATAGACTACTTGCTGTTGTATTAATAATGACAGGTTGTCCACAAGCGACATTGAGAGATGGTGAAGGTAGAAGTGTATTCGTAGAAATCCTCAAACAATCCTTAACTTCAGATGATATCGAGGTAAGCCTACCATCTTTTATGGATGCAAAATGTGATTAACAATTGTGTCATTCTAATTTGATATAGCTTTCTACTACAGGACATCAATGCCTTCGAAACTTTATCAGCCTTCCAGAGAAAAAGAGCAGTGTGCCTTCACTAGCTAACTTGGGACAAGCTATAGTGAATGCAACCTTACCTTTTATCATTACGCGTATACTCAACGTCAAGACCAATAAGGATAATACCAGTGATGCTGCTTTAGCATCTCTCAACGAAGATACTAAATCTTTGCTTGCCCTTTTAAGCGGTGTACAAGAGGAACAAAGTATGTTTTAATACTAGGAAACCTATTCTCGATACTTATATGTTTTGTATAGAGCCTTCAGTTCTCAGCGTAATTTTACCCACACTGACTTGTTTGTTGGATGATCCACCATATAACGGCCATGAAACCAAAGTGCATGAGGCTACACTTGTCCACTTACTGGCTATTGCCACTGGTACTCCAGCAATTTTCCGAGACACTGTATCTAAACTTCCTGATCATGTTCGAACAAAACTAGAGGCTGCGATGCGTTATAGTATTTTGGCAAGCCAAGAGCAACAGCAAAAGCAACGGCAAAAGGAGCAACAGCTTCGAGCTGCTTATGAAGACAGCAAACAACCTACCATTGCTCTCAAAATGGACTTCAGTAATTTTGGATAATCATTTTATTTTTATTTTGCTATTTATTTGCCCCTTAACATACACACACAACTAATAATTATATCACTTACAAATAATAATATGCTATGTATACAATCTCTATGAGTCCTTTTTATTCCATTTCTTTTTGTCTTTTAGATATAAACTGTATTGATGAATACGAGCGAGGAAAAAAAGACATAAAAAAGCCTTTCATCAAAGTTGACTCCTGCAATTAAGAAAAATAGCACATGTTTTTTATAGCATTAAATCCACTTTCCAATGATATATATAATTGATTAAGACGTATTTTACATATCAACAGTTTATTGTGATGAAAATTGAGATGAGGATTTGTTTTCAGTATTCTGAGCGAGTCTTACTAGAAATTATGTTCAGTCATTGATAACCAATGAATACCAAAACATTATAGGATAGAGATAGCTATTGTATCATTCTTGACGGTATTAAAGACATATCAAAGGCAAGTTAAATAAAAGCTAATATAAGCCAAATCAGCAAGCTTTAATTTTGGATAGAAGTGGGTAGTGATTTGATAAAGGATCATTCTATCTAGAATGCCACTAAATCGAGTACAGCAAATCTTATCTACAATATCCGGTTTATTAGTTTGTGTGCCTATGAACCATGGCGTACATCATACTATGCAGATCTATGTATAATAAACCAAGTAGACTTATGTGCTGCGCCTATAAAAATGCAAGAGTAGCTCAAAGGAAACAAGCGATCCACTAAGGCTCCATAGTGCTGCATGCTGTGATTCAAGAATGCCTGCTGATGCACGGTGCCTGAAAAGGCATAAGATTGTCTTGTCATTCCAGATACTGCCAATAATGCTAATGCTCACTGTCTTTTATTGATATTGCACAACGTTGTAGACTAGATTGGCTATTTCTGTCAGATTAGGGGATGATCTCCATATAAGCTGCAAAGGCGGGAACAAGTTAATATATGCAGGCCAATATGATTCACTCAATAGTGAACTGTCTCTAGAGCAGATATGTGGCCTTGATGTAATTTTAACTGGTAGATGGTTAACTGTTTCAAGATCTTTGGATACACTGTTTTTCCATGAACACCAAATACTATAACATAAGAGCTGAAACGCTACTCAAGTGACCTAATTTATATATGAGAGACTGGTGGCCCTAAGTTGATTTAGACTTTGGCGACACAATCTCGGTCTTAACTGCAGATTGAAAAGGGCTGAGCCATAAAATGAACTTCTGATAGCTTCTTTATTGGCTAACAGATGACGGTCCAAATCTACATGATGGTTCCACAAAATGAATATCTTGAAAACAAGTGTAAAAAAATGATGTATTTTTTGAAAGTTCCCTGAACTTGTTTCTTAGAATGAATTTGGGCAAAATAATATAGCCCTTGTGCAAAAATTTGCTTGTGCAGCAATTGTTTCTTTCTGCTGTTGATAATAAGCAGAACAAAAGCACTGTTACGCCATCCCAAATAAAGAAAACCTGATATATTTAAACGAGAAAAATGCCTGGTGCACCCTCTTTTTCTTTCTCTTTCATAACTTTATATTAAATGGCAGAAAGAATAAGCTTGTCAAGTTCATGGCAAAATAGTTTTGAAAAGATGAGTCTTCAGGATAGTGAGCCAATAACACTATCTCGAGAAGCTGTAATATATACATATACCTTTCTCTGTTTAAGATAGTAACCTCGTTCAATTATTTAGACCTCTGAAAATGACCATCACTTTCAGCATAGACTTAGTCAACAAGACAATAAAGGCACAAGAGATTCTTTTTACAGCAGCTTCGAGTCACCAATTACACTTCGCTATAGAGATTCAATAAGCTCGAACGCTTCTTCTCTCTCACGAAATTCAACTGTTTCTTCTACAGATACTCGTTACTTTAGCGCCAAAGGAACTCCATCTGAATTGAATACCCCAACTGCAACACCGATAAGAGTACAATCATGGAGCTCGAATAATAATGACCATTTCTCAAATATGCCTGCGCCTATGACTATTTCGACGCGTTTTGATAGACCAAATAGTATATCGCCAGTTCAACAGCAGTTCTCTTCTCACCAGCCGCCTTATATACCCACAGTGGAACCATATCTTCCTCAACGATCAGCAGGATACTACTCTATTGTAGAGCCTAATGGATGTTTTGTACCCACCCAACCTTTGTCCTTTATTCAAAAGACGGATGTAACCAAACATCATTATGTTATTCCCACCTTTGCGATGGTAAGTTGAAGTAAAGCATCTCCACTTCAAATCATTCATATCTTTTCTCTAAATTTAGGCAGGACAAATTCAAGCAGATGTTATGAAGTTGATATTCAATTATACAGACAGCCAACCTTTTGCAGTAAATATAGTTTAAAACCTATTATTGTTTTATATTGTATCACTAACATCATCTACTAGCCTAAAGAAGAATATGAAAGAACTATACCATGGCACGTTGATCGAAACTCTTCATTGATCACGCTGTCCCAATACACAAGCTTAGGCAAAGATAACCCGGTCTCTCGCAATTATCTTTTAGGATTAGGTCAAAGATTAGGCATCACCACTATCCTCGTTATTGTTTCTATTGAAGTCATGTGTGTACTCTACAATCATTTATATCAATTAAGTGCTAACATGTTATTACTATTTAGCGACACTGTCTACCCTTTACTAAACAGTCTAGTGAAAGCAATGGAACTAGCTACGGACGCCAGCGAGTTATCAGAACAAGACCAACCTTCCTGGTGGAAGAGAGTTGTACTTGTAATCAATCAGCAACACGGAGTAAGCGACCAAATTGCTTATGCTCAACGTAAATCAGTTCTAATCGATCAAATGCCTCGAATTCAAGAAAGATATCAGCTGAGCCATCCTCTATCTACTCTTTTCATTAGTACTCAAGTATACGATCAAATCAAGAATACAGAACAAGGTGTTCAGTACAAAACCAGCTGTCAACGCATTTTATGGCAAATGATGGACAAACATATGCTCAGTGGTCGTTGGTGCAGTGAATTATTGACGCTTCAGAACAGAATGAATAGTGGCAAAAATAATAACGGTACCCTGAATATCCTCAATGACGAAGAGGATGATAGCAGCTCAAGTAGTGATGATGTGCTTTTCAGGACCGTGATTGATATTAAAGATGGAAAGGTCACCAAGCCTTCAAAGAAAAAGAAGAAGAAGCCGCAGCAGAATTCCTCCACCACCACCTCCACCACTACTGGTAAATCTCAACTTCAGCGAAGAAACACAAGACGGCAGATACAGAAACTACATTGTCATGATGGTGATGATGGCACTGCTCTTCCTCTTCCTTTTAGACATAACTAACTACTATTTATTATCCCTTATTGTATTCTTAACGTCCTCATTATATACTCTCATTGTTATAATTCCTATTTATCTCCCCCTGCTATTTTATATACCATTGTACTTTTCCTATCTATCTGAATTATTATGTTAAATAAATTAATACTCTCTCTTTCTACATGTCAATCAATGTTGCCCAAGGCTGGTAATCTGGTACCGCTTGTCTGTTAAATAAGGGAATAAAGAAGTTCCATGCAGAACAACTTGAAATGAGGCACAGTTATTTTGTTTTCGTTTTAGTTGCACAAGGGATACACAAACTATTACTACAATCGACCTTTTGTTCAATAAAAGGCGTACTCAATATAGAAGCCTCCTGCATGTTCCTGTGGTTGATTGATTATATAAGATGGGCTCAGGCTTGATATGCAGAGTCCTTTTCAATAGTTTCAGGGACCTAGATAGCCACGAAGCTTCATTCTTATCCTCAAAGATAAAACATTCGAGGGATAACAACGCCACAGCTGAGAAACCACTCTCAAGAACGCGAGCACTTGGTCGTTACTTACAAATATATATATAAAGTTTAGCTACCATTGTTTTAGATATTTCAGAAAGAAACGCCATTTAGTAATACGTAGGCCGTACACATATCAACGAGCAACTGAACAATAGGTATATAATAAGGATATAGACTTGAGTTATTTTTGGAACAACAACTTTATCGTGTTTTCTCCTATAATACCGCCTGCGTTAACATCTCTCTACTACATGTTAGAGCATGACTATCTACTGTAACATGAAGTGTATCTTTTACCTCTATACCTTTTCACGGCATACATGGCACAAGGATAGGTTACCAGATAATTTGAAACTCCAGCAGTAGTGTTACTCATAAGTATGAATTGAAGGTACATCTGATGTAATCAAGTGAACTGGTTAACATAAAAAAAAGGGATTTGCATTTTACTATGAAATTTCCCTCATCTTTAATAAGAAGGTTAAATAGAACCCTATCCCTCTTAGCTTTAGTTCAATACATTTTCCTGAGTTTCATAAGGCCGGCAACTAGGATCGTAGCATCACCAAGATTGCATTTTCTTGATTTGCTCAGCCAAATAGACCTATATCCGTTTAGAACGGATAGAAAACATTGTAGTTTTAGATAAAGTCAAAAGTTTACCAGGTGCAGCTGTTCGCTTTGAACATGTGTTACGAATCAAGTACGACTTTAGACCGAGATAGGTTGAGAGATCTATCAATGATTAGGCATTGTTAAATAATATACATCCAATTTATAGTTAATGGCAATATATTCGGCGTACTTTAGCTAAAATATATAGTCTAGAAGATGAAGTGGCACATAATGAATACTTAGTGCTAAACAAATGCGATTTTGGGCCGCGATTGGTCATGAAATTAAAAGATCTATGAAATACATGTAATTTCATGTTAATTTTTAATGTACATTGTAATCATTGCACTTTGGTTAAATAAATGTTTAGCAAACCCAGTAGTTTATTTTGCATATATGATATTAATTAAATGTGGCAGTAGACTGAAATATCAAAACGATGAAAATGAGAGATTTCTAATAGCAATACTTCAAGTGCTACTTGTTAAAGTTCGTCAATCTTGCAATGTTTTCTTTAACTCCATAAATTATATTGTCAAGACATACTTTATTATAATAATAGGTTATACACTTTAAATGGTATGTAAGTAAAATTTCTAAAGTATTGCATCGACTACGAAATACTCGAGTTGAAATGACATTTATAAAAACATTAAAAATCGATGTTACTTAAAAAAAAAACGGATGAATTAAAGATCTTATCAACTAAACCTTGTACGCTTGATGCATATTTTATTTTTATATACATTTCATTACTAAAATACTGTTTGTATTTCTAATCATCTCTTCTATTCAAAGGCGTGATTAAAGTTTAAAGTAAAAAGAGTTTGGATTTTCATGCGCTGAAAGAGGTCACACACATTATGTTCAAACCTCACCTTACGAAAATGAAATTCAGTTCCAGAACATGAGACTAACAGTGCATCGGATTGATACCCCCACGTTCAATTTAAACAACTGAATCTGTCTACTATCTAGATATATATTTATAGTTAACTAAAGAAAAACTATCTCTTTCACTTGCCATATTATCAGATTGCTATGAGTCACACCAGCTGGCATGGCGTCAAACTGCCCTTATAATAATGAAAGTAAAATCAGTTATATATTTTACATAAAACTATTGTTATTTAAGAAGAATTTATTAAGACATAGGCTGTACAGTACATAACATGGTAGGGAATTACAATAAAATTAAAGTACAATTACGTGAAATAACATAGATTGAATTACATGCCATTATTACTATTACTATTATCAACATCACGGTTTAAAGGTAAGGATGAAGAAGGAAACATGAGCGGTTGATCATAACCTTCGGGTAGGCGAAAGATATTCAAAGAAAAATCAGTGTTCGAACGTTCTTCATTGATGAAATCAAATTCAGGTCCATTACTTGACATGGCTGTACTGTAATAGGGTAGTGTCCAATCAGACAAACTATTGCTACCTCCAGCAATAGGCATTTCCAAGTTGGTCAGCTGCTGCATTTGAAACTGTTGCTGTTGTTGCTGTTGTTGCTGTTGTTGCTGTTGTTGCTGTTGTTGCTGTTGTTGCTGTTGTTGCTGTTGTTGCTCCTGTTCCTGTTGCTGTTGCTGTTGCTGTTGATGTTGCTGTTGCTGTTGAAGTTGTTGTTGTTGCTGCTGCTGCTGCTGCTGCTGCTGTAATTGCTCTCTTTGCTGCTGCTGTTTCTGTGGCTGTAATTGCTGTTGAGGGTTCTGTATTGGCAGTTCTGGGTGAAATTGCTGTTGATTTGAAGTCAAGTGTGATACGTTTAAACTAATTTTCTCCTGTTGCCTTCTCAAAGCGTTGGTATGGATGGCATACAAATCACGTATCATAAAATATAATTTGTCAGCCATTGCCCATAAATTTCTGGCAGACTAAAGACGCATTTAATAATTAATCAAGGTATAGTTTTTTCATCCAGACACCTACCAATAAGAGTTGAAAGTAGACACCAAGAGCTTGTTTAGCCTTTTGAGCCTCTTCTTGGTGCGGAGAGAATGATGAACTCACAACAACAGTAGCTACAGTGTATGCAAGGTAAGTGATAAAAGGCGGCATCAATTCCTTGTGTTTTCCAATTTCCTTGATCAGAATGGTAACGTTATCAACTGCAGCCATACACTTATCGACACTCTTTTGAACGAATTGCTTGATTTCAGGCTGTACAATGTCAGAATCTAACGTATCAGCTACTACTAAAGAAGGTCTATGCAGTAAAATTCTTAGTGTATTATGAAGTACATGTAACTAGAACATTAAGTATGGAATGAGTAAAGCGCATAAACTAGAGTCGCACATGCATATCTACCAGAATAAACTGCCTACTGCTTGATTGTTGTTCTTTTTCTTTGTATAATTCAAAATTGGCTGGAGTATTCTTTAAATGCATAGGTAATTGATCATACCAATCTTCAATAGCTTTATCCAGTATCGCAAACTCGGAATCTGGATGACATGGAGGTAGAATATTCTGTGTTTCCTTTCCTTTCATATTGACATATGTTGTAACTCTACCTAATAAGCTTGTTAAACGAGTCAAGTAAGCAAAGCAATTCAAATAGGGCTTTTTTCTCAGACTTGGTGATGTTGGATCGGTTGCTGGATTTAGATTCAAATTATGAGAGCCCAATAATTGACTTTCTTTAAGCCCATTGACGTTCAATAATATATAGCGACTGTTGTCAAGAGTTTCTGTGTAAAAATGTTCACGATTATAATCATCAATCTTGGCGGGCAAGAATGTAGTGCAGAATTTATCTTGCAAGGTGGATGGTCGACCTGTAGCAGCACTTGAAAATCTATAGATACACAAACATGAAAACAAAGAACATGGGTCATATGTAATAAATCTACTTACTTGTCTATAGTATAAATAGTCCAGAATAAACGACGACGAGCTTCTTGAGCCATGATTTTCTCCAATGTTTCATTGTCGTTGCCTTCATCATCACCCTCTACATCCTCATGGAGCCCTAACTCCATTGCCATACGTATCGCCATACCACCATACATCCAGCTCCTTTTTTTTAATACAAGGAATGTTAGTGCAAGCAGGCTGTCAACGGACTGCAACGAACCTTGGACCTCGTCCACAACCATATTCATGAAGTGTAAGTAATGTGAGGGCTTGGAGATTAGTAATAGATGGTTCATCAACAGCTTTAATTATCATCGTTCTTGCCTTTTCAGCGTATTTCTCTCCAGCATGCCAGGCCGGATTTTCTTTGATATCAGGTCGATCAGAGAATCTAGTGTAATGGATGAATATCATGCCGTATATATGACCGTGAGTTGTTTACCTTGCGCAGACAGCAAGTAGCGAAAGTAGCATAAAGTCAGAGCATTTTCTTTCTCGTATGTCCCTCCGCAAGGTAACTTCTTCAAATATAGGTATAACCGAGAACAAGTATGTGAAATATAGATCAACCATATGTTCAATGACACTCATACAAGGCAACGCATCATTGCGGTTTTCTGGATACTGATGAAGACTCATTAAGTGAGCTGGCGGTGAAGGAAAGTTGGAGGAAATGCTGGAAAAGGAAGTAGGTGATGTAGCGTCGTGATTATTATTGTTATCTTCACCGCTTGAGCGTTTACTGCCAGTGGCGTTGTATTTGGCGGTTTTATTACTGTGTGTATGATTGTAGCGATTGCTAGTATTATTACTGGGTATGGGGTCCTCTGTAGATGTATTCAAGGTAGATGATCGAGATACGGACGATTTATCGTTGTCTTCTTGTCCATCTTCTCGATAATCATTCTCTGCGTCATCATCATGTTCATTCGTAAGCGTTGTTGCAGTAGTAGTAGAACTATCTCTGGTATTATTCTTTGAAGCAGCAGGAGATAATAATATCTTCTCCATTTTAGCCAGTCTTTGTTCAAGCATTTCAATATAGCCTTGGCGCGGACCCCGTTTTTTACTGGTTGAGCTATAAGTACAAGTGCTATTTATCCTATTACAGTTTCCACACGTTGGTTTACCACCATCGCATTTTATCTATTTGGCAGTAAGAATGCGAGTTGGTCTTTGTCTCTTTTTTTTTTTTTTTTTTTTTTTTTTTTTGCTGCGGATGAGTTCGTATTACCTTTTTCCTTCTACACAGTTCGCAAGCTTGCGTTAAACGCTTTCTTTTGTTACCTTCTGTTTCTCGAGTATTGGAAGACATGTTTGATGATACGGAATATATTACTTCTTTTATGAACCGGTACCAGCGCTTACGGATTCGATATGTATCACATAAAACGAAAGGAAATGAAATAGTACAAGTTTAACATTTGTTAAGGTTTCTAGATTCACCAGAGAGCAGTCACCTAGATCCGGCGCCTTTACAAATGAGGATTGCCGAGATTCCCCCCTCCCTATCATTGATGTTTGACAGATGTTTTCAATACCTTGATGACGGACTCTCTAATAACAAGACGCTTGCCGATATTACGGCTCCGGAAAAATTAGAAAATTTCAAATGCCAGACAAGGCATAGTATAATAAATCTTAACTATATGTCCTATATCTCAAAACAATAGCTTAAATACCAAATTTTTGTTTAGCAGTCATGCATTCATGCTTTATATTAAAGGGATACCAAAAAAAAAACATGAAAGCATACTTTAAAGGCAACAGGATATAGTTCACTTATAACCTTAGCCCTAAATTGTTATTTATACTGTCTAAATGATATAAATGTTAACATTAAGTGGGATTCTCGATTTTTATGGTTAGTGGTAATTTAATTGGGTTTACTGTACAAAGGTTTGCTCAGGAAATCAAATCATGTCAAATATCAATAGATCTCCAGAGCGATTCCAATTTAACATTGCATATAAAGAATACTACATGTTTGAAATGAAGTACTGCATCTACTAGAATCTCGTACATGGCAAATATATTCAAAGAAAAATTTGAGCAAATTGAGAAATTTCTAGACGAGTTTTTATTAACAATTTGGGTGGGGAGAAAGGCATTTATGTACATTCTATTATATAAAAGATATTAAGCAATTATCAAGTAGCTTATCCTGATAATGGGACATCTTGTCATGTTCATCATGTTTGGAAGCAAGGTTTATAGCGTACTTTTTATCCAGCTTAGTAACACCTTGGACCAATCCAGGGCCACATTGAAAATCATCCAACTGAATGGTCTTGATATTTTTCAGTGAAGAAATGAATTCAGACAAAGCAGCTTCGACATCATACATTAATGCATCGTCTTGCCGTAACTGTCTACTGGTAATCGATTGAGGTGATTCTCTGATTCCCAAGCCTTTCCAATGTTTCATTGACAAATATTCCAAATTTGAGCCACAGGGAATCAAACATTCACGCCAAACACGAGCTGTAAACGAACTCACGCGTCCTAATGTCAGCGACCTTAGGTTGCTTAACGATGTGAGCATACGGTATTTCATAATAATAGGATGCTCTAAATCAAGCCAATCATTGATTACACGATCATGGTCTTCTGTGTCGAGTGAATTTACTGCTGTATCATAGTAAACTCGATACCGTCTTGAGTCCAAATATTCTTCAGCATCGTAAATATTATTGAGTGAAAGTGTCTGTATGGTCTTGGGCAGCTGTCGCGGATGCACAGATGAATTGGATCCCAAGATGATATGGTAATGGCTCAAAGCACAAGGATACTCAAAGTGGATTTCCAATATTTCCAACTGTTTCAGTCGACTAAAGATAGCCAAAGAAAAGTTTTTCCTCTTCGCTATATGTGTGTTCTTACAGCGCAATACTGTGATATTCGGTAACCACGATGCAAGATAGACAATATCTACAATATTCATATGCGTAAGATTTAGTTCTTTTAGGTGTACAAGTGGTGATGTTTTGATTAAATCTAGTGCTGGACTACGAGTTACAGCTCTGTTGTTGTCTGTGATTGTTAACTTTTGGATATAGTGAAGTTGGTGGAATGTTCGGTTTGGTTTATGTAATAAACTTATTCTCTTGTTAAAGTCGGACCATTCACTGGTAAGACTTTTCCACTATTGATAAACTAGTTAATACATGTAAAGAAAGAAAAGAATGCATCGAATAGCATACCAGAAAGGGTTGACTTGCTAGTGCGCGCCAGCGGCGACAAACGCTTAATAATGTACAAAAGTTTTCTAGATCACTACAGAGTTCAAAAATTGCAAGTAGGCAATCATTCGAGAGTGCAGCTACTGGCGTATCGTTGGTATAAAATAAATCCCCAAAGGTATCTTGATTCGACTGTTTGGTTAAAGCGTATACAGATTTTGAACAAGTGGTAGGTCGTGTGCTGGTTGATTTGTCTTTAAATACTGTAAATGCTTGCTTTTTCTGAGCTATTGTCTTGATAGGTTTGGTATTTCGATGAATCGTTAATGCAGATCCTTTTCGCACTGGTCGATCGATCGTTTGATTGTCAGCATTTTCTTTTTGCTATTATATAGACATGTGTCAATAATACGAGAATGCACATTTTATCTTTCTTGACACCATACCAATACTGATTTCGTATTTAAAGAAGAAAATCGCTTTCCTTGTAATGCATTGGATCGAAAAGGGTTACGAATGTTGTTCTTTGTACATTCTTTTGGAATTAAGGGATTCGAAAGCGTTTCAACAATATTATTTTCGTTGTGTGCTTTCGCTTGTAGGGGTGTTCTTGTCGTTGACATGTTAAATGAAAAGACCTGCACAAAGAGCTATTTAGACCAAGGCATACCTATTTGGTCAGAATTTTTACACTGATTCGATTGACTGTCGGAGATAGCAAGTAGAAAAAGCACTATGGGAAAAATTCGAGTGAATTTCGAGTGAATTTCAAGTTAACTCGGTTTGCAGGAGAATCGTTGCCGTTTCGAGTGAATTCAAGTTAACTTGCAATTCACCTGCAATTCACTTGAAAATCAGGTTAACCCGAAATTCACCTTAAATTAACTCGAAAAACATGTTAACTCGCAATTCACTTGCAATTCACTCGAAAAACATGTTAACTTGCAATTCACTTGCAATTCACTCGAAAAACATGTTAACTTGCAATTCACTTGCAATTCACTCGAAAAACATGTTAACTTGCAATTCACTTGCAATTCACTCGAAAAGCATGTTAACCTTCCTATGATTTCAACCACTTATATTTCAACCTTTTTTGCATGTATTAACCATGTATAGATAATGAAACAACATATGTGTAATGATGACTCTTTATTCAATAAGATAAACGATACAAAATGGGTATATAATATTAAGCTAATTATATTTACTGATATATTACTGCAGTCCTTGATTTCTTGCATTTCTTAACTGCGCACCTTCCGCTTGAAGCCTACAAATGGGTGTTCATTTTTCTCTCCTTTTGATTCAATATGCAATAGTTATAGAATGTACACTTACACTTTCTTCCTGTTATATTTGCTTCTGTTAGTCCATTTTTCTTGCACAAGAAACTCGCAAGGCCAAAATCTTACACACTTGTTGATGATAGCAAGCCGTTCATCTGATGCTATCGACTGTTGTAGTGCCGACTGTATCATGGAGAGCTTATTAAGAGAAGAAAGCAGCCTCCAGCTTTTACATGCAGCTTCTGGGTTCTGCTGCGCAAAAGTTAGTACTGAAGAGAAAGCTTCTTGATCAAGTATTCCCATCAGGCTGCTGATATCTTCATCATTAGGCACTGGCTCCTTTAGGTGTTCTTTTAAAAAGCATTGGATATAGACTTTAGAATTTACTCTCCTTTGCTTCTTTGGCACTGGGATAGTTTTTGAGCTTCCTATGTTTAAAGAGGGTTGAAGCTTTTCATCGAAATAGTTTACGAGATCTTGTTTAAAATCTTCCATCCAAGGTGGAGGTAGATTTATTTGACTGTTAAGATCTCTGTCGTTTTCTCTGCTGCTGGATTGACTGGATTGGCTGGTCTGTCTAATTTGTCTTCTGTTAGCTGGCATGATTCTAATGATTTTATAAAATTTATGGAAAGAAATGAGTGCAAAAGAAATGCATGTAGTGGAACCATCTTTATATCATAAGCCCTGCAGTTAAAAATGGCTTTAACTTAATAGGTATAGCCTGTGTCGGGAGAATCTTACCAGGAAGTGCTAGGTATCATATACAAAAAATCAGAACCTATTAGAGCTAATGTAACGTAATTATGCGTAATAAACAAACCTTGCTCGAATATTGATATCTCTCTTGTGGTGAAACGCACATATGGCACTCTGCATATATATATTAAGGAATGGGTTTCATCTAACCATCCATCTAAAGAGGGAAGTTTGGATCACCGCTGAAAGGACAATTAATGCAGAGTGAACATATATTAAAAAAGACCTTTGATTGTTACCAAGAGACTATTTTCTTTGAAATCTAAATACAAGACATACGTGCTAGATAGGATAGCTAAACTTACTTTAGATCAATAAAACCTCATAAAACGGTTTTAATTCATTTATTCGCTTTTTATTCAATTTTTACCGCATCTCTAAAACTGTGCATATAATACGTGCAGAGTCCCAACGCTTTTACCTTTATTTTACTCTTTCGCCTATTTCAACAAGAATAATGCCTGGTGAAAACTGCCCAGTGTGTCAACAGTACTTTACTAAAAAAGAAATAAGAAGGCATATTATCAATTGCAGAATGCGACGTGCTTTCAATATATATAGTCAAGTAAAGCAGAAACTTACACTATCTCAGCAAGGTCATTTCGCCAGTAACCCTTATGTATCAGATGATCTTTTAAACCATGAAACGCAACATCAATCAAGCACTGATATTGTAAATAACAATCCTGCTGATATTTTACGAACAAGCCACTGTGATTTCAGTAACTCTGTAGATATGAACAGCTTGGATGAATGCGACTCTATAGCGAATGAAGAAGAAAATTCAGAAAAAACTAAGGTAATACAAGAAGGTTGGCGAACAGTTGGCGCTATAGAAGAAGACGCAATAAAAAAAACCACAGTGGAAGAAATATACTCTAGATTAAGCAAATTCAAAGATACTATTACCCATCCTATTCAGCTTAAAATCAAGGACGATGGTAAACAGTACATGGATATTTTAAGTCCTCCAGAGAGGAAAAGTCTAGAACTGAAGTATCTCTTAAAAGAAAACAATGTATCAAAAAGTACGACCGAAAAAATATTCAACTTCTTCAATGAGTACTTAATTGAGATGAATAGTGGTATAGTTATTATTTCCATCTTGCTGCTTTACTACTACCAGTGTGCTCACTGCTATTCTTATTTTCTTTTATAGAACATCTAAAATTCATCAGCCCGTATAAATGCGAAAGCATTAATAACAATCATATAATCCAACTTCAAGCTGATAAATATGACATGTGTCCTGAAGGGTGCTACATGTATTACCCTGGTGACAGTCAAACTGCTTGCCCTAGGTTAAGTTGCAAGAGACATCGTTATGAAGAGACATCGTCCACATCAACTATCATGGAAGCTAAAGCCAAGCATTACCAACTATCACTTAGTAAGCAGTTGGCCTATTTTATGCTGTCTGAAAAGAATAGGAAGAAGTTGAAATATAAAGCTACGCGTAGCTCTGTGTATAGTTCAACCGATGAGCTTGATGGCTGCGAGAGAGATATATTGGATGGATTCGCTTTTAAAAGTAGAAATAGTGACGCCGAAGAAGACTATAACCTCTCGCTCTCGTTCCATTACGATGGATTCCATCCTTTTGACACAGGTGATAATAGTATGGCAATTATCATGTTTACTATTAATGATATACCACCAGAACAAAGGTACAAAACAAAATAACTTGGCGCTGAAACTTTAATGGATAAATTAAATGCTCTATTATAGATTTGATCCAGAAAACAGACTGATCGTTGCCGTCATACCTGGTCCGAGAAAACCCTATGATATCTTTAGTTTCCTTTATCCTACCATCCAGGAGCTTCTCGTTTTGGAAACAGAAGGCATTATTGTCGAAACAGGAACCTCTTCCATCCGTATAAAGGCCCACTTATTAAACATAATTGGTGATATTCCTGGACTATCAGAGCTATGTTTACATGCTGGCCATAATTCTTACCATGGATGCCGCATTTGCAAGATCAAAGGCATTTATTCCAAATCAAAAAGGACTATAGTTTTTCCTGGAACAAATGAAGCACAAGAGCCCATTGAATACCCATTAAGGACTTCTGAGGATTATCAAAACGGTGACTTGGTAAGAAGCTTAATAAATTAAACAATAGTAACTGTATCAGTGTCTAATGCAGTATGATTTGATTAACTATCTAGGCTACTTCACTCAAAGGGAAATTGCCATTTGCATTATTAAAAAGCTTTCATGGATGTTCATTTTTTGGATTAGATGAGATGCACTTATGGGGAATGAATATAGCCAAGCACATATGGTCCATGATGAAGGATGACTCTCAGAGATTCGGATACTATAACCCTTTGTTCCTTCGGAACGCCTATAGAGAAGAAATTGGCAGAGCAATGGTTCAAATACAACGAATGCTTCCAAATGGAGCCATTGATGGTCAATTTATAGGTATTAGAGATTAACTCAAGAAACTTAATGCTAATTATTCCAATGAATTAATATCCTTGCTTTTTTCTTCACTTAGATATTTCTTCCAAATCAGGCCAATCTCGTAGCGTTGACTGGATTGATTTTTTAATGTACATAGTACCCACTTTGGTAGTGGAGGCGTTACGAAAACAACATGCTGATATTTACCAAACCGAAAGAAATAGAAAAAAGAAGAGAAAGGTAGCTTCTCCTGTACTGGAAGCTGTTGATGATGCGTGCAATGCTTTGAAATCAATATCCATGGTCTGCACTTTGACCCAAAAATTCAACATATATCCAAGTGATCTGTTACGGATTGATGAGTAAGTTTTTTTTTTGAGAGACTACTACGTGCAGCTATGCTAAGTTTTCGATAATTTATATCGTCTTTTCATTCTAGATTAGTAAAAAGATGGCATGCGTTCTTACTGCAGAAGATGGGAAAAGATACATTTACCATTAACCAGCATTATCTAAAACATTTGTCCTATATTATTTTTCAGCTTGGTCCACTTAGATTGATAAGCGCCCGAACTCTTGAAAGAAGTATTCAAGATGTAAAAAGACATATCAAGTCTAAACAAAATCCTCAAAAAAACTCTGTCACTGTTCTAATGGATCACTACACAAAAGCGTATAAAAACTGGCAGATTGGAATTGAAAGCCATAGTGTTGATGAAGATATGGTATTTAAACCTTCTTCTGCTGACTTAATCAACCAATTATTTCCAACGTGTGATATTAAGCATCTAATCCAGCAATATCTAGCCGATCATAATGGTTCCAGTTCAACAGAAGAGGAGTACTCTGTTTCTACTTCTAATACTTACGGTAAAACGAGGAATGGCCAAACCGTTGATATTTCTTCAAGAAAACAAAACCAAAAGATAGTTGCATACATATCAGATGATACTATGTCCTTACAATATAATATAGGCCAAGTAAAGCAGTTTATTAGATGGAAAGATCAAATACTTGCCTTATTACAACATCAAACGACTTTAGTGTTTGATGGTCAAACATGCTGCTATTATACGCAACCCTATGAAGAAAGGCTCCTATGGAAAATAATCAAAGCCAAGGACATAATAGGATATGCTATACTTATACCTTCTTTATTAAATAAAGACAAAACATATGTTGCTTGGAGACCTTATTAAACCAAGTACATATATAAATTTATTCTATACTATCAATGCTGTCTTATATTCGTTGAAACCAGAGCTCTGCTTCACTGTTTAGTTTAACATACAATTTACTCGAACTAGCTCCATATTCACTCCAATTGGGAAACATGGAAATTCATGGAAAAATAATGGAAATAAAAGTTAAGGTGCATTAACCTGGTTTCCAAGTTGCCATGAAATTCACTTTATTTCACTTTAAATTCAGGTGAAAGCACTAATTCACTTGAAATTCACTTGATTTTGCCATGAATTCACTTTATTTCACTTTTTTTTTCCCATAGTGAAGAAGAACAATTTCGCGTTTCCACGATATGATGATTATTTTGACGCGTGCTTCACTTTATGAAAATATAAAAAAAAAAGTTCTTGCTAATATCAAGTTATCTAACAAAGTTTATATATGAATTCATTTCATACTGCATGATATAAATAGTATGCTTTGCAACTCATCAAAAGCTATAGATGTTATAGGTATTTATGTTGTTGTTTTTTGGCTTTTTAATTTTGCAGCAACACATTTACATATAAAAAATACACTATAATATAAAATGTTAACTGTTATTTTTTCAAAAAGCAATTGATTGGTTGGTTGAGAATCAACTAAAATTTGAACGTGTTTTATTTGCTTGCTGAGATAGAAATTAGAGTCCGAAACTCTAAAAAAGTACTATTTATTACTTTGATATACCTTTTACATAGTAGAAGCATGACAATTGGTAGAAAGTTGATTAAGAGGATTTCATGAAATTTAATCCTACATTAAATAGAGTAAAAACAGGCACAAGGTTATTTAATGAAATATTCGTTAAATACCGAGTTATGTTCAACCTCTTGGGTTATTCAAGCCGAGGTGATAAGTTTTATTGACGGAGTTTACCTGGATAAAAAAAACGCGACCTTCTAATTCCTGCCTGTTCGAAAGTGACGGCGATACGCGCTGTAGCTTTTTTTTTCTCTTTCTTTCTTTTTCCATAGCATTTTTTGGGTTAAAACTAACCATGGAGATTAACGAACAAAACTATAATGGTTTGCAGCAATACTTGTTACAAACTTTGAATCCTACGACCCAGAAAGAAGGTTTGTATACATATGACAAACTGCGCAGAAGGCAGAAGCACTAACCTACATTTAACATAGCTGCTTATAACTTGTCTCAAGTCGAAGTCCAACAAGGCTTTCCTTTACTTTTGCTAAAGGTCATTAGTGACGAAAGCGTTGACCAGACTCTTCGTTTTGCCGGTGCAGTTTATTTCAAGAACTATATTAAACGTCATTGGGTCATTGTAAGCTTCAAGCTGCTTTTTAACTGCGGTTATCCCGAGAAAAGTTATATTAAACAAGTTTCTTTCTAGGATAATGAAGGCGATACAGACAAGATTGCCGAGCAGGATCGCGTAGAAATCAAGAACCAAATTGTTCAGCTTATGATTACAGTACCCGATAAGCTGCAGTTGCAGATTAGTGATGCTCTTAGTTTGATTGCTTCTGCAGACTTTCCTCAAAAATGGGAATCTTTGCTACCTGTAAGTGTAATATATAAGTAACAGAGGTGTGTGTATATTGAATATTATAATATAGGAATTGATCAACAAATTGAGTCCCACTGATTATAGAGTTAACAATGGTATTCTTAGTACAGCACATTCAATTTTTAAAAGGTAGGTCATATACAGCTCTGCAATGAAATATAAGCTTATGTTTTACCATTGAAATAGATGGAGATCTGCCTTTAGAACTGATGAGTTGTTTATGAACATTAAATATGTATTGGATTTGTTCTGTGAACCCTATAAGCAGCTATTCCAGGTAACATTCCGTTTGGCTCTGTTACATGCCATACTAACCTCTTCTCTTCATAGATCACAGATAAGCTCATCGAAGAAAACAGTAACAATTTGGCAGCTCTTCAAATTTTAGCTCGTTCATTAGTTCTTTTGATCAAGATTTACTACGATCTCAACTGTCAAGATTTGCCCGAGTTTTTTGAAGACAATTTAGATGTTTTTATGGGTTTATTCCAAAAGTACCTTGTCTATCAAAATGCTTTGTTAGTGACAGATGACGAAGAGGAGGAAGGACCTTTGGAGCAAATCAAGACTGGCATTTGCTATATCCTTGAATTATACGCTTCTCGTTACGAAGATGCTTTCCCTCAACTCACTGATTTTGTACAAATCGTTATCAGTTTGCTCACCAATACAACCCATGATTCCAAATATGACACAGTAAGCTCAAAGTTCTGATTTAGTATAGTAGACTAAAACCCAGTTGTTTAGATGGTCTGTAAAGCCTTTTCAGTTTTGACTGTTATTGTCAAAATTGAACGTCATGCTCAATTATTCGCTGATCCAACTGCATTGAATACCATGTGCGAAAGAATCGCTCTTCCCAATATTGCTATTAGAAGTAAAGAGGTCATATCAAAATCAACCCAAACTGATCTAACCTGTATTTTGTTATAGCTGTTGATGAGGAACTGTTTGAAGATAACCCAATCGAGTATATCCGCAGAGATTTAGAAGGCTCAGATACAGATACGCGTCGACGCGCCGCTGCTGACTTCATTCGTGGTTTAATGGAACGTTTTGAAACCCAAGTGACAAAGATCATGTCAGAATACGTGTCCCGTTATTTGCAAATTTATAGTACTAATCCCAAAGCCAACTGGAAAGACAAGAACACTGCCATCTTCTTGTTGGTTGCTATTGCCTCTCGTTCTTCCACTAGTCAACAAGGTGTTACGAAGACCAATGAGCTTGTGGACGTTGTTGATTTCTTCTCCAAGCATGTTTTATGCGATTTACAGTCGGATGTCAGTACAGATATTCCCATTTTAAAGGTGGACGCTATCAAATACGTGTATACCTTTAGAAACCAGTTGACCAAAGAACAACTCTTGACTGTCTTCCCTTTGCTTGTCAAGCATCTTGAATCCACTGATTATGTTGTTTATACTTATGCTGCCATTGCTATTGAGCGTATCTTGTTCATTCGTCAAGGCAAGGTCATGATGTAAGTATAGAAAAAACTTAGTTCATATAGCCTTTTTTTTTTTTTTTTTTGCTAATGCACCATCTTAGGTTTACCGCTGTCGATATCAAACCTTATGCCGAGACCCTTCTCTCACAGCTGTTTAAATTGATTGAAGCAGGTCAAACGCCTGAAAAGCTTTCTGAAAATGATTACTTGATGCGAGCTGTAATGCGAGTTATTATTACCAGTCGCCAAGATATGGTCCCTTATGTCAACACCATCATGGGCAAACTCACTTATATTTTGGCCGTCGTTAGCAAAAACCCTAGTAATCCCAAGTTCAATCATTATGTATTTGAAAGCATTGGTGCGTTGATCCGTTTCATTTGTCCTATTTCAGAAGCTGCCTTAAGCGAGTTTGAGAATATGTGTTTTGGTCCATTCCAAACCATTCTTTCACAAGAAGTCCAGGAATTCACTCCTTACGTTTTTCAACTATTGGCACAGCTGCTCGAACAACACAAGGGCCAGGATTTGACTCAAGCTTATATTGCGCTATTGACTCCTCTCTTGAACCCTGCATTGTGGGAGCAAGGTAACATCCCCGCGCTCGTCCGTTTATTACAAGCTTATTTGGACAAGGGCATCAATTCCATCTTGTCCAATAACCAATTGGAGCCCATTCTTGGTATCTTTCAACAAAAGTTGATCTATTCGCGTCAATTCGATCATTATGGTATGCTCTTGTTGAATACATTAACTACACGTGTGCCTATGTAAGCATTTTTTTTGTCACATTCAATGAATATACTGATTTACTGACAGTCTTTTTTTCTTAGCAATGTATTGGGTAATTATCTTCCTGCTTTACTCGCTGCTGTGTTGAAGAGACTCCAAAGCAAAAAGAAGGGTGAAAATATCATCTTTGATAGATTTACGCGTAATTTCACCTTGTGGATGTGTCTTTGTTTTTTGATCGGATCCATTGGTGGGCCTGACACAATCATTCGAGTTTATGAAAGTTTGCAACCCGGGTAAGTGGCTATTGAAATGGTATTGTATACAAGTATGCCTTACTCTGTTATGTGTATAGACTTTTTGGGCAAATCTTGACTTTGTTTGTGCTTCCTGATATTGTAAAGCTAAGCAAGCCTCTCGATCGTAAGATTGGAGCTGCTGGTATCACACGTTTATTGACTCAATCGGACTCTATGTTGCAAGCACCCTATGTTAGCGAGCTTTGGATTAATTCTTTAATGTCACTATTAGCTTTATTAGAGTTACCTGCTGCTGTTGAAGTGGAAGGGCCTGATGAATTATACACTCTTGATATCGAAGAAGGAGGATATCAAACAACCTTTGCCAAGTTGGCAACGAGTAATCCAGTTCCTGAGGACCCTACAGCTGGATTACCTGCAGGCCATATCTACCTGGCGCAACAAATCATGGCCATGCCTGTTGAGAAGCGTCAAATCGTTAAAAGTTTGGTATCACAATCAGCAGACGCAAATGCTATTTTACCAAAATACTTCCAAGAGGCCAATATCTCTTTGGATCAGTTGTAATCATCTTTTTTTTGAATAAATAAACTATCATCTTGTCTTTTATAATGGTTTTAATATGGATATAAAAAGTGTATGAAATGGTTTATGTAATGGTATAGTCTGTGATTCATCCAATTTTTCTAGGCAAGATGATGTTATGAGGGAAGTTTTCAGAAATATGTTAATAGCATGCTACTATTAGGAGCACATCTATCAGAGATGCTGGCTAATATGAAGTCTCAAAGAGGGGAATGGAAATAGTCAGGTAAGATGTATGAGTCTACTACGCCGAATTTCGGTTCGTTGGACACATAAAATGGAATAGATGATTTATCCATAATACGCCTCGGCAATGATCTATAGAACCTTATATATATCCTGTAGTAAACCAAGATAAAGCTTTGAAATCTGGAAAAAGCATAATTCAAATGTTGCCTCACTTGCTTAATAAGAGTTTACTGTCATACAATCAAGCAAAAAGACATTGGGCTAATTTAAAAAAAAATATATATATATAGTATTTTCGCTTTTCTGAAGCATTATGTTCTCTTATAAAATGCATGTCTATACCTTTGGCTAAATAAACAAACCATGGTTCTCTTTTTCTAATCATAATGTTCGATTTTTTTTTCTTTGATTTCTGGGCTCCGTATTTCAAAATGCCGGTGGATACACAAATCAGTCAACTTCCCAGAGTTGAATGCCTTCAAGTCGCGTCTTTCGCTGAGACGTGACGTGTTTCGACCGACCAAAAAGAAAAAGACGCGACTTCTCAGTCTACATGCGCTCATTTTACGTTTCTTTTCTGGTTCATCGTAGATAAATGCTCGCCAAAACTTTAGAAATCAATTGGCATGACGGTCAAGCCATCTATTCTGTCGACTTTTCCCCTGATGGATCTCGATACGCTACAGCAGGAGCTGATAATTCCGTCAGAGTAAGAAACACGACGAATAAAGCAGATTATGCCCCCCAAAAAAAAACAAAAGAGCTCATTTATATATCTAGATCTGGAGTATTCAAAAACGACCCGACAATACCACAGTCAATATAGCAGCATCGTCTTCTACATCGACACACGTTGAGAAAAAACTACTGCATAATAAACAATTAGCGGATTCCTTACCTGTTAATATCGATTTCCTTTCTGAATTGAAACGACACTCTTCGCCTGTCAATGCAGTACGATTTTCACCTAATGGCGAGTACATTGCTTCAGCTGGAGATGGTAAGCAAGCAGACGATTGGGAAGGGCAGAAGTGGACAAAAAATAAAAACAAGAAAAAAAACTGACAGTGATATTGAAATAGATGCATGTATCATATTATGGAAGCTTTCGCCTAATAAAGAATCGGCATTTGGCAGTGAATACAATGATTTTGAGAAAGAGACCTGGTCTGTAGTGCACATGTTCTAGTACGTATACTTGTAATTTTTGATAATAAAAAAGAATAGGATTTTAATCGCGTTTTATTTGATAGTGGACATAACAAAGAGATTTACGATCTAGCTTGGTCACCTTGCGGAAACTATTTGATTACGGCATCGATTGACAATACAGCAAGAGTGTGGTGTTTAACCGAGAGTAAGTGATTCTGATGGCTTATTAGATAATGAAACTAAAGTTGCAGTGAATAGAAACTTGTATTCATGTCTTTGCTGATCATACACATTATGTACAGGGCGTTGCTTGGGACCCATTAGGTCAATACATCGCAACACAATCAAGCGATCGATCTATGGCCATCTACAAATACCGTAAAGGACTTAATGGCAAACTTGTATTTGGAGCTTGTTCACGTCGGTTTTCAAAGATTGATAAAGGCAAAATATCTTCGACTACAGAAGATCCAACAACGACAGCAGCAGCTACAACAACAGGGTCTTTTCGATTGTATCACGATGAAAACTTGGTTTCGTTCTTTAGAAGATTGTCTTTTAGCCCAGATGGTGCATTATTGATTACACCCGCGGGACTGAATAAGCCTACAGAATCTGCTGATCATCATAATAGTTCAAGTGAACTAGATGAGAATGGAGAAGAATTATTGAACTGTGCATATATCTATCCTAGAAACACGATGCTAAAGTAAGTTTTCCTGGAGTGTTGAGATCCGCTTTTTTTTTTTTTCATCCTAACCTACTTGTAGACATCCAGTTGGCTTTATTGGTAATCATCCAAAGCCATCGATAGCAATTCGATGGTGTCCCATGTTATTTAAAAAGCGGAAAACAAGTTGTAGTGCATTTGCATTACCGTATCGTATGTTATATGCAACAGCAACACAAGATTCGATTTATATATATGATACCCAACAATCGCGACCTATTTGTGCTATTTCAGGCATGCATTTTGCTCCTATCACAGATCTAGCATGGTAAATAAGGATATTTAATAACGTAATATATTATATAACGCTAGTTGCATAGGTCTCATGATGGTTCTACTTTAATGTTTTCTTCTGCTGATGGATATTGTTCAGCAGCTGTATTTTCAAACGGTGAACTAGGATTGAAATATGAAAAAGCACTGGAAACAGTACAGGAATATGATGTTGAAATGATGGATATTCCTATACCTACTACTGTTACTCAAAAGAGGAGCATTGCTCCTACTCTTGTTGCATCTACAATTAAGCAAGATGACAAGTCTAAGAAGAGAAGAATAACGCCCATCTTGCTGAGTACTCCTAATAAATAATGGTACTTTTTTATTATTATTATTATTATTATGATTATTATTACGAAAAGGGATATAATATGTATAAATATATACATTTTTTTTTCAGCAGACTTTAACAGTATCCTCCTTCTTTACAAAGATACCACAGTGAAGATTTGTTTGAAAGTAGCGTTTGCCATCTATTTTACCATCTGTATTGCCAACTACATATAGATAGATACAATGAAAATGAGTACATGTATAATACTATTATTGGTTTCGCATCTTTTACCGCGGCTGTCTAGTTCAATTCCTAACCATTCACCAGTATCAAAATGAACTGGTCCGATGTATTTGACAGTACCGATAATAGGCAATGGTCGCTTAAAAAGCTTAACTTTGGAGCCAACACTGATCTGCTGCTGTGAAACAAAAGCGTCATCTAGTTCTTCTTCACTACCACTACCACTAATGCTACTGCTATTTGAGGTAATAGCACTATGATTCTGCAGTAGTTTCTTGTTGTGATTTGCTTCTTCTTGTTGTTGCTGTTTAATTAACCGGCTCCAACGTGACAGCCTTGTATTACTCGTTACTTTTTTATTCACTTCTGTTGAATCTTCCGGTAAAGACCACCGTCTTTGTCTTGCATGATAAAAGTTGGGATCGGGTGATCTTGATCTCGGTGGAGTAACGGGGATATCAAACTTGATTAGCCTGGGTGGTTTACTATCGAATTGCTTTCTTTCTTTCTCTTCTTGTACATCCATACGAGCTTGGGTTTCTAGCGATAGTAACAAGTCCATATCGCAGGCTGTAATATCACGTAATTTCGTTGCCAAAGCTTCATGTTCATCCTCCATGACGGGGGCCAGTACAATGGTAGATTGGAGAGGAGGGGTAGGCGGTTGGTTGGGGGTACGTAAGATACTGACCATGGCCGCATCACTTGAAGGATGTTTGCCTCGGTTCACTATGATGTGAATTGGCCGTTCTTCTTTGTTTATTATAGTCGTTGTCGAATCTTCAATGTTTCCTGTAGATTGTGTCTTTCTTAGGCCCAGTGAAAGCGAAGGCGAAGACAGCTTTTTTCTTGCATTCTTTAAGCCAAACAGCGGCATATTTCAAGGAGATATAGGGAAAAGGGAGGATATAAAGAAGAAGAAGGAAAAAAAAAAGAGAAGCAAAGGCAAGTTTTACCTTTTTTTTTTTTTTTTTTTTTATTATTATTATATATACTCAAAAACTTCTCACATAACACGTGGAATGAATGGGCATGAATTATTTTCTTTTTTATTTAACTTTGACGTTAGCAGGCTGTGCTGTTGAGGGTTGAGCTGCTTCTCTTCTAGCTGCATCTTGAAGAAGTGCTGTATCAACTGCTAGAGCGGGCAATTGAACATAACGCACAACGGAACCACGAATAAAGCAGTTTTTGACCGAAGCCTAATGAATTCAACGATAAGCATAAATGAAATATAAATATATATATATATATATATATGTATGTATGTATGTATATATATGTATATATTCTGACTATTGGTATTATATTACCATGTGGGGATATCTTTCTTCATCGACAACTTGAATATCATCCAATTTAATATTCAAGAATTGATCTACTGATTTTAATACGCCGGTAATGGCCAGATCATTCTTTAATTCAACCGTAACCTTTTGATCGACTAAAGTTTTGAAAAATGAGTAGAACAACTACAACATGAGTGAGTAACTGGGTAAATAAAAGTAGCATCAGTGATCTACTATACCATGGCTGTAGATGTAATGTTTGAGAGGAAACAAGATTAACGCGAAAAAGGGTAACGGATGGGGCTCTCGGAGAGGAGTGTGAATTGTGACTCGTATGTGACTGTCTTTCATGCGAATGAGGATAACAGGTATGTATTAAGTGAAATCAAGTTGGGTTTAGATGCAACTCTGAGAACCTGTCTAGTAACCAGTACATGACCCTACTTAGAGTATTTATGATACACAAGCAGGCCTGTATAAAGATGTTTCAAATCACTACATCAAGATGACTAAGGGTTACCGTGAAATAACTTGTTTGGTTATACAAAACATCATGATCAGCCTACTGATTATTATTATTATTATTATTGTTATTATTATTATTTTAGAGTGTGCTTTATAGCGTATACGGTTTTATTGAATGCAGAATACAGTGGAATATATACATATATATATATATATATATATATATATACTATACGATGAAAGTGTGTGTGTATTTGTGTGTGTGTGTGTGTGTGTGTGTGTGTGTGTGTGTAAAATGTAATGAATGATGTGTAATATTGAAAGCACATTTTGTTTACTGTGCTACAGTTGCATTATCTGCGTAATTGAGTACGACGCCAACAAACTCATCCAATATTTTGTTAGACTCAACATATTTAATTCCACCTTTTGTAGTAATGCACATTTGTTGTTGTTCTTGTTCAGCTGACGGTGCATAAGACAGAAAAGCATGCATAGAAGGTAGTGAAAAGTCATCTCCTGCCTCTAAATCTTCTTTGTTTGGTGTCGTTGATCGTCGAAAAGTGATACTACTTGCACTGCTGATACTGCTACTACTTGTACGACGTTGGAGAGTAGGTGACAGATGAGGTAAGACAGGGCTTGAATTGGCTGATGACCAATTACTACGAAAGTGATCAATTGATGGCAATTCAATCTTTTGTTGTGGCGCGCTGTAAAATGGTAATTCTTTGGCAGGCCAATCTCTTCTCTCGACTATTAATCGCCTCCCCAACCGTCTGGCTATTTCTTCGCGTACAAAGGTTTGTTTTGCAACTGAATCTTGTTCTCCATACTTTTGACGGGCTAGACGATAGACGCGACATCTTAAATCATTCTGTCTGTTCTTTTCTCGGTTTTCAGCTCGCCATTTTCGCATTCTATCATTGTTGCTGAAAAAGATCAGATATCAGAAGTCTATCTTGTGCATTTATTTAATATATAATACCTTTCTGTAGTTTCTTCTTTTGAAATAACCTTTTTAGAATGTCCTTTCCATCGCTTTTGATCACGACTACGAACATATGGTATATTATGGATGTTTGGGTTTTCCATGTGTCTTTTACTAAAAGCATATCGGTCAATTTCAATATGTATATATAAGGGGGAAATCACTGCACTTACAGGTTGGAACGGGTGGCAAAAACTATTAAAGAAAAAAAAGCAATGATTAGTTGTGATATATACACTCTTTTGATAGTTTGATCCCTACTCTTGGGGCACTGTGGACAGGCAAAAGCCCTTGATGTGTTCATCTCTTCTGTAAACATGATTATATACAAAGTAAAGAAATCAAAAAAAAAATGAAATAATAATAATTATATATATAAAAAAAAAAAAGAAAGAAAGAGAGATAAAACAGTAAATTATATATAATCAGAACAAAACTTGCAAATAATAAACAAAAAGCCAAAGCAATCTATCCTTTTAGAATTAAAGTACGAGTCAAACTTGCATAACGTTGGGATTGTTTGCGCGGGAAATAGTGAATGCAATGGGGGTAAGTATGAGACTGTGTAGATTTCAATCATTACTGATACGTATTTAATATAAGCACATATCAATAAACAGTATCATTCTTGCTTGCAACGCGGAACATCCCGCATTCCGGAAAAATAAAGTGTGTAAAGCACGCGTCAATTGTGCAGTAACCAGTGGGGGATATATTAAAACGCAATCGTTCGGTATTTGCTTCCGATCCTCCTGCGACCCTGGGTACCTGTAAATATTTGAACATTTTACTGCTCAAAAAGAATCTTGTATAAACCGTATTATATATATGTAAATATATATATATATCTTTTTATTAGCAGTAATTATCAGCATCTTTTTCTTTTTTTATATAATTCGTTTCATCGACGTGATCGTATTAGATAATGAGTATTTAATATACCACGTATAGATTAATAAAATATATATATAAAAACAAACAAACAACAAAACTAGCCATACATCCAGCTGCGTTGTTCTTCTTCTTCTTCTTGTTGAGCCATGGCTTCTGTTTCCACTTCAAATCGACACATTGGACATGTGTGATGAAGTTGTAACCAAGGAACAATACACTCAAGATCAAAGTAATGGCCACTACAAATAAGTTATGAAACAATCACAAAAAGAAAAAAAAACAAACAAAAACAAATTACCAAGGCATTTGTGTTACGGACGTATCTAAGTGATCTTTACATATTATACAAGTTTCTTCACTAATAAGAACAAATTACTATTATGATGATATGCATACTTACTGCTGTCTTACCTTTCTAGTTTTATGTTGGGTAATGTATCAATGAATCGCTTAGAAGCAGGTGGAGGTCCTTTGGCATTACTCTGTGATTCTTCTAATAACTGAGAAACAAGATTATCCAGAAACTGTTCTTGATCACTGTCGCCTCCAGCTTGCATCTGTTCTCGAAATTGATTGAAAAAGCTAAAAGCACAAAGTAAGTATTGCATCTGAGAGTTTTTTTCCCTTTTTTTTACTTTGCTGCTTGAATCAACTGCTCCACATTGTCCGATCGTTGGCTTGTTCCTGCAATAGATCCTGACTCGGGATTCATGAACGCATCTAGATCAACATCATATGTTTTCTTTTTCTTTTCATTGGTTTGAATACCAAGTTCGTCTACATTACAATCAATGAGTTTGATTATTCAAAGGAATGACCTCCAAATTTATACCAAAATAGCTGGACATTAGTTTTTTTTTTTTTTTTTCACAACTGAAAGGGGAAACAAAAGGTTGTCTCTGGTATAGAACACGTAATGGTGCGCCGTTTAAAAAAAACGAGGGCAGTAACAGATTTTCTTCCTTTTTTTTGTGTGTGTGTGACATTCTGATCAAAACTACTACTGTTCCTAGCATACTTTAGACTTGTTAAGTAAATAATGGCCTATTCGGTAACTTCAATCATCTTGTTCTTCCATTGTATTTAAAGCTTTTCCCCTTTGTTAGGTTCCCATTGAGATCTAAACATGTTGGCTTATTATCAAAAGCCTTTGAGTTCTGTGTATCGTTGTACAGATTAGGTGTCGATCAAAGCTCTTACTGTTATTTTACATGGAGTATCTAGAAGCTTGGATAGGGGTATTGGTGCACAAAGGCCTCTGTTCTTTAGAATTCAAGTTCAGTTATCAGAACATATTCTTTGATAAAGTTTCTACTAGATACAGCTGCTCTTCCTACTGTAGTATGGACTACGGATCAAACGGATTTTGAGGGATATAATGGTTACGCATTATCGCCATATATGTATGTATATATAATCAACTGCTTATTATAACGCAACCGGCGTAATCTCAGCTAGTTAAGCTATACATTAGATGAAGCAGCTTATTTCATACATGTAGATGTAAATTTGGACCAAGATCGGTTCAGAGATCTGTCGATCTATGCATGTGGATCAATGAAATGTGCGTAATTTAGTGTCAATCCAGATTATTACAGTATGCTTATTGAACTTTAGCTAGAAATACGCTTTAGTATATGAAATAGTTCATCCTCAGCACATAATATTATTTAGATGTGACATTGAGAAATGTCGAAATGGCGAATGAACCATGAAAGATTTCCAAGAACATTGTCCTGCAGCATTTTTAAAACCTCATTGTATCTTTGGTATTTTATTTGGATATATGAACAACATTTGCAAGGTAAGGGCTATATAAAACTCAAGCTATTTAGTACTACGAGTATACAAATAAAATCTGACATACATATTATTCTCTTCTTTATAAATCATCCGAATTATAATAGCATTTGTAAACTCACCATAACTAGAGGTTTCTAAATGAATTATTCTATGAATTAAATGTGGTATCAACCATTATATATACCATTCATTGACCATTTCAATCCTCTATAAAATCGGCTAATGTATATTCTGCGTGTTTAAATTACTTTTCTATCCAAAGGCCTCAGAAATTAACTCTGCTTCTCCCCTCGACGACGATGACGGACAGTTGTCAAATTTCAATATCTTTATTGGCGCATTTTCGAATTCAAGTGTTTTTTGTTTGGGACCTTGAAAAGAAAATTTTAATCAAATATACAACATCGAATTAAAATGTACATAGAAAAACGCAAGTGTCACTTTGTACATTTTGTCCATTGTAAAATATGTGAATTATGAAAGTATTTATAAAGCAACCAAAAGTCGATGTTTATTAGATTATCCCCGTATATTAAAAGCTATATGCATATCTAATTATTGTATATCGCTATTAAACCTATAGTCATTTCCAATTGTGTCTTGAAAATGAGGGTGGTAGACTCAATACAATATCAAAAATAGACAAGTTTTAAATGGTGCTCTCACGATATCGCCCTTGATTTTTTTTTTTTTTAGGAATGAATGCCACGTATCCATAATAAGCCACTACATACGCTAGGACCTTTATTTAACTAAATTGAGATGTGTAAATTCTACATGAAAAACTGGTGTTATTAAATATTGTTTTTATAACTTTTAGATGCCTAAATCTATAGATCTCTTTACCAACCTCTGTTTAAAATCTAATCTGACTAAAGCTGCATATTCATGATGAACTACTTCATCTATTAGAAAGTTTGCTTTAACTGGAATTTAGTGGTTATACTAAAAATAAGCAGTTATTCCGTACCAGCAGATATTTTTAAAAAAAACAGATTGGCCAATTATAGAACATACTACAGCTAACGCCACCCATGGAGGACAATTTGTTACTGAAAATTGCACTTGCATGATGCTATTGCCAGTCAGTTGAGAAATAAATAAACGTAAGCTAGCTTGACGTGCATACCTATGTCTTTCATCTTTGTTAAAGTAATAAAACATTAATGTAGCAACTTGGAAGCACATCAACAATGCAGTAAACAAGAAAAAAGATGGCTGCTATTTCTCATCCTATTGCTCCTGTTAAATGTATTCCATATCATAATATTTTTTTATGTTCTATTTTCTTTTTTGGTGGAATCTTGAGGGTCAATAAACAATCTTAGTAATTCATTGGCGTCTCAAAAGAACTATTTGCTATTTTTGCTATCTTGTACCTAAAAAAATAAAAGGAAGATGTATCAGAAAACGTTAATGAAGACAATAGCGAGGGCCCTATGGTAAACGATCGCGGAAAAACTGATTTTGGCAAATTTGGAAATAATAAATCCGTATCCGCACAATGTATGTTTTAACTATGGGAAAGCCTTTTCTCTTCAGGTCTAATGAACTCTAAAAGTTAGTTGGTATTAGGACGATGGAACTATCTCATAATTGCAGGAAGAATACATTCCCAGGTTCTCAGGAAGGGACAGAAGAGTTAGACCGTTGACTGTCAGTGATAACCCTTAGTTATATGAAGTTGATTCAGACCTTTTTTTTTATAGAGATTGACATTCGTTTTGGTATCTTATCTTGAGACCGCCAAAACAGGTTAATCAAATAGAGATCATTCGAGAGGAGTTCGCACTTACTGGCGATCTTGCCAAAAAAAAAAAAAAAAAAAAAAAAAAAAAAAAGCGATATGTATCATTATTAGATAGCAGAAACAAGCTCAATTCCTTGCAAATATATATATAACAAGAATGGGCATTCTTCTTGAGTTGGTTGATCAACAAAAGCGCTCCAAAGTGGTTAGGAAGATAACCAAAGCACACAAGAACTGACCCAACAATCCAATAAAGATTTTATTGTATAAGTTCTTGGATGAAGGCCCTAGTTACTTTCTCTTTTAAGGAATCATTCTCTTATATAATAGTCTCATATTTAGTTTCATCAAAGAAAATACCATCTTCCAAGATATCCAAATTTCCCTAGATACCATTCATTATAAACGCCCATAATAATGCAACTGCTTGAACCTTGTTCTTCTTATCTCTATATAGATCTAGTCTCTGATAAAGGTCATATCATTCGTTCTCGAATTATTGGTCAAATAAAGACATCATAATGCAATCCCACTAATGTATTATTAACAAATGACGCAGGTACTGACGTACAGGAGCATCAGGGGAGTATATTATGCATCACTTAAAGTAAACGCGATCCTTTCTAAAGCTCTTGCAGGACATCCTTCTCGCACTTTGCTTTCATCCAGTAGTTGCATATCATGAGAGCTTTTGTCTCTACTTCCATCTGATTTTCCGTTTATCATCACAAATCCGTGCTGTAGTCTGAAACCTACAAATAAAAGTTTTTCGTGATTATAAATTTTTCCTCGGTTCACCCTCGGGCAGCATAAGCAAGTTTGATCACGAAACGGTTAATAAAGCCATGGGATGCGTTGTTTCTATTACCGGCTTCACTATTTTGAACCAAAAACCGTGTACTTTTTCTTGGTGCAATGATGAATCATTCCTTCTATGATACCAAGAGAAAAGAGTCATATAACAAAGCACTACAACTAACCAAATACTCACAGGTACCCCACTCTTTCAAACATCAGCCTCATCTGCAACATTATTACGTACATTTGTTTGAACTTTATGAGATGAATATTTTCATATGAAAACAATGATCAAATGTTTTATTATTAAAAAAGGTTTCATAAACCAAGCCTTATCCACACGAATATAAGTTCTGAAAGCTTGGTATTATAAAGATCGCAAAATTTGGTGCCCTGCACTGCTTTGTTAATATCCTTTTTTTTTTTTTTTTTTTTTTTTTTTAGAAAGGCATAGTTTTCTCTTCTGAGCGCATGCTTGATTATTTGCTTTTCAGAGCTATATATATATGTATATACTATACTTGGGCCCCCAAGGCTTCGATAATAACCTAACAAAACCGGTGACTATGATGGTGTTTCCCAAAGCTTCTAGTATTGCCATTTATATATTTCATTTTCCTTGTAATACGCTTCAATTGACTTTTGACACACGAGCTCATGTTACTGTTTTGTTAAGAACTCAGGTAATAATTTTCTATATGAAACTAACTTTAGACAAAAGGTACTTTTACGATTGACTGCTTCATCAGGATTATACGGCTGTTTTCAGAACCAGGAAGAATCGATTTGAAATCAGTCACTTATGAAGTACTTGGAGAAGACCGCCTAGGGTTTCTATACATCAACAATTTCGCGTAGTACGTGTTGGTTCTATAACAAGTCTGGATGCTCTGTCCATTCATTTCTTGTGTATCAATCCTGATAGTGGAAACAAAAGTTTGAATATTAAGATTTCTAATGTATTTTTAAATCACAAATATCTTTATGTTCCTATTGGATGAGTAGGCCTTTTCTTTGTTAGATATTTTTAGGTAACGGAGTGTATCAGAAAAGATACAAATTCACATAGGGAAGCCTAAATTGGCATATCTCGGAAAAAAGGTAGTACTTAATTGTCGCTCTTGTGCAATCCTTCGGTTCTGAACTATAGCTAGTAGAAAATGTCAACTGCGCTTCGGCATAACTATTTGTACACAAATTACAAACTTTCAATCAACAGACACAAAAAAAAAAAAAAAAAAAAAAAAAAATTCAAACTTTTGAATAACCAATTATCAGATGTGTATTAGATGCTCAAGTGGTAGAGTCAAATGAGAACTCTGTATGTATTAGGTGAGGCAACTGATTTTGCATATGGAGTACATGTATGTACATATAAATCAAAGTGCCATTTTGGACTGAGATAGCTTAGAGGATTTATATTGAAATACTGGTTATTGCGCATTATCATCATATGAAATATACATATCACTCACTGCTCACTACAATACAATTAGTGTGTGCCTGCTAAAATAAATAGTTTGACAGATGCAACGGCTCATTCTAAACAAGTAATATTAATCAGATCTAGGTTTGGACTGAGCTCGATGTAGAAATCTACCGATCTATGCATCTAGATCAATGAAATGCGAGTATTGTAATGTCAATCTAGAGTAGTATAGCTTACTCAATCCACTTTAGCTAGCAATGCGTTCTAGAATATGCTACATCTTATTTTGCATGTATAACACTATTTAGATGTGACATTAGACCAAGAAATGTCGAGATGGTGAAAATGAGAGTTTCAAAAGAGATCATTCAGGGAGCCTATTTGAATCTCCGGCATACACTTGGCATTTTATTTAAACTTATAGTAAACAACATCTCCGAGGCATACTTTATAATCATCTTAAATGAATATAAGACAGAAACATTTAAATTAATTTTATTTATTACAAGATGCTCGAGCTATATTGGCTTTTATAAACCCTCCAAAAACTAATGTTCATTAACGATCTCCTTATTAATCCCCAACTATATCAAATGCTATTTACACCGTTATATACTCATTAATATTTTGTAAAAACTTTACTAAAACAGCTTCAGTATATTTAAGCCTTTCTTCTATTTAAAGATGTGATTAAAGTCTAAATAACGCAAAATTGAGTCTCTAAAACCAATTCTGTGAAATTGTAATAGCCAATAGAAATCGTTTTGATACAACTACTGCAGATCAACTACTGCAGATCAATTGCTGCAGATCAATAAAAGTTTCATCACCTGCACGAGCTATTAGTATATGAAACCAAATTGGTTTTTGAAGCCTCAAAAGTTTTTTTTGTTCATAAGTTAATCCTACAACTGTATAGAAAAATATTTAAATATGTGAAAAATGCTATAATATAGTGCATAGAACATGTTAAAAGCGCTTCTAATGGAGTATATCGCATTTAGTATAGTTTTTAATTTATGGGATAATCTTCAATAAATACTGATTTTTACTAATTTATAAAAACTCTGTTATAAACCAAAGATTTTATACTAAACAAAATATATAAAAAGAATATTCGCATCTTTTACATATCAGTGAACCTATAATTCGTAAAATGTATGCCTCAAAGATGTTGTTTACTATAAGTTTAAATAAAATGCCAAGTGTATGCCGGAGATTCAAATAGGCTCCCTGAATGATCTCTTTTGAAACTCTCATTTTCACCATCTCGACATTTCTTGGTCTAATGTCACATCTAAATAGTGTTATACATGCAAAATAAGATGTAGCATATTCTAGAACGCATTGCTAGCTAAAGTGGATTGAGTAAGCTATACTACTCTAGATTGACATTACAATACTCGCATTTCATTGATCTAGATGCATAGATCGGTAGATTTCTACATCGAGCTCAGTCCAAACCTAGATCTGATTAATATTACTTGTTTAGAATGAGCCGTTGCATCTGTCAAACTATTTATTTTAGCAGGCACACACTAATTGTATTGTAGTGAGCAGTGAGTGATATGTATATTTCATATGATGATAATGCGCAATAACCAGTATTTCAATATAAATCCTCTAAGCTATCTCAGTCCAAAATGGCACTTTGATTTATATGTACATACATGTACTCCATATGCAAAATCAGTTGCCTCACCTAATACATACAGAGTTCTCATTTGACTCTACCACTTGAGCATCTAATACACATCTGATAATTGGTTATTCAAAAGTTTGAATTTTTTTTTTTTTTTTTTTTTTTGTGTCTGTTGATTGAAAGTTTGTAATTCGTTTTCAAGCGCAATTAACAAGTGTATTGAAGCTTTGAATTATAATTCGAAAATCAAAGCTTGCGCTAGAATACCAAGCGAGTACCAGCTTTCTTCCGAGATGTCCCAGATATTCTAGGCTTCTAAAGTGTTTGGTTACCTAAAAATAACTAAAAAGGCCAGCTTATCCAATTGAAACGTAAAGATACAAGTTAAAAATATACTAAAAACCTTAATGTCTCGACTTTTTATTTCAACTGGCCACAGTCGATACACAAAAAAGAAACGGATACAAAGCGTCCAGACTTGTTGGTGGATTGTTTGATGGGGTCAGGGCAACTATATCAAACAACAGTACATATAGACATACTGGCTGGTTTGCTTGAAGCAAACGATTGACCTCAAGACAATCCACTATTGCTGGCTTTGAAATGACCGTAGATCTTGGTTTTAGTGTTCTTTTTAGTTCATTAATAGTCCCTTAGTTTCTCTCTGCTCATCCTTTTTTTTCATTTCGAAATTTGAAGCAAATGCTGTCCATTACTACCAATAAACGGCTATTGCTTCCAGTTATACTAGTGTTTGCGTTCGCGTCACTCTATTGTGTATATCAGTTAACGAGCCGCCCTTATGACCATGTTCCAGCTCAAGTCGGTCAAAAAAAATCATACGTTATCGAGAATACAGCGATAGTAGATCAAATGCAATTAACCAAAGCAGAATGGGAATCCTGTCTGGATCCCGGCCAAACTCCTTCAGTATACCTTTCTATTGTTATTGTGACAAGAGTAGACGATTATGCTGGGTATAAAAAAAAGCTTCAGTGATACTGCGAGTAGTACTAACAAATGTATGATAATAATAGAGGACAGCATCATCGACTTCAAAACTTTATTGACTCTGCATATATTCTGGCCGAGAAAACACGAGAAAATATTGAATTATTGATAGTTGAATGGAATCCACCGAGTGACCGAAGAAGAGTGATTGATGCCTTTGTAAGAAACATGTCATATGATTTCATCATATATAATTGAGCTAACCAGTAGAATAGAGGTTTAGACGTTCCCAGTACCTGAAATATAGAATTATTACTATACCCAATTCGCTGCACCAAATTATCCAGAATCGTGGTAAATCACCTTTACATGAATTTGAAGGTAAAAATGTAGGCATTCGATTTGCTCGTGGTGAATTTGTAGTGTGTACGAATCAAGGTGAGCTTTTTTTTTTTTTTTTGAAGTTTATGCAAATCAGGTACTATGATAAAACTCATCGGAAACTATAGATGACATCTGGTCGCATAATTTCCATAACGCTATCATGTCCAAAGTATTTGAAAAAGGTGTGATCTATGTTCAACATCAAGACCATCATAATATGTATGTGTTTTTATTTTTTTGTTACATTGTATACTGAACCAAATATGTATAGCCATGATAATCTACCACCTTCTATTGTCAATCTTGATGCATTCCCTAGTGATGATCTTATCTATAATAGTTGCGCCTTAGGAGAGCAGGAATGGGGCCATTATCAATTACCTCCTCCTATCACAGTGACTAGTAGGAATAATCATGAAATTCAAAATAGATCGACTACCATGAACATCCTTGAAGTTGCAGATCAAGCTGGTGACTTTACTATGGCGCATAGGGATACTTGGAAAATCCCAAGAGGATATAGAGAAGCAGGAGGAGTTGCATGGTAAGTGTGTATACTCCTTTGTTTGATCGTAGTGATTGATTTTTTTTATGGGATAGGATGGATATCGAGTTTATATGTACTGCTGCCTGGACAAAAGAGATACCTATCGTTTATGTCAAGCCTGGATTTACGTGTCATCAAGAGCATGATAATATTTGGGAAAGCAACAAGGAAGCTTTGAATGATAATCGGGATATTGATATGAGCAAGATTGAAAGAAAAGAACGAGTTTATATGAATAGAGATGGCGAATGGGGCTTACAAAACTACCGCATCTTTGAAGAAGGACTTGGTTGTATGGAGTTCCAAGGCGGTTTAGCCTGGTGAGCTGTATTATATAAAATAAAAGTTTGTTTATCTTGTTACATTTACATGCATATTCTTTGTGTATCAACAAGCATAGATGGGTCAAGCCGCTTTATTTACGTAGATATGCAGGCGTTTACAGTCTGGATCAAGTAATATGTATATAAACTCTATTTGGTATGCATGCTCAATGATATTGCTTTATTTCAATGACTCACTTTGCTAGACGGCTATGCGGCCACTGCCGAATGGGCGTGTGAAGTGTCACTGAGGCATACAAAAAAGTCTTTTGGAATAGAAAGATTGAGGCTTTCCCACATTAGGTTAAGGAAAGAAGCCGAATATTCGCGCGTGAGCAGTTTGCCGGGTGTGGGGAAAACTAGACTTGTAATACTCTTTTTTTCTTTTTTTCTTTTTTTTTTTCGACAATGAGAAACTATCTTATCGCTTTGAAGAATGTGGGGTAATATGGGACTAAAAAAGATAGAGTTTCAATGTCACACAATTGGATTTTCTTCCCCGCTCTTTGTGTCCCACTACTCAACGGTCTCATTCATCCACTCAGTCTTTCTCTCGGATAAATTCTAAAATGTCAAGAGACAGTATAAGAAAAAAAAATTAATAGAATTCAAGGAAGAATTCATTTAATTCGGGTTAGTTTTGTTTGCCACTTAAAAGATGTCATTTAGAGGGAAAAAAAGGCTTTCATCTTATTCCATGGAAAAAACTGACGAATGAGGGTGTATTACGACTGATTATATAATATACAGAACATCTGATATTAGATCAATGTGACACCTCAATCCCAAACTGTACATCCCACGGAGCCCAACAAAATGTTGTATTGTACATGTTTCAATTGCCTGATGAGAAAAAAAAAGCCAGTCTCTATGTCGAAGCCTATCTTTTTTTTTTATCACCCCACTATCCAAAAAAAATGAAAAGAAACCACGGGATTCGTTCATGACATTGTGGGGAAAATTTTGTGGGTGCTTTGACGCGGACTGTTTGTGTTATACCGGGGGAGGATCTTCTCAAGTATCACTAAAGAGTTACACCAGATTTTTTGTTCGAATTCTTTTGCACATTTTCCAATTTTTTAGTCCTTTTTAGCCAGACAAGGGAATCTACCCGCGGTTAGAAAAAGCTGTTTGACACTTTTATCTAACGAAAAAAAAAAAAAAAACTTCAGTTACCAGATCTATAGTGAGATTTCAATGAATTTATCTATGAATTGAAAGGATGAAAAAGTACAACCGTCGTGTGTTTTTCCCATAACCTATAATTGAATTTATTCATCTTGGTTCACACGCGAGTTAAGTGGTTGCTCCAAATGAAAAAAAAGACCATTCAGATACTTGCCGTATTGGTCGGGAGAAGAACCCGATATAGAAGTGCCTCCGTCCAGATCTCTACTATAGAGATTATAACAGCCTGTATATGCTTATTTGCTAGGTATGAATGATATACATTATACGATAACTCCTTCAAAACAATAAAAAAAATAAAGTCCCTTTGGCTATATACAGTAATGGCATTTTTGCCCTCCTAGCTCATCCTATTTTGTACATACACAGGGTACAAATCTGGCTCTGTGCATCAATTTTAGCAGTATATAAACCCCACTCTGTTCCATGATTCATCTCCCCCACAATTCACTTTTCTTCTTTTCTTACTTCAAAAAAATAAATAACATGTCCGCAGATCATCAAGACGTTGAATCCAAGTACCAAGTTACTCACTCTCACTCTCCTCCTGTAGTAGCAGCACCTACTATTGCCAACCCAGGCCCTTTGGGTCTTTGTGGTTTTGCCTTGACTACCTTTGTGTTATCTCTTCACAACGCTGGCGCTGGTGTATCTTCTACCGGCCCTCACGGCGTAGTCACTGGTCTTGCCTTCTTCTATGGTGGTCTTGTTCAGGTAAAATACGGCTCATTTAATCATATATGTATACTCATATTTTATCGATATAGCTTCTGGCTGGTATGTGGGAGTTCAAGACAGGAAACACCTTTGGTGCTACTGCCTTCTCATCCTATGGTGGTTTCTGGTTGTCTTTCGGTTTGATCTTTATTCCTGGTGCTGATGTTATCACTAGCTACAAAGGTGACATGGCTCTCTTCAATAAATCCTTGGGCTATTATTTGCTTGGCTGGACTATCTTTACTGGTATCATGTTGATTGCCTCTCATCGCTCCAATGTTGGTCTTATCACCCTCTTCTTCTTCTTGTTCATCACTTTTATCATGTTGACTGCTGGTAAACTCAATGATTCCGTCCCTTGTAATGTAGCTGGTGGTGCTTTGGGCGTAGTCACTGCTTTCATTGCCTGGTACAATGCTTTAGCAGGTTTATTGACCAAGGAATCTTCCTACTTTACTTTGCCTCTCGGCCGCATCAACTAATTTTTTTTTCTCTTATTTATTACTACCTAACTAATACCTCTTTTTTTTTTTTTCCTTTTTTCCATCTATTATAATAATAATAATTAAAGGGACTATGACCCAAATCTATACAGTATCCCTCTATTCAACTAAATAAACTTTTTTACCTTATCAAAAAAAAAAAAAAACTTTACTTTGCATATATAATATCCGAGTGTCTTAGGTCTCAACAAAAAAAAAACGCCATGGTTCCCTCCTATAGCCAAATATAAACAATGGGTAATTTTCACATACACAGATATGACATTTGTAGTTTAGTAAAAAATAATACCATTGTGCATTCCTTTGGACAAGCTTAAACAGATGGAGCTCCTATTGTTATTTGAATGACCTTATTTTTTTTATAGGAGCCCATGCTGCTAATATTACAATGCATCTCTTTTTTTTTTTGAATTGACTTATGTGCATCAAAGCAAATCAAACTTGCCCGTCGTTTGCCGTGCTCATTGTGTTACTATGCAATAGAGTTTTTGGGATCGTACTAGCGCAAAACTAAACTTTACAAGGTAATTTTAGCTTGGGTTAAAATACAATACATGAATTATTGTTGATATGTCTTGTTGGATCGGCTAAAGTAAAAAAGGGAAACCTTCTTTTTTTTTTTTTTTTTTTTTTTTTTTTCCTAATCACAATATATCGTGTGTCTTGTGTAATACAATCTGGTGCTTCTTGTTTGTTTAAATGAATGTTACATTAAATGAAAAAGGAGTCCACTATAAAAAAATCTCCTTTGATTTTCATAGAGACAACGCCCCAAATAGGAGCACCTATTACTACCATTCTAATCGTCTTCTCCATCAAGGAGCATAAGGCTACTGGAACATTCTGCAAGTAAGGTACCTGGCTTGCAGCTAAGCCACAGGATTGGTTTTTCTTTTTTTTTTTTCTTAATAGATGAGGACTTTTGTCCCAAAATACTCGCAAACAATGCGCCTGCGCTTTTATTAGTAACAAAACATGTATTGCGATCTCAATATACCTTGTTCCGCTCATCCCGATCGTAGTGCTATAGATAAACTAAAACTTATATTATCACGTTTAACTCAAGGTAACGTGCGCGTGGGTTGAAAGGAAAAAAAAAAGTTTTGTCTTTGGGGAGGCTGAACCAATTTGTATATTAGTGAGCGAATGTGCAGTTGCCTTAAACTATACATTGGAAGGATCTAATGAACACAATGTGAGAATTACCCTTTTTTTTTATTTTACTTTTTACTTGAATGAGAAATATCCATATTGATAATATTATTTAGATACCCAAACCAATTGATAAGCATATCTTTGATCCAGCCCTACTCAATTCAAAGTATCCCTTGAAAATCTATACACGTCTTACAATCGATACGGATCAAGCCCTAGACCAAGTATGTCTATCCATACATACATATGTAATTTACATACTTATCGATGTTTAGTATCCATTCATTACATTGAAAAAAATCTTTGATCTAATCGCACTAAGAACAAGCAACTTGGAAGTGTTTCGCACTGCGTGTCAATCCTCTGACATTGACATTATATCACTTCATTGCGATGAACGTTTGGCGTTTGAATTGAGTCCGGACGATATCAAGAATGCCATAGCTAAAAATGTATATTTTGAACTATGTTATGCGCCTGCTATAAGAGGTAAATGGCAATCTACAAGTTGTTTGCTAAAGGCTAACTTAATTTCAAAAGATAACCAAGCAAGAACGTATACAATGCAGTTGGCTAAACAGCTGTTTCAATATACCAAAGGCCAACATATGATTATCTCCAGTGAAGCTGAAATTGTATCTGAAATTCGAAATCCGGCGGATATATTTTACTTGTAAGTTTCATATGGCGTTCTTTTTTTTTTAAAAAAAAAGAAAGAAAAAAGTGTATAGAACTAATTCGATAATGAATAGTGCTAAATCCATAGGATTACCTAACGATAAAGCCAAGTTTACAATAGAAAAGCACTGTGAACAATTATTAACTAGATGTAATAAATAAGTTTTCTGACGTAAATGACGTACACTCAACGATAGCGGCGGCTGAATCACTACCTCTTTTTTTTTTTTTTTTACAATGCAACTCCCATGCTTATTTGTTCTTTCTTTTTTCTTTTTCAAAAAAAAAATGAGTTATCACTACAAGAGTTATTCACAAACTACCACCTCAACGACGCGTCGTTCTGGTGGACAATCGCATACCACCAGCACAACACATACCACCACCTCTTCTTCGGATACCGGTACCCAATCATCCGTCATCATCCGCGAAGTCTCTGAAAATGAACTCTCGGGACTCTCGATTGAGACCACACAAAACTATGAGATTACGGACAACGATAAACTGACACAATACGACTTTTTATCGCTCATGGATTCAGAAGATGAAGCCGAAACGACAGAAACCGAGTCGGAATCGGACGTTGAATATCATTGGTTTCCTTCGCTTTTGAGACATTCAGTTATTCAGTTCTTGGATGATAAAGAACAAGAAAATTACATGTTGGATGACGTGGAGGACACACAAGCACAAATTGAAGAAAATGAAGATGAGGATGAACAAGAGCAAGAACAAGAAGACGAAGAAGAAGATATGGAAGAGGACGAGAGTGGTAAACGACAGTATCGACGTCGTTCTTGGGCCAACAAAAAACATAAAAGACCTAAAAAGTCAGAACAAGTGCCTGTAGAAGTAGTGCGTATCTATCTTTAAATCGTAATTAAGCTGTTTCATCTATCATTATTATTATTATTTTTCCGTAAATAAAACATGCATACATGTAACTATGTCATGTAAGAAACCAAAGGATGATTATTCTGTAATTCGATAATATTCTAAAACGTATTTACTATATGTAAATAATAATAACACCTGATGACTTTTTATTTTATTTGCTTGCATTAAGCTAGGAAACAGAAGATTGGACAGAAGATTCGGGGCATTGTATATCTAGATGAGGATTTGTTTTTTTTTTGGAATGAAGGCTTGGCTGCCGAATTCTGCACTATAACAAAGGGTTCCAATAGATATAGATGCTAATTCTGAATAGAGACAACTGATCATATATGATACTAAATCGGGACTGGAAAAGAGATCGATCCTTAGAGTTAAACATATGTATTTTGCTGCCGTTCACTGTTATATATATAATGTACTCTTTGGGATACAGCTGCATAAAGATTTTTTTTTTTGCAAATACAATAACTTATTTTGAGCATGAACCACTGGTCAAATGTAGCATTGGGCTGAGATCGGTCAAGGGATCTATAGATTATGTGAAATATATGTTTCAATTATAAAATAGTTTTAAAATATACTGCGGCTCATTTCAAACATGTAATATTAATCAAATACAACATTAAACCAGAATTACTTAGAAAATGTCGAAAAAGCACGATATCACCCTAGATATAAACCCTTTTAAATATCACACATATTTCATTTCTAATCTTATAATGTTAATACCATGTTGATTATATTCGAGCGTATAATCTTTTTTTATCAAATGCTCGAATGGGTTACACGGCTCAATGCATCATTCAGCTCTACACAGACTTGATCAAAGTAGTTTCTTTTTGTGCATTAATAAACATTTGTTATTGAAGTAGATACCAAAAAACCAATGCTTCTGAAATCATTTGTTGAACGTCTCTCATCCGTCAATGAAATCTAATAGGGAATTATACCATTGCATTTTTGATAGTATAATATAAATCTAGTTGCGTCTTAATACTGTTCAAAGTATATATTGCTTTTGTGTTTGTTGTATTTAAGCTAATTGGGGCCGAGTTGGCCAATCTAAGTAGGGACCAACAACTAGATGGTGGTGTGGGTCCGACTATCACATGGACAATGAAGCGTAACTGCGCTTTTTACGGGGTCCATGATGCTTTTTCGCTGTTGATTATGACTTATCAAAGAAGCATATGGTAGTATAGAATTCGCAGTGAATTAGTGATCAATATAATATATGTATATGAATTCAGTCAAACAAGCGTCTTAAGAGACGCGATCTGTCCATTCCAAGTTAGTATTAACTTTCAAATGCGATTGCTTGACAGAGATCAATCGAGAGTGAGAGTTATATGGAATACAAAATGAATTCTACTACAAAAAAAGGGATTACAACCATCCGATCACGCTGAACGCGCGGTTTGTTTATTAATAGCTTGAGATCTATTAAATGTTGTATTGTTATTGAATGCCAGATTAAACGAGTTGAGTTCTTAGTATGTATAGTGCTTGTATCTTGACATCGCATAATATCGTCTAGCTACACACTCACTTTAAAGAGTGTATGCTAATTACCTCGCAAAACCGCCACTCTTTGCTTTTTTAACATTTAAATTCAATAGAATTCAACCTTTTATCACCTTTTTACTAAACTTTTATTTATCTCTATCAATTTTCTTGATAAACTTTCTTTTGCTGTCTTTTTATATCAAATTACTGAACTACACCTTTTTATGCCTCAAATTGAATTCTTAGACAATTTTTTGTTTATGTCTACAAGTATTATATTTCATCAATATAATAGACAGCATTATACAAACTTGATTTAGTAGTTGGAATCTTTTCACAATCAGATTTTGCAGTCCAAATTTTCAAGGATTCCCTTTTTTTTTTTGTGAAGGACTATGAAAGCATTTTCAAAGCAATATCTCCATATTGTAGATCTATTATATCACCGGGTATTCTGAACACATTTTTGATGAGCTTTTTATGATACGTATAAAAAAAACTCGGATTATTAATAGATGTATTATAAAAAAAAAAATTCGAAAAACTGTCTTTCATCAATCCTAACTCAATTGGTTATCTTAAATCTCCAAAGACCATTATACTATTAGCTTCATTATTTTATACTACCCAAACTTTGTTAATGTACCTTGTCGATTGTCGACAATTATTTCTTTTGAAAAATGAGATCAAATTTCAAAGCATAATTTTCAAAAAAAGCTTAGATTTTAAAACTTGTTAAATTTCCGCCAGCCAATAAAAAAAAGCCTCATAGCAATGAGAGTGGTAATGTAGCTTCTTATCGCTTTTTGTCTGCGTTAAAAGTAGTTTGAAGATATAATTCCCATGTCAACTTTGTTTTGCATAGCCCAAAATATACACTGAAGCCGTATAAAAGATAATACAAATCAAGTTGCCTCAATAATTGAAGGTTCCCCTTTATATTTTTTTTCGAAGCTGGGTTTTAAACACTTGTTTCTGCATACATAATATAAGCCACCCGAGTCCTGTCGCTTTGGTAATTGAATTTATATTTTTCTCGAGATCTCGGGAAACCTCTTTCTTTAATACAATCAACCATGGTAGCCAAGAAGCCTTTGGTGAAAAGCGCTAAAAAGCCTTTGGCTAAGAAGTCCTTGACTAAAAACACAAAGAATGTCGCCTCTATCAAAAAGAGCGCGGGAAAGTTCTCTAAATCGCAACAAGAAGAAGAACCCAAGAAAGAACTTTCGAAATCAAAATTAAAGAAGCAAGAGTTCCAACGCAAAAAGTACAACAAGGATAAAAAAAAGAAGAACAAAGACGAGGACGATGATTCCGATTTTGAAATTGTACCCTCTTCTGCTAAAGACAGCGACGCATCGGACAGCGATGAGGGCGATGATTCCGATCTTGAATTGGACATGTTTGGCCAGTTCAAAGCCAAAAAACCTGCAGCTGTTGCAGTTGCTGCTACTGCTGCTGCTGTCAAAAAGCAAAAGCCTATCACCATGAATGATAGCGACGATGATGAACAAGACGAGAAGTTTATCGCGTCCGAGAACTTGGCAGCTAACCGTAAAAACAAGAAATCTGGTGGTTTCCAGTCAATGGGTAAAGTTCTAAAATATGCATACGGCTATTACTACTATTGCGATAACTAATCTTTTTTTTTTTTTTGCTACTATGATAGGTTTAAGTAATCCTATCTTCAAGGCTATTATTCACAAAGGTTTCAAAGTACCTACACCTGTTCAGCGTAAATGTATTCCTCTTATTTTACAAGGTGATGATGTAGTGGGTATGGCACGTACCGGTTCCGGTAAAACTGCCGCTTTCTTGATTCCCATGTTGGAAAAACTCAAGACTCACTCTGCCAAAACTGGTGCTCGTGGTCTTGTGTTATCGCCTTCTCGTGAATTAGCCCTTCAGACACAAAAAGTATGCAAAGAGTTGATGAAATACACGGATCTTCGCAGTGGTTGTATTGTTGGTGGTGATAGTTTGGATGAACAATTTGAAATGATTGCATCGAATCCTGATATCTTGATTGCCACACCTGGTCGTCTTTTGCATTTATCAGTAGAAATGAACTTGGATTTACGTACGATTGAATATGTCGTGTTTGATGAAGCAGATCGTTTGTTTGAAATGGGTTTTGCAGTACAATTGCACGAAATTTTGTCTCGTTTGCCTCCCAGTCGTCAAACCTTGTTGTTTTCTGCTACATTGCCCAAGATGTTGGTTGATTTTGCCAAGGCCGGTTTACAGGAACCTACTTTAATTCGTTTGGATGTGGATACAAAGATTTCTCGTGATTTAGAGATGGCTTTCTTTTCTGTCAAAGATAATGAAAAAGAAGGCGCCCTCTTGTACCTCTTGAAGAACGTTATCAAGTTGCCCAAAAAGACCCAAAATGAAGACCAATCCGACTTTAAAAAATACAAAAAGAAGAAGAAGGCTGATCAAAAGGAGCAGTCTGGTACAGAAGCAGATCACCAAACTATCTTGTTTGCGGCAACCAAGCATCATGTTGAATATCTGGCTACACTCCTGGAGATTGCTGGATATCAAGTCTCTTATGTCTATGGTTCCTTGGATCAAACGGCACGTAACATTCAAATCAATCGATTCAGAAACGGTGTTACTAACATTATGGTGGTTACTGATGTGGCCGCTCGTGGTATTGATATTCCTATTCTTGAGAATGTCATTAATTATGATTTCGCTGGTTCTTCCAAGGTCTTTGTGCATCGTGTAGGTCGTGCTGCCCGTGCTGGTCGTCGTGGTTGGGCGTATTCTCTTGTTACGAATGAAGAGCTTCCTTACTTGATTGATTTACAATTGTTCTTGACTCGTCCTCTTTTATTGGGTGGTGAAAAGGAGGAGTATGATTATACTTCAGAGTTGGTTTTAGGTGCTATGCCCAAAGACTCATTGATTGACGATAATGCCTGGGCACTCGACAAAATCTCCAAAGACGCTAGTTTAGAAGGAACCTACAAGACAGCCATGAATGCTTACAAGTTGTATAACCGTACTAAGCCTCGTGCTGCTGCTGAGAGTTATGGTCGTGCTAAAGAAGTATTAAAGAAGAAGGCATATAACAACTTGCATCCTTTGTTACTGAACGAAGAAAACCAAAGTGCAACTGAGATTGAACGTGCTAATCTGATTGACGCTATCAGTGGGTTTAGACCTGCAGAAACTATCTTTGAGTTTGGCGTTCGTGGTAGCCGTAAATTGACACCGGCTACTGTCATGATGCGCAGTCGTCGTCAAGTGGTGGATAAAATCATTACTGCTCATAAATCCAAGAAGCAAGCCGAGTCTGCAGTGTTGGATAAACCACTGGTTGTGCGTGATGAAAAGAAGGTGGTTGAAAGCTTGGGTGGAGCAGTCGAAGAAGAAGAATTAGCTCAAGCGTTTAATATACCAGAATTAAAAGAAGGTAAATTATGAAAAGATGGTTATTTCATGGCCCATACTTATATTACTATTGCTAGATAAAAAGCAACCAAAAAGCTACCGTGATGAAGAGTTTTATATATCTTATACTCAAAAGGATGCTAATACAGAACGTGGTTACTCTATGAACAATGAAGGTAGCTTTATGGAGCAAGCCAGCAAAGCCCAACTGGATCTGACAGGTGATGATAATGAGGCGATCAAAAAGAGTCAAAACATGCTTCGTTGGGACTCGAAAAAGAGAAAGTTCATTCGTGGTACTGGTATTGGTTCTGATAACAAGAAATTGATCCGTACTGAAAGTGGTGCCTTGATCTCTGCTTCTTACAAGAGTGGTCGCTTTGATGAATGGGCAAAGAAAAAACATATCAACTTGCCTCGTGCTGGTGAACTTGAATTGGCAGGTGCAAGTAATATGGGTCAAAAGAGATTCCGTCACAACAAGGCTGACGAGGCTAAGCGCTTGGATCCTCTCGCTTTTGATTATGAAAAGAAGATGAAGAAGAGAAAGCTCAACGAGTCTGAAACTGATGGTAAACGCGTAGGCGACCGTTCTAACACCAAGAGTGAATTGAAGAACGCTAGTCAAATCCGTAAAGACCGTATCGCCTTGGAAAAGAGAAGAGAGAAATCAAATAGACCTTCTTCTCGCGGTAGAGGCGGCAGTAGAGGCGGCGGAAGAGGTGGAAGAGGTGGAGGACGTGGCGGCGGACGAGGCCGTGGTCGTTAAGAATAGACTATTATATAATAAAAGCACAATAATAAACTCCCCAACAATATGTAGCTCGTGTCGTATTACACGTGATGTATTCAATTACCGAAGCGCCTTGTATGAAAAGTATATGATGAAACTTGTTCTTTTTTTCCTTACCTTTCTTCTTTAGTTAAAATAATAATAAAATATGTCGTGGCAAGCTTATGTTGATACCAACCTTGTAGGTACTGGTAATGTTTCTCAAGCCGCTATTTACGGTTTAAACGGTGGTGAGTGGGCCAAGTCTGCTGGTTTCCAGGTAAGCTTCTTTTTTTTTTTCTTTTTTTTTTCTCATCTCGAGATGAAGTTGCTCAAAAGTCAATATAGTTGAGTGCTGCTGAAGTTCAAGAAGTTATTAGTGCTTACTCTAACTCTGCCCATGTTCTTGCTCACGGTATTCATATCAACGGTGTCAAGTATTTCGTTATAAAAGCTGATGAGCGTTCTATCTATGGCAAAAAGGTAAAAGAAAAGGAAGGGTATAGTTCGAGAAAGTGACTAATAATTGTTTATTTAGGACGCTAACGGTGTCTGTATTGTCAAGACCACCCAAGCTATCTTGGTTGGTACCTATAAGGAAGGTATCCAACCCGGTAACAGTGCCAAGACCGTTGAAGGTTTAGCTGATTATTTGATCTCTGTTAACTATGTAAGTATTACTGTCTATATAAATCGTATGGTTTTACTAATAGTTTTCTATTGTAGTAAACTTTTCTCTATATCTCTTCATATAAACCCACTAGCTTGAAATAAACTATTTACATCACTACACATAAGCCAACTTTTATAAAGTACGCGTTTATTCGAAGAAGGTCTTCGATGCACTGATTTGAATCTCAGTTTTTATTTGTTTATTTTAGTTTTGGGTGTACCCCCAAAGGAAATTCCAGGTTCCAACCATTTCCTGATCAAAAGCATGCGTGTAGAACCTTTCTTTAACCACTTGAAAGACGAATTTACAGGGCGGTCATGATAGTATTCTAAATACATCATTTCTCTGGACACTTGTTCCAAGTAAATCACTCGAGAATACTTGGATGTTCTCACTAGTTGTATTTAAAGGGGATGACTAGCAAATAGACAAATGGCTGAGTTAGCAGTTGTCTTTTGAGAAACAGAGTACAAAATATGCGTAGTCATAAAAGTAATACATAATACATCATTGTATACTAAAAATAATCAGACAGTTACTATATATCTGATCCCCCAAACTGCCGTTTTTTACTCTGGTTTATATACTTTATTACTATTATGGCTCAATTTTCAAGCATATAAGCAAATTTCTAAAATTAACGAGTGGTAAGTTAACCACTATGAATCATGGATACATTATATGCAAGCCCATTTCAGGTTTTATCGGGTGCAGCAACTTGTTTTGAGCGTGTGCCACTAGGCAGATGCGACATTGAACCGAAATCGATTGAGAGATGTAGAATAATGCTTTATGCCAATTTTCAAAACTTTCAATTTTCAATCTCAGACAGAGAAATCTTGCTTAGAAAATGCAGTGTAAAATGGTCTTTATACAAGACATCAGTTTGAATGCTTAATAGTTTTATTGTTAACTATTGCAAGAAACCTTTCTCAAAGAAAAAAAAATTTTTTATTGGAACATTGTTGCATCCTTCTACTTGACTTTACAGCTATGAAAGTAAATTTAATAAATAGAACATATTTGATCCCAAGTTCTTAAGTCTTACCATAGCTTTTGGTTGAGTTATATAAAACTATATGATTTCAAGAAAGATACCATGGCCGTTTATTTTCCACCAACCAATTAAACGGTGATTAATATACCAGCAGTAACAATAACCTTTAACAAACACATAGATACATTTGTGGTTATAACCATAAGACAGTATAAGCATGGTTGCAAAAAAGGTCTAGTATATCTATGCTTCACACATTCTATACTACTTGCTGAAATCCGATACTTTGTTCGTCATATAGAAGGGAATAGTGCTCAATTTAGCAAGGTTAAAATGGACCCTAGTAAACAAAGCATAGCTTACATTTACTAAATCTTTTCTTCTATAAGCCAATCAAAACACTGATGCTGCAAAGTACCCTTTATACTGTTAAAAATTAAAGTTACCTCCTCACCACCATTATGGGATTCCCTTAATTTTGATCACTTCTTTAGACTTATAATCCTTTTCTTCACTTCCTGACTGTTGTTGAATTTAGGCAATTTGACTCACAGCTTAAATGAAATTTTATCTTGATTTTTGCTCTCATTTTTCAAGGAGAAGGATTAGTCTGTATATAACAAATACTTCAACAAGATTTACTTAAAATAAAATGGCTTATCAAATGACAAAGATGGGGTGTTTCCTTCAATTGAAAGGGTTATCCTCAATAAGAGTTGAGTATTTACAGTTTGTTAAAATGTAGTCATAACTCCATTATTTTTTAAGCAATACAATCTTTCAAAAATACTCTGATATACAATGTAATACTACCTATACACTCCACAAAAATAATACGATAGTGGAAAATTTTGACCTTTTTTTTTTTTTTTTTTTTTTTTTTTGAAATCGCCCTATTTCCGGTTTTACATTTTTCGATTGATTCTAGTTTAATATCACATTTAAATGATAGTACATATTCGAAATTAAGTATCACATCTACACACTAAAAAGACAATGTCATATTTTATGGAAGCACCGTAAATTACATGCTTTTCAAGTAAATTAGATTTATAGATCTATTAATCTCTCGATCGAGCTGGACCAAATGTCATATCTACTAGAAACCGCAAGTTACTGATATAATAAAACATCAATCTCAAACCACAATGATTTTTGAGTATATTAGTATTAATATGCAAACTCGTCTTTTTATTATATATTTATATTATTTTGTCAATTTACGTCTTTTAACAATGCGATCAGCTTCTTGGTGGAGTTCAGCAACACGCCCAGCCAAAGACAAATACATCTTGTGCTGATGATCCAAAACGGCGCCTACACTACTAGGCGAAAAGGGTGCATGATTCTGGAAGCCCACAATAGCTTCTTCTATACAGCCAATGGTATGAGAAAACTGGTTCACGCGATCCTGCATGCTAGTGATCATATCAGCATAAAAGTTCCAATTTTCTTGTTCACCGCGCATACGCCAGCTCTTGCCATCATTAGGCTTTACTTCATGAGCTGAAGAGGCATTCAGGCATAGAACCTTGTTCTTGGATATCAAATCGTTCAATGATTCAGATTCGCTTTCCAAGCGTTCCTTTAAGATAATAGCATCCTAACAAACGAGACGTATTAGTGCTGCTAACGTAGATATCAAATGAGTCTTACATTATTATAAGTTAAAGCGTCAGATTTGATTTTTTGAAGCGTAGGGCCAAACGAGGATGAAAGTTCCTCTGCAATTTTATCGCGTTTGTCCGTTTGTTCAGTAATGAAACTAGCCAACTGAGCCAATTCGTTACGTGCATCGTCAGGAAGCTCCCAAAAGCGTGTTTTATACGTGATTTGATTAGGTTCTGTGACATTAGTTTGTAATGTAGTTTGAACAGTAGTACTTGTGCTATAGTATAATGGATGAGTATATATTATATATATATCGAGTGAGTTTCAATTATTGAATTACCTTGAAGTGTCTCTCTTGTCGAGAGGACGTAAATTCAATGTAGCTGTATTACTTGTATCATCGGATCCGCCAGTCTTGCTAAATGCGAGTGATGCAGACCCAGGTTCTTTTGAAGCAGTAGAAGTACTGGGCAATTTGAAACTGACATGCTTGTTTGAATCTTGTTCTTTAGACGAACCAAACAAAGATGAAGCGTCGGTAGATTTGGATAGAGTTGATTTACCAAAGGTAGCAGGAGCCTTATTTTTATCTGTACTTTCTTCTTGACTCTTCTTTGAAGAATCACTCTTATCACTAGTTTCTTTTGTGGTTTTGGAGAAAGAGCCAAAAGAGATGGTGGATTTGCTGGTAGGAGCATTAGTAGGAGTGAAGGTAGCAGCAGCAGTAGTTGATTCAGATGTAGTATCCTTGCTTGGCTTGTCGACAGTAGGTGGCTCGCCAAAAGTGAAGGTCTTTTTCTGAGTAGAGGCATCAGTTTTATCAGAAACAGTTGTAGAAGAAGGAGCACCAAACGTGAATGGCTTGGGAGCAGATACATTAGTCTCAGGCTTATCAGAAGCAGCTGTGGAGGGCGAAATACCAAACGAAAATGGCTTAGAAGCGGGTGTACTGGTCTCAGGCTTATCAGAAGCAGCTGTAGAAGAGGGAGTACCAAACGTGAACGGCTTGGAGGCAGGCGTACTATCTTTTGACGTAGAAGGTGCGCCAAACGTAAATGTAGGAGCGGTAGTAGTGTCTTTAGAGGTAGCAGCTGCAGCTGCAGGAGAGTCTTTAGCGGTACCAAAAGAGAATGGTTTGCTGCTATCTCCAGAAGAAGCACTAGAACCAAAGGAGAAGGTGAGAGGTTTAGCAGACCCAGATGGTGGTGTTGCCATGCTGAGGGAGCTAGTTGACTTGATAGATTTCTTATTTAAGCGAGAGCTTTCCTCTTGTTCTTGATCATCATCTCTATTAAGTTGTCTCTTTTTACTACGACCACTACCAGAATCATCATCATCAGTAGTTGATGATGCTGTGGGCATCTTGAAAGAGAATGGCGAAGGCTTGTCACTGGCTGTAGGTGGTTTGAATGAAAATGGAGAAGATTTTTCACTAGATGAAGGCGCATTGAATGAAAAGGGCGAAGGTTTATCAGTTGTAGAAGCAGCAGGTGTAGTAAAAGAGAAAGGCTTTGGTGTAGTAGCAGTCGCAGGTTTATCACTGAATGAGAAGGGGGAAGGCTTATCAGTTGTGACAGGCGTGGTAAATGTCAAGGACGAACTGGTACTAGTAGTTGCTGCTGGAGTGCCGAATGTAAAAGGCAAACTTGTAGCTGGCTTGTCCTCGGTTGTAGCAGCTGGTTTGCTAAATGAAAATGGAGATGAAGTCGTAGTTGGTTTATCAAAAGAAAGCTTAGGTGCCGAAATGGCTTTAGTAGGCGCTTCCGTTGTAGAGGGCTCTTCGTCTGAATTGAGTTTTGATTCCGTAGTTTCATCCTCCTCTTCTTCAGTAGTTTCAGACGAAGCTATAGCGATAACAGTAGGTGTTTCTGCCTTCTCTACCTCTTCCTCTTCCTTCTTCTCTTCTACTTCTGCTTCTTTACTGGGCTGTTCTTCTTTACTAGAGCCTTCGGTAGCTGATTTTGTTGCAGGTTTGAAAGAGAATGGCGAAGGCTTATCACTAGATGAACTGAACGAAAAAGGTGAAGGTTTATCTGTTGTAGAAGCGGTAGATGTAGCAAAGGTGAAAGGCTTTGATGTGGTAGCAGGTTTATCACTGGCGGCAGGTGTATTGAATGAGAAGGGCGAAGCTTTATCAGTCGGTTTGCTTGCACTCACTGCTGTAGAAGTGCCAAACGAGAATTGTAAGCTACTGACAGGCTTATCTCCAGTAGATGCTGCAGGGCTTCCAAACGAGAAAGGTGAGTTGGGAGCAGGCTTCTCAACGGCAGATGTTGTAGGATTGCTGAACGTAAAAGGCGAAGTAGTAGCGGGTTTATCTGCAGTCGATGTTGCAGGAGTGCTAAATGAAAAAGGGGTTGCGGTTGTAGTTGGCTTACTAGTAACTGTGGAAAATGGAGAAGATACTGGTACTATATTTGCTGATACACTACTGGTTGCTTCGGTAGTCTTGGAAGAAGATGTCTCTTCTGAAGAAACGTTACTTTTACCAAAAACTAAAGTTGGTTGAGATGGCTTGCTAGCTTCAGTTTGCATAGAAGCAAAAGGAGAAGCTGGGGCAACAGCTGTCATAGTGTTAGAGCCAGCATCAATAGAAAATCCAATTGCTGAAGACGAGGGCTGCACTTCTTTATCGTCAGAATCCATACTGGAATCATTATCATCATCAGTTGATGCTTTTGTAGATGTTTGTCCTAGTAGCACCAAGTCCCATTAAAATACGTTCTATAGGATGTTCATACTCATCAATTGAACCTACCAAATCCTCCAAATGGACTTATATTGCCTGAACTTCCAAAACCCGACTGAAATCCGCCAGCAGTTGAAGTAGGTACACCAGCACTACCGAAAATCCCTGTGCCGGGAGTATTTGTATTAGTAGCAGTATTACCGAATCCACCGAAAGGTTGGCTAGTAGGAGGTGCTGGATTACCGAATCCTCCAAATCCAGTGGCTGCAGGTGCTGCATTGACAGGTGGGTTGCTTAATGAGCTCCCAAATCCACTTTGGAAGGCTGTATTTGTGGTATTAGTGTTCCCAAAGCCAGTATTACTAGTATTACCGAATCCAGCGCCAAAACTGGGTTGGAGTGGTGGTTTAGCAGGCGTTACTGAAGCAGAGGGTGCTCCAAAAGAAAATCCAGCTAAAGGGCTAGCTGTTCCGGGTGCGCTTCCTGTACTTCCAACTGAATTATTTGATGCAGTTCGAATTAAGCGACGTCTTGGCTGAGCAATAGGACGTTCTGGGTGTGGATTACTATACGAGTCAAGATGTTACAGTTATGATTAACGCGTCTTCATTCATAGGATTTAACCAAGATTACCTCATTGAACTGGTATTATGTCTTTTATATCTTGGTTTCTCTCTCTTTTCTATTAATGAAAGACGTATAAATATGTTCTTTTTCCCTTCGAGTTGAATATACACAATCGAGTGAAAAGAAGAGGACAATTTCTGTGCTAAAAAACCTGGAAAAAATCCTACAAAAATTGTGACTGGATTTTATGCTATTCGCGTGTATTCCTATTGAACGCGGTTAAAGTGTTCTTGAAGTTTACAGCAGCATTTACACATCAATATGGATATCTTTAATGTGCTAATTGAGACAAGTCAAAAAATAATGGTAAGCAGTAGCTTCTTGAAATGAAATGAAGAAAAAGAAATATATTTGAACCAGGGCTAGAAACCAGAGAAAAATTATTGGTCAGTGTTGGATTTGACGATAAAAGGGGCATCATTTTCTTGAGTCAAAAAAAAATAATCGTATGCTTTGATGTATAAGAAATATGAAAGTCTTACACTATGCTTCTATAACGAAACTAATACCACCAAAAAGATGATAGAACGGAGACAAATCGTTTCTCCTACTTTCAGATATTTTATTGGATTTCGGTGTTTAGATCTTGATGGCTGCTACTGTTGCTACTAGCTAGCTGCTGTTGCTGCGCTGCTGTTAAGGTCGGCTAAAAAAAAAAGATTAAAAAAAATGGAGAATCACAAAAAATATAGTTAATAGAGTCTATGTCGAATTGTAATAGGCATCTGATAGCACACAGCTTATGTTTCTTTACACCTATAAGTTTTTTTGATAGTTGATCTAAAATCTGACTATAACTCACACACTATTTATGTTAAAAAACACAAAGTGAATACTTTTTTATATTTTTTATAATAGCATACTATACCGCAAGTTTAGACTAAATAGAAGAAACAATATCTTGAAGTGCATTCCATACTCTCCAAAAAAAAAAAAAAAAAAAAAAAATAGAGTGGATATTTAAAAAAATGTTCTTACGATAACGACCCACTTTCTGTTCGTTGCCAGCATATTTAGGTCTTCCGTCGATCTTTGTCAAATAGCATATTTGGTAAACGTTCCATGCTTAGAATGGGCTGTTAAATTTATTCGAACTTTTGTTTCACTGGAATATATTTAATATTATTATATTCTTTACTGATTAATGTATAATAAAGATATATTTATTTATTGGCGAAGAATATATTCCATAGTTTGCTTCTCTTCATCGTTCAGTTGTGTCTGACAGATCTCATGGAAATTATTGATATTATGTGTGTTACAGTTACGGAAGAAGTCTGTTAAATAGGCTTTGATATCAGTTTGATAAATAGGATCATTCTTCAAATCTGGATTATCTTCTTCATCATCGTCGTTCTCAATATTAGCCAGCATATCTACAGCCATAGTATGTCAGTAATCTTTTATATTTGACTTATTATGAGATATATCTTTACCTGATAAAAGGTTAATATCATTGCGAGAAGCAAATGGCTCGTCATCTACATCTTCCCAATCACCGCCCTAGATTAAATATAACAAGTTAAGAATTGGTTTCTGTTCCAAACCTACAAATAATAGTACCTCTTCGTCTCCAGATTCAGCATCCTCAACAGGTAATTGCTCATTCATATAAGCATTAGTAGCATCAGCAACCAAAAGTTTAATGATTTTGGCAGGCAGGGAAATAGCTGTAAATTGATCAGGATCTACAGCCAAACGTTAATGTAATTATAACATAAAATAATTCCATATAATACAAAACTTACTTCTCTTTGCTCTTGATCGTGTTACAATGCCGGCTATATAAAATCAATAAAAAAAAATGTAAACAGAGAATACATAATTTAAACGGATATATACTTTACCATTGGGATTAACTACTATCTCGCCCTTGACAGTGATGTTTTGGAGTCTAGGATCACTAGATAAATATATCTTTGATAAAGCAATAGCACTACAAAAAAAAACAGAACCTGTGAATACCATTCTGTAAAATTGGTAAAAAGGTATCGCTTTACCTGACTTTGATGGTATAATAGCCAGAGAAACTGTCATAGTTTTCGCACCAAGTAGTCATCAAAATATCCAATCCACTCTTACCATTGATTTGGGCATCACAAAGGAACTGGAATACAGTGTCTTGCTGAGAAATGACTAAATGAGCAAAAACCATGACAAGAGATTGAATGAAAGGTTGATAATCAGTGTTCATTAAGCGGCCAAGAACAGCAGTCAAGAGGTTAGGCAAAACAGGCCCAATACCACTGCCGACCTTTTGAATAAGGGTTACAATGAGATCACCCACAAACAGAGCGTCGGAATCGGATCCTGTAGGTTCGAGCAATTTAGCAATAAAATGGATGATATAATCCAAACCTGATTTGCCAGATTGATCGTGCCTATGCATAATAAGTTAATACTACTAGCCTTGATTGACTGTCTAATAAACGAACGAACCATCTCATGATATGGTCAATATCCTTTACAATAAAAGTTTTTAAGCACTCTTGTGCACTCTGAAGCAAATCAATATCAGGAACACTCCAAGCCAATTGCATTAACCCAGGGAACATTTGTTCAGTGAATTCATTAGGCAAAGGAGAAGGTCCGTATGAAATCATGGCAGTCAACAAATCCACGGCAGACTGTCAAGCAAAAGATTATAAGTAATATTGGTAAATACATACAATGCATACTTACTGCATGGACAATAGCATCAGTATTAGCCGTAGAAAATACTTGACTAATGAAAGGAAGTGCAGTTACGCAAAGAGCAGCATAATAGTACGTGTTTTTGGAGAACTCTTCAAACAAATCGAGAATGTAGCTAGTGATGATGGAATCAGCTGCATACTTTTGCCAAATCTGTAAGATAGCAGGAGTCAAAATATGCTCATACTTGGCTGTGACCTCTTGATTGATCTATATTGACAGTTAGTTTGAAAACTTACTCAGCGAAACATGAATTTACCTTGACAGCAGATCCCAATGTCTCCAGCAATAACATCAATGACTCCTCAGTGGCCATAGGTAAAAGTTGGCAAGTGCCTTCCATGATATTGACTTGGTAAGGATTTACGTATTCAGGGCTTAAGAATTTGCAATAGTTATCCAAAGCTCTCAGAGCAGAAATCTTGACAGGGATTCCACTGGTAGTAGCTTGAAGAGCATGAACTGCAACAGCAACATATTGACTGGACATATCGGTAGGCAGGATTTTCGCAAATTCAGAAGCGAAAACAAAGGCGCGACCTTGCAAAAATGGGAAATCTAACAAGCACACTAGAATTAGGGATCGTACTCGATATCATATCTTTCAAAGACACTTTACCAGCTGCTTTCATATCTTCTAATACAACATGATCAAACAAACTCTTCAGGTCAAATTGAACATTCTTCTTATCATCAGCCAAAGCTTCCATCAATTCCTCAGAAAGACGACCAACAGCCAACAAGCAGGATTCTTGGATCTTCCACCAATCGCCATTTCCAGCATTACGGGCTTCATTAGATTCAGCAATATGGCGTTGAATAGCGGCCGACAATGCGTTAAAAAAAGTCACAGGGAAAGCTTCTTGCAAAGACAAAAGCACATCGATAGAAGCTACACGAGCATTGAAAGTAAAAGTACCATCCTCCTCATCAGCTACGAACTGGTTTGCATCAGTAGACCACATCTCCATCTGCTCTTGAGTTATTTGCATGTAGATGATATAGACATACAGCAATTGCTCAAAGAAACCAGTAGCAGCGCCTTCAGGATTGATAAACAAATGTTTGACGGTCCTTTTGGTACAAGCGGCGGCCACAAAGTCAAACAATACATACAACAAGTTCTGGAAACCAATCTCATTGCCCTCTGAATCTTGGAATGTCTCTCCAATATCACCAGAATCACTGATGAATTCCTGAACGTAACGTTCACGCAGGTTATACAAGTCCATCCAAATAGGTTCGAAGATTTGAGGTAAAGAAGCAGAGATATACTTTGGGAATTCGGCACTGATAGTACAAATACACTTTACAACCTTCATTTTCAAGCCATATTCCTCGGTTGCTTTCTCAGCATCGCCTTGGACGTGATGATTCAAGATAACAATGAAAGCTTCCATCCATTGAGGAATAATAGGCGCGATAAACTGCTCAGCAAGAGCTGGATTCTCTTCACGTAAAGTGGAGAGCATTTCAATGCAGCTAGTGAGGATGTTTACTGCTCTTCCACGAGTACTGAATGAATATACCTACGCAACACATTAAAGACCCCATATGCAATTTAACGTACTATACTTACACTATCCGACGTCAAAATTCGATACATTTCGGGGATCAATGCAGGGCCGATTTGGGGCAATTGTTGAATACTGATATCTTTCTTTACCATCTCTAACAAAACGTGCATAGCACCATGAACACTGTCACTATTGCTTGATTTCAAATAATTCAGTAATATGTCGAAAAGATTGGGCCAATCTTCAGGGAAATCGTCATGAGCGATCTTGGATACAACGTAAGCACTCACTACTCGAATTTTCGACTCGGGATCAGCAAGACCAGTAAGAATAATCTCTCGAACAGCTGCTTTACTCTGTGATCGTGTTAATATCCATCGAGAATTTGACTTTTGATATTTACCTCGGGTGGTGCTTCAGGACCAACAAACTTATCATCGTTCTTACCCGACCAATGTGTTGTAACATAAGCTTTCAATGTCACTGCAGCCAAGTAAAAGGCGAGTTAAAGATAAACATGGTTATATGTATATGGAAGAAATATTAGTGATATATAGATAGATAGATAGATATAAAAAGGATATTTGACGTTGAGGAATTGTATGCTGCTGAGATACAGTAAGTTTAGCGAGACTGACAGGAAACTCTATATTACAGAGGTTTAATAAAAAGGGGTATGCTCGAGGTCCAAATTTATAAACGTTCTTACCTGGCTGAATGGCGAGCTCTTTGAGTCTATTCTCGGCGGCTGTACGGATAGTTCCGTCACTATCAGCGACTCGTAAAAGAGTCTCGAAAACTGCGTTATCCATATTGAAAAAAGGTACAAGATGAACCAAGATTCTATTACAGGAAGAAAGAGAGCTATTATATCGAAGGAAAAAAAAAATTCAAACTTCGCGTTCGAAAAAAAACACTTCTAAATATGGGCTTTGTTCGTAAGTTTGCAGAATAAAGCTTGAGAAACTAAAAGAATATTATATAAAATACGCGTTATTTCGCGTCAAGCGACTTTCCAAGCATAAGGCTTTCAAATAATGGTTTTGGACGTTATCATTTTATAAGCAACTGAGGATTATTTACTGTATCAAATCTTTAATTTGCATTGAAATTAAAAATTACTGAAAAACAGTTTTGGGTTTCCAGTGGCTTGGAATCGGAATTCCAGTTGGAGTCAACTACCAGTTGCTGGCCCTCTCATCATTGAACCTTCCTTCTAAACGCGGTCTAATTAATCACTATGGTAACGTAGAACTTCAGATCAAATAGCATCCATCCATTCAGGAATCGAGTCCATCCATCATCATCCAACATGTAAAGACATTCAACGTCAAATCCAGATCAATCTTTAGTATTCTGCTCAATTTACAAGAACTGGAACCCATTCTCAACATTGTCATTACACTTTATAATAATCAATTCACATAGTCTTGCCTACATGACTATGCTGTTTTCAGATATCAGTCCTTCGAGAATATATATAAAGACAAAAGAATCTCGATATTGATGGACTCTACGATTCATTGGATGGACGCCTTGGAGAGTTGAGGAAGGAGTTTTTGCTAATGTTTAAACTATTCAAATAGTCCAAGGGTACCAGTTCCTTCGGTAAGCGTCACACCAAGACCCACACTCTCTGCAGACGTTGCGGTAACCGCTCTTTCCACAAGCAAAAGAAGACCTGTGCTCAATGTGGCTATCCTGCCGCTAAGATCAGATCTTGTAAGTTTGGACATTTTATTTAAAGAGGAACACGAAACATTGACCATATCATATTTACCATAGTCAACTGGTCCGAAAAGGGTCAACGTAGAAAGACCACCGGTACCGGTCGCATGGCTCACTTGAAGGATGTTCAACGTCGTTTCAAGAATGGTTTCCGTGAAGGTAAGTTTATATTACGTTTTCATTTACACATTATATTGATTGTTTTGTTTAGGTACCCAAGCCAAGAAGCAAGTTGCTGCCTCTGCTTAAATTTTCTGATAACGAATTGATACAAGTTTTTGTTCTGAACATTTTTTCCCTTTTACTTTAACAAACATTAAAAGACGAGAGAACCAAAGAACGTATTTTTATTCGAAACCAAAAGAGAGTATACTCATTTTTTTCTTTTTACAATGAATGAAAGTGGGCTTTTTAGTTTGAGAGTGTTGTTACTAAGTTATTTGATTGAAGCAATAATTGTAGATGAAGAAAAAAAATGAAATGCGTTTTTTTTTTTTTGTTTTTTTTTGTTTTTGTTTATCACCTGCCATCAGACGGAAACATGAACCATGCAGTGAGGGATGAACTCACGAGTAATATAATATACCTTATTTTGCTATTAGTTAGTAACACTAATTACGCGAATATCTAATAGATATAGCTGTTCTTCCTCAGAATGAAGTACTCAACAAATGTGGTGATTGACAAGGATCGATCGAAATACCTATATATCTTTTAAACTATGTCATTTAATTTGTAATACTAATACACTGGCTGTATTTTATTTAAATAAAGATTTTAATAGATGCAGCAGTTCATTTTGAGCATTAAGTACTGTTCAATTGTAGTAATTGGTTGTGGTTAGTTGGGAAATCTAGATTATCATACTAGTGTATATAAATTGTACATGTATAATTTGCAGTTAATTACTGATAAATACAAGCTACCTTCTATAATCCAATTAAACAGATGTTTTTATATATAAAAAGTTCATATTGAGTATGGACTATTATTCAAATGAATAGAAAGATCTATGGATCATTAGATTTAATTTACCTGAAATGCATGTAAGCTACATGAAATACAACTAACTGCCGCTGCTAATATATACTTTACTAAATATATTGTAGTTGAATGATTGTTCTAGCAGATACAGCAATAAAAAGCGAGAAAATCTCAAAAGTACAAGGCAAGGAGCGTATCTATGCGCCTGTAGCACTTGGGCACTTTGAAAGTTTCTATCAAAGTATTTCATTCGGAAACATACACCTTATTCTATATATTTCTCGGACACGGGACATATCTCAGTCCATGGTTGATTTCACTCTCGATTTTGTTCGGACTGAACAAACTAATATGTCTGAAAGTGAAATGCTTACTGCTGCTCTGATGGGCCTACTTTAGTCTGAGCCCAAAAACTTTAGGTCGCTGATATACACGACTATTTTTTTTCTAGCGTCTTCTATTCTGTTTATTTTATTCTACCAGAATGGCAAAGAAAGGACCTAACAGTAAGGCTGAAGCTGGTAATGCCAAGAAGGCTGCCGCCAAGGCCGAAAAGGATAACAAGAAGGCTTCCGCTGCCGAAGCTGCCGAAGCCGAAAAATGGGCTCAAGGTGCCAAGGGTAAGAACAACAAGAAGGAAGAAGCTGAGGCTAAGAAGGTATGTATAAACCAGGATGCTAATCAATGGAGTAAATCTTACTCATTGGGATGTGTAGGCCGCTGCTGCTGCTAAAAAGGCCGAGGCCGCTAAACTCTTGGTAAGATCTAGGTTATTTTTATACGAGTAGAACTTTAACGAGTATTACTGTTTATTAGGCCGAAGAGGAAAAGGAATTCAAAAAGAAGCCTACTTTGAAGGGTGTTGATGTAAGTGCATATTAGGGTTATAAAGCGTAACTAGTGTGCTAAGGATCAATGACAGAAAAAAGCTGCTCAAAAGTCTGCTAAGCATGAAGCCGCTGGACAAGCTAGACGTGTCATTCCCGAGTTCTCTGCTACAGGTATCGATGATGCTTTAGACCTTTTGTCTATCGACGATAGTTCAGTAAAGGCTAAAGATGTTGAAAAGCATCCTGAGCGTCGTTTCAAGGCTGCTTTGGCTGCTTTTGAAGAACGCGAATTACCCAGATTCAAGGCCGAGAATCCCGGTTTGCGTTTGAGTCAATTGAAGGATTTGATGTACAAGGCTTTCCAAAAGTCGCCCGACAATCCTTTTAACCAAGCCAACGTATTGGCTTACAATGCCACCCAAGAAGAGGCCAAGTTCATGAAAAGTAAGCATAAGTTGTACTGGTTTTTTTTTGACAAATTACGTGTTTTAACTGTTACTTTGAATAGCTAATAAGAACAAGAGTATCGAAGACCGCCTTCGTACCAACTAATATATTACATTATCGAGCACAAACGCATTCCAGTGCAAACTCCATATTATAGATACATAATATGGGTATACATATTCAATAAAGCAAAGTCTTGTTTTTACTATATATTATTCTTTTTCCCAGATAAAAACAAGGTGGTAATTACAAATGACTCTAAAGATGGAAAAGGTGATGGAGTATGTATACTTATGAAAACGATTATTGAACACGGGAAACCACTTCTCTAAAACCTTTGATTTTGGCGCATTCCTTCTTCAAGTTATCTGCGACATCAGTATCCCATAAACCAGCTGAAATCATTAAGCGAGAGTAACGAAGACACACTTCTTCTCTAAAGTAATCATAAAGCTTCTTGTTGTATTTACGCTAATAGAAGAAGATAATGAGTTCAAGGCTTTTTGCAAAAACTGAATGTCTAGTTACCTCTTTTGCTCTAGTGTCTTCTGGGTAATGGTGAGTTTGATGGATCAAAAAGTCATTTGGAAGTACCCAATAATCAATACCAGCCAGATAGATTTCATAAAGACAAGCAGCCTTATTAGCACCATAACCAATAAACCGTTCGTCGCACCAAGGTGTACCTTCTTTTTTATAAATGACGTAGGGTTCATAAGAATAATTGTAGTCGGTCACCTTGTAGTGTTTTGATGATTGATACCATTTTTTGTAATCTGTTGATGCGTGTCCTCTTGTCCAGCCCAAATGGAACATGTCAATCTTCTCAGTCACGACAATGTTCATTAATGCTTCTTTATCTTTTGGAAAGAGTCTCCAGTCTTCACCATCTTCTTCCAATATGTATTCAAATGCAGGCACAACAATAGCACCTCTTCCACTACGTAGCTTTTCCATCAATTCCTCATTCTTTCGTAATGACTCTCTAAAATCCGTACACAAATGGAAATCGACATCCAACATCATTAGATAGTCTGTTCTGGCAAAGAATTTGGCAACGTTTCTCCACATATTGAATTGACGATCAAACTTATCTACCACAAGGTGAATATCGACATATCTTCCCATATCTGGATTGTCATTGTACATGGCATGCAAGTCGTTTAAAATAACGTCTTTTGTGTGATCATCATTAACATGGATTGCAACTGAGATAGGGCCCTTGTAACGAGTGGCCAATCGACTTAAAACTGAGAATCGGTTATGCGTAACTAGAGTAGCGATAGTTACATCTTCTTGATCAAACTGTTCCGAAGCTTTGAAATAGTAAGGGATCACTTTACTTGGTCCCATGGAGTCTGAGAACACTTTGCTCAATACTAAATCTTCTGGAATCGATTGATTTTGTCCACCTATCCTTTCAAAATTAAATATATGTATATTTTTTTTTTTGGGGACTCTCATTGACATTCGATAACTACCTTCAGCGTTTGTCCATGCTACAATTTGTTGAGAATGATACTTTTGTTGAAGTTGATTCACACTCACAGAGGAGGATCTTTCTGAAAACGATTGACTATTCAGTAGTGATGATGAGGAAGAAGTCTGGAACCAGCCGAAACCAAGCAAATGAATAGTAGCATAAAATAAAGAGCCAGCCAAATAAATACTGAACAATATTTTAACCACTTTAGAAACCGTTAATGTTTCCTTTGTCATAGTCAAATATAAAAATAAAAAAAAAGGCACAGAAAAACGAAGAGAAAAGTCAAAACAAACTAAAACCTTTAAAGTGGTAATTAGGAGGGGCCTTATTTAAGAAAGGTTATTCTGTACGACATTAAAAACACTCAAAATACCCGAAGTTTGTATCACAGACTTGATTCGAAGAGCTGGTTCTGGCTTCTCGGTAAAAGTTTTTTTAATTGACTTGTACACCTAATAGACTACCGCTACCTTTTGGCATATGAATGCTCGATATGTCAAAACAAAAATACAACCGCTTCTTCCAGTCTAGCATTACTATTTTTTTTTTAAGAATGTATACTAATCCAAAAGCCTTTCTACCTGATCACTAAACTTTTTAAAAAAAAAGCCGAAAGATTCAATTAGACCTATGCTTAAAAAAAAAAAAAAATATGAAGAAGCTACTTAATCAACAAAAGAATTAGCGTAGATCTGAGATTTTTCAAATGAAATACTTCATTTCGCACAAGGATTTCTAATTTGATATGGTATTGAATCGAGATTGGTTGAAAGATCTATAGATGATTAGATCTGTTGGTATAAAATACGTAATTTAGGGTCAGTTATTAACAAAATAAAGTAATTTCATTGCATTACAGCTAATTGCTAATTTGAATAGATGCAGCTGTTCAATTTGAGTATAGAATACTCATGAGATGTTGAACAAAGATCGGTTGAGAGATCTATAGGCATAATGTGCGTAAAAACTAAATGATTTAATGCCAATCATTATGTATAGTCATTGTAATTCAACTAAATGAATATTGGGTAGATTTAATATCCCATTTTAAACCTGTGTCAGTCATTTGACGTCACATTAAACTAGAATCACTCAAGGATGGCAAAAAAGTCATGAGCCAATTTCTAAAAAAAATTCATATGGATGTACCGCAATGTAGTTTCATCATACTTGAAAATGTACAAACAAGTAAAAACCTAGAACTCAAATCAAGCGAGTTCAGCAACCAAGATAGGTAGTTGAGCGTATATACCAAAATTCTTCTATCGTGAAAATTTTGCGATTCTATTATGACTTCACCGTAACTCATCAAACAGAGAAAATTTAGTTACAAGCAAAACAAAAACTGATTCATAGTTTTTTACAGGGTAAGCCAAGTAATAGTTTATTATGAAGACAGTAGTTTACTTCTTGTTCATTAACTTCTTTGTATACTTAAAGAAAATCATTTTTCCATCATAAGACGTCAAATATTTCCTACCTTCATTAAAGACTTGTCCTAGTGTTTCTTCCAAGCTTTCCGCCAGTTGTGGACAGCAAGTGATGGTCAATTTTGTCAGTAATAGCAAATTAATCCATACGAAAGCGTTTCTACGATTCGTTTCCAGTACGGATCTGCTTTGCATATTTGAACCCAAGTTGACCAAATCCATATATTTCATTCGAATCATCTCTATCATGCGCCCCCTGTGTTCATCATCATATTTGCTAAAATCAGCCGACAAAACGGATTCCGCCGTTGATCTGTTCCATTTATCTTCAACAAGCGGCAGCGATAGCATAACAGCCAACATCAAGCAATTGATCGAGTCGAGGGTATTCTTTTCGTTATAAAGAGCAGCCATTGTATGGGCCAGTGGAAATAATTGAGGGCGTGTTGCTATCTTGTTGGCATCCAACAAGAACTTCAATAGCACATTAGATGAATTGTTTAGTTTGAACTGTAATTCTGCTATCATCTCGCCAATTTCTGGTTGTAAAGTACGACTTGTTTCCATCCTTTTCATCAATAAAAGAGCACCAGCTATTTTGTAATTGTTGGTGCAACTCAGGAACGAAAACATGGTACGAATCACGCTAATAAACAAGGGCTTTTCGCGCGTATCTCTACACATCCTATTGCCAAAATGACTGAATAAAGATAATAGCAGATTGGTGGCAGCATAAAGCGTATCTTTATCGAGAGGGGTTTCTTCGTTAAAAGTTTCTGTCCAATCAAGAGCAAACAAAGGTGTAGACATGACTGGATCTGCATTTTTGACAAGCTGGATCATCCATGAACTACAGACAGAGCGTGGCAAGGCCTTTGTGATAAGATAATGCAAGATGAGCATCCATACATATAGCTTGTCCTTTTCCAATAGAGTTAATCCAGTAGCATTACTCAATGAAAACATTGAGGATTTCATAGTAATTGATGAACCCGTCAATAGATCTAATGCTTGCTCAATGCCATAGAGTCGTATCACTCGGGTTAAGATTTGAGTTGTCTTACAGGAAGCAATAACAGATTCTAATATCCAAAAAAGAAAAAAAAATCAATGTCTTTTTAGTTTCAATACGAGCAGCCATTCCATACCATTTGATGTGAGTGAGGCTTTTGATTGATCAATACGCTGCAATAAAGACTTGATACGTTTCATTTGATCCTCCAAAGTGATTGCTTCCATTACATATTGCCATTCAACATCAACACAGAGAGAGAGGTTTTTCTCGCATTCTATATACTCTAGCTGAAATTGAGGGCTACCGGGGCCATAGATGTACAAACATAGTTCTAAATTCAAGGCGGCATAGAATTGATTTGTTGGATAATCTTGTCTAAAGGCTCGAACAAGGTTATAAGTATTTTGAAGCTTTTCAGGGAAAAGCGCTAAACCGTCATCGTGACGGATATGAAAGGTACTGAGATCAATGTCATAAGGTATCGATAAGAGAATAGCTGAAATTATGGAATCCAAAGACGGATCAAACTGTTGACCCTGAGCTTTACAAGCCAATAAATTGAATAAAGGGCTTTCGTACGATTGCTTTGTCATTTCAAACAACATGGGTAGGCCCTATTTGGTTTTACATCAATCAATATGTTGACATTTCATTGAGTGTGTTGTACTTACTGCTGGTAGAACAAACGTTTGGTTTCTTTGTTTACATTCCCAATCATCAGTAGATGCCTACAGATGAATAAGTGTCTATTAAATGAAACAAAAGACTCTTTTTTATGACAAACCTCATCTAATGATAGCACATTCATTGGCATCGTGTATCCATTTAGTGTCAGTAGACGAAAAGGTCTTGGTAAAGACCGATCTTCAATTGGATCAGCGTCCTTCTGGTTATTATTATCAAAAATCCGTACTGTAACAAGCTGTTCTATGTCCCGTATAACGCTAGATAAAGTTTCAAAATCTTCTGCACGTGTGGCATTGGAATCATTTAATCCAGCATATGGTGTTTCTCTGCGATTGCGAGGTATAGATTCAGACGGTGGTGGTACAATCTCTGGTGGTGGCGGTGGTGGTGGAGAAGGTGGAGGTGGTAATTCAGTGGGTGGTGGAGGTGGTGGAGGTGGAGGCGGTAAAGGATAGAATGGTGACGGTGTTATATCCATATGAGGCAGAGGATGGTAATAATTTGGCATGGGAGATCCAAAATGAGGCAATACGGGCAGTGGAGGTGGAATAGGGTTCATTTGCTGATAAAAAGATGGTGGTATCTGATGCTGGAACGGTTGTGGAGGTGGAGCATGCACGTAAGCCTCTCTTCTTCGTTTTGCAGGTGGAACATAGTTGGTGTATGACTTTCTCTTTGTCCCTGGCTCATGATTAGGTATTGCTGGTTGTTGATTCGGCGTTTTCTTTTCAGTTTCTTTTCGGTTTTTGCTTATAGAAAGCTTGACTTTAATACCCAATAATTTTAGTCTTTGTTCCTTTAGGTCTGCTTCTGCTTTTGCAGCCTGATCCTCCAGCTCTTTGACTTCCAAATCAATCGACTTGATTTTCTCTTTATCGGCTTTTACTGATGGATCATCTTCTATCAAGGCATCTTCTGTTATTGATGGCACATTACTCTTAAAAGTACTGGTATTATTTGAATCATCCTCTTCCGTATCACTATCACTATCAATTGTAATTATACTCGAACTAGGTACTGGTTTTGAAAATTTAGTTTTTGACAAAGATACTGCTGAATCATCCATTGATTGTATATTTAGCGCGTTTTCTTGAGCAGCTATTGCAGCTTGGCTGTTTTGAATAACCACCTTTTCTTCTAAAGTAGAATTTACGGCATTTGTTTTATTGGATTCGCCATTGGGTGTTTGTATTTCAACTACTGAACTCGATGTCTCTGGAGTTGGGCTATCAGTGAGTTGCCGGGAAACTTCGGTAGAAGTCGCTCCCATCCTTTGAGCTATTCTTTCCTGGATAGCTCGTTTTAAACTTTCTAGTTCTCTTAGCTTGTTAATATGGGATTGTCTGGCCTGTATGGTAGGTCTCGGGGAGGCAGAAGAAACCTGCATAATAGGTCTCGGAGAAGGAGAGGAAACTTCAGTAGTATCATTGAAGGGACCATACATAGTTTCAATCTCGGGATCAGTAACGTCGTCATCGCTTAGAAGGAATACGTATTGTTTATATTCTTCTTCCACCAAAGGCCTATTTAAGGTAAAAGGAGGGCGACTGTATCCATCAATACTATTACTATCGTCGCTCTCTATATCAATCATCCTCGCGCTTATGATATAACAATAAAAAGGACAAAAAAAATATATTATCGTACGGCCTTGGTTTTTTTTAACCAGATTCAACGGTCACATTAGGCACTCTTCGACTATTGTTCTTTTCAGCAAATTTGAGAATAGACCCGGGAAAAAATGAGAAAATTCAAAATTAGAACTAAGTTGATATAAAATGAGAAAAGCTCAAGAAAGACATACAATGTACAAAGGGCTGCTATAAATTTTCTTCTGTATCTAAACATCTGTCAAAAAAAAAGAAAAAAAAAAAAAACTCAAGAAATGCTTTATCCAGCCTTGACAGTCTTTCTGGGTAACACTTGAACATAACCCCGTAATTCTAAGAGTGAGAGCACCACCTGTGCCGAAATGTCTTCTCTTGACCTCACATTTGACTTTTTGGCCAGAATAGTTTGATCAGGTTAAGGAAAGGAGAATATGGTGGTAGATAAGTGCATTTATAACCTCTGTTTTCGATCAAATTTCTAATGGTTGCAGGTTTATGTATAGGCACATTATCCATTATGAGATAATGTCCTTTCATATCGTTTTTATCAATCACATCCATGACGTTATTTAAGTAAGGTAGTATCTTGTTCTAGCCTTAATTTCTGCAATTGTCTGCACAATCTTTGCATTAGCTCTTCTCCTCTTAATCCCAGTGGTAATTGTAATAGGTTTTTTCAAAGATATATTAATAATACCAGTACTTGAAATGACACCTAAGATGGCAATATAAGTACTTCTAGGCGCATATACAGCAGCCGTAGCTAGTTTCCCTTTTTTCGAGCAACCACGAGTACGTGATATATGTAGGTTGAACCCAGCTTCATCAAGAAAAACACAATTCTTCTCAAAATCTATTTCTTTGTCTGTTAGTCACTCAAGGATAAATTCCTTTCTTTTTTGAATTATCTCTGGCGAGTTTCTTGCAGTTGTTATGATCTCTAACTTCATAGACAATACACAGTTTTTTTTTTATGTGTCTGCATAATTCGGATTTGCTGGGAATTAAACTTAGAAAGGCCTTGTTCGGCCTTTCCCACATTTCAGTAATTGTAATGGTTGGATTTCATCTACAATACCAATCAAGAACACGATATGCTCTTCTTTAAGGTTAGAGACGGTACCTACTGTGGACGACCCTGCTTTTTCATTTTATTTCTGGGTTATTCTTAATTTTTTTCTTGCACTTTCTCAAATTTAGTAATCTGTTAAACTTGCGTTTCACGAATCTTTAAAAGCATCCCTAACGATTGAGGTCTATTAAAATTAATTTAATAGGCATAGTTGCGAGTTAATAGTCCTTTTTATGTTCTGCCGCAGCGGAACCTATTATTTTGGCAGGAAAAAATATTTTTTTTTTTTGACTTATTAGACCTGTCTAAATTTATTAAATTTAATAGATTGGAGGCAACTGATTAAGATAATAACCTGGAAAATAGATACAATGGATGACAGAAAATCGCTAATAGACTATTAACTTAATTGTTAATAGGTCCATTGGGGATACTCTTAGAAAGCAAAGATTACATAGTCTCTAAATTTATAATCCTGCAATCTTTTACAAAGACTCTTTATTTAGAAAAGGTTGTAACCTTGAGTCTGAACAACGATATAACTCTTTAGGGTTTTCCAGGTAGATAGACATTATTTCTCCAATAGTTTTCTTTTCTTTTCAATTAGGTTTGGAGTAGGTGCAGATCAAAGATAAACGCAATAATGAAAAAGCTTTTATTTTTAAATGCTTGGAATTTCTGTACAAACTAAATTTCTTCCATCTTTAAAAATATAATGCATTCAATTTATTCGCTTTAATCTAATTTCTTTTGTTGATAGATGTTCATAGATGAGCGTTTGTCTTAATTCATTGTCAAAAGTAATCAAAATGATAAATCGGTATATTAAAAATGTTAGGGTATATGTATACCGTCATATCCAGTGAGTCAATGAAAACTATAAGAGCACAACATTTCACCTTTTAAACAATGACAGCTACAGTCCTTGCTTAAAAAGCTCTCACCCGAAGATGGTATTGAGAATCATGATAGCCAGAAGCTATCATAGTAGCCATTCTCAATAGCACTGAAAAGTTCCATCTTCCCAAAAAGATGTACTCATCTTTTTGCAAACCTAAAAAGGAGTAAGCGAGTGTTCTGCTCTAGGGATACTATGGCACTGATATTCAGTGCCTAAAATGGTTATTACTCCTATAACAAATAGCAACGCAATTGTTGAGGGCAACAGGTTAATTCTTAGTTTCAATGGAACATTAATACAAAATACAATTACCTGTTAAACATTTGTATAAAAACTATGAGAACACAACATTTCACCTTTTAAACAATGACAGCTACAGTCCTTGCTTAAAAAGCTCTCACCCGAAGATGGTATTGAGAATCATGATAGCCAGAAGCTATCATAGTAGCCATTCTCAATAGCACTGAAAAGTTCCATCTTCCCAAAAAGATGTACTCATCTTTTTGCAAACCTAAAAAGGAGTAAGCGAGTGTTCTGCTCTAGGGATACTATGGCACTGATATTCAGTGCCTAAAATGGTTATTACTCCTATAACAAATAGCAACGCAATTGTTGAGGGCAACAGGTTAATTCTTAGTTTCAATGGAACATTAATACAAAATACAATTACCTGTTAAACATTTGTATAAAAACTATGAGAACACAACATTTCACCTTTTAAACAATGACAGCTACAGTCCTTGCTTAAAAAGCTCTCACCCGAAGATGGTATTGAGAATCATGATAGCCAGAAGCTATCATAGTAGCCATTCTCAATAGCACTGAAAAGTTCCATCTTCCCAAAAAGATGTACTCATCTTTTTGCAAACCTAAAAAGGAGTAAGCGAGTGTTCTGTTCTAGGAATCATATAAATGGCCAAGTTTATATCTTCAACTTTTCTAAACAGACTTTCAAAAAAAGACAAATGCGTTAACATCGAGAATTTTCAAGTCGAAATTTAAAGTTTACTCACTTTTTTAAATGATATTATAATATAGTGCAATGTAAGATATATTTTTTTGTAATACTGAATAATTTTAAAGCAAATTAGTTAACTTGATGATAATGTTTGGCTGATTCCATAATATAGCTGTTAAAAAAAGGAAGTTATTTTCAGTTGGAACGTGACTTTATCGTACAACATTATGTTTGTATGCATTAGTATATCCTTACCAGCTCCTACACTATCTATTTTATTGTTTCGCCATCGTGGTGGAGATGAATTGTCCTTCCATTCATGTAGACTTGGAGAGTATTTGTATAGTTGAAAATTATTTACGAACAAAAAATGGAGTACGAAAATTGTGACGCATCATCATTCGTTTCGGGTGTTCAATTTAATTGTCTAAGAAATAATATTTACGTCCATGCAAATACCTCCAGTTTTAAAAAGAAATGATCTGGAACGCAGTGTAATCAATATGACACCAAAAGCAAAGCCCAGATCCTTAAGTAGTGCAATGTGGGAAACTTTAGAAAATCCAAAAGTTTCAACTGAATTTCTTGAGGATTTTTCTTTAAATACTGAAGACAAAGCTATTGCAGGTTTTAAATTAGCATTCAAAAACATCAAACGACGAAAGAACTTTCAGAAAGTCAAACATCTTGTGAAAAATTATGAAAGTCTTGTAAAAGAGGTATATCTTGTATTTGCATAATTTTGCTTTGTACTAACTACAATTGTTTCCCGAATTCTAATAGTTTCTTTCTTCTAATGTTGCTAAATCCTTTTTTCAACAAAATGAAGTAGAAGAATCTATAATTGAAGAAGAGCAAGAAAGAAATAAATATCATTCAAATATCAAAAAAAGATACTATCAACAGCAGGTAAGAAGACACAGAACAGTGTAAAAATAGCGTATTGAAAATATCAATATCTTCTAGAATGAATATATCAGAAAAAGTAGAAGACGTGAAGTGGGTTGAGAATATATGTCGTAGTATAATGGTTTTGATTAACGGCATCATTGGATTGCTATAGGAAATTGATGATGACACGCCAGACGATATTGATGAACCTGAGCATTATGATGAGCGTGGGCCGGTAAATATTGTTTTTTTCTTTGATCTTGGGAAAGTGTAGCAATGATAACGATAATTCATAAATAATATAAAGAATGTAGACTCTAGTAATAATAGTGATAACGAGATTTTTCTTTACAATGGTGAACAGGAATCGGTAAACTACTCTTTATTATAGCTCCTTCCATTTGAATTAAACTAAACGGTTATAAAGGAGCCTATTTCTTTTATATCTGACAGCACCTTCAAGTCAGATTCGCCGGGCTATTTTGGAGATAACTTGAAAACAAAATTTTATGTACTGCATGCACACGAAATAGACATTTTGGGAGATCAAAACAAAAAAGAAACAAGATCTTATGACTGTTCCTCTTCTTTGGATGAGAGACTGTAGGTATTTCTTAAGACAATATAACTTTATGTTGATATTCTTGCATGATATAGGCGACTTTCATATATTACATACAATACTGAATTACCAGCTGAGTATGATTTGAATCCAGTATCGTTCAACAATGAAGAATTAAACATGATACAGCAATGGAAATTTGTACGGAACATATTCGTAGATTTAAACGATAGTAGCAAAAATATTAATATACTATCAAATAGAGTATTGTAAAAAATAGGCTATTCTATCCACCTGCCGCAACAACTCCAAGACAATTGTATTTATCTACGCTATTGGCCTTCACAACTCAAACTATATTACATCAAATGCGCAATGAAAAACATGAAACTAGAAATAACAGCCATCCAGAATTTGAGTTTACAGTACAAAGTGTCAGTATATTGATAATATATCTTTTCCCAGCTCAAGAGTCAATTTCTTTCAGATGGTCAGTAGTATATTTTTATTATTTTGTATTATTGCGATTAATATAGTAGTAATAGGAACAAATCATCATATACCAATTGTAAAAGCACAAAAAGAATGACAACTGATTTCATTATCTTAAACGAAGGAAGAGAGCTTGGTTGTGGAGAGATCAAACCTATTGGAACGCCTATTGCGCTTTTAGAAGAGGACCGTGCTCGACTTGCTGAGACTATGAAACGACAGCTTAATGTTCGAATCATGAAGGCTAAGTCGATAAAAGAATTTCAGACGTTTGGCTTTTTTATATATGGCTTTGAAATTGAATTATACGTTATGAGATTTGATGAAGAAAATGGATATCAGCTGTATTTGTCACAGAACATCACTTTACCAACAACATCAAGTTCCTATTCAAACATGGATATAACTCTTGGCTTACTTCTTGCTTTCAAAGTATAAAGCTCATACTTGTAATACTTTATCACGAGTTACTAATACTACTATTCCTCTTTATCATTAGAACTTAATTACATCGTCCTTATCAGATGACACCGATACCACAGAACCATATGTTTACAACAAATATGTCACACTGCTGAAGCCAACAGTTGCATTTGTTAACGAATAAATTGAATGCATTATATTTTTAAAGATGGAAGAAATTTAGTTTGTACAGAAATTCCAAGCATTTAAAAATAAAAGCTTTTTCATTATTGCGTTTATCTTTGATCTGCACCTACTCCAAACCTAATTGAAAAGAAAAGAAAACTATTGGAGAAATAATGTCTATCTACCTGGAAAACCCTAAAGAGTTATATCGTTGTTCAGACTCAAGGTTACAACCTTTTCTAAATAAAGAGTCTTTGTAAAAGATTGCAGGATTATAAATTTAGAGACTATGTAATCTTTGCTTTCTAAGAGTATCCCCAATGGACCTATTAACAATTAAGTTAATAGTCTATTAGCGATTTTCTGTCATCCATTGTATCTATTTTCCAGGTTATTATCTTAATCAGTTGCCTCCAATCTATTAAATTTAATAAATTTAGACAGGTCTAATAAGTCAAAAAAAAAAAATATTTTTTCCTGCCAAAATAATAGGTTCCGCTGCGGCAGAACATAAAAAGGACTATTAACTCGCAACTATGCCTATTAAATTAATTTTAATAGACCTCAATCGTTAGGGATGCTTTTAAAGATTCGTGAAACGCAAGTTTAACAGATTACTAAATTTGAGAAAGTGCAAGAAAAAAATTAAGAATAACCCAGAAATAAAATGAAAAAGCAGGGTCGTCCACAGTAGGTACCGTCTCTAACCTTAAAGAAGAGCATATCGTGTTCTTGATTGGTATTGTAGATGAAATCCAACCATTACAATTACTGAAATGTGGGAAAGGCCGAACAAGGCCTTTCTAAGTTTAATTCCCAGCAAATCCGAATTATGCAGACACATAAAAAAAAACTGTGTATTGTCTATGAAGTTAGAGATCATAACAACTGCAAGAAACTCGCCAGAGATAATTCAAAAAAGAAAGGAATTTATCCTTGAGTGACTAACAGACAAAGAAATAGATTTTGAGAAGAATTGTGTTTTTCTTGATGAAGCTGGGTTCAACCTACATATATCACGTACTCGTGGTTGCTCGAAAAAAGGGAAACTAGCTACGGCTGCTGTATATGCGCCTAGAAGTACTTATATTGCCATCTTAGGTGTCATTTCAAGTACTGGTATTATTAATATATCTTTGAAAAAACCTATTACAATTACCACTGGGATTAAGAGGAGAAGAGCTAATGCAAAGATTGTGCAGACAATTGCAGAAATTAAGGCTAGAACAAGATACTACCTTACTTAAATAACGTCATGGATGTGATTGATAAAAACGATATGAAAGGACATTATCTCATAATGGATAATGTGCCTATACATAAACCTGCAACCATTAGAAATTTGATCGAAAACAGAGGTTATAAATGCACTTATCTACCACCATATTCTCCTTTCCTTAACCTGATCAAACTATTCTGGCCAAAAAGTCAAATGTGAAGTCAAGAGAAGACATTTCGGCACAGGTGGTGCTCTCACTCTTAGAATTACGGGGTTATGTTCAAGTGTTACCCAGAAAGACTGTCAAGGCTGGATAAAGCATTTCTTGAGTTTTTTTTTTTTTCTTTTTTTTGACAGATGTTTAGATACAGAAGAAAATTTATAGCAGCCCTTTGTACATTGTATGTCTTTCTTGAGCTTTTCTCATTTTATATCAACTTAGTTCTAATTTTGAATTTTCTCATTTTTTCCCGGGTCTATTCTCAAATTTGCTGAAAAAGACAATACTTTAAACTCTTATATCAGGCGTTGAGAATCATTTTGTCTATCAATATCATCGCTCGTTTTCGCAATTTATACTGTAGAGCCTTTACCAAGGCATGGAAAGAGCGTAGCTTTTAGTTTAGTATAGTCTATTCCCTAAAGCCGCGGTGCCCAAGGATATGTCTGTTCAATTTCATGATAATAAAGAATATCCTGAATCAACAAATGTATATTATACGTGAAACGTAATCAGAGTTGAAATGAAGTATTTGGATTCAGTAGCTCATTTTGCAGATATGCTACTTAACTAATACAGCATTTAATCAAAGATTAATCGCAAAATCTCGCAATTAATGCAATTAATGCAATTTATGAGCTTCAAAAATAAATAAATTTGAGGTTCAGAGCTTGATATTCGAAGCTCAGGAAATTGAAATCACATCATACAAGGTACAAGGTACAATATTCACTTTCAGCATTTAAAATCTTGATATAGTTTATAGAGCATCGTACTCTCTTTCCGAAGATGTAGATTTCATGATAATGAAGAGGAAAATTTCTAGTTAGGCCGTAAAAACGTTGTAATGTCAGAATAGTATATAAAGCACCTATGCTCAATAAAAGACTTGCACTAAATCGCATTCTAAAGAGAGGGATAAACTTTCTTCTACATACTTTTCGTAACTTAAAGGTATACCTTTCTTTTCTCATCGAAATAGAACCAAATGTAAATTTTTAAGGATTTTTGTCGAAGGGGGTCTTCCATGTTCAATGACCACTAGCCAATGAAATTAGCTAATTCAGTTACTAGTAGCAATAGCAGCAAAATAGCATCGGGTATAGTCCCGGTCAAACATGTTATAGAAGCTACAGAAGTCATAGAAGCTAATGGAAGCTATAGATTCTTTTTGAATGACCACTACAAAGCATTTGCTATACTGACGATGGTCTACTATATATTAGTACTCATCCTTGGTGACGATATTAGCAATTCAAAGCATAAACCAATGTATTCGAGCTTTCTCTGAAATTACAATAAATGCATGCTTTTTTTTTTGGTTGCTTCTATTAGCCATATTAATGATTTTTTATTGGTTTTGTATAAATATCACTACAGACAGAATTGTTCTTGGCCGTAGTAGGAAATGAAAGGGTAAAAAGGGTAAATGATGAGTTTTTTTTTTACAATTTGGATTGTTCGCTAACAGCAACAATATCGTCGTAGAGCAAGTCAGGAAGGAAATCATCGTAACGTTCACCAGTGACATTAGTAGCGAAAGCCTTCTTGGCAGCATCATATTTAGTGTTGGCATATTTAGCACCGAGGTTGTTGCGGATCTTGTCAGTTTCTTCATCCAAGATTTGAGAGACGTAAGAACCGGTAACTACCTTACCCTTATCAGTGCGAACGTTGTGACGAACCCATTGGTAGAGTTGAGATCTAGAGATTTCATAGGTGGCCAAATCTTCCATCAAGTTGAAGATGGGGACACAGCCAACACCTCTTAACCAAGCTTCCATATAAGCCAAACCGATTTGAATGTTTTCGCGAATAGATTCTTCGGTGATGGTACCCTTGAAGTTGATATCAATCAAATCAGTAGCAGTGACATGAACATCATCACGACGGATATGAAGTTGATTAGCTTGGGGCATGTGTTCGTTGAAGATTTCAAGAGCAATCTTGACGAGATCGGGGTGAGCAACCCAGGTACCATCGTGACCAGCAGTAACTTCACGGAGCTTATCGTTGCGGACCTTGGTCATGGCAGCATTGTTGGCTTCAGGGTTGTTCTTGATGGGAATTTGAGCAGCCATACCACCCATAGCATGGACACCACGCTTATGACAGGTTTGGATCAACAAACGAACATAGGCATCCATGAAGGGAACAGTCATGGTGACAGAAGAACGTTGAGGCAAGACGAATTGAGGGTGGTTACGAAGCTTCTTGATGAAAGAGAAGATGTAATCCCAACGACCACAGTTCAAACCAGAGGAGTGATCACGAAGTTCATAGATGATTTCGTCCATCTCATAAGCAGCAAGAAGAGTTTCAATCAAGACGGTACCACGGATAGTACCACGAGGAATGTTGAGCATATCTTGAGCAACATTGAAGATATCGTTCCAAAGTCTATCATGCGTTAGTTATTACCAGATGCATTCCTTTTTAACTATATATTATACCTGGCTTCCAAGTGAGACTCCATCTTGGGCAAGTAGAAATAAGGACCCTTTCCACGCTTGATGAGTTCCTTGGCGTTATGGAAGAAGTAAAGACCAAAGTCAAAGATAGAAGCAGACATTGGCTCGCCATCAACCAATACATGGCTTTCCTTCATGTGCCATCCTCTATTTTTTTTTAAAAAAAAGTGTCAGCTCTTACTGAAACAACTGTAGTATTGTATTTTTTTTTTTTTTTTTTTTTTACCTAGGTCTATAATGATAGATTTGTCAGAACAAGTGTACATACGTTATCAGATTTATTAACTTACCTAACAAGAAGTGTAGCGATCTTTCCATCCTTGCGGAGAGCATATTTCTTGCCGTTAGGGTTGGTGAACTCGATAGTCTCGCGAACAGCATCGCGCATGTTGACTTGACCGCTGATGACATTGGTCCAAGTAGGTGAAGTGGAATCTATCCATGAATACAGTTTAGCTTTTTATGCAGACGGGTTACACCCTTTTTTTTTCTCTCTCTCTCTCTTACCTTCGAAATCAGCCATGAAAGTATAAGCACCAGAGTTCAAGGCATTGATAACCATCTTACGGTCAACAGGACCAGTGATTTCAACACGACGATCTTGGAGACCAGGAGCAGGAGGAGCAGCGCGCCAGTTGGGATCATTACGAATGAAAGCAGTCTCGGGCAAGAAATCGGGAAGAACGCCACGATCAAGAGCTTGTTGACGAAGAACACGCTTTTGCAATAAAGTCTTGCGAGTGGGGTTGAAGATACGTTGAAGGGTTGCAACGAATTGTAAGGCTTGAGGAGAGAGGATCTCTGCTTCAGAAGCGGTGACAGGTGCTAATACAGCGACACCGGGAACATTGGATCTAATAAGCTTTGCGGTTTGAGACAAGACAGACATTTTGGTTAAAGAAGAGGAGATTTTAAAAAAGGGAATTTATATACAAAGGCTATTTATACGTGGTTAAAGATGTTTAATAGCTTGAATGCTATCTATGAAGGTGACTGTCCTTCCACTGAGTCAAGTAATACACCTTTTTTTTAGTGGTTTCACATGCTAGTTGGATCATATTCACATGGACCTTTGGTAAAAAAGCGGAAGCGCATACTAGGGATACGGTTATATCCTGCTTTGGTTCTTTATGTTAATTTCCTGTCCATTATTCTATACAAACAATTACAAAAGATACAATCAAAACTGGATTTTAAATTCCATTTATCATCTTTGTACACCAATAACAATCGATTTATACCGATATCTTCCATGACGTACAGTATAAAATAAGAGGGTATAACGGAAATCAATTGAATCTCCGGAAGAAGTATTTGGGAATAATCCGGCTAAAGAAATTGGAGAGAGATAGAGGAGGAGCATTACTGATGACCAATACTAATACCACGCATGAAAATATAAAATAATAATAATAAAAAATCGAGTCTCTGGTTTAACTGTAAGCTGATCATTGCATATACACAGTAAACATCACATTGTACTCTCTCATGCTTCAGGTTCAAATCAAGCAAAAATAAAAAAGAAACAGTTTTGCTTCGCAGCGTACTTTTTTTTTTTTTTTTTTACCCACGAAAAAAGCATTTAAGTTTTTACTTGCCCTTTATTCATAAAAGGATGGGCCATGAAAAAAAGCGGGGTAATCATCATCTGCTACCACGTTACGCAATGTTGGTAGTACGGTTGGTAATCTTATCCATTCTACATTCCTTGGTTGACACCTGTTTTCGCGTTTATGCATCATGACATGGTTTAATTACTTTAAAGGTACTTAGATTCGATCAAGGTGCAGTTCGAATCTTAACGCCGTCTGATTGGTGCTGCGTTGAATAGACTATCAATTGAAATAATAGAGCGACTCTCTCGATATTGAGAGATATCACCAAGCCACGAAAATTTCTAGACTGTTTTGTGACTGTTTTGTGTTTTTACAAATGGGGCTTAGCGGTTGCATAAATTGACATTTCTCGAGAAAAAGTTTGATGATTAGGCTTCTTTAGCTTACTATTCAAGGTTTGTATTGTATGTATACTGGTAGTTAGATGACTCTGTGAAGTTATATTATATAAAATGTTTATTTTCACATCAACGTTGCCCGAGACTTTTTTTTTCTTGTGTATGTTTTCGATTGTTTGGTCCTTTTACGCAAGTTCATTCGCATTAAACACGTCATTGCTCTCTCTATAGCTCTGAGGTGTGCCGCTTATGTAGCGCTTGCAATATTAAGAGCTCTTTTGAGTTCTGACAATCGTTTGAGGACTAGTGTTTTTTCCGTAATGCTAGACTATAGGTTGATTGTCAAAATGCTTCTAATTTGTACATATCATTATGTTACATATTATTATTTATTAAAGGAAATGAAAAATTGTTTATTGTTAAACTTTGGTAAACATCAACTCTGGCAAAAGTCGTAGGGTGGGCCAAGATGTCGCAAAATACCCTTGAATACCTAATTAAATTTACCAGAAACGCGAATATGATGATGCGCTGGCAAGTAAGGTTATAAGCCCAAGAACAGCTGATAGGTCACCATCAGTGTCATCAAATAGAAATGGACACCTAAAAAACAATGACTTATCTAATAGGTGGGTCGCGCTTCCTCTGGCTCCTAGCCTTACTTCACTTGCGTGATTTGGTCAACGCTAGGCTAAATACGACGAATAAAATGCAAACATATGCTTTGAATTATACGAAACAAAGTTGAATTATAAAGCAAAAGTCAAAAGGCGACACAAACGTGCGCCACTACAACTACTGCTATAGATATTCTTGATCTTTATTTTTTGTCTCTCGGAAAATTTGCCAAAGCATTTTGATCGCATAGCTCATACAAGATTATTGATACTTAAAGAATCTTTTTTTAAAGAAATTATGTTGGATTTGATGCCAAATCTTGTAGTGAAAGTATCATTTGATAAGTCTGTCAATTCAGAATTATCCTTGATGAATGCAATCATAATTCGGATATTTTATATTTTAAAAACTGTACAAAAACCATACATGCATATCCCTTAATATGACATACCTATCTTATTAATAGACTATACATCAAAAACGTTGTTTGTACACTCCACAAAAAAAGGTAAGTTCGGAAATTTAGCTTGGGGCAACGCGGATTTTTTTTAAAAAAAATCGGCTCATTTCTGACATCTCGATCAATTACAATTGAAAGTCGCATATGATGATGCCTGAAATATGCTTATGATCCACTATTACATCTATGAGTATTTTTAACTGCTTAAAATATTATAAGTAAATTACTTTATATATATATATAAATATAAATGGTAGAAATTATATACATTCTAGCAAAGTAGATCGAATTATCTGTAAATCTTTCAACTAGTCATAGTCAATGCTATACCTGACAATTAGTGGATACTCACAAAAAGCTGCTTCTGTGATTAGAACTTTTGTTTAACTAAAAAAAGAATTAATATTATGGCTTCAGCCTAAGATGAAGTGTAAATCGTGGTATTTCTTATGGCATGTCATATCCAATTCTCGAATAGGAGTGTGTTTGCTCCAGCGTCGCATCATTTGATTTTTCAAATGTAAATGGGGTTATTGCTATTAATACTCATTGTTGTTTTTCATTGGCTCTTTTACATACTGATTTATGCTAGCGAATGCTTTTTTCGTCCATTAAACAATGATATGCGCTTTAGGACGAGCCTAGGGACGAAAACAGATGAACAAATTATGGTGCGGCGTAGTAGATACTATAGATCCAAAAATATCATATAAAAGTACCGTTATTGCCCACTAAACATCTAGTAGCTAATACGCTTAATATTTCTAATACAGCCCCTATTATCTTAAAGCAACAAATAAACACCCGGATATACTTTAAACTATAAAAGATAGAGTTCATTTATAAACTTTGCTTCTAAAATGTGTTTAATGTCTTCAATAAGCAATGTAAAAGTAGACCTACCACAACTAGGAAGCTTCTATCGATTTTAATTGGTCAGGGAAGATTTAGTAAGTAGTTTCTGAAACTCGCTCAGAAAATTTGCAAAAAACCTTTAACTACATATTTCGCGGCAAACAACAGTCGATATCCAAAGTATACATTGACAAACGTTATGAAACTTTAAATGGTACACTTAATAATGTAAACATCATATGATAAGCTCCTTAACTCAAAGAGTTGCCTGTCGTAAAAACTAAACCTTTACTCCTTTTATAAATCCATGAATGATAATTCAAATATGCTCTGTTTTCAAAGTAGTATACAAAAATATATTTGCTTATCATAGGAGTATGTCAGACTTACTGCACTTGAACCATGCTTCTATAGAATTGGCTTTGAGGGAGCATAAGAAAATTGAGTCAAAGAGATCGTCTTTTTGAATTTCTCAAAAATTAGGCATTTTTAACCTCCCATGTTCAGAATAAACTAGTACACATATTAGAACATTGATTTCACTGCATTACAATAATTATACTGTGTATCCTTGACTGGCTGTAAATTACATACATTTCACATACATTATGCCCATAGATCTATATAACTTTTGACTGACCCTGGTATAAGACTCTGCATCTGGCAAATATTTCATACACAGAATAAACAGCTGTAACTAACAGAGGCTGTATTTAATTGCAGTATAATCAATACGTTTTAATTTGATGGTATAATTGACTATAGATTGTAACATATTTTATATGAGCAAACCTAAAGATTTGTAGATCTCCCAGCTAATCTCGGTCTCATGTCACATATTAGTAATATGTGTTCAGAATAAGCTATTTGAATCTAGAAAAAACAGAGATATACTCTAATCCTTTCATTGCTTGATGCATTTATATAACTTATGAATTTCATTGGCACAATGGTTATTTTCTAGTAATTTGTTGTCTTTGCCTTCCAATAATATGGTTGCACAAATTACAAGGTTCCTACTTTTAGATTTACACTGTCCATCTATTATTTGTTGACTCGTTAGTAGGAATCGAATATTTAGAAAGTACAAGTGGTTGTAAATGCTTCTAGTTGTTGGTTTTTGGTCGTAAAAAAAAGCCCGTGCACATTTATAACCTACCCACTTGCGAAAATCGCGTCAATAAAGTGGGATATTGCGTTTATACCTTTAAATGGATCTTCAATAAATGTGTTTTTCTTATTAGCTACACTTTAAGAACAAGAATAACACCTGAGCAAGTTATTCAATATAATCGCGTAAATAGAACGATGTGCCCTGAATGAAACAAAGACTGGCTAAACGTTGATTTTCTTTCTTTTTCTCTTTCTGTTACACATCCGTATCGGACGGACGGTGGTCCCAGAATATCAGATTAAAAAGAGATGGAATGGGGAGATAAGCGAAATTTTTCCGTGCTATTTCGGTAATTGAAACGGGTGCATTTTTCTTGTTTGATCTCTGGTTTCCTTTAACGGTCCTTGAATGCAAAATGATAGAGACATAAAATCAAATTCAGTTTTAAATCAGTGTTCTTCTCTTGATTTCAAAAATAAAAACTCATTGGATGTATCGCTAGATCGATAGTACGTTTATTGAAATCAAAAACAAGATTCGATAGAATTTAAGTTAATGACACAAACTTCAAATCACATCTAGTTTTGGCTGAGTATATTTGTTTGATTTAATCGCGTGAATCTTCTACAATTCCGTGATCGTAGCAGCCAATAATTGGATAGCCGGTTATTAAAAGCACATGTGGCGTCATCATATTTGAAAAATGTTAATTAAAAACGAAAAAGCTGAAGAAACCCTAGACTTTTTTCTTCTTTTTTTTGTCTGAAATACTATTTCATCATGGCTGATATTACCCTTCGCCAAGTTGGTGCCCTCAACTCTCTCGACTATAAGCTCTATTTTGGTAAGATCCCATTGATTTTGAATTTTGGGCCTATAAAATATAAAGGATCTGCTGTATTTATTCATATCAATTTTTAGAGAAGAACGGTGCTCCCGTCTCTCCTTTCCATGATATCCCTCTCTTTGCTAACGCTGAGAAGACCATTTTGAACATGGTTGTTGAGATCCCTCGTTGGACTAACGCCAAGCTCGAGGTAAAATATATATATATACATGATTTGACGCGTGTTTTCAGGTTCTAATCACTGCCAACTGTATAGATCTGTAAGGAAATCGCCATGAACCCTATTGTTCAAGATACCAAGAAGGGTAAGCTTAGATTCGTCCGCAACTGTTTCCCTCACAAGGGTTATATCTGGAACTATGGTGCCTTCCCTCAAGTAAATATACGAGAAATGGTATAGAAACTTGTATGGAACTAACTTATCTCATTAGACTTGGGAAGATCCTAACCATTCCCACCCTGAAACCAAGGCTCGTGGTGATAACGATCCTATTGACGTTATCGAAATTGGTGAGCAAGTTGCTTATCCCGGTCAAATCAAGCAAGTCAAGATTCTCGGTGTTATGGCTCTTTTGGATGAAGGTGAAACTGATTGGAAGGTCATTGTTATTGATGTCAATGATCCTTTGGCTTCCAAGTTGAACGGTAAACTTATATAGGAGTGGAAAGGAAAACAAGTTGCGGGAGGCCTAACTGATTACTAATAGATATTGAGGATGTTGAGAAGCACCTTCCTGGTCTCGTTCGTGCCACTAATGAATGGTTCCGTATCTACAAGATTCCCGATGGAAAGCCTGAGAATGTCTTCGCTTTCAGCGGTGAGGCCAAGAACAAGAAGTACGCTACTGACGTTGTCCTTGAATGTCACGAAGCCTGGAAGGGTCTTATCTCTGGTGCTTCTGATAAGAAGGATATTGAGACGTAAGTTATATAATATTTGAACTGTAGAAAAAGAGTAGTTTTTGATATTGTTTTAGTGTCAATGTTACTGTTGAAGATTCCCCTTACTATACTGCCTCAGTTGATGTACCTGCTGTAAGTAATCTTGTATGATCCAATGAACTCTCTTATATTAACCCATCTTATTAGGCTTCTCCTCAACCCGATGCTCCTATTGATGCCTCTGTTGACAAGTGGTTCTTCATTTCTGGTCACAACTTGTAAATTCTATACACTTTCTTTTTTTTTAATTATTCTGCAATAAAGCATATATACATTAGGCAAACTACTGATCGCTTGTCTTGACAGTATTTGACACATATATCACAAGGATTACACAACGCATTGGTCTGACTGTTTAGGCAAATTAGCCTATTCAAGGTCGATTGTGCTCCTTTTAGACTTGTTTTCGCATCGGCCATCATGTCTTGCCAACTGACTCCTTCTAACTTTTTATTGTTCATGCTAATTCTCGAGAACTAATTGTTTAATAAATATGCATTCATTAAATACATGATTCATTCTTTGTTTCTCTTTCTTACCTTTTTCTTTCACTTTAAATCAAAATGGGTGTTTGTATGTCAGTAGATGATAAGGCCGAACGCGACAAGAGTCTTCGTATTGATCGTGAACTGGAAGAAGACCATAAGCAGTTGAAAAGAGAGTGTAAGATTCTATTATTAGGTAAAAATTGCTATTGGAGACGCGTATATCAGAGCCTAATGTTTTACTCTAGGAAGTGGTGAATCTGGCAAATCAACTATTGTGAAGCAAATGAAAATCATTCATCAAAATGGCTATTCCAAAGAAGAGCTGTTGAGCTGGAAGTTGACTATATTCAAAAACATTCTCGAGTCTATACAGGGAATCATTATAGCCTTCAAGAAATTTGATTATGAATTTGAAACATTTGATGATGAGGTGTGTTACCGAGCTTCGCACTTTTATAAGCCCATTAATACATAAAATACCAGATGTTGATAGTTTTTTTTTTTCTTGTAGAAATACAGCCAACGAATTTTGACTTATACGATTAATGATAGCACCAAGCCATTTAATACTGAAATTGCTGGACTGATCATCCAAGCCTGGAGCGATACTGCAGTATCGAGGTTCTTGGACGAACAAGCAGGAAAGTTCTATTTTATGGACTCGGCACCATAGTAGGTTCTACTTTATTGTTATGACTATAACTATGAACGCTAATAGCAACCTTAGTTTTTTGGATCAAATACAGAAAATCGCAATAGATAAAGATTACATACCAACCGTACAGGATGTGTTGTTCGCTCGTTCGAAAACAACAGGCATCACAGAGACAAGGTTTAAAGCTGGGAACCAGTTAAGCATCCAGTAAGTTTGAATAACAATCAACTCTATAAATACATTAACCACTATTCAAACGATAGCATGTTCGATGTAGGAGGACAAAGATCTGAAAGAAAAAAATGGATTCATTGTTTCGAGGCAGTGACAAGCATCATATTCTGTGTAGCTCTGAGCGAATATGATCAGGTACTGTTAGAAGAAGACCGCCAAAACAGAATGATTGAGAGCCTGGTTGTATTTGAATCTGTCATCAATAGCCGATGGTTCTTGCGTACTTCTATTGTCTTATTTCTTAACAAGATCGACTTGTTTAAAGCAAAGCTACCCAAAGTACCACTAAATCAATTCTTTCCCGATTATACGGGTGGAGATGATCCAGGAAAAGCCTCTAAATACATTCTATGGCGCTTCAATCAAATGAATCGTGCCAAACTGAACATATACCCACAGTAAGTGCCTTTTTCGTATCAAAAAGAAAAACCACTTGTGCTGAATTCTGACGCGTTATTACAGTTTAACTCAAGCCACGGATACATCTAATGTAAATATATTCAGTATTATAAAACAATTCACTAACACTTTTTGACCATTAGATTCGGCTTGTTTTTGCGGCTATTAAAGAAACAATTCTACAAAATGCCTTGAAAGACTCTGGCATACTATAACTATAGAACAAAGAATGTATAAAACTCCCTTTATTAAATTTAATTTTGACCAACTGCATATTTAAAGTCATACAATGCGAAATAGAAAAACCTCTTTATTTTTAGACAACAAGAATACCCAATACTTGTATAAAGGGCTCCTATCATTCCTGGTTTGGTTTAACGCGCTATTAGCCGAGTTATTAGACCGAATTGAGTCCTCCTATTTACTCTCGAAAATGTCAACTACCTCTCCACTTTCCCGATTAACAGGTCAATGTCATGATATTGTTCATAAGATGTGTTCCTAAAATTTGAGGGCACACCTGTATAATTTTTTATTGCATTTTTGTTCTTAGAACAAATCCAACTTTTAATGAACACAACTAAGAATATCAATAAATCAAATCATCTCAAGCCACTCGATAATACATTGGCATTTATAGTCTTTGGAGAATGACTCAAATCTGTAGAACATCTTGTTAAACGATTTGGTACGTATCTCTGTCTTTGTATTATTTAGGTATCGAGGACCACTTGGCCAATCCAGATTGATTCGTCAACACGTAATTATTACCAGTAGCCAATAAAAGTACATTATACAAAAACGATCCCATTCATTCAGTAACTCTCCCAATTCGTGGACTATACTTACAATGAGCAGCTAAATCTAGCAGAGCATTAATTTTATATCATTGTATTACTGCATTACATATACTGTTCAAATTTACAAAGTGATGTTCCCATGAAACAAATGCACAGAGCTTTTCATCTGGTGATAAAGTGCTCTTAGTAGTCATGCGGTTAGTATGGTCTGCTGGTAAATAATATCGATATGCACACCGAGATTGTGATAGTTATTAATGTTAGATTAATACGACTGCTTGATAGTATACAGAGCTCTTCACTTTACATTAATAATATCAATGAACCGAGGTAAGCTTTTAAATTTTAGTTGATATTCTCAAGCATAGTTTTTTTTTTGGTTAATTATACAGCCACTTTAGGAGTTGGTAATAAAGGTTTTTACGCTATACACGCTCTCTGAAATCTTGATAAAATTAAAAAAAAAAACACACATCCAAACCAATAATGATGGAATATATTACACTTGTATCTGGAATAACATATAAATCAAAAACAAGCTTTTTCTGAAGAACTAACTTGTATGGCAACACCGCAAGGGTACATAGTATTTTCACCAGATATTGATCAAACAAGAGATCCAGATGCTTCAAAATCGAAAACTTTATTTCCTGTACCATTTGACCAGTTTGAGCCCTGCCAAACAAAAGACGTGGCTAGCTTCTATTCTTCCTTTTTTCAGGAAAGGCAGGATGATGCGTCATACCATTACTTTCTATGTACCCACTGTACATCGTACCACCATACTACATACTAACTTTTAAAAAATCTCTTCTTAAATACAATTAAAGACATTAAAAGAAAAGAATGTGTTGGAAATTATTTTGGTCTTGCATTCTAAAATTACTGTTTTTTGCTTCGGTACCTTCTATTGTCTACAAATTCATAAAATTGAAATAAACATTGTTTGTGTTAAAGTTTATCAACGCGAAGAGAACACTATATGTAGTTAAAAGCTTTTCCTTGTGCTACTGATGTGTCCTCTTACTATTAGACAGACTCATGAAGATTTGATGGCTATATATCATAGTAGGGTGCCTTGGAAAAGTCAAAAGCAGTTTTTGCATTGTATATTACTTCAAAGAAAGCACTTGGATACTTGAATATTAAGTATGAATAACAATTTAAGACTGCAGATGGACAGCGACATTAAGTGCGGTACTGCTATTTCCTGTTATATTTCCATCAATGAATTTAGCTTGTTATCACCGGAAAAAATAATACCGATCCGTACCTAATGCTTTCAACAGCATCAAATGATACAAGAGATAAAAGGAACTCCAAAGCCAATGCATGCGGTTTTGAATCCCTTCAAATATAATTATCCATTTATATGAGGTGTATGATGGTCTTATGGGGGTGTGGTTATGATTGAATCAGAAGTTTCTGACCTCCTACAGTACAACGAAAAGCGTTTCCAAATATATTAGGTAAGAAAAAGGTGACTTGGGATCAGAGCACAGAAAACTAATAATGAATTAGTTCCAGGTCAAGGGTAAATGCGTTTTTTTTATATTAAATTCAATACGGCCTTTGCACCATTTGATATACAACACATTTATGTACAAGATATGTTAATCAACTTGATACTTGTTCAATAGTTTTATTACGCAAAAGTTAAAGTAGTGAATATTTTACTATTCTTCAATGCAATGGCTTAGGAATAGGTGAATTGAGACTTGTCTGACTCTACGTCTTTCTTTTCATTATCCTTAAAAATGTTTGAGGATTTCAATTGTATGAAAGTGCAAAGGAAAGTTTGACTGGTGAAATTTATAACAACTTGCTCAATAAACTTAATGCAATGAACTAGATTTGAGGTTTCAATAGATAAAATATCTCATTTTGAGCATGACATATCAGGCAGATGCTGCGGCTAACCTGAATCAGTTGAGAAATCTATGGAATATCTTCATCTAAATAAAAAAAAAATAAAAAGGTCAGATATTGTTTAAACTGCGTTGCCAAATCATAATTGCGTCAGATTAAACACGTCTTGAACAGACCGAGGGTTTGTCTTTAACCCCTTCTATGCTAACATACAGCAACAATTCTTTATCAAATTTGATGTATTGCCTTTCCGAAAAGCTGTTCATGATGACAGCAAGTTAAAATTGTCTACAATTGAAGTGAATAACTGTATCAATAGCCTAGAGAAGGTTTCAAACTAAAAACTAGGTAACTCTTTTTTTTTTCAAAATCACTGGGACGAGATCAAGATTTATAAGCTAGAAACCAGTCAAACAGGTCTATATAAGATTTTTTTTTTCGAGAACTTACTCTTTGCTTTACGTTATCTTTCTAATTTACCTCCATGGATACAAATCAGTGGGTGGTTAATTCCCATACTATACGTGAGGACCCACCTTGGTTAGGCATGTGTAAAAATGCCGAAGGTTGGGTAAGTTTTTTTATTTTATTTTTATTCTCATTTCAAGTCTTGCATAGATATAGTAGTATTAATAATATGACGTGATATAGGGTCCATTTTCCAACGAAAGAGTGCCCGATTTTACACCTTGTTTTGAAGACACGTAAGTCACTGAATAACCACACCTTATGTATTCCAATGCTAAATAAAATGTATATTAGCGTGGTTACGTTTGTACCCTATATGTTCGTTTTGATTGGAGGTATGGCTAGACTTTGGATACTATCAAAGAGAGAGTCTCTATCGAGCGATATGACCAAGAACTGGCTTTACTTTGCCAAGATGGTAACCTTTATACATGTATGTAAAAGAGTTTGGTTACTAATTGATGTAATATGTATAGACTACTATGTTATTGCTTGTGTTTGTGTCTGCATCAAGCTTCGCGCTCTATGTTTTGGATGCTGGTATGGATTGGATCGATAATGCTCAGATTTTGTCACAAGGCATTTCAGTTTTGGTTATGGTAAGCATATTAGGTCATCTTCCTTTAATCAAAGCTCTAATGTCAATTTACTAGCTATTTGTCAGCGGGCTGCACTATATAGAATACAAGCGCAACCGTGTTTCGTCCGCAGTATTGTTATTCTTCTGGTTATTCGTTGTCATGGTGGATGGAGCCAAATTACGTACCCGCGTGATGAATGATGAGCAGTATACTAACTCGACTCAATTTATCCTCTTTGCTACAAGCTATGGTTTGTCCATCATCATCTTTGCCCTTGAGAATTTGGAAAGACCTAAAAGCCAATATATTATGTTGGAGGATGATGAGGTATACTAGGCATTTGTAACACTAAAGGTATAATAACTAACGTTCAATTGAAGCATGATTCACCTGAAGAAAAGACAAATATCTTTGGTCGACTCATATTTAGCTGGATGACTCCTCTGATGAGATTGGGCTATCAAAAGCCTTTGACAATGGACGATCTATGGTATAAAGTTTGATTAATAATCGTCCTGAGATCCGTTTTCTAATGCCGCAAATTGAATAGGAACCTTAAATTAGACGACCAGTCTGCCGTAGTAGGCGCAAAGTTCCAACAGAACTGGCAAAATGAAATGAACAAGCCCAAGTAAGCTTCAGTCTATAGCTGTATTTGATAAAGGATTATTCACATTTGCAACTTTTGTAGGCCTTCTCTTTTGCGTGCTCTCATCAAAACTTTGGGCGGGCCATTTGCCTTGGCTGCAGTAAGTAGTTTTTTTTTTTGTGTTGTGGATGTAATAGTAAGCTGATCTGTGCTTTTTTTTTTAAAAAAAAAAAGTTCTTCAAATGTCTCCAAGATGTTTTGCAGTTTACACAACCTTTGCTCTTGAAGCTATTAATGGAATGGGTTGGTAGTTATAACTCTGATGAGCCTCAACCTGCTTATCGTGGTGTGTTGATTGCCGTTGCCATGTTCCTTACTGCTATCTGTCAAACCATGTTCCTTCACCAATACTTCCAACGTTGTTTCATGACTGGTATGCGTCTTCGTGCTGCTCTTGTTACTTCTATTTACCAAAAGACTCTTGTCTTGAGTAATGCTAGTCGTCAAAAATCCACAGTCGGCGAGGTAAAACCACATACATATATGCAATAATTGTTGATGAACTAATTTTATCTAATATACTATTACTTATAGATTGTGAATCACATGAGTGTTGATGCTCAAAGATTAATGGATTTGTGTACCTATTTTCATATTGGTAAGTCATATTAACATATTCCGGGTCACAAGCAACTGGTTGTACTCACCTTTACTCAGTATGGAGTGGCCCCTTCCAAATTATTATTGCCCTATGCTTCCTTTACAATACGATGGGTCCTAGTATTGGCGCCGGTGTGGGTATCCTTATCCTCGCTATTCCTTTAAACACCTATATTGCTCGTAAGATGCGTACTTACCAAAAGACTCAAATGGGTAACAAGGACGCAAGAGTTAAGCTGATGAATGAAATCTTGAACGGTATCCGTGTTATCAAGCTGTATGCTTGGGAAATGCCCTTCTTGGAAAAAGTAAGTCGTGTAATTAACCTTTTTGTTGACCTTTTTTTTTAATTGATTCTTTAAACAGATTAGTTTTATCCGTAATGATTTGGAACTGGCTACCTTGAAGAAGATTGGTATCATGTCTGCTGTACAAAACTTTACATTTACATCGATTCCTTTCTTGGTATCGCTCTCTACCTTTGCTGTCTATGTCTCTATTTCTGACCATCCTTTGACCAGTGACATTGCATTTGTAGCTATTGCTTTGTTTGGTCTTTTGCAGTTCCCTCTCACTGTCTTTCCCAATGTCATTACTTCCACGATTGAAGCCTCTGTTTCTCTTTATCGTATTGAGAGCTACCTTTCCTCTGAAGAGCTGGACCCTAATGCTGTTACACGTCAAGACTATAGAAATGATCCCAACTACAATGATGATACTCCCCTTGTCGAAATTAACCATGGTACATTCAAATGGGCAGTAGAAGATCCCAGTCCCGTCTTGAGTGATATCAATCTTCGCGTTAAAAAGGGCCAACTTACTGCAGTAGTAGGCCGTGTAGGCGCCGGTAAATCTTCTTTGATCAGTGCCTTACTTGGTGATACTGTTAAAATGAACGGTGAAGTTCTCTTGCGTGGTTCGGTCGCCTATGTGCCTCAACAGCCTTGGGTTATGAATGCTACATTACGTGATAATATCGTGTTTGGTCACAGATGGGATCCTCATTTTTATGACCGCGTTTTGGAAGCCTGTGCTTTGAAGAGCGATATCGCTATCTTGAATGGTGGTGATCAAACGGAAATTGGTGAACGTGGTATCAACTTGTCTGGTGGTCAAAAGGCCCGTGTTTCTCTTGCCAGAGCTATCTATGCTCGTGCCGATATCTATCTCTTGGATGATACATTGAGTGCCATTGATATGCATGTCGGTCGCCATATCTTTGATAACGTCATTGGTTCTGAAGGCATCTTGAAGAACAAGGCCCGTATCCTTGTTACTCATGGTATCTCTTATTTACCTCGCACTGATGAAATTGTTATGCTCCGTGAAGGCCAGATCGCCCTGAGCGGCTCATATGCTGATTTGATGGGCCAAAAGTCTGAATTGTATGCTCTTGTTACTGAATTTGGCAACCAACAAAGCAAATCTTCTGATGAAGATGAAGGCTCGAATGAAGGTACTATTGATGTTGGTGAGGAGGACGTTCTCCAGTCAGATACTGCTTCTATCGAGTTGATTCCTCGTGAAGAGGATGCTTCATTGAACCGCCGCCGCCAGCGTATGAACAGCGATGTCTCTATAATGAGTGCTAAAACACTCCGTCGTGCATCTCTTGTCTCTCTTGCCAAGAAGGGTAAAAGCGCTAAGACTGATGATGGTGATCGTTTAATTACTGTAGAAGAGAGTGCTAAAGGTAGTGTTACATGGGATGTTTACAAGCAATATGCCAAATCGTGTTCTCTCTATGGTGTAATTATTGTCCTCATCTTATTGGTCTTGTCTCAGTTGGCTTCTGTAGGAACCAACTTGTGGCTCAAATATTGGTCTTCCAAGAATCAAGACCATGGTGCTAATAACAGCGTTTGGTTCTACCTTGCTATCTATGCTCTTATTGGTTGGTCATCTACTATCTTTGCTATGATTCAGACTCTGGTGCTCTGGGTTTACTGTGCTATCCGTTCTGCCCGTGTACTACATGCTGAAATGTTGGAAACCATTATGCGTTCTCCTATGTCTTTCTTTGATACAACTCCTTTGGGTAGAATATTGAATCGATTCAGTAAAGACCAACATACTGTTGATGAAGTATTACCAAGAACTTTCAATGGTTACTTCCGTGTTCTCTTTTCTGTTATTTCTACCGTTTGTATCATTGCTTTCTCTACCCCACTTTTCATGGTGTTAGTTGTACCCCTTGGTGTTATTTACATTTACGTTCAACGCTATTATCTTGCTACTTCTCGTGAATTGAAGCGTTTGGATTCAGTAGGTAAAAGTCCTATTTATTCCCATTTCCAAGAAACAATCTCCGGTGTATCCACTATCCGTGCCTATGAACAACAAAAGCGTTTCATGTTCGAGAATGAAGGTAAATTGGATGACAACCAAAGAGCCTACTTCCCTTCCATCTCCTGTAACAGATGGCTTGCTGTTCGTCTCGAATTTTTGGGTTCTATTATTATTTTGGCTGCTGCCTTATTCGCAGTTCTTGGCGTTGTATATGGTTCTTCTACGATTGATGCTGGTCTAGTTGGTCTTTCTGTTTCTTATGCCTTAAGTGTAACCCAAGCCCTCAACTGGGTTATCCGCTCATACTGTGAAATTGAAACCAATGTCGTGTCTGTTGAACGTATCAAGGAATACATTGACTTGCCTACCGAAAAGTATAATGCTTCTAGAGGCGTTGATCCCCTTTGGCCTACCAAGGGTAAGATTGAGTTCCGTGACTACGCTACTCGTTATCGTCCTGGGTTGGATCTTGCCTTGCGCGATTTGTCTTTCACAGTGACGCCTAAGGAAAAGATTGGTATCATTGGTCGTACTGGTGCAGGAAAATCCTCGTTGAGTTTAAGTTTGTTCCGTATTGTCGAAGCTGCTAAAGGCTCCATCTATATCGATGGTGTTGATATTTCTAGCTTGCGCCTGTTTGACCTAAGATCACGCTTAACCATTATTCCCCAAGACCCTGTCTTATTTGCCGGTACTGTTAGAGAAAATCTGGATCCATTTGGTACTCATGATGATGCCGAACTTTGGCAAGCTTTGCAGCACTCCCATCTTCAAGAACATATTACAAAGATGGATGGCAAGTTGAATGCAGTTGTTTTGGAAGGTGGTGAGAACTTTTCTGTTGGTCAACGTCAGTTGATCTGTTTGGCCCGTGCTCTTCTTCGTCGCACAACTATTCTGGTTTTAGATGAAGCTACTGCTGCTGTAAGTTACATGTTGGCATGATATAAGCCCTTCATTATACTAATGTTTACTTAAATATTTTAGATTGACGTTGAAACTGATTCTATTATTCAAGAGACTATCCGTCGTCAATTCGCCAACTGTACTATCCTCACAATTGCTCACAGAATTAACACTGTTTTGGATTCAGATAGAATTCTTGTGTTGGATAAGGGCTCAATTGCTGAATTCGACTCTCCTGCCAATCTATTACAAAACGATCAATCTGTTTTCTATTCTATGGCTAAGGAAGCAGGCCTTGCTGAATAATATCTTTGGCTATCTCATTATTTATTAGACTCTTCGTAAATCCTGGTTCAACTTTTCATGTGCATCAATAATAAAAGAATAATTCTTGATGCCAAATAATCATTTATATTCAAATCAAATACATTTTTTTTAATCAATTCCTATTAAATATCACTTCTAATTAGTAATAGGACATTTTTAGAATAAACTATCGCATATACTAGAACCATTAATAGGCCGAAGCGTTTTGGATATGTTCTATAAAATGCATGCATTTCATGTGATCTCTAAATCTAAAAATCAATATTATTCTCAATCGATCTTGCTCACATGCATTCGATTAGTAGTTTGTGTACAGATTGAGATGTTGAATGTACAAGAATATTTAACCTAGGATCTATTTTGATATCTAGCTGAGCTCGTTGTCGTCTTGTGTCTTTGATATTGATCAGTACCCATAAACTATATTATCTAAATTCAACTTTAAATAAATTTACGTCTGCCGTGTTCCATTAGGCAATTTATTGAATCTATGCTATTAAGTGACTACAACTAATAAACTCTGTCCTCATACTTTACAAAAAAAAAAAAAGTCTGCTGGTTTATCTTTGGCAGCTTTTCTTCTGAAATTGGGTCATTTTCAACATCTCTGCATTTCTCAATCACTAGTTCCAGTTTAATGTCGCATTTGATTGCTAGTACAAGTTCATATTGAAGTATTTCATTCATTGTAATTCTTGTTCAGAATGAAACACAATGAACATAGTACATTTTCATACAACTTGGATCTGATAATCAATAGATCTCTCATTCTATCTTGGTTTAATGTCGCATCCAATGACTAATACATACTCAAAATGAGCTGACATACCTACTACAGCAATTATTAAACTGCAACAAAATTGATATATTATACTCATTAGCAGTTAATTTGTAAATGATTTATATTTCATAAAACTTGGGCATAATGTTCGATAGATCTCTCAACTCAGTTAATGTTGCACTTGATTAATAGCTCATGCTGAAAATAAGCTATAACATTTTTTAAAGTATTATTTAAGCTAAAATATGATTAGTATATTACACTCTTCAATAATTAACCTATAATCATATGCAATTCCTATGAATGATGTACCCTATGGATCTCTAGAGCAATTTCAATTTAATAACACATCTGATTCGTAGTACATGCTCAAAATAAGCTGTTGTATCTTGTAGGGCTTTTTAATTACTCGTTACTCTCTCCCTGTTTCTTGTGCTTTGTTGTTGATTTATAATCTTCAGCAGCAATATGGTCTGTGATATGTGTAGCCGGAATCAAGGGATCCGCGGAAAAACTGGCGGGCTTTTACAGGAAATTCAATAGAACGTGGATTTTCCCTTTGAAGCGCCGTATTACTGTATTCAGTAAGGTCTCATTGTTGATTCTGATACTCCGAAAATATGTAATGATCATCAGCTTTCCCTAGAAGCCAAAATGATCAAAAGCTACTTTACAGGTTACTTCAAGTGTAACGTTACGTTGTCCTGTCAATGAAAGAAGTTTGCTAATACGCAAGTAATACATACATTGTAAGCTCATTCTCTTCTGAATTCCATATGGAATAGTAAATGTTTTCCGCTTTACTCAAATTAATCTCGACACTTTGGCTTTGTGGCTCTAGGAGAAATGATGTATATCATGAATAGCGTTGATCTTTTATCCAGTTCCCAGCTGGGTTAAGAGTTCATAGTAACTTGTAAAACGTGCTACATGCCAGGTGTTAACATCGAAGTTTTAATATTGATTTAATGGCTATCTAAAAGACTTTTAGCACCTCGAAAAAAAAAACTGGAACCAACAGAGAAGTATTTAGAAAAACAGCATGAAATATACTTATAAAAGAGAGTTTTCTAAAGTAATTAAATCATTTTATACAATGCACACAAAGTAATATAATAGATGGTATCTCAAGTAATATAACACTGGGCACTAAGCATTTTTTGAATAAATGAAGATAGATGGTATCAATAGTATTAATAACTTGAGCTTGTCGGGCTGTACAGCAGCAAAAGAACCGAGAAGGTAGTACAGACAATATCAATGCACATAAAACTTTAAGATATGGCAGTTGTGCCATGTTTCATCAATTGAGAATGTATCTTTTAAAACTGTTTAGCTAAACATGGAAACGAAAATCTTGAATCATTTAGAAAATTTCTATTATAGTCATTGACAAGCTCACTTCCTTTTTTCCTAATAGTGCATCGTAAAACGTTGATATTGAGATTTAAAGATTATATAAAGTGCTACAACTATGAAACCAAGAAGACACTTCATTCTCCAGTCTAGGCTATTGTTCAACACATGTTTGATATAACACGAATCATACCTCCTGATTATCTTTTTCAAGTAACAGTAAAGGTGTTTATGGTATGGTACGACAAAGTAAGATTCTCAACAAGCCAGGCATTGGGTTCACCAGAAGCTACTAAAATGACTGCAGTTTATATTGCCGTAGGTTTACAGGTGCGAAAACTCCGCGTAATATGACCTGGTTGAAAATACACATTCCCTTAGTAGTTTTTACTCAGCCCTTACTCATCTTTGTCTGGAAGCTATAGTAAAACGTCTACTTGGATATAGTAAAACGTCTACTTGGAAACAGTTGAACCCATTGAGGCAGGGTTACGCGAAATTTGTAATGAATGTTGCAGGTATTATCGCGAAATTGAAGTAGGAGTCCCCCTTACTCTTCGTAGGCACGAATCATAACTTGATAATCGGAGATGTATTCTTCTTCATGGCTCTGGAACTGTCAATGCAACAAGGTTTAGGAACTTTTATTTCTAGAAGCTTTGCTGTTTCACCAGCTGCAAATATGTCTATCAAGGCTTGGAGCATTTGGGTTGAAAAGTGATGTGTTAGTATGCTTAAAGAGTAATTGGGATTTACAAGAATCAAGAGCCCTAGGCGCTGATTTTGACAAGCCATCCTTGAGAGATGAACTACTGGTTATGACGCGCTCATTTCCATAAAAAAAACAACTGCAATAAAAACTATTTAGTATAAAGATATTAGGCATTATGAATAGGACTAAGCTACCAAAATGCTAGCTTCATATTCATCCTTCTGAATTAATTTTATCTTGGATATAAGAAAATTTTAGCTTATTCAACTTCTTCTCTTTCTCTTTTGCTTAGCAAAAGCAAACTATTGAGAATTCATGAAATATTGAATCATTTGATGTTACATCACAGAGTAATAGAGCAAAATACTGACATTCGAAATGAATAGAACTAATTGGAAGAAAGAATGTTTATAGAACGAATCAAGAAGTATCAAGTTATCAAGCCTACAAGAAAACAGATAGCTGATATATAGCAGCTACATAACTCGAACTACCTTGTCGAAGCAGACACCAAAAATCACGCAGCATCTCTTAAGAGAAGCTATTGATAGCTAGCCTAGCCGGTCTTCCTACGAACAGCTCTTCAACCACTTCATTATTTCTTTTGATAGTTTCTTGAAGAAGACGTATCTGCAGCTGCAGAGCCTGTTCTATTTATAAGACAGGCTGGGTCTTTTTGCAACATGACCATCTGGATTATAGTCCCACAAAGAGAAACCCCATCATTTATCTCTACAGAAGCTCTTCTTTAACACTCTAGAATAATGGCATTATGGAGCTACCTGATGCTTGGTGGTAGGAAGGGATTTGATTTTTCATATTAAGAATGGATTCTCGATAAAAATGTGATTGAAAGAGCTGATATTTTCCACTTTGGAGCGTATCACAACTTTTGGTGGATTCGTTGGGGGGAGAAGCTCTAGAGTCCTTTTGATACTGATACATTAGTACTCTATGAATGTCATTATAACTAAGCTGCTGAGCATAGCGTTGTTTCTACTTGGCATGTTTTTGGCTATGAGAGCTTTGAGAGGTATTGTGCTTGATGTCATTTAGCTTCTATAGTTTCTCATCCTAGACCTTCTCAAACAGAGTTAAAAGTATCAGTTATTATCATCTGATTGAAGCTACTGTTGAACGTTGTACATTTAATGAGTAAGAACTACTTTTTTTCTAATGAGTTGGATAGAGCAGCGAAATTTTATACAGATATTTGAGACATAAGAAACCATTAGAAACAAATTATCCCATGTATGAGACAAACAGATGTGTAAAAACATGGGACTCCGTTATGTGTAAAAGGGAACTCTATTACAAACATGATGGTTCAGGTGTCACTGGTACATGATATGGTAAGGTTGTTTCTTTTGCTAGGCGCTTCTGTGGTGAATACTAGCAGAGTATTGCTATAACTAGTTCTTTTTTATTATTTTTACTTTTTTTATTTTTATTTTTTGCTCTAATGATATTAGTTTTGAAACCTTTTTCCAATCCATCTAATCCAGTGCAAGTTTGATGAGATACGCTGAACATCAAGGTACATATTTGTATATCAATAATAACCGGATCATTCTATGCACAAGCCTACTTCTTTTACTGGTGTGTGATATATTTCTATTTCTCAAACTGAATTGAGGATACTGCACCATATTCAAGTTTAGGATTGAGTTCAGTTTGATATATGGACATATTGGAATCAAGGAATCAACAAAGAATAGAACTTTTTGGCCCTGGAAAGATTAATATTATATCTACCATCTCCCCAGAAACGAATGTTGGTTAACCGGAAAGACCTTAATAAGCTATCCTGAGTTCAGCTTTTTTTCTCTTTCATCTATTTGATTCTAGCTCCTTTTGAATTGACTTGGATCTATACATCTATCTGACTAATGTTTTCTGTAGCTTAGTTAAGAGATGAATTATTTCTCATACACATATATATACACATTTATATTATGTCATAAAACTGCTGAATGTTCTTGGGATAAACGTATATCATTAGAAGCCAATTTAGTGCATGTATTACCCTTTCTTTGAATTGTAAAGGTGAAGAATTCGCTTTCATTTAGAAACTGTGGTTTACACGTGTATTTGTTTGAATATCAGTAAAGCAAAAAATGGATCAGCAATCTAAATGCCGGTTTAGGCGCAAAAAGATTCTTTTTCTTTTGCTATTAGAGACATTCAACTCTTGAATCACGCCAGAGATATCATACTTGTTTATGATCATTCAAAGCAACTTATCTATATTCTCGTAGTACACTAATTGTTTTAATAACAAACATATTCATATCTTGAAGAGCAGCTGTCTTGCGCCATCATAATACCAGTGCAACAAAAAGGCGAGATTATATTGACCCTGGGAACAGAACAGCCATAAACTCATTAGATAAAAGGCATTGGACGTGGATTACGGCACGCTTTGTTAATGGCAACTTTGTCTTGTACTCGATTTGATTCAATCAAAAGAATTGCAAATCAGTTTTGTTAGAAACAAAATCTACTATATTTGTAGCATGAAGATCGATCGAAACCATAAGATACTTTATTTTGTAGATGTTTCGAGATAAGGTAATGTATATACATGGCCAGCTTCATTCGATACTATGGCTCTGATGGTGGTGATGGCGTTATGGGTGGACTTGGCCTCGGAGGAGGTCTAGGGTTATTTGGTCTAGGTCTTCTATGTTCAACCTGAAGTGATGAATGTCCAATCATCGCTATGTCTTCAGGCGGCAACCTTTCGGTTGCTAAGCAGCAGCAGATCAGTAATGGCGTGAATACTTCTGTGAGTATCAGTGTTGATGAATTGTATTGCAGTATATGAATGTTAGTTGACTGTTTGATGTGTAGTCATAATGCAAATAAAAAATATTATATACAATGCTATTGCATTCATTAGAACACGATACTTTTTTAATAAGATGTCTAGTTTACCTTGCTTAAAGAATATAGCAAAGTGATTATCCTAAAGAGAAAAAGAAGCTGCTCACTTCAAGATTCTGTATTTAAATACAAAAAAATTGTTTTCTCAGCGTTTATTGCTATAGTATGACAATGAAAAGAGCCAATAACGATAATGTCAAACATACTTTATGTCATTCATTGATTGTCCTACGCATTATTCGACTTTACTCTATTTTTGTAAAGCCAATACATGGCGCACATACCCTAAAACCTGTATCAGGAACAGCTTTTAATCTTACGCTTGTCAACAACTATTCAGAAGAATCCAGGTTACGCTGTCCTGCTTAATCTTGATGCCTCTCTTGATTTAGAAATATTCTAGCAATTTGACAGTTAGCAATTCATAGCCTTTAAAGAAGCTCTTATCACACGTGTTCTCTTCATAAAGACCACTGACCATCCTATCGTATGATCAGCGGATTTTCCCTTGTAGTACATAGGCAATATCAAATCTTTTTTGCTTGCGAGCGGGAATAGAATCATCGTTAGTCTTAGGTGGTCATAGCTCTCTCCGTTCTTCCACCTCAGTACTAAGCAGCCTTGAATTGCCTGTGTTACTTTAAAGAACAGCTAACTTTCATTTCATCTATAATATTTCTGTTTCATCACTAGTCGCATTGCTATTACTGTCGCAGCAGCTTGTTTTATTTATGATCTTCAACCTATACCAAATATTCTATCACGACCAACAACTGCCGTCGTGATATAATTTATTAATCTAAATTGGATCCGGGGCGTAACTATGCCGTAAGAGTACGTCCAGCTGAGAGAAAAGCATCATTATCGCGTAGATTTCCATCTTTGGACCTCTTTAGTACTTGACTATCTTAATATATGACTATTAAAACAGTTGATTTGAAAGAGCACGTCTTTTTCTATATTTCACTCGGAAACCATCGATTCGTCCCGGTTCATTGCTGAACTAGAACGTTTTCGGCGATTCAAATGATACATCCAGGGGTATTTAAACACCGCCAAACGACATGTTTTAACCTCTAGCGTTTGTTTACGCAACCTACTATTATCAACTTCAGTAATTACGTAGATAATATGTATTTCTATACTCTGTTCGAATATTGCTGACATATACCTGTTTTCTGAAAAACTAGACATGGTTGTATACTGTCTTTAAGATAGCATTTTAAATACAGCACCAATAACTGATTAGAAATCATATATTAATTATAACTCTTGGCTATGTTGATGTATACTTATGAAACTTGTCTACATAACATACCGCATATGTTTCTAGTGGTTAACGGAGAAAAAACAGAATAGTCTTGATATTTTGTTGATATAAATGAAATGATGTAATTTATCAGTTCAAGATGGACAGCCAATGAAATCAACGGTCTTTAATCTAGAGTAGTATGGAATCACCATCTTCAGTTGATATTGCCCCTTCCAAACTTGAATCTTTATTTAAAACACGTTGTAATTAGCATAATAATATTTGCAACAACTTTTTAAGCTTATAATCACAATATTTTTTTTTTAAAAAAAATATGCTGGCCCTTTATAGTTTTCCCAAACTCATTGATTATGTAGTAATGCTCCAGTAAAGAGAATACTCACTTGGAATACAAAGTATTAGTACAATCAATTATAGTGTGTGAACATTTACATGGCTTAGGTTACATGAGCTGTATGGATTTCTTAGTAGTTGTGTAAGCAGCCTCATATAATATTGCTTTGTGCTGCTTAGTTCCCCCACCTATTTAATTTGCTGAGGCACTATAAAAACTTGAGTGTGCTGTTTCAGGATAATTACTTATGATAGAAAAGCACTACTAGGAACCTAAGTTTGTCTTTTGAAGCTTAGCAAGTTCTTGAACATGCAAAGCCTCTTTTTTTTCAAACACTGCTTTACATCCTTGTTTGTTTGATCGCAGACTTGAGCTTAGGAAATAACCGCTAATCAAGGTGCACCGTTTATTTTGACTTGAAATAGAAATCTTGCAGCAAATCAAAGATAATGTCGCGTGTTTTGAGTAATAAGTTACCAGCTCCAGTAACTCGAGCTGCTATCAAGATTTCCCAGAATATTCAATAGTGTCAAATGCTTGTTAAGATGCCTATAGATGGAGTTCAATGTATGCACTATGCGATTTGTCTTACATAGTGGTTGCAAAGGTGACTGGAATGGCATGATTTTCCCTTAAAGAGCACAAGGTAACACTACAAGATCAACATGGAATTTTGAGTCGGCATTTTTAAATTCGCCCTTCTACCTCCGGATTCTGTAAAAAAAACTACCGTTAAACTATTAGCCGTAGTAGTTTGTACACCAGTTTTTAAACTGCCTTGGATTTTTTTACATTTATGTTTTTCCCTTTTTATTTTTCACTTTTATTTTATTTTATTTTATTTTACACTTGAACCACTTTGATTCAAAACGAACGCGTAACCCTGGCACTGAGAATGGTTGGTAAATTGTCTCGAACTACATTTCTGAAATATGGGAACTTGAGCCGCCCTCAATGAACTCTAATTTCATGCTGGTAGATCATCAAAGTCCAGCAGAGAACATCTTTGAATATGCACCTGATCTCAAGTTTGAATGATTCGTGTGTTACCAATGTTCCTGAAGTTCAAATAACTGATATTAAGAGCGCGCTCCTTCTTTCTATCAATCTAGCAATAACAATGGCACATCAGACGTATATTTGGCCAGGAGTACTAGATAATTATTTGAGCAAAAGTTATATCTATGCGACTTGGCAGTATAACTACTATTGGTGTGTGCGATACGAATCGAAAGCATGCATGCACCGTTACTAAAACCTGAGAAACTGTGCATTCAGAGACAGCAAATCTATGGTCACCCCCTGTTTCACCACTGATGGTGCGACAGCACGCCAAGTTTTCCATCTAGTGCACAGAGATGGAAAGATTTGAAGATATTCTATTATATGGGTCTTGCTAGCGTGAACAGACTGCTATTAGAACAAAGGTATTCACTTTACATAAAAGGCGTTTAACGAAGATCAATCAAGTCCTTTGGATCTTCAAGTGCACCATGATAGTTACCGAGATGAAGTGGTAAATTTGCTAAGCAGATATATAGTCGCCATTACAAAATGAGACTTGGAGTTCCCTTTATTCAAGATTGAGGAATCTTTCAAGCCAAAGAAATAGGTGTCTTTATGTACTCATCAGTCCGGATTGGGGCTTATCAACACCCATTCAATTTATATTATTAAGGACATATCCTGTCCTTTACTGCCATAACAATATAATATCGATTCCTGTTAAGAGGCTGATTGGTCTAAAGTTCTTACATATATGATCATCAAAGATACTATTAAATATCCTTAATATGTGGATTATGTATCAAGGTTAAAAGGTATACGATTTATAACGTAATAGCGGAGGAAATAGAACACAATTTTCGATGGCGATGTTGGGCGTGGATTAACTTTTGCTCTTTAGAATGAAAACAAAGTAGGCTCAATTATGCTAAATCCTACTCTTCAATAAAGGCCCCGATAGACATGGTACTTTTTTCTGAGTAGACATGACTTTAAACCGGGATTGGCCGAGATCTATAGATCATTAATTGGGCATACAGTTTATAATTTATTGTTGACAAGCAAAGTATATTAATTATATTGCAGTCTAACAAACGCTCTGATACATGCAATAATTCATCTCGAGCACATATTATTTAACAAATACAACATTTGACTGAGATCGGTCAAAAGATGCATTGATCATTCGATCTAGTTTACCTAAAATATATGTAAGTTCCAGGTCATATACTTCAATGCAACATAGCCTTAATGATTCAGTCAAAAAATAGTCCTACTATATATATATATATATATATATGTATGTAGTTTACTATGAACATATACTAGTCATCAGACATACTATTAAATCTTGGATTGATCTAGATATATGATGTTCAAAATGGAAATTGTAAGGTATATTCTTTGGCCCAAAGTTTACAAATTTATATATAGAGAGCATTTCAAAGAAATGATCTATTAATAACATTGATTCACTATATTTAGAGGCATACAGATATGTTTCGCGCATAGTTTTATGAATATAAAATATCCGACTTGTGATTGCATTTATAGAAAAAAAAGCAAAGTAAAACTTTATGACATATCCTCTTTGAATTAACAATATTGTTTGATTACATTCGTTACATTAGATAGGCTATTTAATATTGCTCAAAAAGCATCAGTATTGATCCTACTTTGTAATGCATTATAAACTCAAAGTTTTGCGCAATTTTCTGAGTGAGGTTTAGAAAATATTTAAAAATCACCATTTGCCAATAAAAGCCGAGTTTACTTTTTCATTATTTTTGAATGGTATCAGACGGCATTTTGAAGGCATAGTTTATAATTTAACTCTGTTTCATACGGCCCTTAGTATATACTGGTATTTTTTTTAATACATTTAAACTAGTAGAGACAAGATTATTAGATGTAAGCGTGACTCGCCAGCCAGAGCAAGTGCGATCAAGTTACTAGATGCTTAACGAACTATATTAGCGCTTTTACCCCACCTTTTCGTTTCTATAAAACTTGAAGGTTTTTGCGAATGGTCGTTCGGCCGAGTTTAGATCATTGTGTCAAAATACATAGATACAATAATATTAATGTAAAGCAAGTGTAATAGAAGAAATTTTGCTATAAAGTTGATATAGACATAATAATAGAATGTGGCCCTTACGTGTCAGTTATATACATTGGTGGGCCCTGATAGTATAGTAAAACTATCGTTTGGTGATATGAATCCATAATGAGCAACGCTTCTTGCGTCTGCTATAGACGGTATTAAACCATAAGTCGACAATATGGATATCGATACAAGCGCAAATCCTGTTCAAAGGACAAAATGATGTCTTTCCAAGTCTGCAAGGCCCTTGTTGGCACTCAAAACATGCAAGTTATCTATTCGAAATTAATCGACAAAATGATATATAATCTTCCTTGCTGTTATAGCTCCAAAATACCAAGAGCCTCGAAGAGTTCATAGACTATCACGGGAACTGTCATATTGCAGTGTAAACCGTTTTTACTGCTTATGTTCTTGAAAAACAGTTAGTTACCGCGTCATTTGCACTAGAAATTAATCTCCTCCGCAAAATTTATCTTTGGACTCTATTTTTTTTTCCCTTATCTGTTATATATTTCCTCTTTCTTCCCCTATTCAACTCGAAAACTTCTTTTTTTTTTCTTCTATGGAGACGATGATGCAAAAGCCAGTATTTATAGAAAGAGACAATAGTAATTCAAGTCAGTCGAACACCACGACGGACGATGAGAACTCTTTAAAACCATCGTCTTACGAGTCCAGCTATTCTTCCAATTCTAACGAAAGCGATCCTGTAAAGTGTTATAACAAGTTAAAAAGACAGGGTTCAAGAAGCTCTCTTATACCAGAAGAAGGAACAACTACAGTGCAAACCAAAGCAGGTAATATTTTGCACTATAGCAAAAACTGAGATATCTGAAACCAGACGCATAATAGACTCAAGCACTTGGTTACAGCATAAAAAGCACTTTTTCATCTTGAGCAGTGCTGGTAAGCCAGTATGGACTAGGTAATAGCACAGAGGCTCCTTACATAAACTAAATGCTAAAACACTGCGTAGATACGGCGATGAATCCCGATTGTCTTCGCTTATGGGTGTTATTCAAGCAATCATTTCGTTCTTTCAAGACAGTGATGACACTATAAAGTAAGAAGGCAGTTTATAAAAAACTAGTAGTTAATCGTAATAATAGATCTATTAACGCTGGTCATCACAAGTTTGCCTTCCTATTAAAGGAACCTCTATACTTTGTAGCAGTCTCTAGAACAGGTGAATCAGATAGTCAGGTATGTGATCCGTTACATTTTCTGAAAAGACACTAATACATTGTATAGCTGAGGGATCAGCTGCTATATTTACATAATCAAATTTTAAGTGTATTAACAAGCGTACAATTGACAAGGATCTTTGAGCAAAGGGTTAATTTTGATCTGAGAAGATTACTAGGAGGTTTGATTCGGCTGCAATTAATGTTGGACGTATATACTGAACTGATTGGTTATAGGCACTGAAGTATTTCTGGATAGTTTAGCTACATTGTTCAACAATGATCACAGTTTCATGTTGAGTGGATTACAATGTTTGCGTCTTAGTAGAACAGTGAGGGACCAAGCCGGTGGTATATTAACAGACGGCAAAGTTAAGGTAAATAAAAAAGAGAGGGATAGTTGATTCATCAAAGATTTGAGAGTTGACTCATTTGCTGCTATAGAATCTGTTATATGCAATGGTAGTCGCTGATGGCAAATTGGTTACACTGTTACGACCAAGGAAACACAGTCTACATCCATCTGATCTACATCTACTATTCAATATGTTGACTGGATCTACTACATTTCATACAGCAGAATCCTGGACACCACTCTGTCTACCAAAGTTTAACTCGAGAGGGTTCTTACATGCATATATCTGTTATATAGAGAAGGGTGTCTCTATTGTAGTGATTAGTACAGACAAGAACAATTTTTTTGAAATTAGCGAGTGGAAAACGAGTATTATGGAGGCTATGCAAAAGAATGCAGTACTGTCCAGTATCAAAGAAGCGTCTGAGAAACTATACATGGTAGAGGATATCCAGATACCATCCTTACTACATTTCATGTATAAATCTAAAATACACGTTCAATTTACTACGCCGGGATTCAGTGGACCTTATACCAACGATGTAGATAGAAGAAGATTATATAGACTTTACCAACATGTATATGATAGAATGCACAATAGATCAAGGCCATTAAAGTTGTATTATGTGAATAGTGACAAAGAAATACTATTAGGATGGGTAATGGCGCATACATATATATTTATTTATTTATATATCTTTTATTAATACTTCCAATAGATAACCTCATCTTTTGAACTATATGTTGTATTTCCAGCAAACACACCCAAGCCATTGATTATATCAAGTTCTAATCAGTTATTAAGATGGATCAAAAAGAATGAAGAGAACCTTTTCATTTTGAATTCCCCAGTCTTTTAAAATCTCTCGTCGCCTTCTTCCTTTTCTCTCAAGTTCATAATCTCCAATTGACCTTTTCCTTTTGATTCGTTTTGTAATAAATCATTGATAGCTCGATATTTTCCAGGATCAACCAAAGCAATCTATTTTATGTTAGTTCAAGCTTTTATAACAAAAAGTAACATTTACCAGTTCGTATTCAGTTGAGCCAGAGTCTTCATCTTCAACAGAAGTAACCAAAGGTATAATTTTTTCGCGTAGCTTCTTTGTTTCATTTGATTGAGGCAAGGTCAATCTCAAACGCATTTGAGCTCGTTGAATAGGTAACAACTGCTTTTCTTGCAACTGTTTAATCACATCCAATGCCTGAGATTTGGTACTACGCTTAGGATTGACACTCAAATGAAGATCTTGCATAGCCTTTTCAATCATTGTAACAGTGTAAGGTCGCTTTGTTTGAGGATTGACACAGTTATCAGTAACAATATTGGCAATATCCTTCCAAATGGTTTCCAACTGATCTGTTCTTTCCTTTTCTGCCACTTGAAGTTCACCTTTTTTCAATATCTCTTGAATCACCTCGTCCACGTCTTCGGTTTTAAAGCACTTCTTTAAATCTTCTTTACTGGCTGCTTGACCTTTAGAAACATTGAAGAATACGTTGTGAATTTGCAATACCTCGTCTAAATCAGTTTCACTATAACATACAAGTCAGACAGCTACTAAAGCAATGATTTAAAACAAAACTTACACGTTGGATCGCCACTCCATGACTTTGTTTTTATAACAGGCTACTTCAAAACGTTTGCCACCTTTACGAAGACGAACAATCGACACATTGGTAAGTCTACAAGACAAATAAAATCATATGAGAACGACATTTCTTTAATAAGGTCTTCCATATTACTTTATTTGAGAATTGGGTTTTTTAATAACCATTATATGGAATTTTAACTTTGAGACTAGAAAGAGGTATTCTTTAGAAGCGAAACGAAAAAAAAAAAAATCTTGTACTAACCGTAGCTGTTCAGCAAACCTGACTTTCTAATCACCGCCATCAAATAGCATCACAAGGATTGATGTGCCGCAGCATTTTTAAGTTTGATCATCTTACTGTTTCACTTCCGTTAACCAATCATTTATTCTTTTTAAAAGGTTTATTTTTCTTAGATGTACCCCTTTTACTCCAAAATTTCATATTTTTGGTCGTCCCTTTTACACCCAAAAATTCATTTTTCCACGTATAAAGTATATGCTCATATGGTTTTCACATTTTTTCATATGAATAATTGAATATTTAATTGTGAAAACCAAATGCTAATAAACTTACTAGTAAACCAAAAATAAATAGAATTAGTGGTATAAAAGGTAGTGCGATATTATTTAATGATTTGATTCAAAAAATAAGCTTAGAATAACGATATTAAAACACATAGCACTTATCCACAGATCTTTAATATGTTGGAAATTGTATACGAGATCAATAAAGTCACTTTGATTTAAATTTTAATCTAACCACCAATCACAAATGCGCTATATTTGATACTCCACTTAGATGAGTAGGGTATAATGGATGCGAAAGCCAACTGAATTACTAATGACTAGGATCATTCTATTTGTACAGCCTTCTTTGCTGGCAATCTGGCCATTAGTAATTCAGTGACTGATACCAAACAATGAAAAGATCCATGTGACACGTATCTTTTAGCACGTAGACCGAAAAGCCCACGATAGACAGTAGCTTGCCGGCTGTTTTGCAGTAATAGAAAAAGACGCAAAAAAATCTTTTTTCTTCTAACGCTGGGTTATTATTTTTTTTGTCCAGTACCACTTTCACGACCTTTTAACTTTGTTTTTTTTACAAGTTGGACCTGTTTTCTTTTCAATTGTGTATTAATTAATACAGCAATCCTTTAACAGTCTAAAGCAAAAAAGACCGAAAATACCGCAGTCTTTTAACCGTTTCCAACCGAAAAGACTATAACCTCTTTTTTTCCTTTTCGCCAGTCAGTTAAATTATGCGTATACCAACTAATCTTGACGCCAATCACCATTAAAACAACTTTTGATTCCTTTTTGTATCATAACACCACTTATATATTAACAAATTCGCAACTTTTCGATAGATCACTAAAAAAAAGAAAAAGTTTAGACTGTACAAAAATCCTACACCACATACGCACCAAGCCAATACTTTTTTTTTGAGATAATAACCCAACAAACACATCTAATTCAATTATAATATTTCTTTTTCGATTGCACCATCACGAAAGAACAATAAAAGTCGCTATTAACTTACAACAGTAACAAGAAAAAACGCCAAAAATGCCATCTGGAAAGGTAAATCTTGCTTGATTTCAATAATGCTCTCATTACTGACCCATTTCTTGATTAAATAAAAGAATCTCGACCAGATTCTGACACCTACCTTTTGCTTTGGAGAGATTTCTCGAGATGAAATCAACGACGTACTAAACAATGCCGGTGTTTCATTAACACCTCCAACCAAGGTAAATATTGGACCTGTAATTTCTCGAGAAACACGTCATTAACTATATACAATCTAGACTCCTTTTGCTACTGGTATTCAGCAAAGAAAAAAACCCGTCGTTATCAATACCCCAATTGTTGAGCAACATCCAGTGCAAACTCAATCTCCAATCGTAACAGTAAAGCAAGAACACTCTACTAAAAAAGCTGAACCAATTCCCAAAGACCAACAGCAAGCAAAACAGGCAAATGCTCCAGCAAGCCTAAAGAAAGAGCCCAAGCCGCAGCCATCAACTCCTATCGCCGCAGCAACGCCAAAACAGCAAGTGCCAGTCGCCTTAACAACGGCCCAGCAAACAATTCCTGCCGCCGTTACCACCCCTAATGGTTCCAATGTAACTTCACCTAGTTCTTCGACTGTTGAACCACCTTCACCTCAACCCAAAGTCAAACCGCCTGTCTCTAGCTGGGCTGCTTTGGTAAAAAAAGATACTGTAAAGAAGCAAGCGCCTAGCGTACATGCTGCTCCTACTGCCAATGGTATCACAGTAAATGGAAAGCAGCATAATGCCAAACCTTCAAAGCCTGCATCTCCAACTCCGTCAGCAACACCTAAATTTACAGGTGTCGCAGGTAAGCCTTTATAGAGTAACTGGGTCTCTATTGATCCGTTATCTGACTTTTCTTGTAGATATTATCAGCAAATATGAGCCTATTTACAACGCGCCATTGATCCAACCTCGCGGACTAATCAATAATGTCAATACTTGTTTCATGAATGTAGTAAGTATCTATTGCAAAATTCCATATAATAGACATCACTGATAGAATGGCTTTAGATTCTTCAACCTTTATCTCATTGTGCACCTTTCTATAACCTTATCAAAACTATTAGTAACCAAGTAGTGCACAACATCAAGAGCAAAACCCCATTGTTGGATTCAATGTAATTATCTTGAAAAAAAAAAATAACGCATACAAGTGCTAACAAATTTGTTATAGTATTGAATTTATCAACGAATTTCCTTCTGAACGCTTAGAGAACATGGAACCTTATGGGGAACCATTTGTACCTGAATATGTGTATAACGCATTACGTGGCCAAAAGAAGTTTGATACACTTCGAGGTAGACAGGAGGATTCCGAAGAGTTTTTGTGCTATTTACTAGATGGTTTGCACGAGGAAATGACAGCTGTTCTTAAAGAACAACATGACAAAAAGGAAGCAGAAGCCATGGCTGCTGCTAAAGCTACTAGAGGAGAAGAATGGTTAGAAGTTGGAGCAAAAAACAAGACCAGTAATCTGCGTTCGGTAAGTTCGTTTGTAGTGGGATTAAATGAGGATACTAATGATAGAATAGAACGTCTTTGATGAGTCACCTATCTCAAAGATCTTTGGAGGTAAAGTAAGATCCGTTTTAAGCTGTCCTGGGGCCAAGGACTCTATCAATTTGGAACCCTATCAATCGCTTCCCTTGGATATTCAGCCCGACAACGTACATACCATTGAAGATGCTATTGCCAACATGACCATACCAGAGACCATGCACGATTATACATCACCCAAGGGCATTAAAGTTGATGCTACAAAGCAAGTATATTTGGAAGGATTACCGCCTGTTTTGATTCTACATATGAAGCGATTCGTCTTTGATAATGTAGGCGGCGTACAGAAATTGTCAAAGCGTGTAAACTATGGAGCTAAATTGACTATTGATCCTGAATGGATGGTACCAGCTATACGTCCAACGGAACCTATTACCTATAAACTGTTTGGCTGTGTATACCATCATGGTACATCTGCTGGTGGAGGACATTATACTTGTGATATCCGAAGACGTACTGGTGAATGGCTTCATATTGATGATACGACGATTACTTCCGTCTCTGAGCAGGATGTCTTGGTTACTGAGGAGAATACCCGCACATCCGAAAAGTTACATGCTGGCCAAACAGCTTATATTTTGTTTTATGTCAAGTCTTCTTCTTCATAAAGCCCCCCTTTTTTCCCCATATATACACACACACTATCACACACTCAATTACATATATAAACTTGTTTATTATTCTATAGTAAAATACACAAAAAAAAGTTATAACCTATTTTGTCTGGATGCATGATCGATTTACTGGGTAACTAAAATAGTGGCTTATTGTCCTGTGACCGTCAATCCCTTGAAATCATTGGTCAATTTGATCACATTTTGGATATCTTTTTCTTTTTCAGTTTTTCAACTAGATCTATTACATATAATTTCAAAACTAGAATAATGGGAGGAGTTCACAACATTAACAAGAGTAAGAATACCAGGAAGGAAACATATAAATCTTTTGACTAACATTTGATTACAGTCAAGGGCCCCTCAAAGGATCGTAAGCGTCGTATTACAAAGAGTATCAAAAAGTCCAACAACCCTACCAGACCTTCTGTTACCACCAAGAGAGTAGTTACAAAGAAGAAGCAAAAGCAAATTGAAAAGGCTCTTAGAAACGTAAGGACTATTAGTAAGAAGTAAATGCTGGAACTCGCGTACTGAACCGTTTATTTTAGGAAAAGAAGCTTTTAGCTTCAAAGGGCTTGATTGTTTATGAGGAAGACATGAAGGGTAAACAACTAGATAATGATGGCTGATATGAACCGAGATTAATCGAGTTTTGATATATAGATGTCGCTATTCCTTCTCCTGGTAGACAAAGAGTAATGGTTGCCTGTGTTCCTTCTGATGAAATTTTAGCTGCTGCTGCTGCTGGACCTGGCACCACGCTTGGTGGACCTCAATAAGAAGATATACGCATTATTATTAAAACATAGAATCAATCATTTTTGTAAATAGTTATTTGATTTACTACCACTACTACCTCACATCTGTTTCCACATATTAAATAAAAAAAAAGTTATTATTGCTTTTGAAAGATAGTACGGTGGGGATAAGTAGGTACATTCTGATTCACATTCACTATAAGTCTGTCCTTTTAATGGCAAGATGCTTTCACTAATAGACATCCAGATTCTGTGTAAGAAACCAAAAGCCATTATTTGAACAATTAGGGCGTATTCTGGGCTTTTTTTTTTTTTTTTTTTTTTGCTCAATTATGTTATTTTTCGCCTACAAGTCACTGATATCCGATCTAGGATGCGCTATAGTGATAAAAAAAATAGGTCCATAGGCCATCATCGATGATAATGAAGAGGTGCAGAATAGAGAATGTATAAAGCACTGCTATTATGGTCCGTAGAGCATCCTGTTACCAGTATCGAGCCTTAATTTAGTTGTAGAAATTTGCTTAAACCTGGTAAATTATGTACCATAAGCTTAAATATGACAAAAAAAAAGTGTATCATTATATTCTTTGCGCTAGCAGAAGTAAAGATGGATTAGAAACCTTACTTCCAAAGTGCAGCTAATACAGTTAAAGGCTGATGTACTATGTGGTTCTAATTATTATTAGCCGTCGGAGATCTGCTAATTGACAGAGGCACGTTTGAAGAAAAAATGCTTTGATTTCATTTCTTGTCACAAAAAATGATTGATACAGAAAATATACATTTATATGAACATAGTTTGAGTAAAATAAAACAGCACATTAGATAATATAAAGACTATATGGTATTTCATTTAATTCATTGGGATATCTTTGATAAGGTCCATTTTTAGGTATTTCAGGAATTCTGTAGTTAAAACATCTCTACATTTCTCAACCGATTCCCATTTAATATTATATCTGATAGCTAGTACGCATCTAGAATAAAGTGAAGCACTTATTAAAGCCATTACTAGACTTAAATACAATGAAAATACCACTTTTTAGGAATGTACTTCAAATTGCATGCACTTGAAGTAAACTGGATCAAATGATCAATAGATCTCTCAGTAGATCCTGGTCTGATATCGTATCTGATATGTAAAAGATGGTGAGAATATATATTTTACTTTAATATGACAAGTACGTCCTAAAGTCTTGGCTGGAAGTAAACAACATGTATTTCATGCATAAGTTAGTAAATCCATAATGTCCATATTAGATACACTACCTATATAATATTTAGATCGTTTAGACTTCTCAATCGTAGTCCAAAGTTCAGTAATGCCGAATTTGATTACTATAAGTCTTCCAAAATAAACTATTTAAATTAATATACAATAAAGTAATGATGGATAGTACAAGTTACATAAATATTTACACGAACAAGGTTTGTTGATGAATGCAACTTTTGACAAATTTTAGTAGAACGTCGCACCTGATTAGTATGTTATGTTCAGAATGAGCTGTTGGATATACTGTAGTCCTTATAATACTCATTGAGAATAAATTGAATAAAAATACTACGTATTTTCTATCATATAAGCAAGTATAATACACTTGGAAACCTCCACTGTGGATGTCTATATTTAAAATAGGCAATATGATCATCTCACATTCACCCGTTACAGAAGAACTATAACTCAAAGTACATTGCTATAGCGATGAAGACCATATAATAATTAAGTATTTTATCCATCATTTCATAACGTTACTTCTAAAAGCACTCTCTTCCAATTCAAAATTAAAATGCCGTATTCCATCGTGGATCAAAGCACGATGCTATTCTTATACACTATTGCAGCCATGAGACTAATGAAGTATCTGCATAAAGCAAGACTAATTTCTTACTTGTATACTTCACTATGTGCTTGATAATCACGTCACTTGTAGCAAGGCCTCATGGACCTTGAGTCGCATGTTTTCTGCAATAAAAAAACCTAGTTTCCACCAAGCAGTTTGTCATGAGGTATGTTCCAGGCGCTAACACAATGATGCATGCTAATACCGACAACAACCGTTGAATACAATGCAAAAGAGTCTTGGGAAATGCTGCTTTCTCTCTGTAGTGAATTGTTTACACATACAATGGTGCAGAAGGTTTTGACAGGTTTGACGCGTTATCCTACATTCCATACACGCTGGTTTGCAGATGAACCTCCTCCTTTGGGAATTATAGAATGAATTACCCTTCGAGAACAAATGCCATGTATTTGGATAGCTACAAATAACATGACATTGTAGTAATGCAACGAATATCAAAGGATAAGGTAAATTTTTGCTTTCTTTGCTAGCAGAAAAAGTACTATGATACACAGATCACTTTCTCAACCAATTAAAAACTAAACTAAGCCAAGTTACTCACATATATGAAGATCAGCCATGCAGAGTCCTGTAGCGTTATCTCATACCTTTTCCTTCTCCTTGTATCAATAAATATTTATGCGTAAAATAAAGGGTACATCTAGTTCTTTCTCTTTTCCATTTAAACGCTTGAAGAATATGGATCAAAAAGATCCAGAATCGTTCGTTTCAGTGTCAGAAGCTGTTACGAGTTACGAATCGATTGATCGTCCATCTTCTACCAGCACGCAACAAGAAAAATTCCAAGAAATAGAAAAGAGATTAGTACGAAAGATTGATCTACGGTAATATGCTGTGTTTTTTTTTATATTTGACCAAGAAATGCTAATCTTGATAAATTAATTACAGTTTGATTCCTTGGTTATCTATACTTTATTTATTGCTAAGTTTAGATAGAAACAATATTGGTAACGCTCGTCTTGGAACATTGGAGAAGGATTTAAATCTTGTTGGAAACGATTATTACACCGCGTTACTTATATTTTTTGCTGGTAAATCAAGAAAGAAAAAAGAATCGCGTTATAGCTGACTTTGTTAAATTAGGCTATGTTTTATTTCACATTCCATCCAACTTATTGGTAAAACGTCTTAAACCATCACGATATATATCCACCACGATGATTCTTTGGGGTGTTTGTTCACTATGGTAAAAAAAAAAAAAAAAAAAAATAATAAGCAGATGATCATTTCATATATGCATACTGAACACAATATATTAGCCAAGCGTTCACACATAATGCTGCAGGGCTTATCGCTTGTCGTTTCTTTCTAGGCGTGTTTGAAACGGGTGTTGGTCCAGCGACACCCTTGTTTATATCATTCTGGTATCAAAGAGAAGAATTAGCCACGCGTATTGCCATCTATTTTGGATCAGCTACTATTGCAGGCGCATTCTCAGGTGCCGTTGCTTATGCCGTGTTGGGGACATTAGAAGGAGCGCATGGTATTGCCGGTTGGAGGTAAGAAAAAAAAAAACTTTTCTAATTGTACATAGTTTTCCTATTCCTTAACCAAACTACAGGTGGTTGTTTATAGTAGAGTCTATTCCAACCATTGCTTTAGGCTTTGTGAGTTTTGTTGTACTTCCTGATACACCTGAAACGGCAGGTCGCTGGTTAACACCAGAAGAGAAAGATGTAGCTATTCAACGAACTCTATTGAGCGGTAATACAGATAACAAACCCTTTGATAAACGACAGTTTGTTACAGCATTGACAGATTATAAAATTTGGCTTTCAAGTGAGTAGTAATGACATGAAACCCTCCTTTCCCTACTCTTATTTGACCTATGCCTGTTTATATTAGTTGTGATTTATATTGGCTTAAATATTGGTCTTGCTAGTTTTGCAATCTTTGTACCAACGATCATTCGAGATATGGGATTCAGCTCACTGAATTCTCAGTTATTATCCATTCCTCCATATATAATTGCTGGCTGCCTTGTATTTGTAAGGATTTATATTATACAAGTATGCAAATAGTCATTGATGATTTTTGTTTACTAGTTTGTATGTTGGAACTCTGATCGCGTGCGTGAAAGAGGCTATCATATCATTATAACGTGTTCTCTCGGTATTCTGGGTTACATCTTTCAGATGGCCAGTCCCAATGTTGGTCTTCGCTATACTGGTACTATTCTTATTGCTAGTTCCTTGTACCCTGCTATCCCTTTGACCATTTCCTGGGTATCCAACAATCAACTGGGACATACAAAACGAGGTGTAGCCATTGCGATGACCAGTATGATTGCACAATGTTTTAGTATGCTGGGTACACAGATCTATCGTACTGAAGATCAGCCACGCTATATCAAAGGACATGCTATTTGTTTGGTATTTTTGATTCTAGCAGGGTGTTCTGCAGGTTTATTGAAGTTTCTATTGGCTAGAGAGAACCGTAGACGAGACAAAGAATTCGGTGTGCCAAAATCTCAAGATATGTCAAGTATAGATATTGATGGTGTTTATGATAACCACCCACAATTTAGATACGCTTTATAATTTATTTTATTTATAAAACGATTCTATGATGGTTAGCTCGGTATCATATAATTGCCTGGAACAAGGCCTCTCTTTCTTCTATTAGGTTCTGCTAGCAATTCTGCATACCACCAGCCATCAGGCTGTTTGTTGATAATAGCCAAGTTATCATTTGCATTGAATGATAGTTCAGATGGGATCTACTTTCATATATGAGTACAATACTGTGTGACATTTTTAAACGGTATTTACCTGAGCAGCATAAGCCCATATTGCTCGAGCATATTGTACGATAGGTGCACCATCTGGTAACCGATCAGGGCGAACTTTTGTATTACTATCACTCCTAGGTAGAGGACGCTGTTGTTGTAGTGGAGGTTGCTGTTGAGGCGATCTTTTTTGTTGCTGCTGAGGATGAGAAGATTTTTCTAGCTGCTGCTGTTGAGGTAATCTTGTTTGTTGTTGTTGTTGTTGCTGTTGTTGTTGCTGTTGCTGTTCAGGTTGGCCACCGAGGGAACCAGCCATAACTACTTGCTGTAAACGATTAAAGGCAGAATGTGCGTTTTCATGTTTGGAAGGGTCCAAGTGACCATACCCAGCACTGGGAATATACTTTTGAGCAGCAAAGCCCTGTAGCTCAGCAGGTGTTTTCTCATTATTAACACGAATGCTATCACTTCGTTTAGATGAAAGAACCCATTTTTCGGTACTACTGTTATTATTATTTGCTAAAAAAGCTTGTGTAGCAGAAGGGACAGGCGATGAAAGGGGTGATATAAGTGAAGGGTTATAAGAAGGATTAGGCACGGGCTTATATCTGTCGTTGTTGAGGTACTCGTCTGAAGTCTTTTTGTTCAATTTGATTGCTTCCACTGACTCTCCTAAAGCCTTTACTTTGTCTTTTTTGTCTTTCTTATCCTTCTTGTCCTTCTTGTTCTTTTTCTCTTTCTTTTCTTTGGTTAATGTTGTGTCTACTTCTGCCATCTTTTATAATTGTACAAGAAAAGGGACCGTTTTTAAAGTGCAACAGTTTTCATGATTCCATAAATAACTACAATTGAAACAAGTCACGGTCATGTATTACAGTGAGACTTACAGAAAACAATCGATTGAATAGCGTAACTTTGTGAGGTTATGTAGATGGGAATATTTGCTTTTTTTTTTCGCTACTACATCTCTTTGACATAAAACAAAGGGAAACTGACTTTTAACAAAGCAGATCAACACCATTTAGTTACGCTATGATTTCATTAATCTTGCCATGTCTCAGAAATCTCGAAAATATTGACGATCACATAAGAACTTTGTAGAGTATACACGCGACTAATATAGTGTATCTATATTTCAGCTTGGTACAGAAGCTTGGGGAAGTTGTTGGGCGATAATCAGCACAAATGAGTTTGTGTTCTCCAGAATGAAAACAAAGCAAGTTCAAAATTTATTACGTAAAAGCTCTAATAGATGTAGTAGTTCATTCTGGGCATAGGTTACTCGTTAGATGCGACAATAAACAGGAATCATTTGAAAGATCTATAGATCAGTAGATTTGATCTATATAGATGGCATGTAATTTACTTCAAATCTTTAATGCATTAAGAAAAATGTAATAAATGCAGTGGTTCATTCTGCATAAGCATTAATTCTCGTATGCGAAACTTAATCGGGATCGTTCGAGAAATCTATAGATTAGTTCCAACAGTTCACGAAATGTATGTATTTTACAGCATATCTAAAAAAAAAAAAGTAATATTATTATTATATTCTAGTTATGTAATGGCTCAAATGTACGTGGCGCTTCATTTTGAACATGTACTAGTAACTAGATGCGACATTAAGCTAGAATCGGCCCAGAAATGAAGAGATGTGGGAAATAGAGTAATGGGCTGATTTCTAAAAAAAATTCCCAGGAGGACCAAAAAACGAGCTTCATTTACTTTAATAAATGAACCCTTATTTGAATGAATATCGTCTTGGTCCAAATTTTCAGAAATTACTTGTTTTTGTGGAGCACGAATATGGTGCTTTCAAGATTTGATTTATTAACAAGTATAGATTACCCCGATCGGCCCTTTGGGGCCGACCTTTTGTGTGTTAATAGCTCTACAAAAAATAATAATACATATACTTGTGAACAAATATTCAAATACACAAAACTATTGTCTTTATGGATATATTTTTTGTTTCTCGTCAAAAGCAGTTTTTAAGCCATAATTGACTTTTCTGGAAGGAGACTTTTTGTAAAAAACGAGTCGGCCCTAAAAGGCCGAGTGTTTGATAGCTAATAAGTACACTATGAAGTCAATTTATTTTTCGATACTTATATCGTTAGAAAATATAGCTTATAAATAATTATTTTAATGTGATTGTGCTTGAAAAGCTTCACGTAAATGTATAATATGACAATTTTTGCACATAGGTGTGGCGGGATCGCAGCTGCATCTTTTTCCGGTTCTTATTCCATTAACGCCTTGTTTTTTGCACATTTGACATACTAATCTTCTTCTTTTGTTAGTATTTTCTTGTTTCATTGCTACATACGAATGTACATCGCTGCTTCTAAGGGCTATTGGTATATTAGGGATAACTACGTTATTGCTACCGAGTAATCTCTCGCAGTATTTCAACATTGAATACGCTGTACGATCCTTAAAAGCACTATGCTCAATTCTATTTCCTTCTTCTGCATAAACTTTGTAGCAACTAAAGGCATTTGCTTCACAAATACCTAAAATAAACCCCAAGAATCTCATTTCCCATCGCTCGGTAGAGATTATATCATGATATGAAGTTAAATTGTCTCTGCGGTTATTTGCGGTATCAACCGAGCCTAAAGGGCAAATTATAATGAAACCCTTGTTCTTCGTTTGACAATTCTTAGACTTACTTTTGTGAGTTTCATACTCTCCAACTACTTGAGGGCGACGCAGCATGACTGTTTCACCACTAGGCCCTAAGACGCTCTTGTAGTTCTCTAACGTTGTAGTACTGCAAGATGATACGAAGGTTTTGACCTTCAAATCTCTGTAAGCGCATACAAAGATTTTCATACCATTCTCACAAGTTTTATGCATCGTATAATGACTGCCGCGAGCTTTATCAACTTGATCAATAATGTCCGTAGAAGGCATTCCACGAGGCCAATATTTTCTCTTCGTTACTTGCATGATTGAATATAACCCAAGTTCGTTCAGCATTGAAACCATTTCGGGTGAACCAAACCAAGAGTCAGCAATAATAGTTCTTCCACTGTTAAACCATGGTTTTACTAAGCGCTTTACTGTGGCTAACAAGTTACGCATTCCAGGCTCATTGTCATATTCCTTTGGTCGAGGATCACTAACGGTATCCAAACGAATGATTGCGCTTGTGTAATAATCAGCAAGTGATTTAAACTCTTGTCCGGTTGGGTGTGGCTTGCGAGGCACTTTCTTGAGATTGGGCATTCCGACTCCTAACCATTGATTCATTGTCTCGTCAATAACCAAATGCTTGCCAGGTGTTAAGCAATCCTTCATATGATCATTGAATGCATTCAGTGTTGATCTGATCTGGTAAAGGGGATCATTGACTTGCTTTTCTTTGGAAGGTACTTCGAAAACATGCATCCTCATAATGTCGTTAAATCTTTTCATTGGCATATAGCTAGTAAAGTTGATTGAAATCTGGAAATGACTGTTGCCTAAATGCCAATAAGCCTTTCGATCAGAGTGTTTAATTACTGTCATAACTGTCAGTAATGCAATCCACATCATATACTCAGGAAAAGTCACATCAGTCCAAGAGTTTATGACACTTCTTGCATAGATGTTCATATTATCCAGGATTACTTTGAAATGGTCTACAGGTAGAAAATATAAAAAATAATCGAATGGTGAAGCTGTCAAAGAGTTGGACATGTTGATTCTTGACTTGGTAGCTACGTAACCACCAGCTGCTTCTAGCATGCTGTCGATATACACTTCTCCTGTTGTCCATCCGGTGCTTTGGCTCAAATCAATCTCCTCTTCTGATTCATCTTCAGTAGAAGCATCGTCCTCAGATGTCAGACTTCTAGTTGGGCTGCATATGTTAGCAGTAGGGCTTTCAGTGGTTCTACCATGGCTAGAGCTGGCCCTATTATTGGCAAAAAGATACTTCAAGCAGCCTGACGAAAGCTTCAATCTGCAGTCGGGAGCATCGTCCAAGATGACTTCATACCCATCACGTCCTCTTACTGTGGTTCGCGCAACAGTCTTCCCTTTGAAATTGAGGCAAGGTGAGTTCCAGTCATACCTCCTTTGTAATATATTCTTCACTTCTATGTTCGTAATAAAGCGTTTATTGACAGAAACTTCAACATTAACATCAAGATTAGAGTTAGCAGGTGGCATGTTTCAAGAAAATTTTGAAAAAATAGTAGTGATAAAAATCAAATGAAATAAGAAAAAGTGGTTATAGAAATGGCCTTTTTAAAGAAGACGATAAATTCCTAGGTGTTTTATTTTGGTAAAATAACACGGGACAATGAAAATGACCTTACAAACATACAAAAGATACATTCTAATAGTCGGCCCTTTGGGGCCGAATCGGCCCCAAAGGGCCGACCTAATCTTTATTTGTTAATAAAAAAAAGTTTAGCATACTAAAGAATATTTAAAACAGTTTTTATAGATTTTATCATATATATATAAAAAATACTTGAGATATGAAGGTATTTCTTCAAAAAAAAAAGGAGGCTTCTTCTCAATAACTTAATGGGTTAACAGAAATATCGAATGACCTTGACATTATTCTATAAACCTCTCAATTGTACACAATTTCAATTAATATTGTCTTTGTGTATCAATGACCTTTTGTTCAAAGAAAAGACTCAAGTTGTATGACACATTCAATCTCTGGAGGAACAGTTAATGATAGTGAACATGCATTATTTTTTTTCTTCGTATTAAAGGCATGCTTTTTAGTGGAAATTTTATGTCTGACAATTGAAAATATAAGCTAGAGTTTTGCTTTTTATATTTAAATTAATAAGAACCCAAGTCATTAAATTTAAACTTGGTGGAGAAACCCGGTGAAGCTTATAAAATGGTAAACTAGCCATAGCGGCTACTACTTTTATGCGTCTTGTTCGATGCTACATAGCTTCATGCCGTTGGTCCTGAACCATTAGTCTGTTTCAATCCTAGACGCACTTTATTTAAATATGATTAGTATGCTATTTGATAAAAATTTCGCATAAAATTAAATAAAATCTGGCACAGAAAAAGAAAGAAAAAAACATTCAAAAATCAGCCAGTGAGATATGTGTCATATAATATATACATATATGTGTGTGTGTTGGTCAACCATGTTTACAAGTATACAAGAAAATAAAGAGAGAAATCTAATAAATGATAAAAAGATTTTAGTGTATATAATACATTAATCAAGCAAACTTGTGGATTACTTATGAAGTGTATCTTGTTGGAGAAGTACGGCAATAACTGTACAGAATAATTTATTGATTTCTTGGTAATACTCGTCTTTGATTCTGTTCTTTTTATAATATTATGTTATGTGTTTAGTGCTCTGCAGTATACCGAACCCTTTCAAGCATCACATCGTCTGAACAAAGAGTGCACTCAATATGAAGCAGTATATTCAAGCGTACAGTCAAATTCTGATTCCATAATTAGTTTTGAAGTTTTTCAGTACCTGAATTCAACTCGATTTTGATCCAAATTACTACTATTGAAGATCAAGTAGAAGCAAAAATGACTGCCTGATATTATGCGACCTACCATCTATCTGAATATAAAATAAACATTCTTTACAACTGGGCATTGTGGAGATATATGAATTTCCTGTGGGCAGCAGATAGCTATATCTCCTATATTGCTAGTAGGGATACAAATAACCTGCTCTCAGATGAGTTTATACAGCCTATTCCACAAGAAAGAATTGACAGTTTGGAAGATGATTATGAAGACAGTGAAGAGAGTGAAGGAGAATATAAGGCTAGTAATTGTTCAGAACAAGCTCCTGGAAATCTACAATCAGTTCCTGATCATAGTTTACTGCTTAATAATGATTTCCATATAGCAAATTATTAACAATTACAATATTATTATCGTATAGAAAATGTTGAAGACAAAGCACCAGTAGTTAATGTCAGGCTATCAGATCTATTGAAGCTTTGATAAAACAAAATGTTAGACCGTCTGCCCATTTCCGGTTTGATTCACTATTATAACAGTTATTAAAGCGCATATTAGCGCTCAGTTAGATGAAAAATGACGCTTCTCAACATAAATCAGTGTGTCAACATCTATTATGTTCTGATCTTTGATTAAATCTCAAATGTTGCATTTGATGGCTTCACGTTCAAAAAAACTGCTTTATCTATTAGGGTTATATTTGAGTTGGAATGCGACCACATACTATAAAGTGGTAAGTAGATAATAGTGAATTATATTTATTTCAGGTAACTTAAGCCTGTATAGATTCCCTCTTAGCTGATCGCGGTCAAATTTCGCTTCTGATTAGAACTACTATATATATTCAAACCAGAAGAATAGGATAATTCAACATACTTTCACTCTTACTATTATAATATTCGAGTTATTTATTAAACAGATGATATAACCAGGGTACATTAAATCATCTAATTATAGTGTACCCGATGGCTTCAAAATATGAAGACCTTGTTAGATACTCTATTAATTTCTAAGCATGTAAAGCTTCAATAGTATCAATCATACATGTATTAATCAAAATTGTTCACATTATATTTAGCTCCTATTTAATTGTATTCAGTTCTTATCTTTAAAAGAGAGCACTGCTGCTTCATAAATAAACAGTTTATTATGTTGATATGATCAGGAAAGTTTTTTAATGATGAAAAGTTTTATATATTTGTTTGTATGTAGGTTAAAAAAAAGGGTAGTTGATTTAGTTCATTTGAATATCTTCGTTTCCAACGTTCATATAGCTATCCATATCAGCGTCCAAATCTTGCTCACTGGGCTTGGGACGATTCTCTCGTCTTCCACGACCGCCACGGCCACCACCGTTATTATCACGGCGGTTGCTGTTATTACCACCACGAGGATTACCACGTCTACCACCAGTATTATTATTAGAAGGTGCAGAAGAAACTGCAGAAATAATAGATGCAGTATTGATACGCATAGGGCGACCTAATTCAAAAAAAAAGAGAATAAGTTTCAATAATTTCAAATGATATACAAAATAAAAACTTACCATCTAATTCAACATTGTTATATGTGTTGCGTGCTTTCTCAGCATCTTGACCAGATTGGAAGACAATATCAGCAATACCGGCTGATTTACCATTGGGACCAATGTGAAGAAAAGCTCTTTTTAATTGACCAATTTGACCGAAGAGATCCTATAAGTGCGATGAATGATTAGTATTGACTGAATAGCTAATATGTCCAAATAAACTTACGTAAAGATCCTTTTCAGTGACATTGAAATGCAAATTGGAAACGACAAGGCTGTTATTAGGGCGGTTGCTACTAGCGTTATTGTTGCTTGGTCTGTTTTTTCTGGCACCGACATTACTGTTGCGAGAAGGTCTGGCTCCATTGTAAGGCTTTTAACACGCAAACAAGAAGTTAAAAAGCAGAGAGAGAAGAAGGATTTGACGATTAGGATGGCTGTTCTTTTTGGTTTCGTATTTAAAAAAAAATAGTAAAAAAAAAAGAGCAAAAAAAGAAGATGAAAGGGCAAGTGTTTGCTGTCCATTTGTCATAGCACTGTATCTATATAACCTGATTCTTTACGTTGATCCAAACACATACATACAAGATAATTTGTCGGTTATAACAAACAAGTATTGGCGTCCAACTCCATCAAACAAGAAAAATTTTCTTTCTTTTTGCAGCTTTTTTTTGAGAAGAGTGTGTGATGGAACAAAGAAAAGGAATCAAAGAAAGCCACGATATTCAATGATAGAATCATCTTCCTTCGATTCTCGTTTAGCAAATATATTTAACGAAAAACGTTAAACGGGAGATAACGAGATGAAGGACCAGATGAACAAGATCTATCACGGTTTTCGCGAGATTTTGCTTTCAATTCACCTTCTTTTTTTTTGTAGGAATAAAGGTGGAAAAAGAGGTACTTTTGGAGAAAATAATAAAGGAGTTGTTTAACATACCGAAGAGCGATTGCCAGAAGAGCGATTCTTGTTGATACCACCACGAGTGTTGCCGCGGCGAGCGTTGCTGCTGTTGCTTTGGCGTTTGTTTGTACGGTTTTGGGAAATGACATCGTCAAGTGCCATATCAAGAGCTCCGAGGTTACTCATTTTGTAATGTATAATTTATAAAAAAAAGATGATGTTGTGAAATAAAGAAGAAAAAGAGAACTTTGCAACTGGGTTTGCGTGTATATATTCCAAAAAAAATTTTCGTCTACGTCACACGCTGCGGAACCTCAAACAAAGTTGACAATATGAACCAATCAGTATTCATTGGCCTACGCGCTTACCTTCTAGAGCTGCATCGTGTAACAGTTCATGCAACTTGATTAATTAGAAGTAGAATCCTTTTAAAAGGTAGGTAAAACCAATGGACTGACTCGGAAATCTTGCTTTTGCTTTAAAGGTATTACATGCTAGCTGTAAGCGCGTATCATTTTGATTGAGCAATTTCAATTTTTAGTGTAAGGCCATCAATGAAGCGCAGATACTTAATATTATCAATTAAGCTGAAACATTTACTAAAATCTTTTGAGAGGACTATGATTCTATCGAGATGGAAAAAAAAAATCATCTCGCTTTTTCCTCTACCAAAACCTATCCCACCTAATTGTTGATGATTAAACTAATCGAAGCTTTATTATCATCATCATTTATATGAACTCTTTGAATTTTCTTCATAAAGAACTAGATTGATCTTTTGTTTTATGGCTATGTGAACTCGTTGGTTTTATTGGCACCCCGACAATCGCAGGTTGGCAGGGTATACTCGACAAAAATCATGAGGAAATACAAAATTGTAGCTAGGTAAACAAGGAATAGTAATAGAGCTTTAAAACTCGGAAAATATATAAAACAAGAAAGGCCCTTTTGTATGATAGTATATATATTATTAGATAGTAAAGTGAGCAGAAGCTACAAAGGTTCAAAACAATATACTGATTATTCATTTTTAGAGAAGAGTTTTTTTTAATAAGTGTATATTATTCAAGAAAATCAAACCCTCTATAGCTTAAAAAATCAAATTTCAGCAGTGCTTCAGCTACCCTTTATGAAATGGTTTGTAATCTTTAGCATCATATTTTAGTATATAAGCCAAAAAATTTCTGCTTCGAAAACTGGCATGAAACACTAATTAACGCAAGACTTCGATTGATAGTCTAATATGACATCTAATTATAGTTTGTTCATGTTCTGAACGAGCTACAATATTTGGTTTAACTATGATTCATTAAAAGAGTTTGGAATTAAGTAAAAGCCTTGAAAACATTTGTTAATTGATCATCTTTAGTAGTCAAATGTTTGTATTCCTTTATATTCCGCGCATAATTACAAGTCTCCGAAGTATTCACAGGGAAAAGCTTCATGAATCAACTCACATTACATTGTATGATGAAATTGAACAAGGAGTGGAAGCTATCAAGCCCAATAAACAGCACATAAATACCATTTATTACCATATGTTATTAATCAACAATACAACTTTCTTGTTATATATTATAATCAAGACTTTCTGTGCTCCACATCTTGGTATCCTGTAGTAGCATCCCAGTTTCCAATGGTAAAATCCTCGACATCACCTTTCTCTGGTTTGACAGGCGAATAGTCTTCAGAATCCGCTACAGGCGTTGCACTCCCACTGTACTTGGTAGCGTTATCCATACGCTTTTGTTGAATCATTCGTGAGAAATCGCTCCATGGCACATCAACAAACGAAGTGTTTTTAGGCGTAATCGTACTTGGTTCCTCGCTTACCAAATTGGGGACCGTTTTAATGTGTTGAAGTAACTTGTGTCCAGGATCCATATTATTACAGTGTAAGGAAGAAAAAATAAAATAAAGTGCTGGAAAACCCTAGGTTTTTTACCCTGTAGGCTTGCATTTAAATAGCCAATGATGCATGAATTTCGACAGAGGTCTCTGTTTCAGATTTCTGTCTGTTTAGCCAGAGTAAGTCTAGACTGTTTTTGTCAAATGAACTATGGTTGACGTCTCTAAAAGCAACTAAATGAGATACATTATGATTTCTGTACAATAAGTATCACGAAGCCTTTTCAGTCAATAGTCCCTAGTCTGTGATGTAAATGAAGTAGCTATCTTACTGATTAAATACGTTAGTTAAGCTTAAGAAGGGTCTGATTTGAGATTAGATTACTAATTAGTTTAGAACTATGATTACTAAAGTAGTATATTGGAATATCACGCATAATACCGTACCTCAAAAAGATTGTTCCATTATAAAAACACCATAACCTCTTTTCCATACTTCAGTTTTTATCTTTAACCTGTTGTAGTATATTTTCTTTCTGTATGAATTTATTTCAATATAAGATATATATATATATACCGAGCTATCAATGCCAAACCCATATGATTTGAAGCGGATTACTATCACTATTCTAATTGACACACATGGAAGAATTGGACCCCTCTTCCTCTTACAACAACAACGTCTTTGACTTTCTACGCCAATCGCTTCACTTTCAATTGTGTGGCAGAGGTTTCAAGGGACTTTTCGGATGTAGCTATACTTTTTATACTATTCACATTTATGGAGATTATCACAAGAGGGAGTAGTATACAATACTAAATATATTGATCCGAATTATACTAAGTAGGTTGTTTATTGTGTAATAATTATGAGTTCTATAAACTATGCAGGATTTTTTTGCAAATAACTGTTTAGTTCACAAAGGCCGGCAAGTTTTTATTCATCTAAATACTGTTTAATTATCAAATGCGACATTAGACCAAGGTTGGCTCAATTTATCAATTTATAAATCAAGTTTACATGAAAGACATGTAATTTAGACGAGTACAATACATTGATCATACTGCTGTCCAACTAGCGTTTCAATAGATAAAACATTTCATTCTGAGCATGGAGCATTTGTCAGATGCGATATTAAACCCAGATCGTTAGAGAGATCTCTTGATTATTAGAACTAGTTTATATGAAAAGCGGGTATTTTTATAGCCTATCTTCAAAATATAGCGTATTTGTAGCATTTTTAGTCGAGCAATAGGTCTTGTAGATGCAGTAGCATTTTTTTAAACATGATCTGGCCATCAAAAGCAACATTAAACTGTGATCAGTTGAGAAATGTGGTAGCGATGATGGAATTAAAAAAAATCTCCCTTAGGTCCATTTTTCCCATGTTATCTCTTTTTTTTTTTCTTTGTGGAGTATAAAGACACATTTTTGAGACATAATTTACAAGTAGCATAGATAGAATATACAATACCGTATAAATATATATTTCATGCTTTTTGTTATCCACAACATTAAGAAATATAGCTGCGTTTTTTAGAATCAATAACTCTAGCCAAAAAAATTTATTCCGTGAACCGAGCTATGCTTGGTCGCTTAGATAGATTTACATTAAAGTCTTGCGTCACTTATGTAAAAGTATTCCCAGTAATGTAAGTTTAAGAGTAAGAAAACTGTTCCAAATAAAGAAAATGCATGTATCGAAAAGAGCACTTTTTTAATGTATATATTCACTGAAAATCGAAACTTTATCTTTAAATAATGTCTGTCAATTGAAATTGTTGTTATAGACTTGATATATTATTCTCATTAACCAATGAAATCAACACATACTATACATATATGGATCAACTAGTGTACTGATGCGATACGATAATGCAATGCTCTTTCTTGACTAGACTATTTTTTGATTGTTTAACTACGCTCTACTGTAGTATCCGAAAAGAACATCTTTTGCTTCGATGAAGATATTATGGTCTGTGCATATGCAACAGAAAACAAGTTTTCTTGTATAATCACTGTCTTGCATCGCCACAAAAACGTTGCTTGTTAAAAGCCGATATTACATGAGGTCATCTAATAAAATGCCTCGTTTTCCTTTCGTTAAACGTGTATTGGATTCTAAAGTGACACAAAGAGTAAATATAGATATTATGTAGCCACAATTGATTGTTTCACTTGAAGCTTATTAGAAAGCGTTTCTTTTTTCTTTTTTACAGAATTATAATAATAATAAAAATAGTAGCTAGAATAGAATAGCGTCAAAAGAGATGTGCTCAAAAAAAAGGGGGGTAGAATGCTCTATGACAAAAGAGCTTTTTGTTAACAATACACATGTAGTTGTTGCCTTTTATCCCTGGTATCGATTATATACCCGGATTCATTGACAGATGTTTGCCAAGAAGCGGACCGACCTCGTTCTTCGCATAGTGGCGCTTTTTTTCTATTTTCAAAACGACCAGCCGCACTCTATTTATATATATATTTCAAGTGTCCGTTGTACTAAAAAGTTAGAAAAAACCAGTTTCGTTAGACATGAGGAACTGTAAATTGATTTAATAGGGTGTAACATGTCATTTAATTCATGTGCTAATGACTACACGATTTTATTTGATTATAATAATATGTACACGCATAGGAGGGGAATATTGGGCTTAATAATACACATAGGCTAGGCTTTTCTTAGTTGGTTAGGTATATGGTTGGCTTAAATAATAATGATTGGAGATAGAGAGAAAGAGAGAGAGACAAAGAGAGAATGTTACTTTTTCGATATAGTACAGACAGGTTGAACACCATCTGTATGCCTGTGGACTCGACCAGAAGCATCTGTAGAATTTTGACAAACGGATATCGATTGAATCCAAGGATCATTTAATAGTTGGGCGGTTGTAATACGCGTCTTGGGATTGGGGTCCAGCATACGATACAATACACGACGTTCATGAGCCCTTAAAGAACGAAACAGTTCAAACGTCTGGTTCTGTTCAAAAGCGCGAAGAAACCCGCAATAGGACGAATCTGATTTTTTGGCCTTGTGCCAGGCTAGACCACCTAGCCAAATACAATAAAAGACGATGCCAGCAGACCAAACATCCGCAGCTGCACCCCAATACTCCTTTTGCTCAAAGGCCTCGGGGGCAATATAAGGTTCAGAACCGACAAGACCCCGACTCTGACGGCCTTTGGTCTCCCAAGGAAAGCGATAGACATCCGATACACCAAAATCAGTGATTTTTAGTTTGCCGTCCATAGTCAATAGCATATTTTCAGGCTTAATATCGCGGTGAGCTACACCGATAGAGTGTAGATAAGCCAAGCCTTGAATCATTTGTTTGAAACAGCAAGCCTTTTCTAGTTCAGTCATACGCTCGGCCATGATACTAGTAAATAAATCACCACCGGGACACTATTGACTATAAGTAACAGTACAATGAAACAATCAATATCAATACTTTACGTATTCCATCACAGTACAGTATCTCTTCTTTTCATCTAATACTAAATCTATGGTTTCCACAATATTGGGATGTGTAAATGTAGAAGATATACAGAACTCGCTGGTGAGTTTCTTCATGTATTCTTTTTCGCTTTCGTGCTTTTGTTTTTTGCGGAATTGTTTGATTGCATACAGCTTTTGTGATCTACCGTCTTTGTCTAGTTGTCGAACTACCATCACGACGGCAGTAGTGCCTTGGCCTAATCGTCTATAACATTCACCGTATTCTTTCAAGCTTCCAGTTTCTGCGCGATGGCGTCTGGCAGATGATTGGCGAGAAATATGTGGATAGTTTACAGAAGCAAGTGATGAATTGGAAGATGTAGTGGAACTGTTGCTCATACATAGAGAATTGGATGTACGTAAACTGCTGGTTTGTGGTTTTGAGAGATCAGTCAATGAAGTATGGTCAGAGATCCAGATATCACCAGCAGCAAGTCGATGGATATTGGATTGAAAGACAGTAGACATAAGGAAAACGTATAGCGAAAATGAATGCAGAAAAAAGAAAGGAAATCCAATCAAGAAACTAATTGATTTATATAAGTACTGGGGAGAGGAGAATGAATGGGTGCCTGATATGGATTCGAAGCTTACACAGAAAAATGCCTCAAATAAACTATCGAGAGAAAGATCTACTATTGTGGCTTATGGCCAATAGCACAAAGAACGCCTGCGAATGTCCGCAGTGTGATAAACCAGATTTTACCTATTTTAGCGCCCGTTTTGCCTGTTCTTATGAATCTATTTGAAGATGATAATAATAAAATAACGTAGATTAGTATGCACCCAGAAAAAGAAAACGATACGGAGATAAAACTGTAAAAAGGCTTTATACAGCATGATCCTATTGACAATGGCTTTGTTTACTAGTTATGGAGTTAATATAAATTCGTTTACAATGAGCGCGAATTATAAGCGTTTTTAGTAGTACAATCCCATGATAAAAAGCCTGTTAATCTATGACGCTTTATTATCATTCCAGAAATTCACTCTCATCAGCTGAATAACCGTCATCAACTATAATACAAGTAAGTAACTGCCAACATGCAACACTTATAACACATACTCTTTCTGCGATACAACGTAATCTCTTGCTGCTTAAAATACCGTCTGTTTTCTTCGTCAATCAACACCAAAGTCAAGTAATATCTTGAAGAAAACTTTTTATTAATATCTACCAAGTAGATTAAATGAGTCCATTATGCGTAGATCCTTTTAAATAAATACCTCGAAACGTGGGGCCCAATTCAAATCCACCAAGAAATAACCGTATCGGTATCGTTTCCCCTTTTACTGGTGCACCATCCATAATCTCGTATTTCACTATGTTTTCACTTTCATTATAAGCGTTATTTTCTATAATATTATTAATAACACATTCAATAGCGCTATAAACATGGATTACCTGATCCTGTGCTTTCACGTCTTATAATCGATAATTCCATTACTTTGATCTTGATGCGTACCAATAAAAAGTAAACTTTTCCTACAACCACATCTCGCAAGTGATACCTGAATTATAGTAATATATATATAAAAAAAAAGTATGGGAATTCAGACAGTATAATTCACAGCTATTTTTCACTTGCTTGGACTTGTTATACTCAAATTCGATGTGAAGACTGTTTTCGATACCAACTTCAATCTTGATCGAGTTATTTACTACAGTAGGCATTTTATAAGAGTATACCCAAAGATCTCTTTCGCGTACTATATCAGATAATCGACGTGATATAGTCACTGATATAAAGTATCTTTCAAGATGCTTAACATATAATATTCACATGTATATAATAATAGGTATACCTTAATCTCACATTAATACCGTTAAAACTTTCGTATTGCTTTTCTACATTCTTAAACTCGAAATCAAAAGATGTTTGCTCGACTAGTTCACCTGGTGATGCTAGTTCTTGTGATAAGCTTGTAAATTCATAGCACTTGGTTCTCTCATGGAATAGGTCTGTGTGATTTTAGCCTGATTGTTTGTTTGTTTTTTACCTTTTTTTTTTTTACTGTACCAATACTGCCTATAAACCGAACTCTGATGCCAAAATGCTCAAGCTTCCTACCTCCTCTTAATCGAATCACAACCTACGGTATATTAATAAAATACGCGTTTTTTTTTTGTTACTATTATTATTGCTGTTATTACTATTTACGAAATACCTTTCCAGACACTGTTTCTCGGTCAAGATAAACTGGGTATCTTTCGCGTCGATTCTTTTCAACTTTGGTATCGATATGCTTTCGCTGGTCTTCATTATGAAACAAAATCTCAACATCAACTGGTGTGGTTGTAAATCCAAATAAACTCTATATAGTGCTATTTTAGCTCGAGTTTTACAATCTGCAAGCTCATTACCTCCATTCCAGTTTAAAGTAAAGGAAAAAAAAAAAAGGGAAAGCTTCGAAAGGAGATACAAAGCCCTTTTTCTGCGTTCGTACATGTAGGTCCGACGTGTTTGAGATTTGTATCAGTTTATGCATCATCACAACAAAAGACATTCGATGGGCATCTTGTACAATAGTACTGTAACTTGACCCTTTGGATCGTCCAGTCAAAACGATGCTTTTTTTTTTGCATAAACCACTTCAGAATCGGGCTTTGAAACATCGAAAACTTTTTTTTTTAATTTAGCTTGACAGAGCATTCATTTCCTTCATTGAAAGCCATTTATATAGCGTCCATGTCAGAATCAAAGCAGATCCACGTTTTGTTTCATGTACCTGAAGGTATCTATTTTACATTGAAAAACTTTTTCCCAAAATGATACCGCGATTTAGCTCGAGATCTTTACATTTCTATTACCTTAGGCCTCGAGTTCATTGCGGCAAAAGACATTGAAACTTCATTGGCAAACACCCATATTTTACATGCACCCAAATATAGCCATGAGCCCAAAACAGGTCGAGTACATCTTTTCTGCACTGTTGACACGATTGACGCCTTCAAAACCCACGTACAGAATGCACAATTACTCAGCGTATATAGCGTGACACTAGTCGCTTCAGAATCCGTCATACCCACTGCTATTTTTGCTGAAGTGCAACCGACGTTTGATTTTATATCCGATCAAACCAAACAAGCGCCTTGGTACAGCGTTATCCAAAATGACCCCAAAGATGAGTCTACAGCTGTTTCATTTCGGGCTACATTCAAAAAGGAGCAGATCAAGCACAAAGCACCAAGCCAGGAAATTGCAGGATACATTGGGTTTGCATTCAGTGATTTTTTCAAACATTGGAAAGTGAAAATGACCGAGTTTACTTATGAAATTGTATCACTGTGGTTTCAATCATCCGATCAAGAGGTATTGGGTCGGATAGAAGGAGCCAATCATCAATCAGTAATCCTTGTCTTGGGCGTCAGTATACCAATTCAAGATCAGAGGCAAAGAAATAGAGTTTACGTAGGACGCACAAGCCTAAATCCTTGTATTGCTTATTGTTTAGCGATGGTCTCAGATCCTAAACCAGGACAAGTCATTTTGGACATGTGTTGTGGAACTGGTACTATACCAATTGAAGGTTTGTGTTCGAACTCAAGGTCCAATCTATCATGACTGATATTAGGAGATTAGGCGCATCACGGTTTAAAGACGTATTTTGGCTAGGAAGCGAAGGTACACTACGATGCTTAATGAATATCTAGCTAACCATGTTTATATAGTCAAAGTGAAAACTCTGGCAGAAAAGGCATTAGGAAACGTTCAACACTCTGAGATAAAGAATGTAGATCTGTTATTAAGTGACGCTAGAGAACTTTGCTTTAGAAATTCTAGTATAGATACAATTGTTTCAGGTAAAAATACATGACTGTTTAACATAACTGAGCTAATGTTGATTTGTATATAGATTGGCCATGGGGACTTCGAGAGAACTCTTATACACAGATACAAGGGGTAACTAATTTAGTAGGATATTAAACCAAATAAGCTTACATGCGTATATTGTAGTTATACCCCAAATTCATGAAGCAAATGCATCGAGTGTTAAGACGAGGTGGAAAGGCTTATATTGTCACGCAAGGTCATAAACTAATGAACAGAGTATTGGCTTATGACTGGTGCAAGAAGCAATGGAAAGTAGACGAGATTCTATCTATTGGGATTGGCGGCTATGATGTCTATCTGTACATGCTCACCAAACTTGAGATAGCTTAATGAGTATAAATAAACTAGCATTACATGATGTTCATTTACCTTGAAGTATATCTGCCTTATCTACCCATATGTAATAGCGTCTGATCAATGTTTGGATGATAAGGTTAAAGCAAAAAAAAAAAACTTATGATGCACAGGTCACGTAAATACATAATTGTGTTTATAATCAACTAGTATGTCATTTTGTAGTAAAACCGAGGTTATACGATGATGCAGTAACAATAAGTCTTTTATATACTTTTCGGAAGCCATTTTCGTAATACACAGCAAGTGTTGATACATTTAACATAATTCTGGTTTCATGCTGTGTTTTTGCGACTACCTTTCGATCTAGCTATATTACTGTTAGCAAAGAAAGAGTTCTTTCTTTTGTTTCCGCCTGTTGTTGATTTTTAGAGTGTCGATTTTATATAGAGCGACTGGGATTAGCATCATTGCCCTTCTCCATGTATACTTTTGACATCATTCCACAATGGCATGTATGTCAATGACAAGCGAGTACCTTTCTTCAAAGTCCCGGAATTATATAGAAGAAATTATATGATTTTTAATTGTTTTTAATTCATACAAGTTTATGTTTACATGGTTCCAATCATTTATCGTTTTTAGCTCTGGAGGAGGATTTTACTTGTTGTTTCTATAGACAATATATAGCATTCAAAATAAAATAAAACACTTTACCAAACATGGCTCTAGGTGCAAGTTCACAAATTAAAACATGTATAGAACTGTTAGTTTTTTTTCGGATGAGCTTACATGCATGATTATAAAAAAGGAACCATGAACTATTAGACTTCGAATGGATACCCTCTCTCTCTTTTTTTTTTTTTTTTTTTTTTTTTTTACTTGTTAAAACAATAGTTTTCCTTTTTGCTTTTTCCAAAAAGGTACATTATTTGATAGAGAAATACACTCTATATAATTTTATTTAATTATTTAAATCTAATCTGTGATGGATGTCTTTTATAGGACGGTTCCTTTTTGGTTATTTTCTGACCTTTAATTCTATTCAATTGCTCTAGACCCGAAAATTGGTTCAGCAAGATCATTAACACAAGCAATCTCGGCCATCTCTGTCAAATGTCGCATATGATTAGTCGTCCGTGATCTTAATATGCTGCTGCATTTAACAGAATATCTGGTATAGTGCCCTTTTTTTTTTGGAAGTTTAACATCTTTTTTGCATTTATTAAATCACGATCCCGATCATTACTATATATGCGTTGATCTTCCTTTCACCGTATAATAGCATTTAATCAATCATTATTCATCCAAAGATAGCTGTAATAGGGATATTGTCGGACAAGCTCAGTTCTAGCTAAAATTATAGTATGTTGAGAGCAAGTTATAGATTATTTATTTTGATAAACACAAATTGTCTCTTTAAGAGTTTTACTGCTACTCAAGCGCTAATCATTTGATTTGTTGGCCTTTCAACTATGACTGTATCTGCGTATTATCCAATCATATATATGGGATCAACTCAGAAAGAAATTTGCTAACTGAAACAGGACCCAACATTAACAATAGATATGCTCAAGATCATTGACATAGTTTATTCTTACTAGTTAGACTATTACATCCCTTGTTGTGATCAATCAATTCAATACACATATTCTTCTATGGACAGTTTCGATGACAGCCTATTTAGGTATATTGAAATACTACATGTAACAAAATATATTCTGTTTTTAAAGAGCAGATCGATTGAATTGGAGGCATAATAGTCGTGAATAGGCTTTAGCCAACAAGAAGACATACCGTTCCTAACTGCTTGTAAAGAAGCATATGTCAAGATAAGCTCAGCCAATGAAAGAAGATATACATTGACAGATCATAATAAAAACACTACGCGAATAGAATAACGCGTCTCTCTTGTATATACTTTGAATGGTATAAAATTAAGAGATTTTTAGGCTTTGGTTGGAGCCGAATCTTTTTACCAGTAATGACTCACACCAATCAGAGACGTCGATGACATTAATGCATTGATCAAAGATTCCTTATCTTTGAGCTCTGATTGGCCGGATTGCTGACGCTTCAACGCTTTTCTCCGCACAAGTACTATAAAAATGAAAACCCACTTACTAGCATTCGTTTTTTTTCTTCTCTTTTTTCAACATACACATCAAAATATAAATCATGGCTTCTCGTGCCTTTGCCACCGCTATCCGTACAGCTACTCGCGCTACCGTCTCTCGCCCTTCTGTTGCCATTAGACCCATGTCTCTCTTGGCTAACAGCGTTAGACGCGCCGCTGTTAAATCCACTGTAAGTATACTACATGATTTTTTTTTACGCGTTAGAAACTCATTAAATTTCAATTAGATTACTACTCAAGTTCGTGGTATGAAGACTCTTGACTTTGGTGGATCCAAAGAAACCGTTTATGAACGCTCTGATGTTCCCAAAGAAAAGCTGCTCGAAACTTTCAAGAACGATACCATTGCCGTGCTTGGTTACGGTCCTCAAGGCCGTGGTCAAGCTTTGAACTTGCGTGATAACGGTGTCAATGTCATCATCGGTCAACGTGAAGGTAAGACCTATCAACAAGCTATTGAGGAAGGTTGGGTTCCTGGTAAGAACCTTTTCCCTGTCTTGGATGCTGTTGAGAAGGGTACAGTTGTGATGAACCTCTTGTCGGATGCTTTCCAAACCGAGATCTGGCCTCAAATGAAGCCTCTTTTGACTCCTGGTAAGACTCTTTACTTCTCTCATGGTTTCTCCATTGTCTACAAGGATCAAACCCATATTGAACCTCCTGAGGGTGTTGATGTAATCCTTGTTGCTCCTAAGGGTTCCGGCTTCACTGTACGTCGTCTCTTCCAAGAAGGTCGCGGTATCAACTCTTCTTTTGCTGTCTATAAGGATGCTAGTGGCCATGCCAAGGAGCGCACTGTTGCTTTGGGTATCGGTATCGGTTCTGGTTACATGTACGAAACTACTTTTGAAAAGGAAGTCTATTCTGACTTGTTTGGTGAACGTGGTGTTTTGATGGGTGCCATCCAAGGTCTTTTCCAAGCTCAATATGAAGTTTTGAGAGCCAATGGCCACTCTCCTTCCGAAGCTTTCAATGAGACTGTTGAGGAAGCCACTCAATCTCTTTATCCTTTGATCGGTGAGCGTGGTATGGATTGGATGTACTCTAACTGTTCTACTACTGCTATGCGTGGTGCTCTTGATTGGTGGAAGCCTTTCCATGATGCTTCCAAGCCTGTCTTTGAACAGCTTTACAAGTCTGTCAAGGATGGTTCCGAAACTGCCCGTTCCCTTGATCGTAACTCTCAACCCGATTATCGTGAGAAGCTCGAGGAAGAGCTCAGAGAAATCCGTGAATCTGAAATCTGGAGAACTGGCAAGACTGTTCGTCAACTTAGACCTGAAAATGCTGGAAAGAACTAAGTTAAATGATCTATCCTATTTACAGAGAATTAGATCCTTTTCTATCTCAACCCTCAAACCCAAAAAAAAAAGCCTCAAACTTTCACGCATATGACCATCTTTCATCAATCAATTGTATCATAAATAAAAATGAAAAAGATTATCAAAAACAGTCGATAGCAATTGTCTTGTTTCCATCAATTTAATTTTTACCAAGTTTTGATACTAGGCACTACGTGATCATTGCTCTATTCAGTGCGTAACTGAAATCCACCGGTTGAATAAATATCTGTTGGATCTTTTTGGTCATAATTAAGAAACTTGAAAAATGATACATTTGATAAGCTCTGAATCCATGAATGCCTTGCGATATTAATATTAAACAAAATGCTTTAATATTTACAGCAGCTCATTCTGGATAAGATATTACTATTTTCATGCAATATCAAAGTGGAATCATTCAAGAGATTAATAGGCACTGATATACTGATCTATGCTGGCAAATGCTGGCAAATGCTAATTTTTCGTCCACTAACGCTAGTACACACTTCAGAAGGAGTTAGAGTCAAAGCGCTGGCTGACAGGTTACCATCTATGACAACTAGTGTCACATAATTGCTGCTGGAGCCGCGCTTTATTTATACCAAAAAATATTTTTTTTAATTCAGGCTATGCTAGATTTTATACTACAAGAAAGCGTTATTATGTACTTGGAACTATATGAAATAAGGTTGCATTAGAAGCCACGCCTCTAAAATACTTTTAATGCAAAAGTATTTTTTTATTTTATTGTGCGACTTCCTCGACTTTGAAAGTCGGCAATTGAGAGTTGCCCAGAGCGAGTGAAATGCGATCTTCTTTTGCTCGACAAATGACTACCGATATACGAGAAGTATCTTCATCAAGATTGTGTAAAATTAAACAGCAAATCGATAAGAGTAAAGATAACTTGTTATTTCTGTTTTCACGGAGTTATCCTTTAACTAGTACAGCCATAATTCGAATGGTTCATACATACTCTTTAATAGATCAAAGCTATATTGTCAACACATAATGCTTTTAATATATATATATATATATATATGCTTGAAAGAAAGTGTTGCTTGGGGATTCTGGGACTATTATTCCTTTGAAAATTATTCTCAAATCATTCCATTTCTGAATCTCGTATATTTTTAGAGCTCTCAACTGATTTCAGTTTGATATCGTATCTGATGGCTAGTACAATATTGTATTTGAGAATCGTATTGCAAGTTATATACATTTCAAGTAGAATTGATCTAATGATTTGTAAATTCTCAATTTATCAAGGTTTGATGTCACTTCACTTTTTTTAGTACAAATTCATAATAGTCAATTGATCCTGTAGAGCAATTGTCGAAGTGAAATGCATTTTGACAGTAAAAAATGGATCCAAGCGAGTCTTCAGTATTATTTCCATCTAATCAATAGTATATAGCACTACTACTACTACTACTACGTACACCTCTTTATTTCATTTTCAGTTGTCCAATGACAAATCCCTTTATTGTGACTTCCGATTAAAAGACGAAGGTGTAAGCAGTCAATCTCATTTTTATGTGTTCTACAATCTAATGGTGAAAGTTTCCCTCCCAAGAAACATATATATAAATGGAGAGACTTTTCGGTAGAAAAGGTTCCAGCAGCGACCTCTTTGATGGTAAAGGGAAAAAAAAGCCCTTCTTTAATAGTACACGACACCATTACAAACCATTTCACGCCACTTCCACTCCATACAACACGAGCTCAGTTTGGCCGAAACGACTTCTTTCTCCAACAAGAGCAATCATTACACTTATTACCGTCATCTTTTTCTTTTTTTTTTATATCCTGCAAAGAATGAGCATTTAAATCGCCAAGAGCGCGTGACATTAAAAGATCAACCACTTTATAAAAGGCACGAGAGCGCCTGCTCTGCTACACTTTGTAATCCAACCAACAAGTGTTCTACTTGGAAACCTAATCAAGAGTATACTTGGTCAGAGCTATCACAAGCAGGCGTATTTCGCGATCTTTCGACTATTCAGCTAACTGCTGGATGCCAGTTACGAATCAAAGTGGAAGGAAGAGTAGATAATGGTGAATGGTTATCGATTCCTACTGGCAAGACAGAATGCAACGAAACTGGATACGGCACCAAGTGTCGAAATTTTGTTGAGATGGATCTGAAAAGTAAGAGATAAAACAAACTGCAAGACAATCTTACTCATAAAGTCAACAGCGGATATTCTCGTAATGGCATATCAACTTAGACAAATCATGAAAGGTAAAACATATCAATGTGAGTAGGAGCTCTTTGACTGATTCAGTGCCATAGAAAAAACTGGTCAAGGAAAGGAAATTACACTTGTCCAACACGCAAAAGAAAGTTCAAAGGGCAATCATAACTTAGATGCTACTCTGATCAGTCAATTCTCGGTGAATCGGTTGGATACTTTTGCTAAAGCAATGGCAGTTTGGCAAGGCCCTATTTCTATCGCTATGTAGGTTGATTCCTTTGCTCTAATTGCTTTTTTTTTTCTGAAGCTAAATATAGTTCTTTAGATATCTTACTCAACCATCAGATATTGACGAACTGATACAGTATTTCGAAAACGAAAAAAATTTAGAAATTTACTCTCGAGCCACCATTGCGCTTGTCAAACCCAATTACCTCAGTAATGCACGTTTAGCTTATCCTATCAATCACCTGCGGAATATTGCCATCACAGAATCAACTACAGATTATATCTTTGTATTGGATGCAGACTTTATACCATCGGCCAATTTGTATAATTACATACGATTGCGTCTTATTCCTTTCATTTTATATCAATCGGGCAACATAACACCTACAGCCTGGGTTGTACCTTGCTTTGCCATCCGCGAAGCTTATAACGAGATGCCTGTACCTGAAACTTACGAAGAATTGAGAAAGTTGGTGGGGGATGGTGTTGCCTATATTACGGATCCAGGTGCAGGACATGGGCCTACTTTAGCTACCGAAGTCGCTATTGTAAGGCCCTTATTGATGGGCAATCCTCTTGCATATGAGGTGTGTTTTGAATCTCAATGGGAACCATACTATGTCTTGCATCGATCTGCTCCCTTGTACGATGCACGTTTCAAGAATCAAGGTGGCGATAAACAATCACACGCATTGCAATTGAATGCAGAACGATATCGATTCATGGTATTGAGAGAAGTGTTTATGGTACATAAAGACCATTCAACGATGGTTTGGCCAGGTGGAGGATTTGAACAGTCGCAAAAGGCAGCGACAAACTGGAACTACTTTGAAGATTATATGCATGAAATCGAATCGATATATGGTAGTACCGCTCGTTGGCCCCGTGGATGTAGCTCAACAGCTATCGGTTGGCAAGATCAAAGAAGAGATACTGTTGGTTTAGCTGCCGGTTCTGTTTAAACACTTTAGATTTGTATTATAGTATATTGGTCAACTATCTAGAAGAATTTGTTTTATTGGTTTATATGACTTTATAACTTGATAAGATTGGCATTCTTGTCATTCTTTCCAAGGTCACCCAGTCCCCACTATATAATTAGTATTAGTATTAGAATCAAAGGATAAAAATGAATTTACTTACATTATCTTCGATCGTTCTCAATAACGAATAGTGAGTATACTTGGTATTGTCCTTCTTTGATTTAGTCTTTGGATGAAAATCAGGACCAAATAAGATAGTTAGAACTTTGTTATCATCAGAAGCACCATCATCCTCATCAAACGTCAAAACAAACATGGTATTCTTATTGAAAGCAGTCTTGTTAATACGAGTAGAAAGGAACTTTTTGAACCAGTTTGAAGCAAAAGTCATGCCTGTTTCATGACCATCATTATCAATCTACTGTTAGGTTAGTAACTAGAAGATGTAATAAACTGCAATGCTTACATTTGGAGTATAGAATACAAATTGAGGCACGCTATTGCTTGAAATGTCCTTGTCTAATTGTTTGGAATTCACAATTTTAGCGCATCTTTGCTTATTGCCTGATATATTCTTGAACGAAATGAAAGGATTGTGCTTTCTTGCATATTTATCGATATCCATCTTCTTATTACAGTTGCCTATTAACTTTAAATGAATGACATAGCCCTTATGTTCCAGAAAAAAACATTTGTTTACCTGGGTAATCCTCCTGATAGGTCTTCCAAGAGATACCCTTTGCCTCCAAGAGATCTACAATGGTCTTGCGATCAATATTTGACTCGTCATTCTCTTTAGTCCCCTCTGTTGATCCGCTGATCATTGAAATCTTGATATACGCATTTTAGCATTTGGACATGCATATATAGAATACAAAAGATTCAACTTACGTAGTTTGGTTGAGAAGGATGTGTAGTAGCAAGGTAATTGGTTAACATAATTCCATTTTTGTATGTCTGATGAAGGCTTTTAAGGAACTTGTTCTTGTAAGCAACGTCGTAGTTTTGGTTTTCCATTACGACGATAACAACTCGATCGAAATACTTTCCTTTCTTGATGGATGAAGTGCCTCCATCATTTACAGGCCGAGCGGACGCAAATAATGCTTGAACCAAGATAAAAACTACTACCAGAGCAATTGAATACTTCATTATTGTCTAAAAGAAAAGAAAAATAATGGACTTGAAAGTATCCTGTTGCTGTCCTTTATATACAAAATCAACGAGCGCACAGTTTATTAGAGTGCAGCTATTAAGGTAATGTATACAGAAATGATACACGATACCACATGGTGCCTTGTAATTCATTAATGAAAGCTTTTAATATGGTAAAGTATCAATTAAGCATCGGAGAGAAAGTGAGTATTAATACATAATACAAATCAATGCTGGATCATAAGCTTTGCGATGTTACAGTACTGGTACCCTGATTCGAGCTTATTTGTTAGGGTTTTTATACTACAATTAAGCCGCATTGATGATAGTTGGCTATACCATAAAATTTTCGTTAAACGGGTTAAAAGCGCTAACCTTGATTTGTCAAAACCCAATATTAGTTATACAGGAAGGATTTCTGGGTAACAATATGCAATTTACAATTAGCAGATACAAGCCCAGCAAATCACAGCTTGTAAATTATGCATGTCAATTAAGCACTTTGATCATATATTATAACGACGCTAATATAGCCAGATATCAACTCAGTGATGTTTTTGAAAGGGATTTTAGATATCACTGATACAAGACAAAAGAAGACACAGTCAACTCGAAAGTTGTATAGTAACAGATATATCTAAAATGTTTATTACAATAAAAATATCGGGATCAAAATAGTCGCTTAAATAGATGAAGCAGAACATTCTGCTAAGGACTCTTGATCAGATACGATGTTTAATTGAGGTTTGCCTATTTCTATTATTTTGATCAGTATTATGCGCACGTCAATATATTAAACTGATCTTTTTTTACCTGGCATTGTTAATGTGCTATGTAAAGATTTTGCTTGGTTTTTTTTCAATGATATCAGCTTTGTAAGAAAGTAAAACTGAAACACTCGCTCTAGATATTTTCAAAGTTGCATTGTCGGTGCATATAAAGGCTTTTTACGCAAAATGATGGTTCCAAAGCTATATATATTATAATGGTTTTTTTTGTATATTTCCTGAAAAATGAAGTTGCATCTCGATCATTTATTGGTATACGTGCAATTATAATTCCATGGCGGTAGTAGGTAATAACGGCTCTCTATTTTCAATCTTCGCATGTCAATAAAAGTTATACCCTTTGTATTAGAAGAAGAGGGTGAAGTAGCATTTAATAAACGAACGACAAAGAACCGGTGTTGGCCTGTGCAAATACACTAAAAAGGGACTATAGGTATTATTGGTATGAACGAAATTGCATTGTTTCGCATACCTATAAGGCACTTTTGCGACTTTTGGCATATTTTTCTGCCGAATCCTGTGCCGCTTGTGTCTGTGCTTTGAAACTGTGAAATTCGTACACACTTTTTAGATAAAATAGTATCGATTAGCACTTGTATCGCAACATGATAACCATTATTACTTGATAAACCCCTCCGCAGGAAAGGCTTCAAGCGAGTAAAGGCCAGCTTCGATGATATATTAGTGATGGACTCGCATGACCATTTTCATGTCAGGGCTTAAGAGTCAACCGTTCTTTTTTCGCATGTAAAACCCTTGGTCTAAACCAAAGCCCACACGCATTTGTCACTGATACAATGACAAAATGAGATATTACGTAATACTATCATAATATGATACAGTCAACTTTTGAGATTTTCTATAAAACAAATAAACGTTGTATAATATTGAATACTGACAAATGGGTTATATATTTTATTTATTAATTGTATATGAAATTATATGACAGGACGATATGAAAGCAAAAGAGGCTATGCGATTAAATAAGATATTTAGTTCTTGACGAGGCTGTATACGGTAGCAACAGAGGTACCGAGGAGACCAATAAGACCAAGATAACCAAAAGCACCGCGAGTACGCTTGGCAGGATCACCAGTGACATATCCTTGAGTAAAGACCATACGGCCCAAGAGGAATACAACACCACAACCAGCAGCAATTTCGGGATACTTGATACCACCAACCAACAACATAGTATTGTAAATGGGAAGGATTTCAAGAGTGTTTTGATGAGCACGTTGAGTACAGTTGAACACGTTCTTCTTGGGATCCTTTTCAACTTCACTCTTTTCAGCATAAGCTAAGAAAGTGGCGCATTATGTTAACCCTTTGCTCATTGTACAATGATTTTTAAACTTACCATAAGGATAAGGGACCTTGGCAGCTCTACGAGCAGCACCAACCTTAGCGCCTAAGCTAAAGACATAGAGAGCACTAGCGACAGCGACGCCAAGAACCTATAATTGATACGTTCAATTATACTGTGGGGCACAATTGAGATTCTACTTACGTATCCGTATTCAGAGGGAATAGTGAGAGCAACCATTTCTGTTAGTTTTTGTATAAGAGAATATGAAGAGATACAGTAAGAACGAGACTGAAGGATTTATACTAAAGATGAAAATTTGAGTTTTAAATCATTACGCAAGCAAACGTAACTCGGACAAACTCTTCCCTCCAATCAAGCGCTAGTTTCCTGTTCTCGCACCTTCTTTACTACTGCACCTTACTTTATCGTGTCCTTTTCGTCTTTAATACTGAGCATTAGTACAAGGACTATTAATATGCGCGTTTAAATTCTAATCTATTTCCTCTCAAAAACCCATCTATTGTGTATATTTTCGAAAGATATACTGTTTTTAAATTGCTTTGTTCAAATTACGAATCTTTACTTTTTAGGACACTAGCTACAACTTCTTTTGGAGTCACACAAACCTAGAAATGTGTTCGCTAATATTTGTAGTTCATTATCAAGCGTATGATATAAAGGCTATATATCTGGCCATATAATAAACGATTTGAGCCTATTATCAACTCTACAGGACAATTTTAATGGCCAGAATGATTACTGAATCCTAATATTGTAAAAGTCGCGACTCAAAGTTAATCTTCTACTATAGGTAACGGAAAATAACCGCTTGCCCCGCTTTGTTAATTTCAGGAACAATTCAATTTCATCCCGTATGTCAGTCATGTTGCTTTATTGGTAAATTGAAGGATATTACGAAACTTGATAAAGAACGTGTGTTACAATAAGCCTTAAACATGAATAAGCATTCTCGATCTCTCTAATGCACTAGATCTCAGGTACAAAAGAAACTTCTTTATGCGAACAATACACAGTATATATAGCTTCACTATTTTTTTTAGAGCATTCATTGTGAATTCACTTGCAATCTGCTATCGATTTAGTGTTATGTATTAATTCTTTTTTTTTAAAAAAAAATATACATGATCAAGGGATCTAATGTAACGACGATATTAAAGCAAAAATAAATGTATACTAGATGCAGCAGTTCATCCTGAGTACAGATTACTCATTATATGTAATATTAAACTTGGGATCAGTAGAGAGATCTATAAATCTGTCGATCTAATCAATATGAAATGCATACAGTTAACCATCAATTATAAATGAATAGTACACTCATTAAAATTTAGTTAAATGAAGGTCTAATAAACACAATAGTTCATTCTGAAGATATAATGCTGTTCGGATGGGATATTAAACCAAGATTAATCGGGAAATCTATCAGTCATTTCTAGATTTGAATTGTATGAAATGTATGTAATCAACGGTGCATGCCTAAAATGTGAAACATCCTACGCACTTTACTCTAATAATGGTCTTAATAGAGGTGAGGCTTCATTATGGACATGTACTGAACCTAAGATGCGACATTAAACCGGAATTGGCCAAGAATGATAAAAACTATTAAAAATCGTCCGATTTCAGAAAAGTTCTATGGGTGATCCCTCGTAGGCTTAGCACGTGTATGTATTTTTCAAGTCATAAATTAAGTTGTAAGGTAAAATATATATTCAGCTATGCAATCCCATTCTTTTGTATCTTTATCTTAAAAAAAACATACGACTTGAGAACTTGTTTAAAAAAGAACGGAAATATTTCATTAATACATATATTCTTGAACATCATCGTTCTCAGAGAACATCTGTTTAATAAGACGTATCAAAATATCGCGCAAAACACGTACTACTCGGTAGAGTGCCACTATACAGCCTGTGGAGTGTTATCAATTTTTCATAGTACGAATTATTGGTATGCCTTTTAATTTATTTTTTCTTATTCTCTAGTTTGGATGGTTTGATATAGCAAGTAGTAAAAGATCGACCTTATTATGACTCGGCTACGATAAGATGGATGATAGTGCGTGTGTAACCGTCTAAAGAGCAGTATTAGAACTCGAGTCAAGAGGAAATACTGGACTGACCGCCTATACAAGCAAAGTACACAATAATTCAAAAATGGCCTTCTTTATATTGCAAATATCTTTCCAAATATTGAACTATTTAGTATTGATAGATTGATTATGGAGGGAAACTTTTAAGTCATTGTACTGCTGTGACTGAGAAATTTAAGCACGTATGACTAACACTTTTGATCTTGGGTTTATCCCTGTAAAATTTTATTTCATCAAATATATTTCTGATAAGAGAAACTTTTTAAATTATAGGAAGAACAACGACTTTTCAAAAGGTTATTTGGTAAAGATTGGTTATTAGAGCAGTTTACTTGATGGCTCCATGCGAAGGGTGTTTAGTCTTGCAGGGATAGAATTAGATAAAGAGTCATATCTTTTTATTCATGCTGTGAATCTCTTATTTATTCAAGAGGCGATACAAAAGCCACTTGAATAAGACAGAGCAAATGGCTATATACTTCAAAACTCTCTAGATATGAATAGTATATTTGCATTATCTTTTACTGTATGACAGTATCGGTTCCATTAACACAAATGTAGTATCATTTGGCGCGTCTTTGTTTATTGCACCTCAAGACGTGAGTGCATAGAGTCAAATGATAATTAAGTACTTTGAATGAATTGAAAGCGCCATTCTGGTCAATCATTAAATATGTTTGAGACATGCGCTACTCTATGTAATAGAAGCATACCAGATGCTTAAACATGACATATCAACGCGAAAATAGTAATCGACTGGGTTTATAATGACTCTTACAATCTCCATCTCCACAGTTTGGAACCTTTTTGTGTCAACCTGATTGGACTATCGATAAAGTTCCATCCATCTTTTAATCTATTTTTTAACGTTTTGAAATGCCGTTTCATCAGGTAAGCCACCTGTGAATTCTAATTTAAAGCAAGGATTTTTCTGAGAATACTTTCTTTTCTTCAACCTCAACTCTTTTTTTGAACATACAATGTCTGTTAAACCCACTGATTCCTGGAACGTTTGCCTTAACACCACTCTTGAACAAGAGGATAAGGAAATCTATGACATTGTTGAGAACGAGAAGCTTAGACAATGGTCTGGCTTAGAGCTTATTGCTTCTGAGGTAAGTTTTTGACGTGTTTGTGAATGGTTATGCGTATATGTTTAAGACGCGAAACTGATCTATTATAATAGAACTTTACCTCTCAAGCTGTTATTGAGGCTAACGGTACCGCTTTGACCAACAAGTACTCTGAGGGTCTTCCTGGTGCTCGTTACTATGGTGGTAATGAATTCATTGATGAACTCGAAATCCTCTGTCAAAAGCGTGCTTTGGCTGCTTTCGGTTTGAACCCTGAGCAATGGGGTGTCAACGTCCAACCTTACTCTGGTTCTACTGCCAACTTTGCTGCCTTGACCGCTTTGATCCAACCTCAAGATCGTCTTATGGGTCTTGATCTTCCCTCTGGTGGCCATTTGACTCACGGTTACCAAACCGCCAAGAAGAAGATCTCTGCTTCTTCCATCTACTTTGCTTCCATGCCTTACCAAGTTGACCCCGCTACTGGTTTGATTGATTACAAGCGTCTTGAAGAGAACGCTGCTCTCTTCCGTCCTCAATTGTTGATCTGTGGTGCTTCTGCCTATCCCGCTGAATGGGAATACGATACCATGCGTAAGGTTGCTGATCAACACGGTGCTTACCTCATGTGTGATATGGCTCATATTTCCGGTTTGATTGCTGGTAAGGAAGCTTTATCTCCTTTTGATTTCTGTGATATTGTTACCACCACTACCCACAAGACCCTCCGTGGTCCTCGTGCTGGTTTGATCTTCTTCCGTCGTGACAAGGGTGATAAGCTCGAAACTCGCGTCAACCAAGCTGTCTTCCCCTCTTGTCAAGGTGGTCCCCACAACAACACCATTGCTGCTGTTGCTGTTGCCTTGAAGCAAGCTGCTTCTCCCGAGTTCAAGCTCTACGCCAAGCAAGTTCGTGCTAACGCTTTGAAGCTCGCTGAAGCCCTTGCTGGTTACGGTTACAAGTTATCCACTGGTACTACTGTTAACCACTTGATCCTTTGGGACTTGAAGCCTCAAAAGTTGACTGGTTCCAAGATTGAACGTATCTGTGATATGGTTCACATTACCATCAACAAGAACTCTATTGCTGGTGATAAGTCTGCTGTTACTCCCGGTGGTGTTCGTCTTGGTGCTTCTGCTTTGACCTCTCGTTCTTTGAAGGAAGATGACTTTGTCAAGGTCGCTGAATACCTCCACAGAACCGTTCAAATCGCTGCTGCTGTTCAAGAAAAGTCTGGTTCCAAGTTGATGAAGGACTTTGTTGCTGCTCTTGAAGGTAACGAGGAAATCGCTCAATTGAAGAAGGAAGTGATCGAGTTTGCTCGTAGCTTCCCTATGCCTGGTTTCGATCCTACCAAGATCAAGGCTACCGTCACCATCTAAATATCTTTCTAAAAAACAAAACAAAATAATATATCACCCCATTTCGCTTTCTTTCTTTTCTTGCTCATCACTACTACATTCTATGATGGTTGCTTTCTTTTTCATGTCATGAAGAAGTAAACGCACGTTCAACACTTACACCAACATTTTATATTTCCCTCTACTTCCTCACTCATATATCTGTAAAAAGTTCAACACGTTTTTGTAAAATAAACTATAACATTCCAATTTACTATGTACTTGATCTAGTGATACTGAGGTCAAAGAATAATGCCTTTACTAAATACAGTAGCCCATTCTGTACATAGACGACTTTTCAACAAATACGATATTAGATTAAGATCGATTGAGATCATAGATGTCAAAAACTATATCATGCCAATTTTTTAGCAAAATCTTATAATAAAAAAGTAATCACATACAAGGTGCTGAAGACCGAATGATGGGTTGGTATCTTAAAGCAATTTGCATAACGTTCAATTCTTTTTCCAATAGTATAGATTTTGTAAAAACTTGATAGGCAAATTCGAGCCTCAAATGGAAAAAACGCTAAATATTTGGAGTGTCCTGTAGCATATTTACGTGTATTTATCCATAGAAAAACATTTTGTTTTGCAGCAGCATCGGTATGATTAATTCAGCCTCCGCCAGGCTATGAAACTGTATAGCTTTGAGTTAGAAGAGCAATGATTTGATAGCTGTAATTCACATATTTCAAGAGCATATCAAAAATATCTGATAGTATTAGATGATATCGTTAGCGTCTTGATTTCATATTTATTAAATCTTAACATAGCTACTTGAGGGCTTTACAAGTGCAATATTATTCTTCTTATTTTTCAAATAATCATCATTTCATGAATGCATCAAACTCTCAGTTACTTTTTTATCAACTATTGCGTGGAAGGCAGGCAGTTATTATAATATTTTAGTGAAGTATTTTTCTTGGAAAATACTCTGTGGATAATACATTAAACAACTACCTACTGAAGAGATAGCACATCGTTCTCAGGATTACAACGCCCTATTTCTAGACACGATTACACACTTTGTAATGCAAGACGATATCTGTAGTACAGCATTGTTTGTATAATATCACTACTTTTTTTTAGACCATTGCTTTTATCAGCTTCAACTTTTACGTAATAGTATGGTTTCACTGGCTGGAGAGCTCGTTTTTATTAGTCAGAATGAAAGAGAGAGTTCTTGAATTCTTGTTCAATTAAATAAAAACAATAATGTTACCCATGTCACGATGGGTCAGCCCAGTAGCTACTTCGTTGTCTTTTCATTCCAAGGCATTTTACACTACGAAGAGGCCAGAATTACAAGTGGATAACATTGTCATTGGAGCTGGTGTGGTTGGATTAGCCATTGGCGAGAAATTAACACGAGAAAGACCTCATGAATCAACTTTTGTAATAGAAAAGAACAAGCGAGTAGGCGAGGAAACAAGGTATAAAAAAAACGCGACGTATCTTTATGCAATAATGAGACTAAATACTCTCCAGCGCTCGTAACAGTGAAGTGATTCATGCAGGGCTTTACTATCCCGAAGAGAGTCTCAAGACAAAGCTCTGCATTCAAGGAAATCGTATGCTCTACAAGTTGCTTAGCCAGACAGACATTCCTTATAAACGACTAGGCAAATGGATAGTAGCGCAAGATAAAGATCAGCACGACTATCTTCAAACACTGCACACCAAAGCTAATCGATTAGGCATTGAAACGTATTTCATTCAGCAAGAAGAAGCTAATGCACAAGAGCCTAGTATCAAGGCATACTCGGCTTTGGTCTCACCTTCTACAGGCATCATTGATTCGCATCGCTTTATGGAGTACCTTGAGTATCAAATCTCACAAACAGGCGACGTCGCACTTTGTACAAAGGTGCAATCTATCAAACCAAGCACTGACGGTTATTTACTCGAGTTGATCACGTCCAATGAAACTACTACTGTATTGGCCAAACGCGTGTTCAACTCAGGTGGATTGCATGCAGACAAGGTCAGCAATATGCTTATGCCAGATGCCTACAAGCTGCACTATGCTCGAGGTCATTATTACGCCTATAACGGACCTTTGCAGGTGAATCATTTGATATACCCTTGTCCTGAAAAGAACCTAGCTGGTCTTGGCACTCATTTGACGTTGGATATGGCAGGACGAGCCAAGTTTGGTCCGGATGTACAATACATAGATGACCCTTATGATTATAGCGTTCCTGATGATGAAGATAAAAAGAATGCGTTCTCAAAAGCGATTCAATCTTATTTGCCTTGTTTAAACAAAAATAAGCTGCATGCTGATTATTCTGGCATAAGGTAGGATCCATATTGAAATGAATGTATATTGCTACTGATGGACATTGGACATAGACCGAAGCTGGCAGGGCCTGGTGAACCTTTTAGAGACTTTATCATTCAAGAGGAAAATGCATCTGGATATGATAATTTCTTTACATTGATAGGTATTGAAAGTCCAGGTTTAACTTCTTCGCTTGCTATTGCAGATTATGTGCATTCAATGATTCGTAAATAATAAAATAGTTTATATAGGAAATAGAGAAATAGAAAGAGGGGAATGATTAAGTAGTGTCATCTACTTTGTGTTATTACTTTCATCTTTTTTCCGCAGTTCATCAAAGTATGGATCTAACATGATATTAGTTACAAGCAGATAGCTACAATATGTCAAACTTACGTTGTAGCGCGTCACTTGAAGTGATACGTTTTTCGGGTGGATATTCTAAAAGACGCTTCAAGAGATCAATACCGTGATGATCAAGCTTAGGGAGCAATGTTTCCAGCTGTATTCTGGGGAATATTTCGAAATCGCGCTTGTATTCTGGAAGTTGAGACACCTTAGGCCAAATTTCTTCTGTTGGTGTACCCAATACTTTAAAGATTCTTTGTAATTGATCTGGAATGGAGTTACCTGGAAACAGAGGTCTACCAGAAGCCATTTCTGTTCAAGCCTGTTAATTGTATCTGTCAAATGTTACGTCAAATCAATAACCAACCTGCAAAGATACATCCTGCAGACCATAGATCAATTGAAGTTGAATATTGGCGCGAACCCATCAATACATCTGGGGCACGATACCATAATGTAACAACCTATTAAAAAAAAGACTTAACACCTAGCCTGATGAATAGATGATATAAATATATACCTCATGAGAATAACTTCTAACTGGAATACCATATGCTCTTGCAAGACCAAAATCACCCAATTTCAGTTCACCCTTCTATAGTAATTGAAATGAGATTAGTCTAGATTCTTCTTGTCTGTCTTCCTAAAGAAAAACTTACGGTGATATTCACCTTATTGATTAATAAATTCTGTGGTTTCAAATCCTACATTCGATGAAAAATAAGTATATCGTTATAGAATTTGCCTGGGCGATATTCACTCTATGTAAAACTCTATGGGCATGACAAAAGGCAATACCCTTCAATAATTGATACATCAATTGCTATCATGTACTATTAGTAAACCTTCAATCGGATGTATGTATAACTTATACCTTCAAAGTAATAACATCGATATCACCACCATATGAATCTAAAAACTTTTTCAAGTCTGAATCCAAGTATTCAAACACGAGTGTCAACTTCTTTTCAGTATGTAAGACATCATATAATCTATGAACGGTTAATAAGTCTTCTTATAGAGTTGATTTGCCTATTACCTAACAATATTTGGGTGTTTTAGTTCTTTCAATAACGATATCTCTCTAATAGCTGTACAAGGAACCTATATCATAATGTGAGTATACAGCGTGTATCTTTTGAAAGATATATAACTCACACCCTCTTCTTCATTATCCAAACGAATACGTTTTAAAGCAACCACTTCATTGGTTTCTCGGTTTTGGGCCTTGTATACAATACCATAAGTACCTGAACATTTGTTAGAGCCGACATTACAGATTATGAAATCTAGTCATGATTACCTTCACCAAGCTTTTCGATTTTCTTTTATAAAAGAATAAAACGTTAATACCTTCAAGTAGACAAGTCAGAGTATTGGTATTACTTGATATTTATCCATTATCAACTAGATACAGGTTTTTGTACTAAAAGAGAAAAAGAGAAAAAGGGAGGGAAAAGAAAAAGAGAAAAAAAAGCTTATATAGAAGGCGTCTTTGGTCGGAGATTTAAATACCAAAAAGCAAAAAAGACTCGCTTGGCCTATTGTTTTATTCTTCGATATTACGTTGCATTTCATCCAAGACCATCTTTGTCACCAACTCTCGAAGCTCTTCTTCGTTTTCAACGCCGCCTTGATCTTCTATACGTTTCATAATCTCCTGCATCTTACTCGATAACTCATCATTTAAGCCTTCCTCATCTTCTTGTTGTACGGGCTGTATTTGCTGTCTATCTTCTTGCTCAATATATGCTAATGGGTCTACCTCTTCTTCTTGTTCCGTAGGCAATTCTTCCTTTGTAATAGCAGCTAATAATTGAGCAACTTGATCCCAACCTTCTTCAAGAGCAGCTAACGCAGGTGTGATACCGTCTTCGTTCAAATGCTTAGGATCAGCACCATGATCCAGCAATAACTGTGCCATTTCTACAGACTCTGCTACATACAAAGGTGTATCCTTTTCAAAATCTTCCACATTGACATTGGCACCTTTTTCCAACAGATGTTTGACAACTTCTATTTGATTATAAGAAACTGCTGCGTGCCTAATTATTATTGTCTTGGGTCAGTTTTCTTTGGGTCTATATTCAAGCTGCAAGTATTTACATAGCGGTGTATCCGAATTGGTCATGGCTATCGATTTTTATACCACTTTCTACTAATTCCTATATATACGAGTTAAATTTCAACAATAGAAAGGTTACTACGCAAAAAAAGTTTACCTTAACTCGATCCAATTGACCATCGCCTATAAAATTAAAAGAATTAAGCGGCTTACAAGGTGCATTGGATAGTCTAGTTGTTTACCTGCCGCAACCCATATGTTATCTTGTGATGTTGGCGCCTTCATTGAGTGTATATGTGTAAGTGTAATGAGCTAAAATAAAAATTTGTTCACGGTTTCTTGATTTATGCGTGGCTTGGTATTTCATATTCCGCTTATACGCAGTTTATTCGCCTATTGAATTGTTTTTGCTTATGAACCTCTTGAACTCGAATTTTCTGATGAATTAAGGGCGTCTTTCGTATACTTGCTGTAAATTTTAACACTGCATATTTATTGTTGATATAGATACTATTTTAGAGAATTTTTCTTTTTTGGAATATTAGTTTTCAGCCCTAAAACCGAAATAACCAAAAATTACTTATATTTCTCAAACAACGCAATATTTTAATAAAAAACACTGCGTTATCTTTATATTAATTGATATGCAATCCAACTTTACGCAATTTATACTAACTTATTTTGCATTGGTGTGTTCTTTTTTTACTAATAAAAGGTGTATTAAGATAATAAGAATAGCTTTTTCTAACCAAAACAATTGTTTTTTTTCTTGTTTAATCTCAGATAACCAATGATAATGGTTGCGTGATGGTTTGAATGATGGTTTTAAATTGTTTTCCAGGTCCCACCTTTTTGTCAAAATTTAACAGCATTTTTAATATACCACGCTCTTGGGATATATTTTGTAATAAAAACACCACTGGTTACGTTGGTAGTTTTATATAGATAGTTTTTGTAATTTTTTATATAAAAATCTCGATATTTGATCATAAAATAATAAAACCAAAAGAATCGTATAAAGCTAGGGATGACTCTACTTTTTTTTGATGTTCGATACTATATGCTTTTTGAACCATTCGATATATATTTTTTAATTCTATGCAAGCTTTATTAATATATTTTGTGTCAGATTGCGCTTTTTATTATGTAAAAGTCGCGTTAAAGCAACATCTGTTGAATTTTTGATTTCAATTTTAAGCTACCGCTTTTGGGTTACATCAGTAAAATACACAACAAAACGTTAATCCCTTCTTCTATAATCTATATACAAAAACAAAATAGTTGTATGAAAAGAGAGGTAATAAAACAGCATTATACATGCAAATACAATATACTCAGTTTCCGCATAGAGATGACGGATAATTCAGACAAAATGAGAGCCTTACGGGCAGAAAAGCAAGTAGAACGATTAGAACGAGAACTTGAATTGATAAAGTCTCGCATCAAAGCAAGTTTTTTTTTTTCACTCATCAATAAACTTATAACCTAACACGCTTATTTTGTTAGAAATCTACGAGTACAAGCGGCTCAGCATCACCTAATTCTTTTCGAGATTCAGATAAATTGACTTTTCAACTACAAGAGCAAGTCAAAGACTTGAAATATCAATTAAATCATCAGCTTTCCGAAAATACAAAACTTCAAGAGACCTTAACCAATAGAACAAGTATGTATATATGGGCTAATGACAATTTTGTGCTAATATACAAATGATAGCCGAATATGAGGACAAACTGAAACGAATGAGAGGTTAGATAGGATAACACGATGATAGAATTACTATAGAAAAACTAAATCGACGGTAGAAATCTTTGGTCAGGCATCAAAGAATATTGACAACTATCGAGCCAGTATAGCTTCAAAGGATGTAGAGATACAGACACTAAAGACAGAACTAGAAGAATGTCAAGTCAGGGAACTATCATATAAATCCATTACAGAAACCCAACAATGTAAGCTGCATAATCACATATATATAATGTTATTGACGTTGTCATAGTAAACATCGAAAGGTTGAACAGTGAATTGACCAGTACCAAGACGTTTTATGGATCAGAAGTTAAGCAGCTTGAGGCCAAGACGAGACAGCTATCAACACAGCTGGATCAAACCAAAGTTAATTATGATCAGTATAAAAAGAGAGCCCATATATTATTAGAGAAAAATAAAGACCAGAAGTCAGATGTTTCCAGAATTAATGAATTGGAAGACCTTGTTCAACAACTACAATCACAAAAGACGTAAGATGCAATGCACATAAATCGATCCGTAGCACTGATGTATTTATGTAGACGATACGAATCAGAACAACAAGAAAGAGCAGAACAGCAGCTATTATTAGAACACGATCTTCGAAAAGCAATCGATCGTATTCATGAATTGGAAACGATTCAAAATACACTAACAAAGGAAAGGGATGCCCAGGATGATTCAATCAATACATTAAAACAAACATATTCTACCGAGAAAAAAAACCTAGAAACTCGTAATGTCAAGATAATTTGAACCATATTGAAGAGATTGACACTTTTATACTAGAACTACAGTCGATGCATACAACAGTCGACCAAACTATGCTGGAACTAAATGAGCTCAAATCCAAGTTTAATACGCAACAACAGCAACTCAATAGTCAAAAACAAGTAGAACAAGAGAATGACGGTATAGATGATATGACAGAAAAGTTGATTCAATACAAGATACGGGTGCATGAATTGGAAGAAACCAATGACTCTCTTTACCAACAAATCTTGCTTAAAGATAATGAGATTGAAAAGCTCATTATATCTACACCTATTTCTCCACCACCCACTGATGAAGATCATAGTTTGACTGAGATGCCTGTTAGTAATAATGATGTATATGGCAAGTAAGCAAAGGCTTAACTTATGACTATATATTGACTTGGTATATACATAGCTTCTATGAGCTCATTACTTTCGCCTCTTGTGTCACGACAGATACCGGATGAACGGATAGGTTTAGAAAAACAGGTGCAGCGATTAAGCGAAATGTTACATGAAAGTGAAGATAAATTAGTCGCTTCTAGGCGTCAAGAAAAGGTAATACGCTTGTAATTTTAGTCAAGCTTCATACTGACGTGTTTGCTCTAGATTCTAAAGGACGAATTAAGGTACAATGACTTCACAATGCATTATATTTATTTATCATTAAATACAATAGAAAAATGGACGCTATGGAAAAGAGACAGGATATGAACGTTGAATATCTAAAGAATGTCCTTATCAAGTTTCTCATGTCTGAAAACAAAAAAGTAAGTCTTATAAGAGTTATTTTCTATGCTATTGACGTATTTCTGCTAGACAATGGTGCCTATTATTGCCAAACTATTATATTTGGATGAAACAGAACAGAATAACCTCATGGATAACTGCATTTAAACACCTGCTTCCCGGGAAACTAAAAACCCGACAGACTATAAATAAAAGAAGCGCATAATATTCTATTCATTTACCTTTCTTTTGTTTTCTTTACACAAAAAAATGAGCGGTTTTCCCCAAGGACAATATTTTTATATCAAATCTCGTAGCAATGGCTTAGTTATGGATGTGTATATGGGTGAAACTACTGTAAAAAGAAGCAATTACATATAAAAAGTACGCGTCTAATGATGATACATATAATAGGCTGATTCAAACGTTATCATTTGGTCTCAGGTAAATAAAATATCACTGCTGATAGTACACCTACTCATATTTCAATAGAAAGGAAGCGATGATAATGATAATCAGGTAAAATTCTTGCAAAAGAACCTTGGCAAAAAAGAGACTGACTTAATAATTTCCATTTAGCTTTGGCGCTCCGAGGATGGCTTCTTGATTAACAAAAAGTCCAAACTGGGTAAGAACGAACGAACACTATGTAGTCTTAGTTTTAGGCTAAATAGTCAATCAATCAATAGTGATCGATATTCGAGGTGGTGACCTTCAATCCGACAAGCCAATCGTTCAATATGATCGCAAGATTACCATGTAAGTTATTCACTAAAGGTTTATGGTGCTGTTGATTAATCAGAGGATACAGGGCTCATAATCAACGATTTGGTTACCGTGATGGCTATATTTATTGCTTAGCTGATCCCCGTCTTGTCTTGGATATCAAAGTAAGTTTTTTTTTTTCGAATTATAAGATATGTTATAAACATCGTAAATCTAGGGCGGTGGAAGTAAAGAAGGCACCAAGATCATTTTGTACAAACGCAAAGAAACGGAAAACCATAACCAACAATGGTCTTTGGAGCCAGTTCCTGACCAAACCCAACAACCAAACCCTCAAGCTCAGCATTTGCAGAACCAAAGCACGTATAACCCTCCCCTCGCCGGTGCTTCTCCTTCTAATGAGCCTTCTGGTAATAATGTTCCATCCAGTGGTAATGTTCCATATTATCCTCCTCCTCAATACCCTGCTCCTTCATCACATCAGCAGAATCAGTACGAACAAGGCGGATATGTACCTTACTACCCTCCTCCTTCAGGTAATACATCTGGTTATGGCCCTCCCGACGATGAGAACCCATATTATCAACGTCAATAGTGGCATGATGCAGTCTGTTTTGCTAGCTAATGTTGTGCCATATTATTTGATAAATAAAGCTGATTGAAACCACGCCTCATTAAGAGCCTAACTATATAAGAAGCGATGTGGCGAATGCCTGGACTTTAGCTCCTCTTCAAAATGAACTCAAGGACAGGCGGCAGTCTATATTTAACAAGTAAATATATGCATAGAGCCCATATTATAGGAATTGAATATGTGTTTACATAAGTTTATCATCTGCCAAAAGGCAGAGTGCATTGAAAAATAAAGCCGACAATGCATTGGTATAGAGTACAAGTGTTACCTATTACGGATCCATCTAAACATATCGCAATCAACAATAAAGCGCGCCCGTAATCTCTTAGTACGTTTATTTTATATATATATATGCATAAGTATCTTGTGGACTTTTTTTTTTTTTTAAGTATGCGCATATTTTTTCTAGCTTGTTGATTTGTAAATCATATTCTAACTGAATATGAAACCATTATGAAATCGTGCAAATACCAGGTATCGGCTGGGTAACTACCAGTAATGAATCCATTTCAATCTTTTTAAAAAAAGAAAGCTGAAATCCCATGTATTTAATTATAGAATGCATATGCAAAAAAAAATCGATATTCACATAAATTCAATCAGTTGATATTCAATTTTTAGTAACAGATGAGCCTCAAACAATTGCCTTTTTACATATTGGCTCCTTGACGACTTGCTTTGTATAAAAAGACATTCACTGAGTACTTTTTTTTTTTTTTTTTTTTTTTACTAGTCAATCCCATTATGAAGATTACTGCTCTCCTCGCTCTTCTGATTTTGCCTGCTGCTATATCTGCTAGCAAATGGTGTATGCCCTTGAACCTAACTTGCGGTAAATTTATCAAACCTTGTTGTCCCAACTCATATTGTGATGAAGTCACTAGCAAATGTCTCAAGACTCCGGAACCTCTTTTGTAATACAGTCTTTACTTTGATTACTCTATTCTTTATCTTGATATAATAAAGATATTAAAGCTCGTACATCTCTTTTTTTTTTTAAGATAACGTCTTGTCGCGTCACTAAGTGCGCCATTTTACTGTTGATTACCAATATAAGAAAGTATTCACCACCACAAGTTGTATAGTGCTCTTATTAGGGATGATGCTAATACGTCGGTAAAGGGTTTGATATGATAGTTTACAAAAAAAACACTGGCCAAATCACCATTAGACATAATGCAACAATTTGGTTTAGAATTCCGTGATTATGGGAAGGGTTACTATAATGTTTTAAAAGTCCAAGAAACGTTCATAAAGAATTTACAGATTTCGTGTCTACAAGGATAACACGTACACAATCATTTTCCATGACTGAATTGCTAGATATAATTAGGCATAATACTCTATTACTGTACGAACTGATCCCTTGTTTTCCAATTTTCATAGTATCAACAAAACTATGTTAATCAAAGTACCATAGTGGTATTGCTGTATTTTTATCTTGGCCTTTTATCGTGCAAACTATTAATGGAGATAAGATAAAGTATACGAATTGCTATTGTATAATTAGTTTAGCTATTGTCAAACTCAGTAGTGGTTAAGTCTGAATCCCTCGATGGACGGATTTTAAGAGCTTTATCGTCATGGTAGTTTCATGCAATGTTTTTTTTTTGTAGGGTGCTTATTTAGTATTTCATACAGCAATTTTATTCACAATACGTGCTTAGGTATAACTTTAATTGATTCAACAAACATAAGCTATGATGAAAAAGCATATAATCATGGTTTAATATTATATCACTGTTGTGGCTATGTCGTCGCCATCGGTCTTGAAGGTTAGCACGTAAACTTGGTTATTTATAATAGAATTTAACTCGTAACGATAGTCTGAAAAGCAATAAAAGTATGATTTCTCGATCAAAAGAAATTTAATCAAATTATAACGATTTGACAATAAGGATTTGATCAATTTGCTGTAATTGATATAATGAACGATTCTGACGAAATGTCCCGAAATACCGAATACTGAGCCAATCATAACAGTTAGGGTGTATATATGGGTGTATGTAGCAATATTAAATTAAGTGTGACTTATAGTTTATTTTGGTAAGCAAATCATAAGCTCGTTTAGCTCAGTTGGTTAGAGCGTGGTGCTAATAACGCCAAGGTCACAGGTTCGACCCCTGTAATGAGCATTTTTCTTTATTCTTTTTTGTGGTGAATGTAGTTTTCTCCTTCGATTTTGTTGGTTCCGGTTATTTTGACCGAAGCATTTAAATGACATTAGACGACAGCGAATACTCTTCGATATATACAAGGTGTATGCTTCTTTTAAATATTAATCCACTGCTTTATTTTCAATAGAAACTGTTATAATTATTATTTATTTTACGGAGAAACCTTCACTATATACTCTCTCTTATTCATTCCTTGGTGCATTATATGTGCTTATCAATAAGACTATTATCTATGTTTAATTGTTATGTTTGTAATAGGAAAATACAATGACCGAATGTATACTATCTACTTTGCAGACGTATGCATTTAAAATGTCGAAATTCGTAAATACATCAATTTACTGATATGAAAGGAAAATGGATGTTCGATATTTGGTCTTGACCATTTATTCATAAGTACTCTTGAATTTCTAATAAAAGTAGGAATTCATTCTAAGTATACTATTCTAACTTGACGTGATGATAGACAAGAGACAGTCTTACGCTCCCGTATTAAATCTCTAGATTTCATACGGGATACTAGTGATTTGTCTGTTAATCATTGACAAATATAGTATTGTGGCTGTAATATGCTTAAACAAAAGCTTGAATAATAAAACTGCTTCTTTTAAGTATACACTACTTACTAGACGTGATGTTTTTCCGAGACATGTCAAGAAATCTAGGTCTATAAATCCAATTTTGCATGAAATGCATATAGTTTACAGTATATCACTAAAGTATAGTATACTTATAGTACGCCATTCCTATAATAGTATTGGTAAATGCAGTAACTCATTTTGAACATGCACTAATAATCAGATATTGTGTTAAACTGGATCCAATCAAGAAATGTTGGAAAAATGGAAATGAGATGTAGTGTTCTGAAAAATAAATAAATAATGGCACACTTTTAAACTGGTATTTTTGAAGCATTGCGCCTAAGAAATATAGGCTTACCATATAGAAGGGTATTCTAGTTTTGGCCATTCTTTAAACCATTTAGATGCTTATACTAATTATATATACTTTTGAAACTATGCTTATGGTCTTCAAGTGTCTAATTTACCTTTATTCGTTATCAGTAAGAAAATACTTATTGCCAATTCAATAAAAAGAGGGTAAAACTGAGCTGAATAGTCCATGATGTCGTCAGGTAACTAATTATTATCAGCCAGACGGCTCTTGCATCTGTTTGTTTCATATAAGAAAGGTAAAGTACATATTTAGAAACATTCAACATGTTACTAATCAGTTTGATTACTGCCATACCTATTTTTTTCTGGCATTATAAAAACTCTGCACTTTAGAAAAATTGTATGAAAGCTGATGAATAGAGATTTAAGGGCCAGTGTCAAACAATAGCAAGCCTTTACCGTGGACAAGTCGAAGTTTAAAAAGAGCAGGTTGGGCTTACAGATATCGGAAGGTTAGCCAAGAAACTATATTTTGGGTTCATATGTGTACATGGGTATATATATACAGTATTAATAAAAATACCATACCATTGCATTTTATATAGCATTACACGGGATTATACATCAAATCAACTAATTAATAAACTATTTTTTTTTTTTTTTTTTACTTATTAATATATTTCAACACAACCACAACCAGAAGGTATTGATGTTTCTTTTGAATTGAGGAATTAAGCAAACGTCGGTGCAAACGAACGATTGGCACTTTTTTTAATTGATATGATGTTTGGTCCAAAAGTGAAGGACCATAGTAGAGATGACAGCTGTAGTACAGTTCTAACGCGAAAGAGACGTGAGATGTGAGATGAATCGCTTGCAGTGGGCCCCCTTGTCTACAGTAACCTTCTATAGTGATAACAATTGGCAACCGAGAAAACAATCAAGCTACAAGCTTTAGTTGGTTTGTCATATATATGATATATATATATCGGTTTCAATTTGATAGACTGTCAAAATCTTTTCCTGGGGCACCGTTCCACAGTAGTTTGAATTATGAAGTAAAGTGTTACACATGCATCCTTCAATAAATATTTCTTTTGACTAGATACCAAGGTCTACAGCGAAGGATATATTTAGTTAATAATCTAGCTCTTTCCATCTCTGAGAAGGTCTTGAATTCGAATAATAAAGTAAAAAAAAAAAAAAAAAAGAAATCTTATAAGAGTGGAGATGAAACATTATTCTTATTGGAAGTACAGAATATGAATCGTAGTAACATAAATATAAGAGCGTCTTATTTGTATACCTTTCTCTTTCTCTTTTGTTGTACATTTGCTGTCATATATGCGATTGATTTACGCCTTTTTATGTGTTTACACATCTCTTCTACATTTTACTCTAGGGCTCCAAGGACTAAGTCATACAAGTGAGACAAAAAAAAAAGAAAAAAGAAAACCGAAGCATACATTGAATAACTGTATATCAATAGATTGTGGATTTATTGACAAACGAATATTTTGCTTTGGAGGCACTGAGGATCTTGAAAGCCAGAGCAGAGTGAATTCTGTCAATAAAAAATCAACTAATAAACTTTACTCTCTCGATCTAAAAAACCTCACTAAATCGGATGGAACTTTTACAAGTCTTGAAGAGATATCACAGCAGTGGATTGAAGTAGTACCTACTAATTGGGAAAATTATATCGTTGAATCAAGAGCCAAAGCTTGTTCCGTTACTTACGGGGATAATGCACTAATGATTTATGGTGGATCTACACTTAATGGAAGCCGAACATTAACCAACCAAACAATTGAATATAATGCTAGCACCAACTCTTGGAGAACATTGCCAAATTACTACAGGGCACCAAACAAAACAGCGCAAATGTTTGTATACAAAAAGCTCTTGATGTTAAATACACTAACTGTAAGTGTACTGTAGATTTGACACAACCTGTGTTTACCATCCTACATTCCAAACAATCTTGGTTTATGGTGGTGCTACATTGTAAGCTTTATAAATCAAAGAAACACAATATTTAACGTCTTGATTATAGAATACCCAACAAGCACATTCATAATGTCTTGAACCATACTGCGCATGTAAATACTACTCTGGATTCAGACATAAGTTTTGTTAATAATGCAGGTTTTTTGGTTATTAACAAACTTGATCCTAAGAAAGATCCAGTAATAAATGATTTGCGAACATTCATGTGGGAACCATGGACTAATAGTATTATCTAGCTTTGGTCAATTCTGTCGCCTCAACAGGATGCGCTGGATTTGGATTCTTACTCTGGGCAAACTGCAACATTAAATCCAACCACTGGTCTGATTTACTATTTAGGCGGTTACTTTATGACTAGTGGAGATGGTTATCAAAAGGCTCTACTCAAGTCATACAACTATGTTTCAGTTTTTGATACGTATAATGGAATATGGAACAATATTACACTTGGAGGGCCGCGCATTCCTTCTAGACGAATATCCCCTTCTGCAACTTTATGTGGGTATCTTTCTTTATGAAAATATACGTACTGACTTTTGCTATATAAAGTGCCCAATTCTGATGATATCTTACTCTTTGGGGGTGGATCTGAAGCGGATACCAATACAGGTAAGCTTACTGGCTTATAGGTTTACAAAAAAAAAAAAAAAAAAAAAAAAGACCTCTAACAATTTTTGTTCGAAAAGTTACTGATATATGCTACACTTTGAATCTCAACCAAAACAATTGGACGTTCCACGCACTAACACCGGCAGAAGGAATTAATCCAAGCAGATACGGTCATTCAGGTAGGATTGCTATGATATAAATGCAAATCAATTCTTATTTTTGTATGTATTTGCAGCTGTATTGGTTGATACCAGTCTTTTTATTTTATTTGGTAGATCATTTGATTCTGTCGCTTTGAACGATATGTTGGTACTGGATGTAGCATCAGTATCAAACATAACAATCGAAAAAACTTATCCATACGTCAAAAAAGCAGTTGCAAAGAGCGTCTCTCTTGCTGTCAAAGAAGATTTTGACAGAGACGATGACGACAACGACGATGACTACCATACGCAGCCATTATCCACAGGCGCCATCGTTGGTATATCTATTAGTTGTGCAATTACAGTAAGCAAGCATTACTGCTATTTAGCTTGAAATACTAAATGTACATCTATGCATTAGGTTTTGGGAATCATTGGTAGTATACTAGTCTTTCGCTTAAAGAAGCAAAAGGCAGCTGCTAAAGCAGAAGAACTGGTCTTGGCAAGAGAAGTTAAACATGATAACCAAGACCAAGAAAGTGAGGTACAAGAGGAAATGCATGTCGACTGGGATAAAATCGACAGTCAATTTGGCGATAATAAGAATATTCAATATCACCTTTCGCCTGCACTCGAGATACCATCTGTTAGAACCTACCCACCCAATAGCCACGAACATGTTCCTCATTCTCGACACACTCCAGACGTGAAGCTGTCTTTTTTACCATCAGATTCAAGTAGAGCTAAGCTTGGCGATCAGTACACAACAGCTACGTCTTCTTCATTATCCAATAATGTAACTTTAATAAAACCAGATATTGGTGAAGGAGCATAATAGATCATAGACATATAGATTAAAAGATAAACTACTTGATATATTTATTAAACGAGAACATATTTACCAAAGGATACATAATCGCGTTCATATAGAATGTATATACCTAAGGAAAGTCCAATGGTGGAAAACATTAACAATTTACCTACAGCATAGGTCATTAAAAAGCAGGTCAGATTTCATGCTTCAATCCTGGGGGAGAACCGCAAAAACATTTAAAGTGCCATAGCCAATAAAGTTTGAGGATGTATTCCAATGAAGATGTATATTTTTGCATCTGTTCTGACGTTTTCATAATACTACCTTGCTTCTTACGGTTCAGCATACACATTGGTACTTTTGATCATATAGAAACTGAAAAAGAGTGGGGCTGCCCAAATTAAATGGTATAGATGAGTCAAACTTAAGCAGGACCTAAGATACTAACTAACAGTGGTCCCATTAACAGTCTACAGTATTCGGATATGACTCTAAATAGAGATATTTATTATAATAACACTTTATACAACTATCACATTTGGGTTTTACTCGTCTTCGTCACTTAGGATACGATTACGTTTATGTCTTCTAACTACAACTTCTTCTTCTTCATCTTCATTACCATAGCCATCTTCCTCTTCCTCCTCCTCCTCCTCTTCTTCACTATAACGAGAGCGCTTATATCTATCCATGCCCGATCGTTTTGCTTGTGATAATCTATTTTCTCTTGATCTCTCTTCTTCTTCATCATATTCATCATCATCCACAACAAAGTCATCTTCATAACGATCTTGAGCTTGACTACTTGCTGTATGATGATGTGACGCATAGTCTGTAGTATCATAATCACCGAACTCATTATTGCGACGCGAACCCACATCGCCATAACGCATGTCAGCTTTTCTACGTTGCAACTCTAATCGTTTCTGTGCCTTTAATCTTTCATTTTCTTGTGTCTCAAGCTCTTGTTTCATTAGTTCTGGATCCTTTTCAGTAAAGAACATCTTTGTCTTGTTCTTTTTGATTTGTTTATCTGCAATCTGTGCTGTTAAATGACGATGAGTGTCACTCTTCAGGCCACTGGGTCGGAACGTCATATGGTGAGTGAATTCGGTTTGACTTTCCAGTGCACCAGAGCCTGTCTGATGTGCTAGTAGGTAGACATGCTCTTGTGCTCCTACGGCTTTGCTACCAACGTCAAAGCATTCGTCACCTAACATGAGCGATACTCGGCCATCTTCCCATTCGACCAAGTGCGCATTGGATTGCAAAGTCTATTATTACAGCAATTATAAAAAGGTAAGCTATAGCCAATATACTAATCAATAGACTTACTTCTACGCCATCTTCTTTCGCTCTTCTCCACCGAATCGTATTTTCAATTTGCTCACGAATGGATTCTTGTTCTTGTGCTTCTGTCAATCCTTCTTCTACTTGAACTTCAAATTCATCGGATATAAAAGGATTCACTTCATAATCCAAAAAGCGCGGTAATTTAGCTAAATGATACTGACAAAACGGGTAAATACGAGAGCAGTTTGTTACTGTCCATGTATACCTTGTTATCATCACTATAAGGTACAGGTAATTGAGGCATTTCAAGCGAGACTTCGACGCGTTGTTTTTTGAGAGATTGGCTTCCATACTGATCGTAGTCTTCTCTATCGTCCTCTTCCATATCATCATCATATTGAGAAGAAATTTTTTTTCGAGAATCATCTTGATCTTCTTCTTCTTCTTCTTCTTCTTCTTCTTCAGAAATAGCTCGTGTACTAGAAAAGAAAGTTAATATCTACTTTTATTTTCTCGCGTACATTTCGAGGTCAAACCTTCTCTGCTTCAAGGTTTGTCTCTTGTCACTTTCTTCTTCAGACTCGGATTCATCATCACTGCCAAATAAGTTATCAAGATCATTTGATTTTGCAGAGGTAACTGGTGGCGATGAAGGTTTTGTCGCGTTTGCTACTGGTTGATCGTTAGATGATTGAGAACGTCCATCATCGATATCAGAAGCTTCGTCTTCTGAACCAAAGAGATCTCCGAAATCATGGTCTGAGCCGCTGGCGTTATCGTCTTCGTATGACATTTGTATAGGATATAGGAAAGTAACAGATAAAGGTAAGAAAAAAAAAAAAAAAAAAAAAACTCGAAAGGATACAATCTGAACGTCTATTGACAAAAAAAAAAAATACGTCACTCCAAGGTATGCAGTCAACCAATGATTGTAGTGAGTGATTCTTGAGCAACTTTTTAGCGCTCTACAGGTAGCTTATTGTATACAGTAATATTCTATTATTATGGCATTGCCTTTTAATTGTTTGACAGTTTCTGGGAGATGTACATATATATATATATATCAGTGATCCAATTATATGATGAAGTTACATTTTAAGTGTCTTTTCTCCAACGACTTGATACTTTCTTTCCTATTGTTCCTCTACAGCGCTGACTACCACAATAACATACTTGCTGGCTCTCCACAGTTCCATTGAACGTAGAAAAGTTGTAGTCGTAAAACAGTTCTGAATACGCGCTGATATCTTTTGATGCAAATACACCAAAATGTGATTCACCCTTGAGAGACCTATTAAACTATTAGTCAGATATCGTTTAAATCATATAAATATACATATATGTATATATTTATACCATTTCTCAATATGACAGTTAGGATCGCAGCTATGATTAATGAATCTTGCTTCTGTTCCTTTTGTACAAGCATCAATGACTTCTCCATTACAATAGTCCAGAAAGTAAAAGTTCTTTTCATTCACATAGGTGGTACACATGCGTTCCTCACAGAGTTCATGAGAGATGATCTCGCCTCGGTACTCAATTACCAACTCGCCCTTTTTGATATCAACAAGTGTACGTAAGCCCCAACCACGATGATCAGTTTGAAACACTTGTAATTCCTTTTTTCTTTCTTTACGCTGAAATCGTTGGTTGGTACATAGGTCACCACAGGGACAGTACTTGGGTTCACACTCGTAAAACAGCATGCGATTAAGACAGTCATCACCGCAGCCCACTTTGTTCGTGCCTGGAGGAGGTCGAACGCAGTGACAAACGACAGCATCAGTTCCGCTATGGGGCTTTCGCTCAACAAAAATATTTGATCGAATACGCGTAAACGCAGGCATTCGGTTTGCTTGCAAGCTTTTGATCAGCCCAAGCTCTCTTTCCTGGTGGATATCTGCTGGTAGTTCAAAATCTATTTGCTTGGATATGATAAATTCACCTTGATGCATAGGTAGAATGAAAGCAAAAGGCTTGTTCTTTGCATTTACGCGTGTCCCATCGTAATAAAGGCCATGCTTGATATACTCTTTCTTGTAATGCAACAAGGTGTTTGTGGGGATCTTTTTTGTTTGAGCCTTGACAGATGGTACGGTGGCATTATTTCGCTTGGTTGCTACCTTATTGATGGTTAAGGGTTCGTTACATTTCGACCATTTCAATCCGCAAGCATTACAGAGACTAGGGTCATGGATTAATGAATAAGATAGCGTGTCTCTTTGGTTACTTACGTTTTTAAGCCGGAAGGCCCTTTACGCCATAAAGGCGTATCTGATGTGTTGCAATTGGTACAACAAACACCTGGTTGTATAATAGGCACAGGCTTCACAATCTTGTTTTCTTTATCGCAATCCACTACTTTCTTGGCCTTTTTCAACGTTTGTTTAATGATTTGGTTCTTGTGTCTTTTAAGCGAAGATGGGTTGTAATGGGGTGGAGGATATACAGTTGAACTGTATCCTTCAGAGGGCCTACCTCGCGTTTTCCAACGAAGATGACAAGCATTACATAGCCTAGAGTCGCGTTAGATCAAGATAGACACATCGTACTTGTATCGCTCTTACGTGGATGGTCCGGCTGGCCCAAATCTCCATCGAGGTGTCTCCACAGTACCGCATCGTTGGCACCACTTTACTCCATCTTCTATCGTCATGGGTGGCTTATTTTCGATGATTTGGGTATTATCTGTTGGATCTTGCGGAGGAGAAGGTAATTGTTGCAGGATCGCGTTATTATCTACCAACACGCTTTGCTTGGGTATGGGTTCTTGAAGATGATGATACTCGTCTTGTTCACATTTTATTTCAGGTGTCAGTGTTTGTACTGACAGAGACATTGGTGGTGGTATATTCTCTTGTTCTTCCTCTTGACATACTACTGTGGGAAATACTTTTCTCATGGCGAACGCGAAACTTGAGCGGTTTTGTCAATTATTTTAGTGGGAATAGGGTATATCTACCATGCATGTAATAGAAAACGCGAATAGTGAGGCGATTAGCAAGCGACTTGCTATGTATCTTAGACAAGCTATACTTTACGAACTGACAAAGCGCGATCTGAACAGAAGATTTCGTATTGTATCAGAATACAAGAGATAACGAGTTTCGTCTCTCTTTGGAGTTTCAAAGAAAGTGAATGTTTGTTAGTAACAAAAAGAAAAAAAAAAATATCAATCAAAAGGGTCATACCTACTAGTTCAAGTACCTTGAAAGCTATTTCCATATATCTCGGTACTGTCTTTTCAAAAACTATGAAAAACGGTCACTGGATGGTAATTTAATTTGCAATCCAATCAGGAAAGAAGCCCTCACAAGATCACTCATTACACAAACCTGTTCAATGGGAAACTAAGAAACATCTGACTGATGGATCCCCGTTTAATATGATATACATAGTAGTGTGAAAAAAAAAAGGTATATGAAACCGAGCAAGGGCCTCCATTATTTATTAAGTGATATATATGTACAAGAGGTATTATTTACATGATTAGGGGAATACTAGCATTTAAGCAACTTGTTCTGTCGAACGATTTGACTGATGCGTGATCAGCGGACTAGCTGTTGTGGTTGTGCAGATACTATTTCTACTGAAGCTTGATTTGAAGCGACTTAAAAGTGTTGGTCTGCTGCAGTAAGGTGGTTTTTGCCATGGTTTGATCTGATCTTTCTTTTCAAATAGGTCTGGGTGATCTTTTTCTTCGTCATGATGCACTTGAGGATCATAGATACATTCAAAGGAATCTTCTAATTTATCTCGTTCAAAATAGACAATGGCAGGGGGTTCTTTGCTGATCTTGACTGACAATGATTTTCTTCTGGTTGGAGGTTTTGAGGATTTCTTTTGACGTAAAGGCGTTTCGGATATGAGTGCTCTGATTCGAATAATCAATGTCATTGTTTTTTTAATTTTTGATTTTTAATTTTAATTGTATATAAAAAAGTAAGGTAAAAAGGAAAAAAAGAGGAAAATCAAGCTTTTATATACAGCCTGTGTCAAATGGAAAAAAGTGGTGTGATTGGTTTAAGTGATGGCAGTTACACAGTTTTATTGTTTGTCGTCTTTTAGTAAAGCCTCGATTTCCCAAGTCTGATGGTTGGAATCAATCGAGAATTCGAGGTCTTCTTTAGTGATAGAATCCCAATATTTGTATACCATCATGACTGCCAATAGATTACACATGCTACCAAAGAAGAGACCATCAAAGTAATGCTTGACTTGCTCGCATAAAGAGGCCGAAAATATATACATTATTACCAAGCCTGATACATAAAATAAAATGCCAAACGCAATGTCACCCAGAGGCCATCGATCATCCAATGTATATGTGACTAGTATGATCTGAGATACGGTGTATATAAGAAACATGGAGCCATTGACAATGAAATAAAAAATCCATAGAATAGTAGGTGATGTATAACTGAATGGACCGAGGTTGTTAAATGTGGCCATAGCAATGAAGCCCACAGTTAAGAACACGATGAAAGTGCTGATCCTAATAGACTGTTTTTGTTTGTGTAAGTCGAGTTACATCTGCTGACTTTTGTCACTTATTCTCACACCACTCTCTACTAACCCATAAACTAATTGGAGTACCATCTTCTGCAAATTGAAATCCAACGAAACCATTCAATAAAAGGCACCAAAATGATGCACCAAGTAAGCCTAAATGGGCTGCTGTAAAGAACTACAAATAAATGCGTTAGTATGACGCTTAGCCCTTTTTAGAGATTCTTACAGGATATAAAATGGATGCTGTCGGAATGATGTTTGTAACCAATAGCATCTCAAGAAACACCGTGACTAAATATAACTGAAAGAACATGGCAATCTCTTTTCGGCCTATTTAAACGATAGTTGGATGATTTATACTACTAGAATGCCTCGTTCTGTTTTACCTACGGCGGTGTATTTTGTTTTAACGTGATAAATCATGATGCTTGTCATACAAAGGGCTACAATGTCCATCATAAGTGTAGCTACAAACAGTTTAGTTGCATGATAGGATCTTTTTGTGTGTTATTACCAGGTTGAAAGACCAGGAGGCCTGCTACTTCTACATTGCGCGAATAACAGATAGGTTCAATACCATCAAACTTTCCCATTAATGGGCATAAAGTGAGTGCCACTGTCTGACATATGCCATCAAACTGGAATAACTGGAATTTAAACTGCACCATCGTCTTTCTTTGTCCCCAAAAAAAAAATTGAAAGAGCAAAAGGATTTAGTATTGTCTAAAGAATTTACATCATTCATATGAATATGTCCATTTCAAATTAAACCAGTTATTATACAATCGTTGGTAAAGCTATTTGGTAGCAAGATCAGCTCATCATCAGTACTGCCTTCCGAAGAATCGCGGGAATTTAAAGCTCAAATAGTCTGCAGTTGCAATTCATGGAACTCTTTTCCGATTGAATCCAACCTGCATATCTCTCTTTTGGATAGACTGAAAAGATTTCCTTGTTACCTTAAGATCAAAAAAGCTGAGGCCGTGATTAAGCAATACAAGCTATAATTAACACACATGTATCAAATAAACCTTGGTAATGGAGCTAAATTGAGACCTTAGTGGATGCAGCAGTTTATTTTGAACATGAACTAGCCATTCGATGTGACATTTGCCTAACAGTGCTCGAGATCTTGCACATTTATTATTATCTATTAATTTCTTGTTATTAAATTCATATATTTTAAACTTTATTTATTGGATATCGGAGGATAAAAGCATAAAAGACACTATGGGAAAAAAAAAGTGAAATAAAGTGAATTCATGGCAAAATCAAGTGAATTTCAAGTGAATTAGTGCTTTCACCTGAATTTAAAGTGAAATAAAGTGAATTTCATGGCAACTTGGAAACCAGGTTAATGCACCTTAACTTTTATTTCCATTATTTTTCCATGAATTTCCATGTTTCCCAATTGGAGTGAATATGGAGCTAGTTCGAGTAAATTGTATGTTAAACTAAACAGTGAAGCAGAGCTCTGGTTTCAACGAATATAAGACAGCATTGATAGTATAGAATAAATTTATATATGTACTTGGTTTAATAAGGTCTCCAAGCAACATATGTTTTGTCTTTATTTAATAAAGAAGGTATAAGTATAGCATATCCTATTATGTCCTTGGCTTTGATTATTTTCCATAGGAGCCTTTCTTCATAGGGTTGCGTATAATAGCAGCATGTTTGACCATCAAACACTAAAGTCGTTTGATGTTGTAATAAGGCAAGTATTTGATCTTTCCATCTAATAAACTGCTTTACTTGGCCTATATTATATTGTAAGGACATAGTATCATCTGATATGTATGCAACTATCTTTTGGTTTTGTTTTCTTGAAGAAATATCAACGGTTTGGCCATTCCTCGTTTTACCGTAAGTATTAGAAGTAGAAACAGAGTACTCCTCTTCTGTTGAACTGGAACCATTATGATCGGCTAGATATTGCTGGATTAGATGCTTAATATCACACGTTGGAAATAATTGGTTGATTAAGTCAGCAGAAGAAGGTTTAAATACCATATCTTCATCAACACTATGGCTTTCAATTCCAATCTGCCAGTTTTTATACGCTTTTGTGTAGTGATCCATTAGAACAGTGACAGAGTTTTTTTGAGGATTTTGTTTAGACTTGATATGTCTTTTTACATCTTGAATACTTCTTTCAAGAGTTCGGGCGCTTATCAATCTAAGTGGACCAAGCTGAAAAATAATATAGGACAAATGTTTTAGATAATGCTGGTTAATGGTAAATGTATCTTTTCCCATCTTCTGCAGTAAGAACGCATGCCATCTTTTTACTAATCTAGAATGAAAAGACGATATAAATTATCGAAAACTTAGCATAGCTGCACGTAGTAGTCTCTCAAAAAAAAAACTTACTCATCAATCCGTAACAGATCACTTGGATATATGTTGAATTTTTGGGTCAAAGTGCAGACCATGGATATTGATTTCAAAGCATTGCACGCATCATCAACAGCTTCCAGTACAGGAGAAGCTACCTTTCTCTTCTTTTTTCTATTTCTTTCGGTTTGGTAAATATCAGCATGTTGTTTTCGTAACGCCTCCACTACCAAAGTGGGTACTATGTACATTAAAAAATCAATCCAGTCAACGCTACGAGATTGGCCTGATTTGGAAGAAATATCTAAGTGAAGAAAAAAGCAAGGATATTAATTCATTGGAATAATTAGCATTAAGTTTCTTGAGTTAATCTCTAATACCTATAAATTGACCATCAATGGCTCCATTTGGAAGCATTCGTTGTATTTGAACCATTGCTCTGCCAATTTCTTCTCTATAGGCGTTCCGAAGGAACAAAGGGTTATAGTATCCGAATCTCTGAGAGTCATCCTTCATCATGGACCATATGTGCTTGGCTATATTCATTCCCCATAAGTGCATCTCATCTAATCCAAAAAATGAACATCCATGAAAGCTTTTTAATAATGCAAATGGCAATTTCCCTTTGAGTGAAGTAGCCTAGATAGTTAATCAAATCATACTGCATTAGACACTGATACAGTTACTATTGTTTAATTTATTAAGCTTCTTACCAAGTCACCGTTTTGATAATCCTCAGAAGTCCTTAATGGGTATTCAATGGGCTCTTGTGCTTCATTTGTTCCAGGAAAAACTATAGTCCTTTTTGATTTGGAATAAATGCCTTTGATCTTGCAAATGCGGCATCCATGGTAAGAATTATGGCCAGCATGTAAACATAGCTCTGATAGTCCAGGAATATCACCAATTATGTTTAATAAGTGGGCCTTTATACGGATGGAAGAGGTTCCTGTTTCGACAATAATGCCTTCTGTTTCCAAAACGAGAAGCTCCTGGATGGTAGGATAAAGGAAACTAAAGATATCATAGGGTTTTCTCGGACCAGGTATGACGGCAACGATCAGTCTGTTTTCTGGATCAAATCTATAATAGAGCATTTAATTTATCCATTAAAGTTTCAGCGCCAAGTTATTTTGTTTTGTACCTTTGTTCTGGTGGTATATCATTAATAGTAAACATGATAATTGCCATACTATTATCACCTGTGTCAAAAGGATGGAATCCATCGTAATGGAACGAGAGCGAGAGGTTATAGTCTTCTTCGGCGTCACTATTTCTACTTTTAAAAGCGAATCCATCCAATATATCTCTCTCGCAGCCATCAAGCTCATCGGTTGAACTATACACAGAGCTACGCGTAGCTTTATATTTCAACTTCTTCCTATTCTTTTCAGACAGCATAAAATAGGCCAACTGCTTACTAAGTGATAGTTGGTAATGCTTGGCTTTAGCTTCCATGATAGTTGATGTGGACGATGTCTCTTCATAACGATGTCTCTTGCAACTTAACCTAGGGCAAGCAGTTTGACTGTCACCAGGGTAATACATGTAGCACCCTTCAGGACACATGTCATATTTATCAGCTTGAAGTTGGATTATATGATTATTATTAATGCTTTCGCATTTATACGGGCTGATGAATTTTAGATGTTCTATAAAAGAAAATAAGAATAGCAGTGAGCACACTGGTAGTAGTAAAGCAGCAAGATGGAAATAATAACTATACCACTATTCATCTCAATTAAGTACTCATTGAAGAAGTTGAATATTTTTTCGGTCGTACTTTTTGATACATTGTTTTCTTTTAAGAGATACTTCAGTTCTAGACTTTTCCTCTCTGGAGGACTTAAAATATCCATGTACTGTTTACCATCGTCCTTGATTTTAAGCTGAATAGGATGGGTAATAGTATCTTTGAATTTGCTTAATCTAGAGTATATTTCTTCCACTGTGGTTTTTTTTATTGCGTCTTCTTCTATAGCGCCAACTGTTCGCCAACCTTCTTGTATTACCTTAGTTTTTTCTGAATTTTCTTCTTCATTCGCTATAGAGTCGCATTCATCCAAGCTGTTCATATCTACAGAGTTACTGAAATCACAGTGGCTTGTTCGTAAAATATCAGCAGGATTGTTATTTACAATATCAGTGCTTGATTGATGTTGCGTTTCATGGTTTAAAAGATCATCTGATACATAAGGGTTACTGGCGAAATGACCTTGCTGAGATAGTGTAAGTTTCTGCTTTACTTGACTATATATATTGAAAGCACGTCGCATTCTGCAATTGATAATATGCCTTCTTATTTCTTTTTTAGTAAAGTACTGTTGACACACTGGGCAGTTTTCACCAGGCATTATTCTTGTTGAAATAGGCGAAAGAGTAAAATAAAGGTAAAAGCGTTGGGACTCTGCACGTATTATATGCACAGTTTTAGAGATGCGGTAAAAATTGAATAAAAAGCGAATAAATGAATTAAAACCGTTTTATGAGGTTTTATTGATCTAAAGTAAGTTTAGCTATCCTATCTAGCACGTATGTCTTGTATTTAGATTTCAAAGAAAATAGTCTCTTGGTAACAATCAAAGGTCTTTTTTAATATATGTTCACTCTGCATTAATTGTCCTTTCAGCGGTGATCCAAACTTCCCTCTTTAGATGGATGGTTAGATGAAACCCATTCCTTAATATATATATGCAGAGTGCCATATGTGCGTTTCACCACAAGAGAGATATCAATATTCGAGCAAGGTTTGTTTATTACGCATAATTACGTTACATTAGCTCTAATAGGTTCTGATTTTTTGTATATGATACCTAGCACTTCCTGGTAAGATTCTCCCGACACAGGCTATACCTATTAAGTTAAAGCCATTTTTAACTGCAGGGCTTATGATATAAAGATGGTTCCACTACATGCATTTCTTTTGCACTCATTTCTTTCCATAAATTTTATAAAATCATTAGAATCATGCCAGCTAACAGAAGACAAATTAGACAGACCAGCCAATCCAGTCAATCCAGCAGCAGAGAAAACGACAGAGATCTTAACAGTCAAATAAATCTACCTCCACCTTGGATGGAAGATTTTAAACAAGATCTCGTAAACTATTTCGATGAAAAGCTTCAACCCTCTTTAAACATAGGAAGCTCAAAAACTATCCCAGTGCCAAAGAAGCAAAGGAGAGTAAATTCTAAAGTCTATATCCAATGCTTTTTAAAAGAACACCTAAAGGAGCCAGTGCCTAATGATGAAGATATCAGCAGCCTGATGGGAATACTTGATCAAGAAGCTTTCTCTTCAGTACTAACTTTTGCGCAGCAGAACCCAGAAGCTGCATGTAAAAGCTGGAGGCTGCTTTCTTCTCTTAATAAGCTCTCCATGATACAGTCGGCACTACAACAGTCGATAGCATCAGATGAACGGCTTGCTATCATCAACAAGTGTGTAAGATTTTGGCCTTGCGAGTTTCTTGTGCAAGAAAAATGGACTAACAGAAGCAAATATAACAGGAAGAAAGTGTAAGTGTACATTCTATAACTATTGCATATTGAATCAAAAGGAGAGAAAAATGAACACCCATTTGTAGGCTTCAAGCGGAAGGTGCGCAGTTAAGAAATGCAAGAAATCAAGGACTGCAGTAATATATCAGTAAATATAATTAGCTTAATATTATATACCCATTTTGTATCGTTTATCTTATTGAATAAAGAGTCATCATTACACATATGTTGTTTCATTATCTATACATGGTTAATACATGCAAAAAAGGTTGAAATATAAGTGGTTGAAATCATAGGAAGGTTAACATGCTTTTCGAGTGAATTGCAAGTGAATTGCAAGTTAACATGTTTTTCGAGTGAATTGCAAGTGAATTGCAAGTTAACATGTTTTTCGAGTGAATTGCAAGTGAATTGCAAGTTAACATGTTTTTCGAGTGAATTGCAAGTGAATTGCGAGTTAACATGTTTTTCGAGTTAATTTAAGGTGAATTTCGGGTTAACCTGATTTTCAAGTGAATTGCAGGTGAATTGCAAGTTAACTTGAATTCACTCGAAACGGCAACGATTCTCCTGCAAACCGAGTTAACTTGAAATTCACTCGAAATTCACTCGAATTTTTCCCATAGTGAGAAGATATTCTTGAAAGAATGTCCTTTTCCGTTCCCTTGCAGCATTGTATAATAAAAAACTTTGAATAGATAAAAATAAAATTAGCTGATTCTGCGCAGAATTTTTTTTTTTTGTATATCGAATAGAGTAAAAAAAAAAAATAGCCTAGGCTTATTTTGAAAATTCGGTTATATTTAAATAATATGCGGGGTTTGAGCTTTTGGTTAGCTGATAAAAAAGTCATAGTTTTCATTATACAGAAACCAAAATTCTACTTTTAAGTTGGCACTTATATTTTTTTTTTTTTAAAAAAAAAGAGATATTCAACTTGTAAAACCGGAAGGAAGGGCACCCCTTGTCATTTATTTTTTTTATAAAAATCACTCTAAAATCTCAAAAAGCTCTTACTTGACTTGCGGCAGTTAAATGTTTTAAGCATATTATTTCAGCCCACAAAAAGACGAGTCACGAGCGCTTTCATGCAGCTTTCTCTATTGGCCAGCAAAGATTAAAAAAGAGAAAATTCAAAATGACTCTGATTCATTTCAAATCAATTCTGTTATTTCAGTATCGCTTGTAAATAACAAAAAAGTCTAAATCAACGAAAAGTTTAACCAAGTGCACGCACATGTCGAAGATGATCAGATGGCGAAAATTTCGAGTTATGTTTGATGTCAAATTTTGAACTTTTCTACGAGCTCATGAATATTTTATATGAGAAAAAAAAAAGCAAGATAGACGGGCTTGCATATCTGAAGAAGTAAGGAACGTTTTTCAATTATAAGCCGTCTTCTAAAACGAAATGTAGCACCAAACCTATGCAAGCATGAAGAATACAGTCTATGTGATGAATGTTGACTTTAAATGGAAGTTTTGCCATGAAACCTATTGAGCTAAAAAAAAACCGCTATGAACCCATCGAATAATCAAATGAGCTCTATTTCCAATTACGTAGTCTTAGAAGAAATGTTACTTTCTTTCTACTAAAGGATAAAAATGTAACTGATTTTTGTCAACTACGACCAGAGAATGACGATGATGAAAATCAGGCGTGATTTGGCTTCTCAGCGTACAAGGAAAAGAAAGCTTCTGATTGGATATCAGTGGAACGTCAGATATTTTCAGAAGGTTTCATTTTGCAACTTCGACGGATGACCCCGGAAACTATGACCGTTATTGGTTGCACACAGCTTGAATGAAACTAAGCTGCATGAATCCCCTCGTTTGAACAATGGGTGTATAAATAACCTCTTTTTCTCTTGGGGTTTCTCACTTTCCATTATTTTTATACTAAATTATCAAATCAAATTATTAAATAACTATGCCTCTCTCTATTACTGAAAAGCGTCGTGTTGCTATTGCCTACGATGGCAGTGACGATGCCCGCAAACTTTTCGATTGGTCTGTCAAGAACATTATCCGTCCCGAAAGCGATCATATCATTTTGCTGTCTGCCGTTCACAGAAACGATAAACCAAGCAGTGGTGGATTATTTAACAAGAAGGATCACAAGGAACCTGCTCCAAAGGAAGGCGACCTCCCTATGCTCTCTACTACCGTAACCCGAGTTGAAGAGGCTATGAAGGAAACAGAAAATCATCCTCAAGGACAAACTGCACGTCAACGTTTGGAAGATATGTCGGCTAGCCTTCGTAAGTTGAATATTTCGAGTGAGGAGCATATCCTTTGGGGTGATGCCAAAGCTCTCTTGCCTCGTTATACCCAAGCTCATAAGGTAGATTTATTGATTGTGGGTTCGCGTGGTTTGGGCGTTGTCAAGAGTGTCATTTTGGGTTCCGTCTCAGATACTTGTCTTAAGGAATGCCCATGCCCTGTCTTAGTCGTACGTAATGCTACCATTTAAATCTAATCCTTGTTAATTATACTCGCAAATACTACTATACATCTGTTTAATATTGTAATAAAAGAAAAAAAAGTTCTATATTAATGTTCTGCACAGAACAAAATAAAAAAAATAAAAAATCAGCCCATTATTTTTTTTCTAAGGCTTGATCTTTGCTAAAGTTCTTAGTTTTCTTAAAGCAATGGCAAAAGCACCCAAACCAGACATGAGTGCAAGGCCAGAGACAAGACCAAATGCATAGGGGTCGTTTTCAAAGTAATTCCGAAGATTCATACCAAACAAAGCTCCATACCCACTCACAACTGTTGCAGACAGTGTAATGATAGTCAGCCGAATGTCATACCACATCAACGAGTTTCGAGATACGTCCAAAATCAGTTGCACAATTTCTTCTGTAGACCTCATATGCTGTCTAAGTGTAGAAGCCTTGGCCGCAATTTCTTCTGTTTGCTTATAATAGGCTTCTAACAGCAATTCGACTTCTTCGTGATCTTGTGGCGCTCTGTACTTACCAGCTCTTTTATCCGTTAGATACATGGCAGCCAAATCATCATCTATGCTAGATGATTAGTTGCAAAAAAAAAAAGGATCCATTTGCAGCGTTTTTTGTTTACCGTTGTCTAATACTTCTTCTAATGCGTCTCGAATGGATAAAGCGTCCTGTTCGAATTTTGATAACTTTTTGGAATATTGTAACAAGTCTCGAAGTTTATCACCATTCATGGATTCTTCTATATCTGCCAAATCTTCCAAATCACCCAATAACTTATTCACTGGTCCTTCCAAGATATCCAACTCGGACTGCAGCGAGGAAGTCACTGAAATCAATATAGCTTCTAAGGCTCTAACAAAAAAAAAAATAAGTAGATAGAATTAACTACGAGGACTAGTTTTACCTAAATTCAAATGGTAGTCCATCTTTCTGAGATCGTAGCCTTTCTTGTAGGTCATAGATAAATATACTTTGGTTGTAACTATCAGTGGAACCATATGTATCAAACAAGACCACCATATCACTTTTTAATAAGGCTTTTAAATGAGCTACGTTGACTAAGATTGCTTCAGGACGAACCAATATAGTAGGTTTCTGATAGACAGAATAGGTATCAATGGTTCTTAGATCGCGCGGCAGTAGTGAATGGTGCTGACAGAAGTCAGATTTCAAAAACTCTCCTGCCGTAGTTTTGACAGCACCATTTTGATCAAACTCAGTACCTAGAAACAAGGGTTAAATGACGTTGGCATGTTTCTAATGAAATTATTTACATCGTAGTTTCATCTCGGTTACTTTTGTTGGTAAAGATACCGCTCTTCTAGCTGCATTGATGGGTGGTCCAGCATTAGCAGTAGTAGTGGTAGTTGTGGTGGCTGCATAAGATCGTTTTATAAAATATCGGGTAATGGGCCGTGAACAAGATGTTCCTTTTGGAATCGCATTCAATATAGAGTATTTTGAACATGTTGTGAATAAAAAGTTAGATCTTTGCATTAGTAAGAATGGTCCTTTACAACAATAAAAGTTTTTTTTTTCTTTTTTCTTTTTTTTTTTACGAGGTAGGTAGATAATGAAACTGCTGGACGCTTCAAATAGTAGGATTTATTTAAATCCCGGTTTATCAGGCCTGCTATGATGAATTGTTAATTAGGGCCCCTTATCTCTTCATTCACAACTAAAGAAAAAAGTTGATACTTGAGAAATACATAGATTCCTGCCAAAGCCTTGGTTTATAAAGTGTATTTAAATTTAAAACGACCATTTGACAAATGAAACTGAAACGAAAGTACCTTAATGAACAAATGTAAGCTAAGAAATTTGTAACATTGGAATTAAATCAAGACTTCATTATATATAGAAGCTCATTTTAAACATGAGCTAAGAGCTAAATGAGGCATCGGGCCGAGATCATTTGAGAGATCTAGAAATCAGCATTATACTATGCTAGTTTTTTTCCATACCGCGGGAATTAAAACCTCTAATGCTCATATATTGAAACTTCATGCCTTAAAATATGTATTGTAATAATATGTGGCCAATAACATAAACTGATTATTTAAGCGCTTACTATGAATTGTATGTTATTAAACTTTCTTTTTTTGAATGATGTATTTTTGTAGGGGCCTATTTTTTTTTTTTTTGATAATAGGGGAAAAAAGGTATATTGTCAGAAATAACAAGTAGCTTCAACTAAATAAATATATCATTATGAACATTAGTGTATTCAAAAAAGCATATTTGATTCTATATAGTGGCTAATTTTTAAAGTATTGTCCTAGTTAGTTACTGGAATATGTAAAACTGAAAACTTCAAAGTATTTCCTTGAGGAACATCAAGGACCTCAAATCCAATGTTTATCGATCCTTGAAAACGCCAAAATTATTCAATATAAATATTAGCATTTAGTAAAGAGAGAGAATAATCCTTGATATATATACAGCTCAGTGGCCAGATAACACATATATTCTGTAGAGACAATATGATCAAGGATAATGCATAAAAGTCAAGAAATAGTCGGAGATCAGTCCCCAGTTTTTAGCAACCAAGTAGCTGTCAAAAACAGTGCTATGGCAACATATTATACCTGTTTAGAACAAGACGATATATGCATACAAACGTAACTGATAGCTCATCTACAATTACAACCAATAATAATTTAGATACAATTATTTAAATTTGCAGACTTAATTCATATCCTTTGTTTGCTCACTTAATGTGAAGTACCAATGTGAGAGAGTGATATAATAAAGTCCTAGTGTTGCACTGTAGAGTTTACCCGCATATAATGGGGCCACTAATGAATTATCATGCACTAATTAATATCCGTTAAGCCTGTCTGGAATCTAGCCTTAATTTACAAATGATGATTATACGTTTGAGAAACAGTCTCTTCTGAGAGACTAGATACTCAATCAATGCGGCCATTAGACGATCATCTATATCAGATACACTGTACGAGTACTTGATATATAGATCAAGTAATGTATGTCCATCTATAGTTGTTATTTTCTCGAATAAATAACCACTGCACAAGGCTTTACCAAGTGCAATCATAGTCAGGCCTGGATTTTGAGAACAATGGACACTGTGTTTTCATAGCCAAAAGAAATCATTATAATTCGCTGCAGCTTCTATCCTATTGTATAATAGAAAAATATATAAACAAAAGCTAGACCAAATTCAAGCCTTTCCTTTTTCTCTCTTTTCCTCTTTGGTTTTCCTTCGCAGTAAGATATGGGATCGTCAAGTAAGTCTAACAGTACTATATTTGTACAACTATTTAATATTACATGATATATATCTACTTAGCCAGTACACCAGTATTTTCACAAGCATCGACTTGCAAGTCTATTAAGTCATCAACTAGCTGTGATGATGATAGTATTGAATCATCAGCCAAAGTGAGTTGGCACTCTACATGAGAAACAATTGTTAACGATGCTATAGAATCAAGCAGTTTTTAAAAACAGACTTTTAAACTACTCTAGGTACCTCTCCAAAGATAAACCAAAACTGAGTCAAGTAGAAGCATCATTTATACCGTATATTATGCTATGATATACACAATAAAAGACTGTATATAATTAATCGTTTTCATATATTATATATAGTATAGCTGAAGCTCTCATTATTAACGTTATGGGCAAGAAGCAATGTGAATCTTATCAAAAGTATGGTTCCTTCAATGAAATAGATTTGATGATAGTGAGGACTATATGCAAAGTACCTTATTTTGATGTGGATAAACATTCAGAGGTAAACCATTTAATGATACCCCTCAAGAAGGTACAGCGGAGCATATATCGTCATTTATTATTCTAATAACACAATATAGGCCTTCCAGGCTGGCGGATTAACAGAAACAATACAAACAATATACACAATGAAGTCGATTCAGACTTACCGAGGCTGTTCCTTCTCAACTATTGATTATCAATTATTAGATATACTTGAGTACATGTAAGAACTAAAATTTTAGTGCTGATATAAACTAACAGATGCACCAATAGGTCTCAGCTTTGCATGAATCAAGATGTTGATTTATCAAACGCAGTTAAACACTGGACAATTGTATTAGACATATTATTTAGAGGAACCAATGTTAAATTATCAAAGTATGATATAACACTCAAAATTAGCTCACTGTATCTTAATACACCAATAGTCGTAACTCTAAGTTTTCTATGCAAAAGAAAGTTGGCCAAAAACCTAATAATTCAACAAAGACGAACGAGAGCATCGTGTTTCATTGCCTTTGTCAAAACATATACGGCGTTCAAGAGCCAATTGAGATCACTGCATGCCATGTTTCTTACAGAGATCAAAATGATACAATGGAAGAAAACAGTAACAAGGAAGCCCTGATGCAGAACAAGTCTATCATGATTAACAAGTGTATTTTTGAGAACTTGACTAAACATGAGGAAGAAGAGCATCAAGAGGAATTTTATCCTATCTGTATCCACTTTACAGGTAAAGACAGCTTGACATGACGCGTGTAAATGATTAAAGTTTCATATAGGCTATGTTGGCTATGTTTATTCTATTCGAAAACACAAAGGATTATATGTCGCTTCTCAAGTCTGTGAAAGAATCGTGTATATACCTCGGACATTGGAAGAGTTTCACGACTTGCTTTATAACAGCAGAGTGCTTGAGATTTTATGCAATTTAAAGGTATCTTATTTTATAGTTTGACATGCATCTGTAGCTCATATATACACTAGAGACATTATGTAAAACTTGAGAAGGTTGCACAGCATGCTGCTTCAATTAGAAACTTGTGTGGCTAGGCCAGTAGCAGGCTTTATTCTAAACCAGCTTTTTATAATAAAAATTCGTACGTTTTTATTTTCATTAAACTCTTACTATTCACTCTACATAATACTATGAGTGGCTTCTTTGGAAGTAGTGCTAATGGTAATGCAAACAACGAAACAGCTACTTCAAGGTGGGGTGGTCTATTCAAACAGGCCATATCTAATGTAGAAACGACATTTGATTCTTTACTTGAGCAACCACCACTACCACAACAGCAGCAGCAGCAACAACAGATTGCAAACAAAGGTAATTTTTCTTTGAACTTGATCCACATTATGAGACTAATGCACACACAAAGATACAGAAACTGAGACTTATGTCGACCCTATAAGCGGTATGGTCACAACCATTGAAAGACCAAAATCAAAGACAATTGTAAAGAAACAAGATGAACCACCTGCAACAACGAAACCCATGGAGGCACGCTCAAGTTCTGACTTGTCCAGTCGATTAGCTGCTGTGATGGCTGAAAAGGCCAAACGACCAGAAACCCCATCTCGCCAATCTAGTTCCAAGTCGATAAGTACCAAGTCGATAAGTACCAAAGAAGAACAGATAAAGCCGGTAGACAAACCTAGCTTGACCGAAAATACGCTAGATGACGCGGCTACAGTCAATCATAGTGAGGATACCTCGAAAAAGCTTCGAGAAACGAGCAAAGACGCATCGGTACAAGATGTTATACCCAACGATACTGCAAATCCTGATGCTATACAGCTAGAAATACCGACAATGATGAAGACAAAACCAGAAAAGACGACCACATCGACAGAATCAGACTCAGAAGAACCATCCAAAAAAGATAAACCAGCGCAAGATACCAAAGATGATACAAGTCTGGAAACTACATCATCTGCAATCCTTCAGCAGCGTGAACATCAACTCTTTCAAGCCATGGAGAACATTGCCAAGCTTCACGATCAAATACAACAGCTACAAGACGATGCTGAACGAAGTGAAGCCAGTTTACGATCCAAAATAACTCAATTGGAGACCCAACAGGCAGAAGATCAAGCACAATCACCAGCCCAACTGCAAAAGAACTTGAAAAGGCTAGAATCCACTGTAGAAGACTTGAAGAAACAACTCACCAGCAAAGATGAAAAGATCGAAGGTTTATTGCAAGAAGGAGAAAAACTTTCCAAGGTGGAATTGAGACACTCGACTACTATCAAGAAGCTAAGGTCTGAAAAGACCGAAGCTGACAAAACTATTGCAGAACTCACCAAGAAACTGGAAAAAGCCAATGCTGATCTATCGCAAGCTTCAGAAAAGGGTACCAAACAAACTGAAACCGAAAAGCGATTGCAAGAGTCTGTCAAGTTATTGTCAGACTTAACAGAACAACAAACAAAACACATCAATAAATTGGAATCCGAAAAACTAGCCTCTCAAAAGAAATATACCGAGACAGAGGCAGCACTGAAAAAGGCATTGGAAACTACTGAGGAAGAACGAGCCAATGCTAAATTGGAAGCGGAACAAGAGAATGCTGCTGCTTTGGAAAAAGAAATCAAGGCCAATGATCGACTTCATAAAGAATTGACCAAAATGAAAGAAAGCGCCGAATCACTAGAGGCCCGATTACGAAAGGAAGTGAGGGAACTTCAGATTGCTTTGCAGACCGTAGAAGAGCAAGCGGGCGCACGTGAGGATAGACTAAGATTGGAGATGGCTGATTTACAATCACGTTTACAGCAATCCGACTACAAGATGGATGATATCAGTACAAGTGTAGATGAAGCAACTGCTCCATTACTGCGTCAAATTGAACAATTGCAAACGCAGCATGCTATGGCTATTCGAAACAGAGATCAAGCTGAACAAAGGTTTGTCTATAGTTACACATTAAATACAATAGAAAGTTAATCGTAATGAATAGTATTATGATTCGTATGCAAACAGTAGAAGCAGAGCGCAAGAAAGCTATTGAGAAGGATGAGAAATTGCAAAATGATATCAAAAGATTGAATGAGCAATTAAAACAATCGCAATCAGAATTAGACGCCTTACAGGCAAGAATCGCCGTATTGGAGGCCCAAGTAGAAGCAGAGCAAGTAGAGAAAAAGGAGCTGGAAGAACGTGTTCAATCTTTGATCCAGGAAAAGCAAGAGCTGGATGAAAAGGAAAAAAAGGAGCAAGAGGGTCTAAAGAGCCAGTACCAGCGCTTGATGAAGGAAAGATTAAATGAGGAGAGAAAGCAATTTGAAATTAAACTCAAGGCTGCAACTGCGACACATCAAGATCATGATGAAATCAATGTCAAAAAGCCCACTCATCATAGCACACCTAGTATCAGTTCAAGATCAAGTTTTGATAGTAGCTCAACTACGCCTGCCGTTGTGTCTTCTATTTTAGTTGAACGTCTTCAAGCCAACATCCGACAATTAGAAAACCAATTGAGCTTTTATCAAACACAGCTCCAAAGTTCGTCACAATCCAGAGATGAGTTATCAGAAGAGATGTTAAGCATGTCACATGAAATAGAACAATTGCGGAAGGAAACCAAAAAGACAAATCAATTAGAACAAGAACTTGAGCAATTGAACGCAAGATATCAAACACTATTAGAATTACTGGGTGAAAGAACAGAAGAAGTAGAAGAACTCAAGGCAGATTTACAAGATGTGAAGGAGATGTATAAAAGCCAAATCATAGATCTCGTACAAAAGATAGACCAACTGAAGAAGCAATAAAGAGTTTATTAAGCACTCTTCTTTTCGTAAAGATAATCTGTCATTGCCAGCATATTACCAACTTCTTCTGGTGTAGCTTCACCATGAGCTGTCCATCTAATTTTGCAGTTTTCGTCTACCAAGAATGAATAGCCAATGTATTGATTTGACATATCCAAACACTTTCTAGTTCTGCTGATATCTTTGAGTATTAAGCAGTAATTGTCTTTGCGTTCCTGAGGCAAGTTTTTACGGATGCTTGGAATGAATGCCTTTAATAACAGCTGCTTCAGCAAATTTTCTTGCACATTAACTTCAACCACTTGGATATCTTTTTGGTCTTTATACTTGTCCAAGAATGGTTTGATAAAAGTATTGACATGAGGCTATGGATCACAATGAGATTTATTGGTTATTTGAGCTGACAAATATACTCTTACCTCACCAAACTTGGCATACACAAATGTCATTAGGGTAATTTTGCCGACTAGCTTTTCTGTAGTATTGATCTTTTCCCTTGACAGGTTCTGTGCTTCGAAATTCGGCATATAACCAGCTTTTTCAGGTTTGAATAATTGCGAGCTGGCATAATACATCTTACCACCATGTTGACGCATTTCTAAACAGATCTCAGTTTATACAAAGTATTTTAATATATATCATAGTAATCTCTTACCATGAACATCAGCAAAGTAAGATTTAGTTGCTTCTTCGACTCTAATGTCACTTTTTGAGTATACACATGTCAAAAAAAAGGTACCGTTTATAACCTACAGATATCTACGTTCAGCAGCATGGGCAGCAAAAGCCTTTTCATAATCAACAAAATCTCGAAGCTTTTGCTTCTTTCTTTGAATCCAATTATTGTGATCAACTACAGGAGGATCTTGGACACCTAAAGAAGTGGGGGGACTACGAAACACGCCATATTTCTCGGGTTTAGGTTGCTCTTCTGTTGGTTTGGCTGCTGTAGGTGTAGCCAAATATCTACTTTGACTAGCGGCAATTGATTTAATAGTTTGTGTGTTCACGAGGCGTCTTGACAGGAATCGAGTAGACAGCATTTTGGTGAAAAAAAAAAATCAAAAGCAAGGAAGGCTGGTTAGTTTTGAGTCAAGGCAGAGGAAGTTGCTGCTGTAGTAAAGTTTGTGATTTCTATTGGTTGGCGGTTATTAAATTTTGCTAGCAGCAGAAGATGAAGAATTTGAATGACGAGAAAACTGGAAATCAATGTTTGACTTCAATACCGTATCTGATTAAAAAAATCAAGATGTACAAATATTCCCGAGAAGGTTTTATGTACACTAGGAAACCTAGAAAGAAAAAAATGGGGTACTTGCGCTAATTTGTTGAAGTTAGTGCATCAAAGATTGAAAGAACGCTGAAAGATCGACAAAATCATGTTTGTTTGATTGAATACAAATGAACTAATCTTACAAAAGATTAATGTTAATGACAAGAAATTATTGAAAGAACTTAACATTGAATGGAACATATAATGGAATAATGTATATCTAGGTTTTTTTATGTGCGCAATTAATAAATTGATATGCCATAGTTTATTCAGAAAATAGAAAAATATGCATAGCATCACTAGACTACACAGATCTGACAATAGATTATAATGATTTGAAGAATTTTTTAAGGTAAACTGTCAATATTTTCAACGGATTAAGCTTATTAAACTCGTCATAATAAAACATGCAGATCGCTGGGTTTTTTTTTGTAATGGTAGTCATTTTTGTATAAAAGAGAATCGTTACAAGGTGGAGATCAATTTTCTCATCCTCAAAAGAAATATTTGAAATATTAACGCTGAAAACTGCCCAGAACTCAATCCACAGAATAGAGCTTTTGTCGGTAGCCTGGAGAAACTATCGACCATCTAGTGTAAAGTTGGCCTAATCAACCTTCATATCCTTATCCATAGCATATGAACCACATTGCTGCGGTTTGAGTGTCTGTGCATACATCTTGATTGTAAGCATTTAGTTGTTTGGATTATGGAGTGCATCATTGGTGCTTCCACCAATCCAGTTCCTGGTTTCAGAAAGAGTGTTTTTAATGGAAGAAATCATTACTGCTTTTCCTCAGTAATGTTCAAACAAGGAGATAAAATTGATAGATAGTGTGATTAAACAAATGTAGATTTTGGATCAAAACCTTATGTTAGACTGTTGTATGTTTTAAGAACAATAAAAAAAAAATAGACGCCAATTGATCCTGGAGAAGGTCGCCAATTTAAATTAATTAAACTTCCAATTAGGGTTCAGGATAACTGTATTTAAATACCGCCTTTTATTTTTACAAAACCGCCAATTGGCACCGTGAGCACTGTACTGCCCGCTCAAGTACAACCCTCTCAGTACTGTACTCTTTTTCTAATTGTCAAAAACAAAGATTAAAGAATATCCATTATTCAAAAGAAGTATAAAGAGAACCTTTTCTCTCTTTATCATTCTTTTGTACGTTGAAACTAAAAGTTAGAAAATTCGGTTTTTTTCAGGTTTAATTGCTACTGCCCTTGGTGGCAGTAATTTGCGTTCCGATGATCAAGATGAAAAAGGTACGGCATCACATGGACAATAGCCATTATACATGTAAACAAACTAATGGAGATAGATACATAGCTGTGACTTTGTCCCAGTTCAAATTGATGAGAATTGTCGGTCGAGGTGCTTTTGGAAAAGTAAGCACTACGTGTACTGGGAAAAAAAAAAGAGAACCTTTTTATCCTTATTCCAAACGATAGGTTCGCATAGTAGAACATAAAGAATCTCGGCAATTGTATGCTTTAAAGTATATCAATAAAGAAGAATGTATTCGCATGGAAGCTGTTCGAAATATCATACGAGAAAGAGTAATTCTGGAAGAACTGGATCATCCTTTTCTATGTCGACTCAGATTTGCCTTTCAAGACAACGATTATATGTATATGGTAACCGATCTAATGTAAGATTTTATCTGAAATGTATTCATAAGATAAAGCTAAACTTGTTTAATATAGGCTAGGTGGTGATTTACACTTTCATTTGTCACGTCAACCCTACTTTTCAGAAGATGTGATTAGATTCTGGTTTGCTGAATTAGCAGCGGCCGTTAAATACTTACATCTGAAAAGAGTTGTGCATAGGTATAAAGTACATTTACCAATATGCGAATAATAACTTATGATGTGATATAGAGACATTAAACCCCATAACATTCTAATGGACGATCAAGGACATGTTCACTTGGCTGATTTTAATATAGCAACGCATCTGCATGCACATCGACTCTTAACCTCGAATTCAGGAACAGGATTCTATATAGGTAAAACGATACAGGATAGATAGTATAACATGTACTGATATATGCATATTTATTTAGCACCTGAAGTCTATAAAGGTGGTGGATATAATGAAGCTGTCGACTGGTGGAGTCTTGGTGTGACACTGTATGAATGCGTGTATCTGAAAGTAAGATATCATGAATCATGATTACAATCTCATCGTAGTAACACTATCTTAGAGACCGTTTGAATACGAAACCACCGAGGATCTACAAGCAGCAGTCAGGCGAGGATATGTAAACTACCCAACAAAAGACCGACAAGTATCTGGTGAGCTACTTTCAGTTCTGCAAGGGGTATAGCATGATAATATAGATGATTACATAACATATTGACGCGTATGTCTAGTTTTTAGAAGTAAATCCAGCCAAAAGATTAGGTTATGGAGACGCAGGTTGGGCTGCTCTAGTACGGCATCCATTCTTTCGTCCCATCAATTGGAATAAACTTGAATCAAAGTCTATAGTACCTCCATTCAAGCCAGCAACAGAGAACAATTTTGATCTGACATATGATCTGGAGGAACTATTATTAGAAGATTCTCCATTGACAGCGCACACAGTCAAACGAGCAAAATCAACCAAAAAAAATCCGAATGATCCTGTACTAAGTAAACATGATAGGGATTTAATAATGATCGAAGAACGTTTTAAATACTTTGATTTTACTATTTTCGAGAAATATGAAGGATTCAAAGACCCTGTAACAATGACAGTCGGTGATCCGCCGGATTGGGTCAAACCTGCGTTTGAAGGGGCTGAACAAGGAGACATTTTGCCTATAAAAAGGATTACCACTGGACAGCAAGAAGATGATATGGGCGGCCAACCTAGTCAATGGCGAGGCCCTAATCGATCTGCCTCTACAAGTAATCTTGTGGCGGCCACAGCCTCTACAGGTAATCGTGTCAAGTACGACCAAGATCCAAGTTGGAAAAGAAGTAGCATGGGCACGATACGAAAGTTAAATGGAAGTAGTAGTAATTTGGCCACCCCGTCTACCAATAACGAAAGTTCGACTAGTTTGAGTGAAGAATATGCTTTATCCTTACAGGGCATTCGAAAGAAACAAAGTACAAGAAGTTTCAGGGAGCGAAGGGAAAGAGATCGCAAGAGTATACAAGTGGTTCAACATCCATGATCTTTTATATATATATATATTTTTTTTTTTGCATCTTTCTGTTAAACACCAATCATTTATTACTTGCACATTACACTACTTTTAAACGAAAAAAAGGCCCATTTGTATCTTTTACAAACCCAAATTGCGCCATCTTGACTCTTCCCCTCCCCCCCCCTTTTTTTTTGTTCCTCTAATACCCTTTATTGCGCATTTTTATTTAGCTTTATAACCTTCATAAATACATATTAAATTAAGCACTTGTTCTAGAAAATAAACTGTAGAGTTTGAATTGATTGCTGCGGGATCTACTATATACGGGCGTTTGGAGTTAACTAAACGTATACTATTATGTATGATAGCATTTACTGCAAACGTAGTAGATTCAATGTATATTATACACACTACTATTAAAACATGTTCTGTGATCATATGTCGCTATTTATTCTGAATAAAGAACACTTGGTATATGCAACAATAAATTGGAATCGGTCAAAAGATGTAATGTTGTAGTAATCTTATACGACACTAAATCGGAATCGCTATATAGATCTAAAAATCATTCGATCCAGGTTATAGGAAATACATCTAATTTAGAAGCCTTTACTGATATGCAATATATTCATCTTATTTCTGTCAAATAATACTTTAATATATGTGGCAGTTTATTCTGGGTATGTACTAGTCATCGAATGTAGCTTTAAATCAGGAGCAATGGAAAGCTTTTAGATCATTCAATTCTTGTCATGCAAAATGTATATAATTTAGAAACATTCTATTGCACTATAACATATTCGTTATATTTCATTCAATTAGTTGCTCTATTAAATGCTGTAGTTCTTTATGAAAATGCACTAATTATCAGATGCAACATTAAACTGCGATCGGTGGGAAATGACAGTTTTACCCAACATCATAAGGGCATACATTTAGGTCTAAATTTTCATATTAGCATTTTTTTAGGCGTAGTTTATTAATAACATTGGTTTAATGTATTGATGTACTTGTAAATATACATATATATTATTTTTACACAATAAAGTACCCGAGCTATGTGTAATCACAAAATCACATTTTATTAAGCATATTTACATGGAATTGAAGAAGTATCAAATTTTATTTACACCATCTGATACGCAGCTGAATTTTATATGAACTCTGTTGAAATATTTCCATGTATCGTCAAGTGTTTTCTATTAAAAATGAAATCGAAAATGTGCTGAATCGTTTCTAGATTCTGAAAGATGCATAGGCACGGGGCGGCGGCGGCGGTATGATTTTAATGCCCAATGACGTATGAAAATTGGAAATCATTTTGCAGTAATAATAGCTCATCCTCCTACCTTACCTTTTGAGGCCATTAAAGATATTTAAAAAATATTCAACTTTGGCTGATATATCTTAATACATGTACTAATTTTTTTTTTTTGTGTTTTTTCTACCAAGATGGTCCAAGGAATCGAGCTCAATCAGGGATGGTTACCAAATTTTGCCAATAATACAAACAGCAGCAGAATGTGCTGCTTCTAGGTTACAATGACCAACAATAGTGTCTCAGTATTGCAAATTGGACATTATATCATAAATGATAAACATATATTATCCTTATTTCACTAATGATAAACGCAACCAAGATAAAGAAGTATGAGTACTATCTGTATCACGAAATGAAAACAAGCTGCTAATGTTTATAGTCGATAATAAAGCTTGGCTTCTACCTGTTATAAATAAACTTATCATATCACTGTTCTGGTTTTCAATACTGTTACTTCCACGACAAGTGAGTTGGTCAATCCAATGCGACATCTCCACCCATATATTGATACCCAGCCAAATCTTGCCGTAGATACCCTGAAATTTTGTTTATCATTTTCGTATTAATACCGCTATTCCATGTTCCGGTTTTTCCTTGATTCCATGTATTCCATAGCAAACAGAGATAGTTGCACTAACAAGAAAGTTTGCAGAAAGTTTCTGTAATTCCGACTCTCGGTAAACCCCCAGTTTGCATACCTGTTTAATATATCAAACACGGTTTCTATGCTCTTGATTCTCTTTTTATTGTATTCCGTCTAGTTAGAAAACTATCTGGTAGGTATTCAACCGCTGGTAAAGATCCTAACGTACGCCCATATAATCAGATCAGGTTGAGAGCACACATTATAGTCGAATATTGCTCTTAGCAGCTGATTACATTGATGCATAGATACAAAACTTGGTTCATTAGAAAGAGCATACTTTATTCTGTATTTTTTTCTTGGAAATCATTGGTTTGTCTCGTTACCTTACTGACCTACTAGAGGCAATTTCGTTGCTATAGTTGGACGTATCATGAGCATGTATTTATTTTCCGATTCAATCCCCGGATACCCGTGTGTATCAGCTTCTAACACATGTTTACATTGACATATTACCATTAGAATCAGTTTGATGGTAGATAACTTTGCGTTACATGTTTTATCTAAAAATTAGCGGCCTATCTTTGTCCTTTGCTGATTTAAATGCGATTCCATGATTGAAATAACGAGTAGTTTCAATTAGCGTCATCCAATGAATTTGATCATGTATTTTTGTGTTCGAGCGATCTTCGTCACTTGAATCCATTGCTAAAATACAAATAATGTGATTATACTTTGATTACAATAAAGCAAACAAGAAGAAGTATTATGTTCCTATATACTACGATTGGAAATATTATTACTAGTCCCTATGTAGTTATTTGGTTAACCAATTGTCTATTGCTCATTATTGCCACTCTGACATATGACTTGAGATAATACCAACAATAGAGACGAGATAATGCTGTGTCTTTCCAGAAACAAAGTAATGGATATTAACTCAGTCTATTGTTTTACAATCTATTCATGATCTAGATAAATACGAACTAATCTATAAACCTGTTTCATTATATGTAAGCAAGCTTGATTTAGGCAAAAATGCTCGGCATATAGATTCTTTTTATTATATACATTAGTATCAAAAGTCCTATCATTGGTTTAGCTGCTATGCAGGGCGGCTGGTTGCAATACCAGCCCAGCAGTATATCTCCGCGCCATTTATCTTATATACATATCATCTATGTAAAAGATAGCGAGGGTCTAATAGCATTAAAGATGCTTTATAGTATCGCCTTGGGATTATGTTTCCAATAGAGGAAGTGTCTAAGAAAACACAATTGTATTTTAATCGTTTAAGTATAATTGGCCATTATATTTTGATTGAGTAACTCTGGATGGATAGTGAATTTCTACCGAGTACAGCGGACAAACCCGTGATGACAGCTGTGGATTTTTCCCAGTAATAACCTGATGTTATCAAAGCTTATACGGCTAATTAATTTTATACAATAAATAAAAACATCTAATCTTTACTACTACTGTTCTGGGGCTAATCTCGATTTGTTTTCGATAGGCGACATTGGGCTACACGATATACTGTGAATTCAGTTTGATACTCAATCAAGCTGCAATATTCTTACTTGTACTTTAGAAAAACATAAAGAAGATAGTATGGCTCATTACTACATTGTATATATATATATGCCATTCTATGATACGAAAACTTAGTGTGATATTCCTCGGCTTACTGCCCCTGGAAAGCTTAACTTTTTTTTTTTTTTTTTTTTTTTTTTTTTTAATATATCATGTGTTTAAAGCCACACTATTTGACCAGCCGCTCACGGTTCCCGTCTATGCCAACGGGCACAGAGATCTCGAATGTTTATTAGATTAAAGAGTAAATAAATAAAATAAAGAGTGACACCAACGATCGTCTGATCAAGCTAATATTCCAAGGCTCCAGGATATAGTATTTAAGCGTCTTGTTTCTATCTACTCTTTTTTCTCTTTAAACCACTTACAATAATACACTTTTTTTTTATTCTACCTATAACCTCCCCTCTTATTACATTTTATAGTTAGAAACAAAGAAAAAAGATGGTTCATCACTTGTTAATGTCTGCTACTGAAACCGATGCTTTCTGTCATCACCATGCTATCCATAAAACTAATGGATATAATACCATTGTTTCTACTCTTGTAGATGAAATTTGCCGTATTCATCACCAACTTTGTCATATTGATGAACTCAAGCCCTGCGATCATGTCAATGCTCTGTTTACCAAGCTGGTTACCATCTGTACTTTCCAGTATGATACCGAGACTGTTAATGCTGTATTGAATGATGTCCATATTGCTGCACTTATTCCTGAACTTCGGGCTATGGCTTCACAGGGCGAGTACTTTTTGGAATTGACCTGGGCCACCCAACTCGTTCAACAGGCTCAACAAGGTACCAAACCCAATATTTCTCGGTTCGTGTATTATCAAAATTATGTCGATCTGGTCAAGCTCGAACTTCACGCACTGCATGGTGTAGGTGCTAAATTGAATAATATTGTCTTTATTGGAAGTGGTCCTTTGCCCTTATCACCTATTCTCATGTATCAAACATTGGCTGCCACTCATTCAACTGTGATGATGCACAATATTGATAGAGATCAAGAGTCTATCACCATTTCCGGCGCCCTTTTGAAGAAGCTGCATATTGATCACGGGTTTACTCAACACGTTATGGATGCTACCGAGTATCCTCACTTTGGTCAGGCGGATGTAGTTATACTGGGTGCTCTTGTAGGCCAAGACGTAAAGGAAAAAATGGAGTTTTTAAGAAATATTGGACAAAAGATGAAGCCAGGTTCGTTTGTCATGGCCCGTAGCGCTCATTCTTTGCGTAAATTGCTATACCCTTCCATTGAACCTTACCAAGTTAACAAGTGCGGTTTTGAAACTGCAATTGTCTTGCACCCATTCAACGACGTAGTTAACTCGGTCCTGATCGCAAAGAGAATCTAATAAAATACGTATTTTAAAGTACTATCTATATAAAAAAAAACAAAGTTTCCGTCTTTTACATAGTTACACTATGCAAGAACCACGTTTGTACAACTGTAATTTGCTCGAGATGTAAAAAGCACATGAGTTTACATTTAGAGTTCAAGTGTCATATTACATGTTATGTCGATATCAAGGATGTCATTTTATTATATCAAAAGTAAGGTATCATTCGGTGCTATTCAGTTTAATCATACTGATCATTCGGCTTTTTGAAGTTATCACAATGATAATCATGTGCACTTTTACTGTTTTCTGTATCCAGAACACTTGAAATAACTTGGCGTCCAATGTGAAAAAATAAAGAATGAGAACAATCAACCTTGGTTCCGTATTAATTATTTTTCCAAGTACTTTCAATTTTCGATCTATAAGCGCAGCGCATAGGCCACCTAACTACAAACACCTCAAAGATTCGAAGAAAAAAGCTAAAAATAAATGCTCATTACAGGGGTCGAACCTGTGACCTTGGCGTTATTAGCACCACGCTCTAACCAACTGAGCTAAACGAGCTTATGATCCTAAAATCTAAAAAAATTATATGATCAAAAATTCAATATTATTACTACAGACACCCATAAGTACACACTGTATGTTCTAATTGGTTTACATTCTGGTATTTAAAAAAATCTGGTGAAAACTATTGGAACACATTTGATCAGTTGGTCCTGATAAACTACTTTTTGATTTGATACATTGGCTGAATTTCATCCTTTGGGATGCTAGAAACCGTAGTTTTTTGTATTTAATATTCCCAACTTAAACGAGATTATTATACTGCTGCAGTTTTAGCCATTCACTTTCATAATTCATAACAAAATATACTCACAACTTTTTGTTTAAGACGCGATTAAGGTCCTTCTTTGTCATATTAAAGAAATGACATACTTATACTAGTTCCATGGTTATTCCAGTATTAAAAAGATACTGCTGATGGTTTGGCCATTTGCGCTGATATTACTACAAAGAAACGCGACACGAAATATCATCACGCTTATCGCCTAAAAATCGTTCTTTTTTACGCTCTTTGTTCATATTTTGTGTATTTTATCATAGACCTGAAGTAGATTGACACATAAACAAGTAATAATGCAATACAAACAATTAAAAAGAATCAGAAAAAGCACTACGGAATTTAAATCCTTATAAAAATGCGTGTAAACTTTTTTTTTTTCCCTTGCTCTTCTTTCCCATTACCCATACCTCATCTCAACCTTGTACTTTTTCAAACCTACAAGATCTCATTGTGATATGGGAAGCACCTTCATTTGTTAATAATTTCATTCTTTTTTTTTCTATTTCCATTCAGCACTAATTCGATCGATCATTATTTAAAAGAAAGAAAAAAAAAAACTTTTTTCTGTACATACTATACATACAAACCATTCATACAAAAATGTCAAGACAAAAGCTAAATTACGTTAGTGAACATCGAGTACGTGGATCTGTAAAAGAAGACGATGATTCTGACCCCGATGATCAAACGGATGAGGACATCATTCGTTGCGTTTGTGATGATTCCAGTGATGACGGGTTTACTATCCAATGCGAAAGCTGTGAAGACTGGCAACATGCTTCCTGTGTCAATATAAAAAAGAGCAAGATACCAGAACATTATATCTGTGATCGATGTACTAGAAAGCTTAAGCGGCCTCCAAGTGAATCGCGTCGACGTGACTCTTTAGAATCAGATATGAAAAAAGGTAATTATACGCGCAAATCTATGAGAGTGAAACTGAATCCTAGACATATGTTTTTAGATAAGAAATCTCTAAAGAACCTCAAAAAGCGTGTATATAGACAAGACAGTGATGAAAATGACCAAGCGTCAAAGAAGATATCTCGAAAAAAGTTTACTTCGTTATCGAAAAGCGTGTTTAGAGAAAAGCTAGTTGAAGACCTTTTGATTGAAGTCCACCGTCAGTGGATGGAATCCAACAAATCTACTGGTAAAAACAAGCTCAAGGTCGAAACTTCTTCTTCTACGGCAAGCGCCGCTACAGCTAAAAGACTAGAATCTATCGTTGTCATGGAAAGTAATCTGCTATTACCTGCTATTCCAAAAGCCTCTGTTCGACCGCTGAAAAAATCATTGAGAGGGTCTTTTCTTCAAAACCAAAAAGATCCTTCCATTGGTAAAGGTGTGTTTGCTGACATACATATTCCTAAACATCGGTATCTGATGGAGGTGACAGGTGAATTGGTCAAGAAATCCGATTACAAGAATGAAGCAAGTAATCATTTTTCAGAACTGGGCGCGCCACTTGCTCATGTTTTCTTCTATCGCGCTTTGGATATCTGTATCGATGCACGTCACGCTGGCAATGAAGCGCGTTATATTCGAAGATCTTGCAACCCGAATTCAGAGATCAAAAGCATTATATTGCCAAACGATAGTGACGATCAAACCATCCATATGGGTATTTATACTAGCGAGGAAGTAGATCGAGGCGAAGAAATCACTATTGGATGGCATTGGCACAAAGGATTCTTGATGTGGCACAAGAGCAAAGAGTTTGCACGTAATGATCATACACTTACGATCGAACCATCTGAGAAGAAGCAGTTAAAGAAGATATTAAAACTGATAACTAATGAATTTGGTGAATGTGCCTGCGAAGATAAAGAAGAATGCTTGATTCAATACTTAAAGGATGAACTGACAAATGAGGATGATCAAGATGTACATAGTAAAAAGAAACGCTCACCTAAAAAGATGCCAAATATCAAAAAACCAGTTTCTCGGCCCATATTCTCATCAGATGAAGAGGACCAAGCTATCAAGCATCCCATCACTGAGAAATCTCGAAAATTCAAGCAACTCAAGAAGACGCCTGTGCCTGCTTCGCCTGCTATATCTTTAACGGATAGTGTGGATATTGATGTTGTCTCTATGAGCCCCATTCCATCAAGACCTCCGAGTGAACCAGACTCTCAGCCGGAGCCTCAAGTAACAGCAGGTTTGAAAAGGCCAAGGTTACCAAACCAATTACTCTTGAATCAGCTACCCTGCAAAAAAAGGTGGCTTCGTATCTTTGTCACTGAGCAAAAGCAATCTTTAAACATGAGCCCTAGTATACCTAATTCAAATATCAATGTACCTTCTAAAACACCACCAGATCCAGTATATGATGAAAGCGAATTAAGCGATGGTGCCAGTTCTGCCTCCACTTTACCTCTTGAAGATACCCCTATTGTCATTCAAACTAATGCAAATCAGTCCATGGATACTCAACTTGTGCAAGGAGAAACATCAGTAGGCGAAACGCCGGTTACTATTCCAGACAGTAACCAAAATGAAAGTAACGATCTACCCAATCACTTAAATCAAGCAAAAGATGGCCTAGATGCCGGAATCCCTGCACCAGACAAGCCTACTGCTGCAGCAGCCGTAGAAGCAGCAACAGCAACAACAACAACAGCTAATACTACAAGCCAGAAAGCTGCCGAGACGCCAAGAAAAAAACTTACTGTACGAGAATACCTGTCTATACATCGGGGGAACTTGCCAACGCCTGATGAAAGGTCTTAACGAATAATTCATCTCCCATCATTCATTGTTGTATGCTTGATCAATAATAACCAATAAAGATAATTGCACTATTATTGTATCATATTACGGTGGTTACTGTTATTTAACGCGTTACTGCTTGGTTATGACTGTCTTTTAATTATCTATGCAGTCTAATCCCATATATTCTAAAACTTTGCTGTTATACCACCAATCTTTCAAAAACCGTACATGGTTTCTATGGCACAAGTAACGTATTTTTAAGTGTTATATCTAGGTACTTGGGCATGGTACTCTTTTGAAACCATTCGATCCTTCTTCTTAGAATAAACTAACGTCACTTTTATAAAATAAACAGTGTAATAAGGTGACATCGAGTCTTGATTAATAATAAAAGTATGTTTCTTACATATAAAAATCTGGTTACCCATCATAGATATAAATCCAAATAATTGTTTATAGTTATATATATGACATGAAGCGTAATATGATACTAACGCTACTCCATGCGCAACTGAACTTTTTACAATAAATTATGCATTGGTCTATATCATTTCGGTGCAAGCTGGTGTTATTGAACGCGCTGCGATTCAACGATTTTCCTTGTCGCTTACTAATTTCTATTGTTGGCAGCCAATCAATAGCTATGCATGAACCCTGACAACCAATTAAATTATTGAGAAGCCCAAGCCCTGCTAACAGATAACCAATTCATTCTATTTGATTGTCATTGATGCCTAATGGTTCTTTCCAGGGCCATCACCGGAAAGAAAAACACTGGTAGGATCGGAATTGGGTCCAAAGTACCAAAATAGCATGAATAGTACTAGCCAGTAGAAAAAACTTAAGGCAGTAACATAGTAGCATCATTAATATGTGGTAAACATCGGATGAAGCAGGTGGCAGTTCAGCCCACGGAGAAGTTGGGATAGCTAGTTTTCGCATTTTCCAATGGATCAACGAGAGGTATGACATCCTTTGCAAATTTGGCCACGAGGCTTACCAGGTATCTAACTCATGCACCATCTGAAGAGACAACCATGCTCTGTAAAAGTGGCAGGCAGATAAAGAGCAGGATTAAAGCCAATAATAAGTCAACACAATTTTGTGAGTATTTGATGATGCTATCTACAGTAGAATAAAATAATGGTTTGATGGTCTTGTCGCAAGAGCTTTGCAAGTGCTGTGGCGGGCAAAGGGCTTCGTGTAGGTATATTTTGAAACAGTTAAATGCCTAGTCAGGAAAGAAGGTGGAGATAAAAATGTTTAAGTGGTAATAACAAGCTCATAGAGAGTAATGTAGCGCGCTTCGTGGATAGTATTTGATAGTGAGTATATCTAGATGGTATACTATAAAAATTAAGTTGATCACCAGTTTAAGGACTGTCATGGAAGAAGAACTGCTACCACCGATCAATGGACATAAACAACAATCTTGGACCTTTTAGAGATCTGCGAGTTCCTTATTTATGAATTTAGTAATGGATAGATCATACCCAAGCTTTAATCAGATGAATGCATATTTTTAATTCCATCAGTTATAACTTTTATTACATAAATATTTATCAATTGTTTATCTAAAATATGTTTATTGAGTATTAGCTTCCGTACATATATTGGAATAAGTATAATGTCAATCGACTTTAATGTTTAGTGAAAGGAAACAAGAAGGAACGTTGATTGTTTATTGCAAACATAAATGGTATGTCATGAAAAGCAAGAATGCACAAAAGTAATAAAGGCAGGGCTCGAGAGTGCCACTTTGGTTTGATAGCTGCCATCCCTTTTTTTTATTTTATTTTTTTAGTAAAATAGTAAGCTCTAATTTGATTTTACTAGACTCTTGGAGAGCCTCGATTATTATTGGAGAGAAAAGAAAGGTCGAATATAAAGATTGAGAAGAGAGAATATTAAAGGCTTGAGGAAGTAAACTGTTTTTAATACACTAGTATTACTGCTATTTAGTGTTATAGAGTCTCTGATGGCCTATCAAAACGATTTACCAAAAAACGGCTGATCTTTCAAATTTCTTAGTGAATTTTTTTTAGTTGTCAAAATGTCATTTCAGAGACATAATTTTTAATACTAAACCATTTTATATTAAAAGGTGTTTTTTACTGTATATGCATCATTTTTTTTAAAAGACCCAGCTTATGGCTATAAATGTGAAAAGGAAATAAATTTCACTCAAATGGAAAATAACCTCAATTTTTCTAAACAATATAACATGTTGCTTGCACTATTGGGCGTATAAGAAAGTTTCTTAGAGTTTTTTAAAGTATGCTTGTGCACCTGAACTTTTTTTTTCTTTATTCGTATAACAGGTATCTTTGATGACATAAAGAAATACGTCTAACTCAATAACGTAACGAAAAAAGTTGTTTATTTCCGGGAAATATATACATTAAAACATTTCTTTACAATATCACCAGTTGTATAATTGTATCTTCAAGTAGATAGTACCAAGTTTGAAGTATTTTTTTTTCGACCTGGAAAGTCATTATTCTTTTCATCTATTTACAAACCTACATCATTTAAAAGTGAATTAATTCCTTTGCAAACATTATTAAATGCTTGATGAAGTACTTGTTTTTTTTTCGTAAAGCTGTTTTTATTAAACTTTTAGAGGACACACATCGTGGAGAGGTGGGGCTTGAATATAAATATATATATTAACAAGGAAATGGGGGTAATAGAGTACTGTAATTAATGGACTACAGGTAGCATTTATGTAAACTAGAGGTGATGCTTGAACTTAGTTCAATTCAGCTGGAGTTTGTAGTGTTGATACTTGTGATTCAATCTTTGCTATGACCATATCAATTGAAAAAGGTATGTCTTCAAGGATAAACTTCCAATAGAAGTACCAAATGAACCATAAGGTAGTGGATATAACATTGATGAAAAATGCGTGTTGAGAAGGCCATATGTTGACTGGAGGTTCAAGGTGGAGCAATAAAGCGCAAATTTAGATTCTGGCTTAAAAATTCTGTTATCTGGACTTGATTTTTTTTAACACATACAGTGTACTCTTTAATTTATATGATTGATCTCGGTCGAATGTTGCATCTGATTAGTACTCCATGTTCAGAATGAGCATTTGCATATGATGAAGTTTTAATTTGATTCTAATCCTTCGACTACAATAAATGTCTTATATATAACCTAATTTAAACGTAGAGTTGTCTGTAGCCAAGTGCTAACACTCGAAATATTTGAGGAGTATACGTAGTAGTATTTTGCACTACACGTACTCCCTTAATAATCAAAGTATTTCTAAGAAGTTTTCACCCTTCCACCTATCATCGATTTAAATCCATGACATATCAAGGAGTTGAAACCGAAACATTAGTAATTTATGTTGACCAGTGACCAAAGAAAAAGGCGAGAACTTTAAGCTAATAAGCGCTATTTGAAATGCTTCATAATCATTACCAATATTAGGTAATAGAAAAAAAAGAGGTATATAAGCAGCAGAATTTACAGCCTTGGTTTTGTTCGTCAGTTTCTTATATTTACAAATCAATTATCATGCCTGCTACTGCTACTGCTACTTCTACTACTACTAGAATTTCCAGAAATATTACTAAGTCTGTTCTTTCAAGAGAACAAATGGATGGCGTTGGTGCTCGAGGTACGACCATAAGGATGTTTAGGCCCAATTGCATTATATACTTATATCTTATTGTAGTTTATCGATCCATCGGCAGCCACGCTCTTCGTAACTTGGATCCTTTCTTGATGCTTGATGAATTCGATGTACAAGCACCTGGTGGTTTTCCTGATCATCCTCACCGAGGATTTGTAAGTATTTCTAGTTATAGTTGACCATTACCGAAAACTAAATGATTGCATACAGGAAACTGTCACTTACATGTTGGATGGCGAGTTTTTACACGAAGACTTCAAAGGACACAAAGGCAGATTACCCCCAGGTTCTCTACAGTGGATGTGCGCTGCCAAGGGCATTGTTCATGCCGAAATTCCTGCCACCAACAGTAGAGCACATGGTCTTCAGCTTTGGGTTAATCTTTCCAGCAAAGACAAAATGTCAGAACCCAATTATCAAGAATTTCCAGCAGAAAAAGTCTTGGAGGCTAACCCTGAAGAAGGTATCAAAATCAAGGTCATTGCCGGCGAGTCTTATGGTGTAAAGAGTCCTGTCATTACACGTACTCCTACGATGTTTATCGATATCAAGTTGAAAAAGGGTAAGAAGGTAGAGCAAATCATTCCCAAGGGTTATGCTGGCTTCATCTACACAATCGCTGGTACTGCTCTTTACGGTGGTAATCAACATCGTTCTGAAGCACACCACACTTTGGTCTTGAGCGAAAATGAAGGTGAATATATTCCTGTCGAATCTGCTTCAGATGATTGCCATTTCGTCGTGATTGCGGGCCAACCTATTAGAGAACCTATTGTTCAACATGGTCCTTTTGTTATGAACACTCAAAGAGAAATTTATCAAGCCTTTGCGGATTACCAACATGGTAGAAATGGCTTTGAAGGTGCCCCTGAATGGACCTCTTCCATCAGAGACCGTTGGTCTTCTTAATACGTTCCATTCTCTTTTTTTTTATGCATATACTTTCTTTAGCCATTATATCCCCATTATTTTTCTTTAAATAAATAACAGTACATACATATAACATATATCAATGAGTTTTACAAATGGTTTCTGAATCTTAGTGACTATAGAATAGTTAGTAGAGGAGTGACAACACCATAGTTAGTTTATTATTGTTAATTGTGGTATATCATTAAAAAAAAATGACGGTTTTATTAATTACGGATTATGAAGAAGACGGTGTTTCAGTAGTTTCTGCCTGCTGTCTGTCTAATTTTCTCTTTTTACGCACTTCGTACTTTTCTTTCTTTAATTCATCTGTATCGCAACGAGGTCTTTCCAATAAAGGCTTATACTTTGTTACTCGAGATTCTTTACCGCCACCCAATACAATTGTAGCCATACCAGCAGGACTTGTTACGCCACGCTGTCTGATAAAATCCTCCATTGTTTGTTTAGTATTATCAGGCATGATAACAGGGGACTTGGCAACCTTGGACAAATAAGATTGACAGGTCAGACTACGGATCATTTGGATGGTCCACTCTTCATTGTAATGTATATAGGTACGATATGAAGAAGGCAAAGCATCATATGTGTTATCACGGAAAGAATGCGTCCACACCAAATCCTTGAACTCGCAATCGTATAGCACCAATGGTAAATCACTGGCCATAGGGAAGTCGGGCTTTGAAGACACCAACTCTATATTCAACAAATCCCTGATAATCTCTGGTTTTTCAAAGCCTTGGCCCACCAAAAATAATACAGACATCATGAACCTCACCTGATGCCACAAGAAAGCTGTTCCTTTCAGTTCGACCTCATAGAAGTCAGATCCTTCTGTAACCCCATCTGTCTTTGTATGAGGCACTGGGTTAATCTTCATTGACACAATATGACGCTCATAACTCAATACGTTCTTGGAAGGATCCATCTTGCAAAAGTTTCGAAAATCATGATGTCCTTCGAAATAAGTGCACGCTTGACGCAAGCGATCAATGTCCATCTTGTCTCGACGGAAGTAGTATTTGTAAGTGCGTGCTGTACAATGAAATCGCGCACTAAAATCTTCATCGACAGGTGCCCATGCTAACACGCGAATATCGGGTGGCAGCATACGATTCAATGTGTCAATGTAAGGTAGCTCGAGTTCTGGTGGCAGTAAGTCGGGAGAAGGGTCTGATTGAAGCTTCTTTGAACGTACATTCAGTGCAATCACTTGACCAAGTCCACTAACGCCTTTATCTGTACGTCCACAGCGACTGTAGTCGCTTTGATCAATATCTTCAATCAAGCGGCAACCCAATAACGCTTTAAATAGTTGATCTTCAATAGTTGGAATCTCGAGAGGTCGGTTTTGACTGGCATAGCCGCAATAGTTCCAGCCTAGGTAGGCTACACGCAAAGCGATCTTGCGCTTGGTATATTTCGACATATCAAATGGTCTTTTCTTGTCATTCTCGGTGCGGTTGCGCTTCTTTGATGACTTGTGTTTTAATTCAGAGGAGCTGTCGTTGCTTTGCTCAGGAGTATTGACCTTGTTGGTATCTACGGCGGCATTATTATTGATATTGAGTTTGGCTTCAAGTTCTTGAATACGGTCGAGTAGTTGTTCTCGAGTGAACTCGTTGTACTTCGAATCCATCAAATGCAATTGTTTAAACCGAGAAATACCGGGAACAAGTAGAGTTATAAATGTGGTTTTTGAAAGTGCTACTCTCCAGTATAAGCCACCAAAAGCCACCGCTAATATAAAAGAGCGAAAAAAAAAAGTAATTATGCAACTTGGTACTTTTAGATATGACTACCAGTTTTGAAGAAACAGGAAAAGCCTTTTGGCAATGGCTCGAAAACAATGGTGCGACCTTGAGTAAAGATATTAAAATCAAGGACTACCGCTCTGAAGGCGCTGGTCGTGGTATTGTAGCAACCAAAGATATCAAGGTATAAATTGACGCGTCAAGTGTTTCTTCGGTCATATACTAAGTTTCTACTCAAGGAAGGAGAGCTGCTTTTTTCACTTCCAAGAAATATCTTGTTATCTCAATTGACTAGTTCTCTGAAAGATGTGAAAGGTCTTTCAGAAGAGTTATTGGCTTTGCCTGGCTGGAGCCCCATTATCATATGTATGATGTATGAAAGTCAAAAGCAAGATTCTTTCTGGAAGCCTTATTTCGGTAATATATAAATATATATATGCGTACAAGTCTTTTGGAGCTGTAGATGGTTAATATTGACTTTTTTCTCGTTACAAGATGTATTACCTCGTCAATTTAGTACACCAATGTTTTGGGAAGAAAGTGACTTGAAAGAATTAGAAGGAACTGACATCATTCGTAAGTAGCATACGTATATAAGATTTACTAGCAATATTCATCGGTTGTATTATAGCTAAGATCGGTAAAGAAGATGCTGAGGCTACTTTTGAGAGAGACGTCAAGCCAATTATTGAGAAATACCCTAGCATCTTCGATCCAAATGTTCATAATCTCGAATTGTATCATATCTGCGGTTCTTTGGTCATGGCTTATAGCTTTAATGATGAATTACAAAAGGCTGAAAAGACAAAAAATGCTGAAGAAGGAGAAGAGGAAGAAGAAGAGGAGGAAGAAGAAGAAGAAGAAGAAGAAGAAGATAATAGCATAATTGCTATGGTTCCAATGGCAGATATGCTGAACCATAAAACCGGATATAATAACGCTAGACTATTCCATGAAACCGATAGCTTGCAAATGAGAGCCATTAAAGACATCCAACAGGGTGATCAGATCTACAACACGTATGGTGATTTATGCAATGCCGACTTGTTGCGTAAATACGGTTTCACTGATGAGGTAAACGAATTTGATCTGGTTGAGTTAGATGGACCTTTAATCGTGGATCAGTGCTGCCCTGATCAAGATAAGGAATCTGTTGAAAAAAAGGTTCGTTTTGCTTTAATTTCAGATGAAAAGTGTGTTTACTAATACTTGTTGTATAAAGATTGACTTTTTAATGGAAGAAGGTGTATTAGACGAGTAAAGTATACATTCACTACTGTAAATACATCGACTAATGTATACACATAGGTGCTTTGTTATCGATACGGAACATGAAATCCCAGTTGAGCTTATCGTTTCTGGTAAAATTTAACATAGCCAATCATTGAATAATCAATCAGTTGCTAATTATATAACAGTTCATGTCTTATTGGCAACTGATGATGAGTTTGCCAAGATGGAAGAAAAGCAAAAATTACCAAAGCCCAAGTTAACCAAGCAAGTAAAACAAGTCATTGAAGCAGTTCTTCAAAAAAGACTCAGTCGATATCCCACTAGTATCAAAGTAAGTTTGATTGCTTTATATATAACAGTTACTTATTAGTTTTGTCGTAGGAGGATGAAGAGCAACTGGCTGGTGATTGCAGTTTTAACAAAAAGAACGCGCTACTTGTTCGTATTGGAGAAAAGAAGATTCTTGAGTCTACATTAAAGACACTTGAGTCTATGCCTACTGTCGCAGACAAAAGACCTGATACTACACCCAATAATCAAAAGTCAAAGAAACAGAAAACAGTGCCAAGATAAAACAGGAGTTTCTTTTAAGCAAATATGCCTATATCTGGGCAATATAGAAACCTAGCATGGGATTGTACAACCTAATCTATATAAATTCCCCATTTAAAGGTTTTTCCTATTTGCCTCTTTCTTCTGTCTGTAATATTTCGATGATTGCTGTATCTGTACCTATAACATATCCAAATTCACTCAAAACACGCCATGGCCATGGCTTTGATAACTTGATTGCTTTCACTGCTTTCAATGTGAAAACTCTATTAGAATGTTCAAAAGAGAGAGTCTATTACCAACAAAGACTATTACCAGCTTTACCTATATTTGTTCGACACGTATTCTATCATTGTAAATTAACGCCTGCAATACTCGTGGTAGCTATTATCTATCTTGATCGATTAAAACGAAACTTGCCTCTTAAATCTATAGGAGGTACTATACATTCAACATATGGTATGGTGGGATTACTAACAGTTATGTAGAATTTGATACACCCTACAAGATGTTTATAGCATCTACGATCTTGGCTACGAAGTTTATTGAAGATTCAAATACAATAGCTCAGTCCATCTATAGACTAGTATCTCCGCTTTACAACTCAAAAGAAATTAGCGAAATGGAAAGAAGTTTCCTAGGTAAGAAGCAAAGATACATTCCTTTCTTTATATTAAACTCATGTAATCGTCTTCTTGTATCTTGTAGGTGTAGTAAAGGTAAATCGCACTCATACTATATTATCAGCAGTAAATACTGACTTTATTCATAGTATAATTTGTTTGTGAATAGGTCTCAAGTCAACGAGTTTATTGAAACACATAAAGAATTAGAACTCATCGGAATCAATTCGATGCTCTAGCGTTAAAATCATACCCTTCTCTTTCATAGTGTAAATATTTTATAATAAAAAGCCATTGATTTTTCATGGCATAAAGCACGCTGTATGTTTATGACACAACTTGTGCGTTGTTTGAAGTAAAATCTTGTTGCACCGTTCTAAACATTACCGATAGGTTCATTTTTCAGTAAAAGTCTGGTTGTACACATTGCTTTAAGCAGAATTTACAAAACAAAAGTATGTGCTTTGATTTTTTTATACATATATATATATATATATATATGATGTCAATGAGTAACTAAGACACCAAATACCCAAAAAAACAATATATAATTCGTGGACAACTCAAAGATTTCAAACGGCAATATATTACTACGTTTATGCTATTCAATATATAGCCGAGTTACCTTTGGCCTTTGTTTTTTAATCTATCTATTTAAGGGCATCCTCAATATCCGCAGTAAATAGGTTGATCACGATAAATTTACTACGTTTTGCCCTCCTAATAGTCATAATATTTTTGCACCGTATTTATACAAATCTTAGTTTCTTGTCTCCATCATGGTATCTATACTCACGAATATCGCGCACGATAAATTTTCTGTTATCTAATAAAAATGTCTTCTGCTATTATCCTAAAATCAGCCCGCCAAAGAAATACAGATAAGCACGTCTAGCAAAAACAAGAGTAAGTCATTCAAGTCTGAAAATGCCAGAAATTACAGTTCTTGCAGGTTTACTGTGCTACAAATTTAATGTTTTTTTTTCTTTTTTATTATTATCGTGGCTGCTGGGGATGCTCTGAGACTTTTACTATTCAAAAGTCTTTAATCAAATCTTTCATTGGGATGCTAGAGTTTATCTTATAGTCCAATGAAAATGCAATGATTTTATTTTTGATTTTCCGTAATCCAATGAAAGCATCCATTTTATCCCGGTTTATTTTTAACTTTTCCAAGTATTGAAAATGCCCCACTGGACATTTTTCCGAGTATTTTGACTGCCAACAAGCCGTTTCAAGCTATAGTTTCTAACACTGAAAGATTTCTACAATCGAAAATATACTTGAGTGCTTTTTTTTTATGTATGATTGAATTTTGACCTGAAAAAAAAAATGAAAAACCAAAATAATCCGAGTAGATTAAAACTAACTGTTATACATAAAGCGGTATTTTGCATGATTCTACGCAATTACATTTTACATAAACTTTCCCAATGGATTTAGCGCCTATCTATTTTTATTATTATTATGACAAGGTCGCGTCAAAATTGAAAGATGAACTTTATGATTGCAAGAATAAGACGTTTCGCTTTATATTTTTCATCAATCTTTGGTGGCCAATTAAACCACTCGACATATTCAAACATCGATTAAAAAGCAAAGGTATAAGGCAATCTACTGTTGGCCAGGGAAAGCGATGGAAAGAAAAAGCCTGTTGTACTTACCAACTGATATTCTTCTTTTCTTTTCAATAATCCAATAGATGTACATTACAAACTGGGACGAATTCCAAAAAGCAGCCGAGGATTTATACATTGCTTCCCCTGAGCAGGTAATCTGATGAAGAACGCGTAGATTCAAGGTGTTGTTTTCTCATCTGTTGAACCATTTAGACTCGTTATGTCCATAATTTCCACCGTTCTGATGGCGAACTTGTATTAAAAGTAACTGATGACAGAACTGTAATGTATACCAGGGACGAAACAAAATGAAAAAAGCAAGTGACATTGACAATATAGATATAGTGCCTCAAGTATAAGACAAACCAAATGACAGATTTAAAAAAGTTTGTCAATTTGAATAGCGTGTTGATGTTGCAAATGATGAATAAGGAAAAGACAGGTAAAGAATCTATGTAAAAGCATAGATGAGAGCGAGAAAATTGAAGGCTTTTTTTATTGTAATGTAGACGAAGACACAGTGATACCCGATGCAGCACCAGTGGCAAAGAATAACGCTCCCGAAGTAAAGACTGCCTCACCTAAACAAGCGCCCAAGGGAAAGAAAGGAAAGAAGAGAAGATAAAACACTCGTTTAGCGTTTATAATAAAAACACCTTGTAAATTTCGGTAAACCCAATGTCAATTATATATGTATAGACATGCTTGGAGCATGCGCATTTGTAACTTTTATTTCAAAATTATATATATAAATTGTACAAAAAGAACAAGTCTCTGTTTCTTTTATATTTATTGTTGGTAAGAGAAGACATTCTTCAAGTCTATGATTGAAAAAAAAATAACCTTAGTACCGCTATTGTAAAACAACCTGTTAATAATACTTACAGCCATCTTGTTGAGAGAGACGGTTAAGGGCATCGTCAGACTCGGCTTCCTTACGGAGGAAACCACAGAAAGCGTAGGTGGAGAAGCTGTTGGTAGCACGACCCTCAGCATCAACATCAGCAATGTTGATTTGAACGGAAGCGTGGTCCTTGGCAGTGATGAGACGGTTGGTGGCAGAGCTTTAGAAAATAGACATTGTTAAACGCTTTTTTTTCAAGTATATGATAAACTATGTCTTTTGAACGCTATTTTACCACTTGCGGGGGATGTAAAGATCGATGACTTGGCCTTCAGAGTTCTCCATTTTTGTTAATGTCGTGAAAAGAGAAGGAACTCTTGCTGTACCGCGACAGAGCATATAAATATCAGAACAAATTTTTCTCAGGTCAAGCCAAGCCACAATATCCTTCATTAATCACCCGCTACTGTGGCCTTTTTATTTGTTGGTTATCTTGATGGAATCTTTAAAGTAAGCTTTCTTGAGAATACATATACGCTAAAGAAACACCGAGAAGTTAAAAAGCTGTTGGTAAGCCTTCGAAAGACGAATACAAAATATAACTATAGATAGCTGTCAAAACTTAGAGTATAATATCTATAACAATCAATAATGCGATCTATAATAATCATGTATCATGATTTATGGCAATCGTGCAGTTGTGAAAACACATCCCATAATAACCTATGGCTATCCAAAAAAAAAAAGAGAAGAGAAGCCTCATCCTGAGCTTCATATGCGGTTTATACAATAGGTGCACTCTATTGATTATATCTTTTCTATGCATGAATAATGCGCAATGTTTATACCACTGATTTGATACAAAAGTTGAGGCTCATCTGTATATTGTTGATATGAGATGCTCATTTCTACTATTGAACGTGCCCTTTGTTTGGTGTTTTGTGAGTTATAGTGCATTTAGTTGCTTCATTTTGTTCAGAGTTCTGTTCATGAAACTGTTTCCTATCAATAATACCTCCCTCAATTGAAGGAAATATCAAATGATCTTTACGTTATTCGATACAACTTGTAATTTTCCACAAACTTTGTTAAAATGCTTTTAAGTACTAAGAAGTCTTTGTAATAAAAAACAGGATCAGATTTCTTAATCAACTTTAAGCATAATTTCTAAATAGCCAACAGCCAATAGAGATCGAAAAGATGTCACGGCAGTTGGTATACTTTTTATCTTCCTTATTCATGGCATCGAAGACACGTTGAATACACGTTCCATGATACAGTCTTATTGCTGATAATTCACAGTTTACGTTGGTGCTAACTTTGCCTTATAGAAGCTAAGATGGGCTAAGCCATCTGATTGAAAAAAACTTAACCAAGTTTTTAGCAAGTCTTCGTTATTCATTACACGAAATTAATTTTTCAACAAAGAGAATAGTTAGTAGATATATATTTGTTCATAGCTTAAGTTTTGCTATGATAGATATATCAAAGTATTTTATGACTAATTCGGCTATTAGGTACTGTGTGCAACAAAAAAGCATTGCTATATAGTTGAAATTGTAAACTGTAATAAACAAGTTTGGGTTACGAACAATGCCTTTGAAATCCATTTAATACCTTCAAATCTTATTGAATTGATAGGGTTGCTGTTGATAAAACGACCCCGGATTTAGATATACATTCCCATGCAATAAATCTACAGATATCACCTTGGCATGATATTCAGTACACTGAACTTACGATATGAGTAGATCATCTGAAATTAAGCTATTTTGGGCCCATTTTTAACATTTCCAAATTCCTCAACCAGTTCCAGTTATATCACATCTGATAACAGGTACAAGTTCAGACTGAAGGACTGGATTGAAAAAGAATGATGCCAGATCTCCTATAATACCTTAGGCGTTAATCTAAGTCTATACATGTTATAATATGATCGCATACTATATATAACTTGAAAGATCTCTTATATTACTATACTACCATGCATTATACAATACCGAGCGCTGATTATTATATTGTCATGGCGCGACGGTAATTTAAGAGCAGTGTAGTAATGTTATTTGTAGGTATAGATTAAAGATACGTTTGATTACATCAAACAAACAAAGGTATAGAAAAAACGAGTTATTGCTTTTAGTATGATGTTTTCTCAACTTGTAATAAAAACCTAACAAATCTCATTCTTTATTCTTTGCTAATTCGATACCTATTATTATCCATGAGTTAGATTCAGTGAACGATGGATTTCTTGACCGATCTCGATCAAATGCCGCATCTAATAAGTAATCTATACTCAGAATAAACTGCTGCATCTGTTAGAGCCTTTATTAAACTGCAGTATAATCAAAATAATAAAAGTTTCGATAATTATATGACAGTAAACCGCATATATTTATAGATCTATAGATCTATAGATCTATCTCTCGATCGAACATCGCATCTGATTAGTACCCCCAAGGCCAGAATAAGCTGCTGCACTTCAGAAATAAGTGTAATGAACAGATTTAAAGAAAAAAAACAAACAAGCATATAATATGTTCACTCGTATTAATGATATATATCTCAATCTTTTCGAACGGATATCTATGAAAAATATAGTACAAACATCGCAGGTTATGCACACACAGATGGTGTAACTCAAAATAGTGTAACTATTATAGAGCCAAACACATGAACTGTGATTTCAGCTATAAGTATATAATATTCCTAGGGGAACAAACTCAACAACAAAACCTAAATTCCAGTATATCATAGCAAAAGAAAAAGAAAGAAAAAAAAGAGAGAGAGGCTAATTTGATACATACAATGGATACTTATTCCATGTTTGCCTGGACACAGTTTATTATTTTGATGTATTAGAAGTGGTATTATCAACGGACAGATCCACAGCAGCGCTATACCATTAAATCAAATCCGTCATCAATAGTCCACTGAGCCTTTTAATTATATTTTATACACAGTTTATATATATGATTGTTTATGAACGATAATCAGCATTGATACTGACATACTCATGACTTAAATCACAAGTCCAAAATTTGGTTTCGCTTTGACCTAATCCAAGATCTACTTCGATTTGCAGGTCTTCCATCTTTAGAATTTCAGAAGCTCTGTCTTCGTCCACTTTTTCAGGTTCACCTTTGACCATCAACTTCAAGTTTTCACTACCATCGGCAGGAACAAATGTCACACTGACAAGTGTGGGATCTACATCAATTCCACTATGACCAAGGCTGGCACAAATTCTACCCCAGTTAGCGTCTTGACCATACAAAGCAGATTTAACCAACATAGAAGTCGAGATATGAGAAGCAGCCTTTTTAGCACTTTCAAAGGTTTCAGCGCCCTATATATACATATAGTGTTAATTATCTAGTTAAAATAATAAGAAGGGTTACTTACCTTGACATGAAGAGTAACAAACTTGGTTGCACCTTCACCATCTCTAACCACCAATTGAGCCAACTCGGCAGCGAAAGCAGTCAAGCGGTCTCTAAACACTTCATAATCAGCATTTTCTTGCTCGATACGAACATCGCTTGCACCGTTTGCCAAGACAGAGATAGTATCATTGGTACTCATATCACCATCAATACTGATCGAGTTGAAACTACGATCAACAGCATAAGTCAAAGCTTTTTGAAGTAACTCTGGCTTGACATAAGCATCTGTCACCATGAAGCCCAACAGAGTAGCCATGTTAGGATGAATCATGCCTGCACCTTTAGCAATACCAGCCATTCTAAACTTGCCACCTTGCAATTCAAACTCACCAGAACGCAATTTGGGGAAAGTATCCGTAGTCATGTAAGCTTCAGCAGCATTCATCCAACCACTGTGGTGTTCTACCGATAGTTTTGAAAAAGCATCACGAATACCAGATTCGATCTTATCCATAGGCAAGTTTTGACCAATGACACCGGTAGACATAGTTAACGCGCTCAAAGGTTGTTTCACCAATTCATCCATGATGGAACGCATCTTCTTAGCATCGACAATACCTTGAGCACCTGTGACAGCATTAGCACAGCCCGAGTTGGTTACGACCGCGTACAGTTTGTCGTTGTTTTCAGCCAAGGTTGCTTTACTGACTAGCACAGGAGCAGCTTGAAACTTATTGGTGGTGAATACAGCAGCACCTGAACAAGGTAAGTCGGAAACAACCAATGCAACGTCTTTGTTCTTGTTCTTTTTAATCAATGCCGCTACACCACTAGCACGGAAACCAACCGGGTAAACGCCTGATTGAGCAATCAAAGATTGTTTTGTGGCAGATAGATGTTCGTAGCCAGTCGTATATAGACGGCGTTGAAGCTGTTTTCCTAGAGCAGCGTTGAGACGAAACATGGGAAATAAGGATGAGAAAGAGAGAAAAAAAAAAAAAGAGATGAATTTATATGGAAAGGAAGAGATGATCATTATCAGCTATTTAATAACCGCCATGTTTATCACTATGAGTTACACACAGTTTTGTTTAATGACTCATCGTGAATTACTAGGCCGGGCCAAGACGACCTGTAGTAGCCAAAAGAGCAGTTATTCCTCAGCATTGAGGTAATTACAGCATATTGCCAATCACTGCGCTCTTCTCTAATCCTCCCACAGTTACAAAAAAGCGTTTTAATCAAGTGGTTCATTATATTTCATGCTGCCTGCCAAAAGAAAAGCGTCACGCGTGTCACAGAGCAAGATTTTTTCGGGCAAAGCGAAACCGAGGTTCCAAATTCACGCGTCGTAACGCGTTTTTCCCTTCTCACTCTGTTATTTCCTTCAGCTTGCAATAATAAAACCGAGATATGACAGGATCGGATTCACCTCAAGACATTAAAGTGTCATCACAGCCTTTTGAGCCCGGATCTACCATGAAAAAGAGAAAGACTACGCATACCAATACAAGTAGCCAGCAAAATGGATCGCATGCACCTACTTTTGAAGAAGAGTTGAAATTGCTAACCGACGATATGGACATTGATGTCAAATGTACACACAAAATCAAAAGAATTGTTTGATATAATTACTGATATAAATATTGCATAGTGGAAAATACTCAGGCTACATGGAAGCGTGCCACTGCGCCTAGGTTAGATCCTAAACAAGACAAGATAGGCAAGTCCTTTGCGCTTTGCTCAAAAGATTATTTATTAATCTTATTGATATGTAGTATTCCAACAGATCGAGATTGATGAATATATGGATTATTCAGTTCATGAACCAGTCGTTCGCTTCTATGGTGTAACTACGGTAAGATCAAACTCAAATAAAAAAGCACAAGTTATTCATACTCTTTTCTAGGGTGGAAACAGTGTAGTTTGTCACGTCAGAAACTTTCTTCCATACTTTTACTTTCCAGCACCTGTTGGATTTCAACGAGAACATCTGCCTGCTTTAAAGCAATCTTTGGCTGTAAAGTATTTTAATCCTTAGATAGTAAATGTGAGACTTATTTTTTTTTGGATAGTCTGCGCTAGGAAATGCAAATGCAGTGTCAGATGTAACTATTATGATGAAGTCTAGTATATATGGATACCATGGAGACATCAAATCACCCTATATCCGTGTCACAGTAAAAGATCCTCGAGATATATCAAAAAGTAAATCAAAAATCGAACAAGGCGTATTTGTTGCTGGCCTCAATCGACCTTGCCAAGCAGATACCACATTTGAGAGTAATTTGGCCTATATCCTTCGATTCATGATTGATTGTAAAGTACCTGGTTCCAACTGGATTGAATTACCTGCTGGCACTTGGTCCTTTTTAGAAAAGTCTACTTCTTTGGCTCAAATTGAAGTTCAAACAAGGTATGCGATAGATTAATCGTTGAAAAAATGCGTTGTTGACTTTGTTCATGTTAGGTATGATCAGTTTATCAGTCATGCACCCGAAGGAGAGTGGTCTGATATGGCACCACTTCGTATTTTGAGTTTTGATATTGAATGCGCTGGCAGAAAAGGTGTTTTCCCTGAAGCCAATGTAGATCCAGTGATTCAAATTGCCTCAGTAGTACAAATACAAGGTAAAGCAGCTACAAGATCGCTTTGATATGTTTATTAACACATAGTTGCAGGCCAAAAGAAACCATTCATTAGAAACGTATTCACATTAAACACTTGTGCTCATATTGTGGGTTCTCAAGTATTATCGTTTGATGAGGAAAAGGACATGTTACAAGGTTGGAGTGATTTCATTCGAGAAGTCGATCCTGATGTAGTTATTGGTTACAATACAACCAACTTTGATTTCCCTTATCTATTGGATCGCGCTAAACATCTGGGTGTAACTGGATTTGCTTTTCTGGGAAGAATCAAAGGTATTCGTACTGAAGCAAAGGATCACAAGTTCTCTTCCAAGGCTTATGGTACGCGTGAAAATAAGTTGATTAATTTGGAAGGTCGTCTTCAGCTCGATATGCTACAAGCCATTCAGCGTGATTATAAACTTCGATCATACACTCTCAACGCCGTTTCTGCTGAATTCTTGGGTGAACAAAAGGAAGATGTGCATCATTCGATTATTACTGAATTACAAAATGGAAACGAAGACACACGTCGTCGTTTGGCAGTTTATTGTCTTAAAGATGCTTTCCTGCCCTTAAGATTGATGGATAAACTCATGTTACTGTTCAATTATACTGAAATGGCCAGAGTGACGGGTGTTCCATTCAACTATATCTTGCTTCGTGGTCAACAGATCAAGGTTGTGTCACAGTTGTATCGTCGTGCACTGGAACAAGATCTTGTAATTCCAGTGATTCGATCTGAAATGACCGAAGAAGCCTATGAAGGTGCTACTGTCATTGAACCGGAAAGAGGATATTACGATATCCCAATCACGACATTGGATTTCACTTCCTTGTATCCTTCTATCATGCAAGCTCACAATCTATGTTATACTACTTTGTTAAAACCAGATATTATTCAAAAACTGAAATTGGTCAAGGATGTAGACTATGAAGTAACACCCAACAATGACATGTTTGTCAAAGCAAATCGACGAAGGGGTCTTTTGCCTGAGATTCTTACTGATCTACTGACGGCTCGTAAGCGTGCTAAAAATGATCTCAAGAAAGAAACAGATCCATTCAAACGTGCTGTGCTGGATGGCCGTCAATTAGCTTTAAAAATCAGTGCAAATTCTGTTTATGGTTTCACTGGTGCTACTGTTGGTAAGCTGCCCTGTTTGCAAATTTCGTCTAGTGTTACAGCTTATGGTCGTGGCATGATCTTTGAAACCAAAAAGATCATTGAGGAACATTTCACTATCAAGAACGGATATAAACATGATGCTAAAGTAATCTACGGTGATACCGATTCCGTCATGATCAAGTTTGGTGTGGACAATTTGAAAGAAGCCATGGCTTTAGGTAGAGAAGGTGCAACTCTGGTTACAAAGCATTTTATTCGTCCTATCAACCTTGATTTCGAAAAAGTCTATTTTCCTTACCTACTAATCAATAAGAAGAGATATGCTGGTCTCTATTGGACAAAAGAAGACAAATATGACAAATTGGATGCCAAGGGTATAGAGGTAAAAGACGCATGTTATTAGCCATATGTTAAACTAAACTTGCATTCCATTAGACTGTTCGTCGTGATAATTGTCGTCTGACGCAAAATATGATTTCAAAATGTCTTGACAAGCTACTCATTGAACGAGACGTTGTTGGTGCTCAAACATACGTAAAGCAAACCATCTCGGATTTACTACAAAACAAGGTGGATCTTTCTCAGCTTGTTATTACCAAGGCATTGAGTAAATCAGATTATGCGAATAAACAAGCTCATGTGGAACTAGCGGAACGTATGAAGAAGCGTGATGCTGGTTCAGCTCCTGCTCTAGGTGATCGAGTTGCTTACGTGATTATCAAAGCTGGTAACAATACACCTGCTTACGACCGTTCAGAAGATCCACTATACGTCTTGGATAACAATATCCCTATTGACACAAAATATTACCTGGAAAACCAATTATCAAAGCCGCTATTGCGTATTTTCGAGCCTATTTTGGGAGACAAGGCAGAAAGTCTATGTAAGTTGACGCTATCCTATAATCTGTCTACAATCAGCTAACCTCTTGATAGTAACCGGTGCACATACCCGTACTGTCAATATCTCTACACCTACAGTTGGTGGCCTTATGAGGTTTGCAGTCAAGACAGCTACCTGTCTTGGATGTAAAGCCCCATTGCCAAAAGGCGATACATCAGCTGCTTGTAAACAATGTACAGACAGACTGCCTGAACTGTATCAGCACCAACTAGACACTGTTAATAAGCTCGAAGTTAAGTTCTCGAGACTTTGGACACAATGCCAGCGCTGTCAAGAGTCTTTACATCAAGATGTTATTTGCTCCAATAATGATTGTCCCATCTTTTATATGCGTAAGAAAGCGCAGAAAGATATGGATGATGCTTCTGAACGCCTGAATAGATTTAGTTATGAATGGTAAAATAAAAAGTAGGACTGCTTTTAAAAACACGTAAATTCAAATAATAACAATAAAAAAAGACGCGTTATAATCTTTTTTTTTTTTTTTTTTTTTTTTTTTTATCGTTCATTGCATAATGACCAAGAGACGCCTTGATGATAGTGGTTTCGCAAACGTTCTTCGACAAAAGCATAAAGAAGATCCTGTATTACAGCAGCAAGCAGGTTAGCGCTAAATAACGGCTCCATGTGCGAGACTAACAATAATCTTTTTTATTGTTCATTTAGCTCAAAACACCTTTGCAATGCTAATGAAAGCTCAACAAAGAATACAAAAGCCAGCTATTACACCTAACGAAGCTTCATACCAATACTTTAATAATAACGGCAACCATCATTTATTACAGCAGCCAATAAGTGCTTGCTACAAGTGTAAAAATACCAAACTTTATGATAAATGCGCTTTTTGTGAAAATGTACTTTGTCAAAATTGTATACAACAGTGCAACTTGTGCCATCACTTGTATTGCAGTACATGTTCAATATTAGAGTAAGATTTACCCACTTTAATTGCATATGCAATGCAATATTAACTGTTTTTTTTTCTCTTTCTCTCTCTCTTGCATAGTTATTCGCAATCTTCAGATCAAGTATTCTGTTTATCCTGTAAACACACTTGAAAGTCTTTCTTGATCTAACCCACAATTTAATATATATTTGTATGTATATATATATTTATACCTTGGAAGCTTTCTAACAATCCGAATTGCTATATACGCAATTGATAGCACCATCATTATCATCACTCTATACTAATAGCTTGTACATAAAATTGTAATAATCAAATCAATAGACGCTGTATTTTATATATGTTTGCATAGTGACCTATTGTTTTTATAATGGTATCTTTTTGAAAGAGTTTGATAAACCGGATTGCCAGGAACAATATTTCTTCTATTTAGCTTGAATATTCATTTACACGGATGATTGTACAACTAAGGTCTCTTTTGTAAGCTCAGTTCAAGCGCGGTACTAGCTATTAGATATTAACAGGCCATAATAGCAGCATTTTTACGCATTCTTTTCAATTCTATGACATTTCCTACCATTGATGGGAGCCTGTCAGCCTGTCTTCTACTCTGACTAAATTTTACCTTTAATTCAATTCCTAAATAAACTATAATAAAAAAAAACATTGTATATGGTTACTGTCGTAATCCATGCGATGCTTAGTTTGTGACAAGTGAGAAAAACCCAGTACAAACAACTAGCTAGTCCTATACTTGCTCGGTCGCTATCGTACTCTGGAGGACCTGGGGAGGGGGACGAGGAGGACGCTGCTGTAATCCTTTTCTGAGAAGAAGGGTTTTCTACTAAGTGAGAATTTCGATTCTGCTCCATATCTTTGTTTGACCTGTGCTACGTTCCGGTAAACCAAAACAGGGAGCCCAAAATGTCATTAGCATTTTGAATAATTATGTTTATTTTGAAATAATCACCATTATTGCCTTGGCGTCAAACGTTGTCTTTACGCCACAATTTAGATGCTTATCTTATGAGCCACCCATACCAATGACGCGGGACAGATGAGCCAACCCAATGGTCATAAGGTATTTATCCTAATAGAATGCCTGTGTAAGCCTTGATAATAGCCTTTGTCTACATTTGATCTTTGAATTTCCCTCTACTGTATGCTTCTTTTGCTCATTTCAAATGTGTTCAACCATTATAAAAGAATAGCTTATTCTTGTCTCACCATATACATATACTATCCTTTAGATATTGAAAGTAGATGCTTGTCATCTCTTAAGCTACTTTATTCTTTACTTTTATATACACTACAGGTCTTTACCCTTTGTATTTGTATTTTCCATACTGATAAAAATAAATAAATAGATTAATTACAGAAAAGTGAGGACAAGTGTCAGAAACTTACTGATTTCGCTGGATCGAAAATCTCCCAACGGCTAGCAGGAAAGATATGCTTGTTTCTTTCATACCAAGCTCTTTCGACCACCTTACCAGCATGTGACTAGATAATAGTTTAGCAAACATTCAAGAAATTTGCGTCCTTTGATGTATACCTCATCCTTTTCTATTGTAGCATCATTGACGAATCGAATATCTTCATGCACATCAAAATTAAACAGGGGTCCAGATTTACCTCTTGCTTTGTTAATGATAAAGTCATAAAAAGTGAAATGCTATATTGCAGTATTGTTAGTCTCGCGAGTTCTAGTAGGTCCTTGGTACTTTACATGAGGAATAATCAAATCTTCTTTGACATAGAGCAGATTATCTGTGTTTACACCTCTTAATTGAGAAACCTGCTGACGACAAGCTTCCAAAAACTGCTGAATGGTATCTCCCTTCTTACACTACAATGCAAAACTTGATTCATCAAAAACCAGTGCTCATATTAGTAGTTCTTTGTATCAAACTTACTGAAACCATCTTACGGTGACCACTACCGTCCCAGAACGAATATGTAATATTGATTTTTTCATCTAATAAAGTCAGGATGAGTAACGCCAACATACTAACTACCGACTACTTTACTCTTGATTTCCTCTTGTTTCATGATCCATTCCTTTCTCAACAACTCGCGTTCGATACGTTCCTTATCTTCTCTTTCTCTGTCTGGCAAGAAGCTTGTATCAATCGAGGGATCTTTGAGCATCTTTCTCTTTTTCACTTCTCTTTCGCTTTCACCTTTGACTTCGCCTTCATCTTGGTTCTCTTGATCTAGTTCTTCCTCTTCATCAGCAAAAGACAACTTTAAAGGTTGCTTCTTCTTTTTCTTCTTTCTCTTATCATCACTATTGTATACATGGCCGTTTAGCGTAGGGCCCTTTACATCGCACTCTGTGTCTATTTACCTCAATGGGGCAGTCTTGGCTGCTTCTCGCTTTTGTTGTTCTTCCAAGTTCTCTCGAATCTTTCTATAGTCTTTTAATTCGGTCAAACCAATCGTACTACTTTTCAATTGCGATTCAATATCGGTTTTGGTTTTGACGAATTTATCAGATCCAACGCGTACTTCGCTCATCTATCGATTCGCAAGACATTAAACTCATGTTCAAAAAATTCGTTACCCTTTTTTTTTTTTTTTAAATACCTTGGCATTCTTTTGGCGTTCTTTTTCAGACTCTTCATAAATCTTTTGTCTTTGCTTCTCCAGCATGGACTGGCGAAGACCTTCTGCTTTGGAGTCCATGTTTATATATTAGGTAAAAAGAGAAATGAAAAATTTTAGTAGAAACTCCTACAGTGAGTGGTTTTATGATTAGACATAGAGTGAACATAGTTTATTATTGCATGTATATGTATGAAAAAAAAGGACATAGTATATGTATGTATGTATGTATGTATATTAAACAGTGTTAATTTTATGGTACAAAACGAAAGGAAATGGAGGCATCATGGGGTGCGTATTTAGATGATTTTGTTGTATTTGCAGCTCTTGGAGTTTTGAAACGACGATGGAAAATGATTAATGAAACCAGACGATCCTGCTGTAGTTACGGAGATAGCAATTGGAACAGTCCTAATAGGTTGTGGATGATTGGGGGATGGAATTGGATGAAAATAAGAATCCATATCGACTAATGAGAGTGGTGTAAGAGGATCATGCTCTAGAGAAGATGGTGATCTACCAAATTCCTGAACAAACGTAGGCGTCAACGGTATGTTATCATGATCATACTTTTGTTGCTGGTAATATTGACTTCCATGTTGGCTCCAATGATTTTCCGGCTGATAATTGGGATAACTGTCATAGTCTTGCCATTGCTGATGTCCATTTTCCTCTTGTGAAGTGTATTGTTCATTTGCACTGTTATCATGGATATGTGCATAGAAATAAGACGCTGAATTTTGTGGAGATATTCGGGGAAAACTGTAATCGATTCTTGTTTGTTGGTCTTCATGAGGCGTTGTTGTTTTACTGCTGTTACCACTAGAGTCGATAGACTCTGAGGTATCTACTTGCTCTTTTGCTTCTATTTGTGCACGTAATGTTTGAATAGTTATATAGAGTTGGGATGAAAGAGCCATATCATCAAATATCCGAAATAAAAGTGTGCAACAGCCGTAATATCGCTTGATGTCTTCCAATGTCTTTGTATGTTTTTGTTCATGATAATACGAATACGCTTGCAATGCCAGTGTGAGACCAAAAGATACAAGACGGCTTCCTTGAATAGAGGCCATCCTTGAAAAGCGAGGTTCTTGCAAATCTCCCACAGTGAAACTATGGGATCGGTAATAAATCTGTGATGCTTTTTTGGGGATGTGAGCAATGTCAGAAGGAATGGAAGAAGAACAGCATTGATGGATACAAATCAAAAGATCCAATATGTCGTATATCAAGCAAATGTAGGCGGTAAAAGAAGCTGTCTTGGAACTATCATGCGATACAGCATGATTCTGTGCTGAATAGAGTATGGGCGGATCTGCTGTGAGCGACAAAGCGATATGACTTGGTAGCTTTGACTTGCATATCTCAAGATTAGTGGCAAGCTTGGTGAATTCAGAATGGTCTGCTGACACGAACAAAGTGCTTTGGTCAGATATCAGACAAAGCGTTTGCGAATATAAAAGTGAGATATTAATCAGATGGATTAGGTTGCAGGTTGTGTTTAATTCGCCCTTGTCATATTGCTCTGATTCTGTCAAGGAAGGAAAACGTGTAGGTACAGTACATCCTTCAAACATGGCTTTCCATCTTTTATCTGCTGTACTGCTCATTGAAACGATGATATAAAGAATCCAACTTGCACGGTTGAGAAATTCATCGTTGATGGTCCAGATAGAAAGATTGCTTCGTTGCTGTTTCAGTTGTTGAATCATGACTTGTGCTTCTTTCAAATAGTCCACAGCATCATTTGGAAGAGGACAACCAACATGGGTGATGAGCTCTTGGTATTTGTATAATAGGAATAAAGTTTGTAATGATAACAGACTGGGTGTATGGTCGAGTTGAATCGATGCATGGAAGTAATAAGCCGCAGCAGTCGAGTCTTGGCGTTGCGTGAAATGGAGGGCGACTGCCATGACAGCCCATTTGAATGCAGTTGGTAGCACATCGCTATCGTATTGTAAAGCTCGAGAAACATAGAATCGATCCAGGATAGGGTAAAAAGGATGTACATAAGTAAAGTAGATATCAAACAGTTCTTGTTCAAACTGTTTGGCATAAGGTGGTGGTAATTCATGAATGGGAGAAGTTATACAATTATAAGCTGCTGAGCTGTATTTTTCATAAGCGCAATGGCCTTGTTGATCAATTGAAAAGGAAGGATTTCTGACTTGGTACATACTGGTAAAGTTGTTGGTGCTAGATGAAGTATTGGTGGATACAATGCGCTTCAAAGTCGATGAAACAGGAGAAAAAATGCAAGTATGATTCGATTTTTTACAATTGGAGCAGGTACCTGAGCCGGGAATACCAATATCGCATCTAATGATCTTGTTAGTAAGCGCCAGTATAAAATAAGTGTGTATTTACTTTGATTTACGCTTTCTACAAAAGTCACAGGCTCTAGCTACTTTGAGCTTCTTGTATCTATCAGGGTCATTCATATCAACAAAGTGATACTCAACAGCCTTCTTTTTGCGCTGATTTGTCATAGTGAAGGGTAAAAGAGAGAAAAGAGAAAAAAAAAAGAATACTGTTTTTATATAGAATTAAAATATAACGATCATCATGTTCAATCTTGGTTTGACAATAGAATAGAACAGCCCAGGCTGTGCTCTTATTGCCTGTTTTATAATTAAAATTGCGCCAAATCAACAATATAATGCATAAAGAACATCGATTTTAAATAAGGTTAATCAATGCCACGTTGTTGATATATTCTAACATCTATTCCGTTTTCCGATTTTCTTCATTTTGCCTTGTTTCCGGATTGAGTATTTTGACAGAAGCATGGTCTGTGGTTTTATCTAATATTATACATGTACATTCGGTTGATATATAAAAACAGGCGACTATTTTAGGTAACCAATGCGTTCATCATTATAGTTACTTCTTTAGCTTACTCTAATTGCTTGTGTCAGTAAAATCGATCGATCGAATGCTAACAGACAAAGTGATTTGTCTAAATGAGGTAACAACCGATCTTTTTATCAGCCACAAATGAAGCCTGACAGGCCTGCTTCTTTCCTATTTCAAAGGAATATCCTATTGGTTCCAAGAAGTACCGCCAAATATGCACATTTTTCGCTGGTGTAACGGATCTTATTTCCTTACGCGTCTTTGCACTGTTTTCTGATTTGTCCAAATGCAACTTTTATAAAACTGTATAAACGTGTAACTCAACATGCAAAAAAAAAAAAAAAAAAAAAAATACCTTGGCATTTGAATATCTTGTCTTGACTAAAGAACCAAAGAATGCGATTGATGCAGTAGCGGTAACACCTCGTTTTGGCGATCAAGTATACAAATAAAATGTTGGGTTTAGCCAACCACAAGATAATCGTACGATTTCTATATAAAGTCTTGATAATCATGTTTTTGTGCAAGAATTATGGAATTATTTTTGTTAATCTAGCCTCTGTAATGGAGTGCTCTCGTTCTCAGGAGAGAATGTTAACTTATAATACAGGAATGCTCATGAATAGAGTTACGCAGGGCTGTTTCTCTATTTGACTTGGGCTATTTCCGATAATTGGGTATGTGGATCTTGTCAAGGTTAGTGTCATCGATCTTACAGTTGAAAAATGCAGCTACCGACTGAACCCTGACGGCAGCAGCAAACCCCACAATAACAAATATTTCAATTTATACAGTTACCATTTGTTCTAATTCTTCATTTGCTGTCTGTGATTCAAAAACGAACAGCCACTATGGGAAAAATTCGAGTGAATTTCGAGTGAATTTCAAGTTAACTCGGTTTGCAGGAGAATCGTTGCCGTTTCGAGTGAATTCAAGTTAACTTGCAATTCACCTGCAATTCACTTGAAAATCAGGTTAACCCGAAATTCACCTTAAATTAACTCGAAAAACATGTTAACTCGCAATTCACTTGCAATTCACTCGAAAAACATGTTAACTTGCAATTCACTTGCAATTCACTCGAAAAACATGTTAACTTGCAATTCACTTGCAATTCACTCGAAAAACATGTTAACTTGCAATTCACTTGCAATTCACTCGAAAAGCATGTTAACCTTCCTATGATTTCAACCACTTATATTTCAACCTTTTTTGCATGTATTAACCATGTATAGATAATGAAACAACATATGTGTAATGATGACTCTTTATTCAATAAGATAAACGATACAAAATGGGTATATAATATTAAGCTAATTATATTTACTGATATATTACTGCAGTCCTTGATTTCTTGCATTTCTTAACTGCGCACCTTCCGCTTGAAGCCTACAAATGGGTGTTCATTTTTCTCTCCTTTTGATTCAATATGCAATAGTTATAGAATGTACACTTACACTTTCTTCCTGTTATATTTGCTTCTGTTAGTCCATTTTTCTTGCACAAGAAACTCGCAAGGCCAAAATCTTACACACTTGTTGATGATAGCAAGCCGTTCATCTGATGCTATCGACTGTTGTAGTGCCGACTGTATCATGGAGAGCTTATTAAGAGAAGAAAGCAGCCTCCAGCTTTTACATGCAGCTTCTGGGTTCTGCTGCGCAAAAGTTAGTACTGAAGAGAAAGCTTCTTGATCAAGTATTCCCATCAGGCTGCTGATATCTTCATCATTAGGCACTGGCTCCTTTAGGTGTTCTTTTAAAAAGCATTGGATATAGACTTTAGAATTTACTCTCCTTTGCTTCTTTGGCACTGGGATAGTTTTTGAGCTTCCTATGTTTAAAGAGGGTTGAAGCTTTTCATCGAAATAGTTTACGAGATCTTGTTTAAAATCTTCCATCCAAGGTGGAGGTAGATTTATTTGACTGTTAAGATCTCTGTCGTTTTCTCTGCTGCTGGATTGACTGGATTGGCTGGTCTGTCTAATTTGTCTTCTGTTAGCTGGCATGATTCTAATGATTTTATAAAATTTATGGAAAGAAATGAGTGCAAAAGAAATGCATGTAGTGGAACCATCTTTATATCATAAGCCCTGCAGTTAAAAATGGCTTTAACTTAATAGGTATAGCCTGTGTCGGGAGAATCTTACCAGGAAGTGCTAGGTATCATATACAAAAAATCAGAACCTATTAGAGCTAATGTAACGTAATTATGCGTAATAAACAAACCTTGCTCGAATATTGATATCTCTCTTGTGGTGAAACGCACATATGGCACTCTGCATATATATATTAAGGAATGGGTTTCATCTAACCATCCATCTAAAGAGGGAAGTTTGGATCACCGCTGAAAGGACAATTAATGCAGAGTGAACATATATTAAAAAAGACCTTTGATTGTTACCAAGAGACTATTTTCTTTGAAATCTAAATACAAGACATACGTGCTAGATAGGATAGCTAAACTTACTTTAGATCAATAAAACCTCATAAAACGGTTTTAATTCATTTATTCGCTTTTTATTCAATTTTTACCGCATCTCTAAAACTGTGCATATAATACGTGCAGAGTCCCAACGCTTTTACCTTTATTTTACTCTTTCGCCTATTTCAACAAGAATAATGCCTGGTGAAAACTGCCCAGTGTGTCAACAGTACTTTACTAAAAAAGAAATAAGAAGGCATATTATCAATTGCAGAATGCGACGTGCTTTCAATATATATAGTCAAGTAAAGCAGAAACTTACACTATCTCAGCAAGGTCATTTCGCCAGTAACCCTTATGTATCAGATGATCTTTTAAACCATGAAACGCAACATCAATCAAGCACTGATATTGTAAATAACAATCCTGCTGATATTTTACGAACAAGCCACTGTGATTTCAGTAACTCTGTAGATATGAACAGCTTGGATGAATGCGACTCTATAGCGAATGAAGAAGAAAATTCAGAAAAAACTAAGGTAATACAAGAAGGTTGGCGAACAGTTGGCGCTATAGAAGAAGACGCAATAAAAAAAACCACAGTGGAAGAAATATACTCTAGATTAAGCAAATTCAAAGATACTATTACCCATCCTATTCAGCTTAAAATCAAGGACGATGGTAAACAGTACATGGATATTTTAAGTCCTCCAGAGAGGAAAAGTCTAGAACTGAAGTATCTCTTAAAAGAAAACAATGTATCAAAAAGTACGACCGAAAAAATATTCAACTTCTTCAATGAGTACTTAATTGAGATGAATAGTGGTATAGTTATTATTTCCATCTTGCTGCTTTACTACTACCAGTGTGCTCACTGCTATTCTTATTTTCTTTTATAGAACATCTAAAATTCATCAGCCCGTATAAATGCGAAAGCATTAATAATAATCATATAATCCAACTTCAAGCTGATAAATATGACATGTGTCCTGAAGGGTGCTACATGTATTACCCTGGTGACAGTCAAACTGCTTGCCCTAGGTTAAGTTGCAAGAGACATCGTTATGAAGAGACATCGTCCACATCAACTATCATGGAAGCTAAAGCCAAGCATTACCAACTATCACTTAGTAAGCAGTTGGCCTATTTTATGCTGTCTGAAAAGAATAGGAAGAAGTTGAAATATAAAGCTACGCGTAGCTCTGTGTATAGTTCAACCGATGAGCTTGATGGCTGCGAGAGAGATATATTGGATGGATTCGCTTTTAAAAGTAGAAATAGTGACGCCGAAGAAGACTATAACCTCTCGCTCTCGTTCCATTACGATGGATTCCATCCTTTTGACACAGGTGATAATAGTATGGCAATTATCATGTTTACTATTAATGATATACCACCAGAACAAAGGTACAAAACAAAATAACTTGGCGCTGAAACTTTAATGGATAAATTAAATGCTCTATTATAGATTTGATCCAGAAAACAGACTGATCGTTGCCGTCATACCTGGTCCGAGAAAACCCTATGATATCTTTAGTTTCCTTTATCCTACCATCCAGGAGCTTCTCGTTTTGGAAACAGAAGGCATTATTGTCGAAACAGGAACCTCTTCCATCCGTATAAAGGCCCACTTATTAAACATAATTGGTGATATTCCTGGACTATCAGAGCTATGTTTACATGCTGGCCATAATTCTTACCATGGATGCCGCATTTGCAAGATCAAAGGCATTTATTCCAAATCAAAAAGGACTATAGTTTTTCCTGGAACAAATGAAGCACAAGAGCCCATTGAATACCCATTAAGGACTTCTGAGGATTATCAAAACGGTGACTTGGTAAGAAGCTTAATAAATTAAACAATAGTAACTGTATCAGTGTCTAATGCAGTATGATTTGATTAACTATCTAGGCTACTTCACTCAAAGGGAAATTGCCATTTGCATTATTAAAAAGCTTTCATGGATGTTCATTTTTTGGATTAGATGAGATGCACTTATGGGGAATGAATATAGCCAAGCACATATGGTCCATGATGAAGGATGACTCTCAGAGATTCGGATACTATAACCCTTTGTTCCTTCGGAACGCCTATAGAGAAGAAATTGGCAGAGCAATGGTTCAAATACAACGAATGCTTCCAAATGGAGCCATTGATGGTCAATTTATAGGTATTAGAGATTAACTCAAGAAACTTAATGCTAATTATTCCAATGAATTAATATCCTTGCTTTTTTCTTCACTTAGATATTTCTTCCAAATCAGGCCAATCTCGTAGCGTTGACTGGATTGATTTTTTAATGTACATAGTACCCACTTTGGTAGTGGAGGCGTTACGAAAACAACATGCTGATATTTACCAAACCGAAAGAAATAGAAAAAAGAAGAGAAAGGTAGCTTCTCCTGTACTGGAAGCTGTTGATGATGCGTGCAATGCTTTGAAATCAATATCCATGGTCTGCACTTTGACCCAAAAATTCAACATATATCCAAGTGATCTGTTACGGATTGATGAGTAAGTTTTTTTTTTGAGAGACTACTACGTGCAGCTATGCTAAGTTTTCGATAATTTATATCGTCTTTTCATTCTAGATTAGTAAAAAGATGGCATGCGTTCTTACTGCAGAAGATGGGAAAAGATACATTTACCATTAACCAGCATTATCTAAAACATTTGTCCTATATTATTTTTCAGCTTGGTCCACTTAGATTGATAAGCGCCCGAACTCTTGAAAGAAGTATTCAAGATGTAAAAAGACATATCAAGTCTAAACAAAATCCTCAAAAAAACTCTGTCACTGTTCTAATGGATCACTACACAAAAGCGTATAAAAACTGGCAGATTGGAATTGAAAGCCATAGTGTTGATGAAGATATGGTATTTAAACCTTCTTCTGCTGACTTAATCAACCAATTATTTCCAACGTGTGATATTAAGCATCTAATCCAGCAATATCTAGCCGATCATAATGGTTCCAGTTCAACAGAAGAGGAGTACTCTGTTTCTACTTCTAATACTTACGGTAAAACGAGGAATGGCCAAACCGTTGATATTTCTTCAAGAAAACAAAACCAAAAGATAGTTGCATACATATCAGATGATACTATGTCCTTACAATATAATATAGGCCAAGTAAAGCAGTTTATTAGATGGAAAGATCAAATACTTGCCTTATTACAACATCAAACGACTTTAGTGTTTGATGGTCAAACATGCTGCTATTATACGCAACCCTATGAAGAAAGGCTCCTATGGAAAATAATCAAAGCCAAGGACATAATAGGATATGCTATACTTATACCTTCTTTATTAAATAAAGACAAAACATATGTTGCTTGGAGACCTTATTAAACCAAGTACATATATAAATTTATTCTATACTATCAATGCTGTCTTATATTCGTTGAAACCAGAGCTCTGCTTCACTGTTTAGTTTAACATACAATTTACTCGAACTAGCTCCATATTCACTCCAATTGGGAAACATGGAAATTCATGGAAAAATAATGGAAATAAAAGTTAAGGTGCATTAACCTGGTTTCCAAGTTGCCATGAAATTCACTTTATTTCACTTTAAATTCAGGTGAAAGCACTAATTCACTTGAAATTCACTTGATTTTGCCATGAATTCACTTTATTTCACTTTTTTTTTCCCATAGTGAGCAACGGTGGCTCGGTGAGTGGCAGATACTCATTTTTGGGAATCGAAATCTTTTCTCTTTTCCCTTTAAACTGGTACGTAAATAGCGAGAATGTACAGATACACAAAGCACGTTTTAACAAAACTCGCAAAGAAAATAAATTCATTATTTGTGCCCTTGAATTCATTCAATTATATTTATTGGAAAATCCATTGTTTTTGTTTTTGTTTGTTTGTTTTTTGTTTGGAATAGGGTGGTCATAGTTCTTGTATGCATGATGGTAAAATTGCCAAAAGAATATAATTGCATATTCTTCGATGTACTAAGCATAGATTATGAGTAATCTATGATCTAAAAAAAAAAGAGGCGTTTCTAAAATTTAGGGCTCAAGGCGATTCCTTTTATCATTGCATTTCTCAATCGATTCCACATCTGATGATCAATACATGCTTAAATAAATTGCTGCATATACTTTGACCATTATTATTTGAATTGCAAAGAACATAGCAAGTTTTAGAGATTGGCTATAGAGTACGTGCATTTCATATGGTCCAAATTCAATAATCTACAGATCTCCTGATTGATCTCAGCCAAATGCCACATCTGAGCAATGTCACATGCTCAGCATATGTCATTATACCTGCAATAAAATTTATTTAACTGAACCGCAATTAGCATAATATTTGCCATTGATAACTGTAAAATAAATGTAATTGTATAATTTACACTGAGTTTTCAGATCCAAAAATCTCTTGGCCGATCTCACTCCAATCTCGCATTTTATCAACTCTTCATATCCAGAATGAAATCTTGCATCTATTAGAGCCTAAATTTAACTGCGGCTTAGTGTTATATTCAAATTGATAACAAGAACACGATACTTTTACTCTAAATAGTGAAACTAGTTGAGCTCAACTTTTTTTTTATTTTTTTATTTTTTTTTTTTTTTAAAAAAAAGAATACATATAGATGGGCCTTAGTGGGTGCCACCAACAGACAGACTACCAACAAGTGTCTACAGTATCGATAATACACTTTCGTTTTAATCGGTGATACATAAAGTTGCGGCGCAAATAGGCACGCGTTCTTTTAGTAATCGACCGAAACGAACTGGGTTGAAAATATTCTGCCGCAACCAGCAGTTGGGACTAGTCAAGCAAAATGTACTAGTTGGCCTCTTTATCCTCAATAGAAATGGCTTACGCATACAATTCGGCAATGCAGAGAGGTATGTCCTTTCAAGAAGCTTCTTACGACCAATCCGCAGCACCGCCAAGCCGAACTTTATGGTACTTGTTGTCATAAACTTATTCAACCTTTCATGACTAAAGCATCCACACATGTATTGTAGGATGGGTGAACTAGATCCTTGGATGGATGAAAACTATTTACGTCAATTATGGTGGAGTTTGGGAGAAGAAGTAACATGTCGTATTAGTATTGACAAGTATGGCGGCAATTACGCGTTCATTGACTTTGCAACGCATGAAGGTGCCAGTAAACTGCTGCAGACTTTAAATGGAACGCAAATTCCCAACACCAACAAGTACTTCAAGCTGAATTGGTCCAACAGAGACGGCAACGGCATGCTTATTATGAACAGGTAAAGTAGTTTACGCGTCAAAAAATCACAAATATTCATGCTTGTTTAGCACTGCTCCAGTAGGAGGAGGGCCCGCTATGGGAGGTGATTTCAGTATCTTTGTTGGTGATTTAGGACCTGATGTGGATGATAATGTATTAATGGCAGCATTTCAAAGCAGATACCCTTCGATTCGTTCAGCAAAAGTACTAATTGATCCAGCAACAGGGTATTCGAGAGGATTCGGCTTTATTCGGTTTTATGATGAGAGCGATCAGCAAAGATCTCTGGAAGAAATGCAAGGGGTTTATGTTGGTTCTAGACCTATAAGAGTCTCGGTTGCTCGGCCTAGAGCAAAATTTGATGTAGGATTAAATCCACATACACCAGAATCAGAAATCACAACCGTCTTTGTGGGTGGATTGAACAATACTATTACAGAAGAAGAATTGCGCGCCTACTTTGGTACTTATGGAGATATTTTAGCTGTCAAAATCATTCCCAATAAGAATATCGCGTTTATACAGTATGAACAGAGAGTTTCAGCCGAACAATCGATTGCAGAATTGAACGGGTCTCATCTAGGCGGAGCAAAATTGAGATTATCGTTTGGAAGAACTCAATTGAATACTGGAGGGTAAGTTCATTACGAATGACTTTGCTGGAGAAATTAACACAATGAGGTAGATTTCATTACGCTCCTGCCTCTATGAACTACGGAAATGGTGCGGTACCTCAAGCTCAGCCAACTATGTTTCAACCACCAATGCCTCCACAACCCCTACCACCACCACAACCTATTATTGACCTTGTTGATCCTAGAAAACCAGTCGACGTTCAAGTGCAGAATGATCTGTTTCTGAATCATCAACTATCCCATTGTCTGGATTGGAATTCATCCTTGTCTGCAAGTGAAACCTCCAAAAAGTTAACTTAAGTCACGCTTTTTATGTAAATAAACCACATTTTCTTTTTCGCCACTAAACCCTCCAGTCTTACAATATATGTCAAGTAAGAATCATACACCAAGCAAGTGGATTTGTAATAACCAAATGTTTTTCGCATAGACAGTAATCGAAATCGTTATAACAACCGAGATTTACCTCGCACATTCTTGGTGTCTAACTTAAATCAGTCCACTGTACCAAATACCCTGATGAATTACTTTGATAAGTTTGGCACGGTTGAAGACGTAATCTTGAGCGAGGAAGATGACGACAACGGCAGAACTCAGTATATTGCTACTATTACTTACAAGTAAGCGCTTTTTGTTAATCCATAGTCTCGCATATTCACTTTCTTGTAGGTCTTCCCCGAAAAAGATCGAACCTATTGTTAGATCGCATCGCATTGATGGCAAACACGTCAAAGTTGAAGCTATTCGTAACCAATTCAATGGATACCACAACAGCAAGGATAATGTATCAAGGATGCTTGCTCGTTCTTTCAGTATGGGTAGTATGATTAGTCCTAAGAATTTTGTTGAAGAATGGAGCACTACTGGCAACGTTAGATTCTTATTAAACTACACTAGACGTCGCTTTACTCTTTTCTTTACGCACTTGGAGGAGGAGTACAGGGTTGAATTCAAATTCAAAGACCTTTCTGAAAATATATATGTTGAACGCGAGAATCCTGTCACTGTTTTTACTATCCAATTACGTTATCCCGGTATCTACTTTAAAAGAAGCAGCGAGGACGTAACCGAGACAAGGTTTTCAGCAAGAAGAGGAAGACAATGGAGTCGAGTGGCGCTGATTCCTTTAACGAATGATGCAAAAATAATCACTCTTCCGTCCGTTCCCATTCTTCCTATTCCTCAGAAGGATACACTTAATCTCGGTAACTGGCTTGTGTTTCGCATCATGTTTAATCCTTCGCAGCACAATGCCGAGGAGTTTGAAAATGCATTAAAAGAAGCAGCTGATTTCAACCTCGTACCTCGCGAACTGGGCTTGAAGCGAAACTTTATTAAAGTCACTCAAGCAAAAGATCTGCCAAAACCATTCGGCCATGTTGAACGCTGTGCGCTACTCAAAGATAAATTCAATGTTCTGTATATGCTTGAATCAGTCATATCGTTTCATTATTTCAATGAATACAATCTCGATCAAAAGTTCTATTCTGATCTTGCCAGCCTCGACGAGAAAGTGGCTTGCGGTATTCTCCAATTGATCAGCGTCGCAAAACAAAGGATATGGGATCCATCCCTCGAGTTTAGTAAAATCTGGGACAAAATGGGCATGAAAGTAATAGATGAACGTAATATCCCTAGTCACTGTGCAATGCTCCGCAAAGTGATCATCACTCCCACTCAAATCTATATCCAAACGCCTACACTGGAAACCACTAACCGTGTTGTCCGTCATTTCAAGGATCAATCAGACGGGTTCGTTCGTATTCAGTTTATGGATGAAGGTTTCAATCGTGTAGGCGCAGCTCAAGCAGCTTTAACGAAGGAAGCCATCTATAATCGCATCTATAATATCCTTAAGCGAGGAATTCAAATAGGAACAAAGCGCTATGAATTCCTAGCCTTTTCAAGTTCTCAGTTACGTGAACAGGGCTGCTGGTTCTTTGCCCCCACGAAGAATTTAACTGCCGCTGACATTCGGCAATGGATGGGTGTCTTTTCTCATGAGAAAGTGGTGGCCAAACATGCTGTGCGTATGGGCCAATGTTTCTCATCAACTCGACCTGTTTATACGCTGCAGCCTCAAGATGTACAATATATTGAAGATGTCATACATAACGGTCATACTTTTTCTGATGGTGTCGGCAAGATCTCTTCCTCTTTAGCTGAAGAAGTAGCCATTCGAATGGATTTGAAGACCGTACCTAGTGCTTTCCAGTTTCGTCTCGGTGGTGCCAAAGGTGTTTTGACCATTGATAAAGATCTGGATTCGAAAAATGTCAAGATCCAACTTCGACCAAGTCAGATTAAGTTTGAGTCTCAGCACTTGACTCTAGAAGTCATTCGTACCTCAACCTACATTCCTGGTTTCCTGAACCGGCAAGTAATTACTCTCTTATCGTCCTTGGGCGTGAAAGATGAAGTCTTTATGCAGCTTATGAATGATATGCTACGCGACGTGAACAAACTATTCCAACAATCTGAAGAAGCCATCCGTGTATTACAAGGTAACGCAGATGAGGCTGGTACTGCTACTTGTATGACCAAAATCATTGCAGCTGGCTTCTTTGAACGAGGTGACCCATACATTAAGAACTTGCTCAATTTGTTTCGCGTAAGTGTCCTGAAAGACCTAAAGAAGAAGGCCAAGATTATCGTTCCTAATGGAGCCTATTTACTTGGCGTAATGGATGAAACTAACACACTGGAGGAAGGTGAGGTGTTTGTTCAAATATGTGATACTTCAAACAATGGTGTTCGTCGTCAAATTATCACTGGTGAAGTGGTAGTCTTTCGAAATCCATGCTTCCATCCTGGTGATGTTCGTGTTGTAAAAGCTGTAGATAAAGAGGGCTTGCATCATTTGATGGATGTCGTCGTTTTTCCTGCCAAAGGACACCAAGACATTCCTAGTATGTGTTCTGGGGGAGATTTAGACGGAGATGATTACACGTAAGTCTACTATCAACGATCACTGTATAATTCAGTAGCTGATATACCTTGATAGTGTATATTGGGACCCTAAGCTCCTACCGCCCAAAAAGAACTATCCACCTATGAATTATAAAGCCGTGTCACCCCAGAAGGTGGACAAAGTTCGAATACGCGATATTATTCGATTCTTTGTCACATATATAGCCAATGATAACCTTGGATCGATTGCTAATTCTCATCTAGCACAAGCTGATATGAGTGACAAAGGTGCAATAGATGGAAAGTGCATTCGTTTGGCTCATCTTCATTCTGATGCTGTTGGTAGGCATATTTATATCAAGTGTCTCTGTTAAGTAGACTAACACAGGTATTAAAGATTTCCCCAAGTCCGGAAAACCTGCTTACCTCTCAAATGATCTGAAGCCAAAGGTTTATCCTGATTTTATGCAGAAAAAAGATAAGGAATCCTATCAATCGAAAAAGGTGCTTGGTGAAATCTTTCGTGCTATCGACAACTCTGACTATAAGAATTATCAATCGAATCTAACAGCTGAGACTGTGTATGACATTCGAATGCATGTGCCTGATAAAGACTTGTATGTAGCTGAAGCCCGAGACCTTCGTCATGAATACAATCGAAACCTTGCTGCCTTGATGAATCAATTTGGTGTTCAGACCGAAGCCGAAATCTGTTCTGGTTATATTATCAAGTGGTTGAAAAAAGGCAAGAGCAAATCCAGATATGAGCAACACGATTATACCATGAAAGCAATGAAAACATTCAAGCTATTCTGGAAAAAGAGATTCGAGCAAGAATTTCTTGACAAGAATAAAAGCATTGACTTATCAAAGCGACACTGGATTGACGCAAAGGCTGCTGCTTGGTATTACGTTGCGTACCATCCAGTTGAACGAAACAGGGATATGTCTGTGGAGGGTGGCTTCTTTAGTTTTCCTTGGTGTATCTATGAATATATTTGTGATATTGCTAAACGAAGCAAACGAGATATAGATATCAATGTGAATCCAGAGGCTGCCGCACCTATTCCCGAAGAAAAGATACAAGAAGGCAAGGTTAAATTATTGAAACAAAGGAACCAGAATACATTCGAGATGGTGTTTGCCGAAGATAATTCGGATGATGATGATGATGATAGTGATGTCAGCGAGTATGAAGAATATGAATCTGAGGAATCATCAGATACTGAGATTATTACTAGTAAGGATTTCTTTCCTTCCAGTAAAAATTTTGCTCATCGCAGCAACAATACTGAGTCAAGTGGAAGTACGCAATACAGTTCAAGCATCCTGAATCCTATTCATCAAAGACCTTTGGAGGCGCATCAATCTGTCGTAACTGCAGATATGAAAGATGAAGATTTGGAACAAGCGCTATTAGGATCCTTAAAGCTGTAAATAAAAGTGCAGACGCGTAACGCGAGAACGCGTTATTATAAGCTAATGCCGCTGTGTTTCAAACATTCAGAAAACGTCTTTTAATCTTTGAAAAAGCTTTTATACATTTATAGATTCCAGAACATGAAAAGAACTACAGAAAAGAAGAAATCCCATAATACGTTATTCAGTTACTTTACTTCGACAAAAGAGCCAACAAAAAAGGAGTCTTTATCTTCTCTGATTGCAAAAACAACTATTGTAAAAAGTGATTCCATAGATCTAACAAGATCAAGCACTCGTACAGCCTCGGCTAGGATCGCTCTAAGTCCAACATGCAAAAACGCGAAAACTATCGATTTGACAGAGTCTGATGACGATGATCTGCTAATCCTTCCTTCTTCGCCTAGTTCTTCAGTAAACTTTTCGAGTCGAATTAGCTCGCCTTCCAGCAGTCAGGGCTCATTGAGTACTTTAAACACAACCGAGATAAAAAACACATCAAAATATAACAAGAAAGGCTGGTCTGTGCAAGCAAAAGAAAGAGGACCTCAAAGGTCCAGCCAAGATCCTTCGTTATCACAAGAAAAACAGCCTATCCCAAGATATGAAAGGCTCGTTTTGAATAAGCCTCGTATCACAGCGAAACCATCTTACGATTGGATAGGTCCTAACGACGTTAAGCCTTACAGTTCCAGCTATCTACCTTATGCTTCGACCAATTCCAACGGTTTAGCAGCTCAGCGCCCACATATCTTGACAAAGTATAGCGCATCAGCCGCAACAACGACGGATTCAAAGTCCAAAAGAGGCTGGGAAGATACATTTGGCTCTTCTACTACTAATTCATACGAAAGCTCGTATAACGGATGGGCACCTCCATCTCGACAGAATACCGAAGTAACCAAAAGACACGCGTTTACCAAACAAGAGTCAGGCGAGAAGATGTGGACGAGGATCAAGGAAAAAAAAGGTTTTACAAGCCAACGTCGTCCCAATAGCAACAACTTTGATTTCACTATGGCAAGCTTATCTACGCCTTCCACAGCATCTTCAGAGTACATACCAGTGTTATCTTCAGAACAACAGCGTGTTCTAGATATGGTGGTGAATGATCGTCAAAGCTTGTTCTTTACAGGCTCGGCTGGTACGGGTAAATCTGTCTTGCTGCGCGCCATTATAGACAAATTGAGAAACATATACGGCAGTGGTTTAGCAGTTACTGCTTCCACAGGTATTGCGGCCTGCAACATCAACGGATGTACCTTGCATAGGTATGCTATGAATGAGTTAAAAGTGTGTCACGTATTAACCATCGCATAGCTTTGGTGGCATTGGATTAGGAAAAGAGTCTGCAACTGAACTTGCTTCCAAAGTACAGTTTAATAAGAGAGCAACTGAAAGATGGAGAGAAACTCAGGTTTTAATTATTGATGAAAGTAAGTATAATCGTCATTAGTAAAGACATATTTATTAACTCACCAAAGTATCTATGGTTGATGCCGAGCTATTTGATAAATTGGATGCCATTGCAAAGATTATCAGAATGAATAAAAAGCCTTTTGGTGGTATGCAGATTATTGTTACTGGTGATTTTTTCCAGCTACCGCCTGTCAACACTGTCAAAGTCTCCAAGTTTGCTTTTGAAGCCAATGCTTGGCGTGCAGCCGTTACACAGACAGTAATGCTCACTAAAGTATTCAGACAAAAAGATGGAAGTAAGTGCAAGTCAAATTTTACGCGTTGAATACATTCACTGATAGTGTCTCTTGTAGCATTTGTCAGGATATTAAACGAGATGAGATTGGGTATTTTGTCAGAAGAGGCTACACGTATTTTCAAATCTTTGTCTCGTCTACCTGAAGGCAATGATAGCATCGCACCTACAGAACTGTAAGTGATTGTATAACCTTGTGTAAAGCGATCAACAACTAACTTTTATTTTGCAAGATACCCACTTCGACAAGAAGTAGATGAATCAAACAGAAAAAGACTTATCGATCTTCCTGGAGATATCATCGAGTTCAAGGCTCAAGACAGTGGCGATCCTAGAAAGCTGACTCAATGCATTGCTCCTGCAGTGCTGCACTTTAAAATCAATGCCCAAGTCATGCTGCTCAAGAATTTAGATGCTGATCTAGTTAATGGCTCCCTTGGTATCATTATCGGGTTCGCAGGTCGTGGAGAGTACACATCAAAGAAAAAATGCGAAGATCTTCGCGTTCCTCAACGTCGAAGAGAGTCCTTTATGGAAGAAGGTGAGCCTCTTGACCTAAGGATACCTTTCCCCATTGTTCGATTCGGTAATGGCAGGGTACTTTTACTTGAATTCGAACAGTGGTCTATTGAATTACCAGGTAAGCTGTCTATAGAGCATCTTTATATCTAAATACGAATTAATATATTTGTTATAGGCGGAAAGGAATCCGCCTCAAGAAAACAGCTTCCTTTAATGTTGGCTTGGGCCATTTCAATCCATAAAAGTCAAGGACAAACGTTGGATCGTGTCAGGGTTGATCTTGGAAAGGTATTCGAAAAGGGCCAAGCTTATGTTGCGCTTTCTCGTGCTACAAGCATGGAGAGATTACAAATCCTCAATTTCGATCCTGTCAAAGTCATGGCACATCCCACCGTTACGCAATTCTACAAGTCATTAAAGACTATCCAATAGAGGTCTTCGTTTCTATGTGCATTTTCCACCTAGTCACCTGTAAATACCAACCCTTTTTCTCTATGAATTAAACATAAAAAGATGTTTAGTTACAGTTACACTTGTACCGCAGAAATCTATTTACAACATGGTCAGATGAGTAATAATACGTGAATAGTACTTTTATGCTGTACTTGTAGGTTGACTAGCTCAATCACTACAAGTTTACGAAAGAGTCGGTAACTGTGCAATGGTGTTTAGCCAGCCTCAGTCGTACGCAAGAGCGGCTACTTTGCGCAGTTATGTAACAGACATACCACTAAACTGAGTACATAAAATATTATTATTAGAAGACAGAGTAAAGGTACTTTCTTTCCTTTTCATTAGCTTGCCAAAGATGGACCCTCCTCTAATCGATATCCCTATCCCAGGCCCATATTATGAACTGGATGGTTTTACTTTAACTGGTCTATATGTGTTAATAGTCTATATTGACTATTACCTGTATTGCAGAACGTCCATACCTTATCAGAAATACAAAAAATGGGTTAGAGCTTTTCATATAACAGTACCTTTTGTATTAGCGCCTGCAAACTACACAATAGCTACGACCTTGATATCCTACCCATGGTTTATCGCTTCTGTTGGCGCCTACTCTGCCGAACTCTACAAAAAAAGCATCTCAAAGACTCTTCAAAGCCTCAATCATTCATGGACTGGATCAAATCGATTGGTAGAGAAGGTCTATTGAGAGATTTAGCTATGCAGCCAGATGGTACAATCATGACCAAATCACAAGTTAGATTGGAGGGGCTTTGGCGCACAGCCACCAATTTTACAGTCCTGCTTCTTGCCAATCGCTTTTTGAACTCTATCTTATTGGATGATCCTTATGTGTTACTTTCAATGCCATGGTACTCTTTGGAATGCATCTATCACTGTCTATTGATGGGAATAAAAGGGTATACGCTCATGAGTACAAACGATATTCAATTATCTATCTGCCAAATGGTTTTTGGACTCAGAACCATCAAAGCATTCAATAAGCCATTTATGGCTACTAGGTATAGTAAAACAAAATAGAACCATTCGCCATATTCGAAAGATATTGACCTTTGTTCATAGCCCAAAGGATTTCTGGGGCCATAGATGGAACTTGATTGTTCGAAACGTGTTCCATAAGCAGGTCTTTGCCAACAATGGCGATCGGTCAACTAAGGAACACAAAGCACTTCGCATTTTCTTTATTAGTAGTTTATTACACGAATCTATCATGACTTTAGTCAGCCGTCAAATTACTTTTGAGCAGTTTGCATTCTTTATGGTGCAAGGTATTGCGATATATGTACAAATGAATCTGATACCAAAATCTTTGAAAGAAAAAGTGCCTAAGCCTCTGTCTATCTGCTTCACCATGATTTTCATGGCACTCACTGCCAAACTGTATTTTGCACCTTATGTTCGGTATGAAAAGTACTCTGTAGTATTTGGTAAGCATTCTCCTATTTAATAAAAGTGGTACTCATCTATTTTGATCAAGTATGATCAATATGTGCAATACGATTGCTGTGAGTACTTTGAGTTCAGTGCGTGTTCAGTACGAGTTTAGTACGAACTTGGTACGAATCTTTTTTAGACTCTCGTAAAGTACAGGATGATACGTTCTGAATGGTTTATTGAGCTTCATTGGCCATCAGTGAATGAACGCGAGACCCATGAATGCAACTTGATAGACTTATTTGAATTATATCAAGAAGTCTACAATAAGTATAAATCTATGTAAGGATTTAGTTTTCAAGAAATACGTAGAACAAAGTATTTTTATTTTGCTGAACACTTTGATATAGTTATCATGAAGATGTTTATGTAATTAATTTTTTTGTTTTGTTTAAAACATTACTTTATCTTTCATTGTTTTTATAAAATACTATCCTTCGGAAGGAAACTGCATTTTACACCATGTTAATTAAGCACTAAAATTGCAAATACATACCCGTCAACTGTTACCTTATATTTTCGGTTAATTCCAGGGTCCAAAATTTATTAAAAATTTGCAGCTCAGAATTGGCATAGCTTGTTGATCGTTAGTTTTCTCGAATAATCGTGGTAAAATGCTACGTCTGATTAGAAGTCCATGCTCAGAATGAGTAGCTGCATTAAGTGAAGCCTCACTTTGGGCCCTAATACCTTTGTTTCATTAAATGTCCTGAGTGCATTTTTTTAATTCGTAATCTTTATAAATCTGCAGACTCTACTATGAAATGTAATACAACAGAAAGTTGCTGAGGTTGATAATAATAATTACCTGGAAAATCTTATTTATACTTCTTTTGCCTTTTTTCTTTCTTTATTAGATCAAATGGACCCTCCTCTTATCAATATTCCTGTAGCGGGTCCATTCTACCAACTAGGTATATTCCCCTTAACTGCTGTGTATTCATTAATAGTGTACGTTGAGTATCTTTTGTTTTGCAAGACTTCCATCCCATATCAGCAGTACAAGAACTGGTGTCGTCTATTTCATATTATCCTGCCGATCATACTGGCTCCCGATCATTTTGCAACCATCACTTCCTTTGTTGCTTTTCCATGGTTTGTCGCATCGGTAGGCGCTTACAGTGCAGAGTTATACAAAGAAAAACATCGCAAAGAAAACCAAACAGTGCCACAAACTTTTAAAGAATGGATCATCTCAATTGGTAGAGAAGGATTCTCGGAAAGTGCCCTGCAACCTAACGGGCTTACGATGCCCAAGTCTGATATCCGTATGGAAGGTTTGCAGAGGGTAGCCATCGATTTGTTCGGTTTATTGCTTGCCAATCAACTACTAAATCCTTTGCTATTGGACAAGCCTCGAGATCTACTGGCGTTTCCTTGGTATTCTTCAAACAATATTTATTATGGATCTTTGATGGGGTTGAAAGGGTGTTCTTTAATGATTGTAAACGATCTTCAACTCTGTATTTATCAAATGATATTTGGTGTAAGGACTATCAGGCTGTTCAATATGCCAATGTTATCCACTAGGTAATTACTACTATAAAAGTAAACTAATATTGGCTGAATAAGATTCTTGTTACATAGTCCAAAAGACTTTTGGGGAAATAGGTGGAACCTAGTAGTGCGTAACATGTTTCATAAACAAGTCTTTGCTAACAAGAATGATACAACAAGTAAGCAATGGAAAGGGTTTCGAGCCTTTCTCATTAGTGGGTTGATGCATGAAGCAATTGCAGCTATGTTCACACGCCAAGTCACCTTTGAACAGCTTGCATTCTTTTTGATACAAGGATTAGCAGTATATGCACAAATGAATTTCGTGCCAAGGAGGTTACAGAATAGACTACCAAAGCCAGTTTCCATCCTTTTTACTATATTGTTTATGGCTTCGACCGTCAGACTCTTTTTAGGCGCATATCTTCGATATGAACGCTATGCTGTAGTCTTTGGTAAACATGCTATCATTTAATAAATATACCAAGTAATATGTTTAAGGGCCCACATGTATATGATTTATTATCCCTCTACCAACGTCTGGTTTTGTTAAAATCCCATCATTGAATGACGAAGATGTAGTAGTTGTGTACTGATCGCCGAGCATATGTCTATATGCACTACTACTTGAATCTGATGGCAAAAAAGATAGCTTCACGTCCGGAGTTTGTGGAGAAGGAGGAATTTGTTCGTAGGTGTTGGGCGAATAAGCTCTAACAGATAGCCTTTCCAAAGTAGGCGAAAGATGATACTGGATGACACTACCACTGTCAAATTGACCGTCGATTTTATCCCAGTCAACATGCATTTCCTCCTGTATCTTGCTTTCTCGATCAAAATTATCATATTTAACTTCTCTTTCAATGACAACCTCTTTCGCTTTAGCTGTCTTTTGCTTTTTTAAACGAAAAAATAACAGGCTACCAATGATCCCCAAAACCTAATATATATATACAACGTATATTTAATTAGCATTTCAAGCCATATAACAATAATATAAGAGCTGGGTCCTTACTGTAATTGCACAACTGACAGATATACCAATGATGGCGCCTGTAGATAATGACTCTTCATCACCATTTTCGTCAGGGGCTTCCTTGATAGCAGGAGAACTGGCTTTTGTGGCGTATGGGTAAGTACTTACAATCGTTATATTTGATGATGATGCTACATCCAATACTAGCATATCATCTAAGACGACAGATTTAGATGACATACCAAATAAGATAAAAAGACTCGTTTCAACCAACACAGCTACACACCGATACAAAAATAAGAATTGGTTTGAGTTTATATAGTAGTAATTTTACCTGAATGAGCATATCTTTTTGAAGTAATTCCTTCTACTGGAGTCAAATTATGGAAGACCCATTTGTTTCCTATGACATCCAAAGTGTGACATATATCCTCAACCTCTGCAACAACAGTTGTTAGGGGTTTTACTTTGTAAATTTATAAACCAACAATTTTACCTTGCTTGACATTTACTCCAGGACCGCCTCCAAAAAGTAATATATCATTAGAATTGGGTACTAAAGATAACTAGAGTCAGCGTTTATGTATATATTTAGAGGAGAAATACTCACATAGAGTCGCAGTAGGGAATATTCGATCAGAAGGAGTGATTCCTCCAAGCGAGATGTTACCCCAGAATCCATTAAATGTAGAAAAAGTCACAACATATTTAAATGATTTATGTAGGCTCTTTTGATAACCATCTCTAGCTGTCGTATAATGACCACCCAAATAGTAAATTAGACCATTCGGATGGATAGTTGCAGTTTGTCCAATGTATGCAGTTAACCTCAGCGCTTCTCGTTGAAGCGATTGAACTGACCAAAACTAAGTATGGTGATATTGGTCAGTGAATGTAGCATGGATGTCTACCTATTTTTCCTTACCGTGGGTTTTTTTAGATCAAGTACATTAACATCCAAAAAGCCCGCGTTATCAACTATATTAAAGTTTGAATCAATAGTAGTATTTACATGAACAACTGTGTTTAAGGCATTGTAAGTATGATTTTTAGGGTTCCTATAATCAGGCTGTCAGACACGTGTTTCTTTGGTTAATAATGCTTACAATGTGGCGCCACCATAAAAATAAACTATCCTCGATTGAGAATGATATACACAGGTTGTATCGAATCTACAGTATACTCGTAGTTAGCATATCCAACTCTACAAGTTCCTTGAACACAAACATTTGCTTCGTCTCGTTTAATGTCGCGTAATAATTTGGTAATGTTTTCCAAGAGTTCGCGGTTGCATTATATGCAATTGTTTGGTTGATTAGTGTCCCACCTCCATTAAACGTATATCCACCATAAATCAACAATGAATTGCCTCCATAAGTCACTGAGCAAGCTCTTGTTCTTGGTTCAACAATATAATCCGTTGGATTAGTAGGTTTTACTTCGGTCCATTGCTCTGATGCTTCTTTGAGACTTGTAAAAGTTCCATCCGATTTAGTAAGTTTTCCTAGATCAAGAGAGTAAACCTTATCGCTTAATCTGCTATCGATAAGCTCTGTTCTGTGCTGTACCTCAAGACCCCCACCGCCCCCAAAGCATATGATTTTTTTATCGATATATCCACAATCTATTGGTAAGCAGTTATTTAATGTGTGCTTCATTTTTCTGTCATCTCATCTCGTCTCACTTGTACGGCTTCGTCCTTGCCCAAAAGCGAACTGTAGAAGAAGCGCGTAAATCCATAGAAAGACATAAATGGATCGCATATATAAGGCAAAGTTGTATGAGTACTAATAAAAAAGAGAAAGAGCAAAACATAGAAATAGGGTGTTCTATTTATGTTACTATGGTTCAGGAAGACAATCATATTCTGTACTTCCAAGAAGCACAATGTTTTATTCCAAGATTTGAAAAGACAGTTAAAGTGATCGCTATTCATCCAAGTATGTCTTCTACTTTATTGTCATAATGCAATAATATTATAGCAGTAAAAAGAGCTAGCCTATTAGCCAACAGCACTCTTTATTGTAGGTCCTAGTATCCTCTGATAAAAAAAAATGTTTACTGGTACATGCATGCATGTGCGACGCTTTACTTCTTAATCTGAACTACTGTGGAACGATACCCCAGAAAAGGTTCTTGACATCTTAAAAATTACAATTGATATGAACAGCAAAATAATCAGGGCTTGTGGTTCGACCGTCTTTCCATTGAATAATCATTAACGCTGTAGAAGGTTATTTTAATAAAGAAATATAGAGCAAGCAATTTATCTGATGTTTCTTTCGTGCTAGTATTGTACTACAGGTCCCATTTTTACTATGACTGAGATCAAAGCCTTTCACCAAGTCTTTAACTATTTCTAGATCAAATATCACATCAGTCGAGAAAATGCCATCGTTTGTTCACAAAGATATTTGTTCAAGTAGCTATCTTTAAAGAAACTTCAGTGTCTTCTGATATCATATTCGGCTTAGGGGAACTCCTCCATCACTAGGTCCACCTGTCACAAAAATTCAATTGATACAGTCTTACCTTAAGGTATTTATAAATAATGATTAAATATCTGTAATCATCCTCAAGGCAGCTAGCCTTTTTATTGAAGTTATGAAAGACTACTTCTGTTGTTCCAAGATTATTTATATATGCTGGTAGTATCAGTAAGTACATTATTTTCTTCCATATCCTTGAGGTAAGGCTGTGCTAATTGAGCTTTCTATAGCAGATGAACCTAGCGATGGAGAAGTTCTCCTAAGCCGGATATGACAACAAAAAACACTCGATTTTCTTTAAAACAATAAATTAATATTGATTGAATAATCTTAGTAGTACGCAATGCGGTTCACAAACAGGCTTCTCTACCAAGTACGACAAAAAAAAAGTAAGTAATGGAAAGGGGTTCGCATCTTTTCCATCAACAGGCTGATACATGGAGTAATTGTGATTATACTTATGCGTCAAGTTACTTTTGAACAACTTGTTTTTTTTTTGATACAAGGATTGGTAATGTATGTGCAAATGAAGTTCATGTCAAGGCAATTACTGAATAAGCAGCCATAGTAAGTTTCTATCTTTTTCACTATATTACTTATGCTTCTACAGCTAGACTCTTATTGGGAGTATATCTTCGATATGAACTCTATACTGTAGTCTTTAGTAAAAGAGCTATTATTTTATAAATATATCGAGTGATTTGTCTTGCAACATATGTGTATATGTTTTATTATATTTCTTTGCCAACATCTGGCTTTGTTAAAATCTCACCATTGAGTGATGAAGATGTAGTAGTTGTGTACTGATTGCCAAGCGTATGTTTAGATGCATTACTATTTGAATCTAATAGCAACGAAGATAGCTTCACGTCTGGTGTTTGTGGAGAAGGAGGAATCCTTTCGTAGCTGTTGGGTGAATACGTTCTAACAGATGGTCTCTCAAAAGTAGGCGAAAGATGATATTGGATACCATTACCATTGTCGAATTGATCGTCGATTTTATCCCAATCAACATGCATTTCCTCTTGTACCTCGCTTTTTCGATCTTGATCACCATGTTTAGTTTCCTTTGCTATGACAAGCTCTTCTGCTGTAACTGCCTTTTGCTTTTTTAAACGGAAAAATAATAGGCTACCAATAATCCCCAAAACCTAATGTTCAGATACAAAATTAGCATATCAAATTCAATAGCAATAATACTCGCTTACTGTCACTACGCAACCGACAGATATACCAATGATAGCACCTGTAGATAATGATTTTTCGTTATTGCCTTTGCCAAAGGTCTCTTTATCAGTAGGAGAATCATCATTTACACCAGTATTCTTATCGTAAGGATAGGTTTTTTCAATTGTTATATTCGATACTGATGCTACATCCAATATCAACATGTCATCCAAAGCAACAGAATCAGTTGTTACTCCAAATAGGATGAAAAGGCTTGTATTAACCAAAACAGCTACATGCATGTAAAGTAAGAATCGACTTTCAATACTTATCATATAGGAATTTTACCTGAATGAGCAGACCTGTTTGGATTCATTTCTTCTACTGGTGCTAATTCGCGGAAAGTCCAACTGTTATTGTCAAGATTCAAAGTGTAACATATATCAGTAACTTTTACAATATAGGTTATTAGAGGCTTTCTTTTGTAAATCTACAATTCAACAAGTTTACCTTGCTCGGCATTGGCTCCAGAACCACCTCCAAAGAGTAATATATCATCAGAATTGGGTACTAAAGATAGCTAAAGTCAAAATGTATGTATATACCTAAAGGAGGAATACTCACATAGAGTCGCAGTAGGGAATATTCGATTAGAAGGGACCTTCTGCCCTCCAAGCGTAATGTTTTCCCAGTGTCCACTTAACGTATCAAAAGTTGAAGCATAGTTATATGATTTTAGTAGACCTTTTTTATAGTTATCACTAGCTGTCATAAAATAACCGCCTAAATAGTAAATTAAATTACTCTTTGGATGGAAAGTTGCAGTTTGCCCTTTGTAGGAATCGAATGTCAGTGTATTTCGTTGAGGCGATTGTATTGTCCAAAGCTAAGTTGGTGAGATTAGTCAATGATTGCTGCATAAATGTTTGTATATTATTTATTACTGCGTTTTTCTTTGGATCAAATTTGTTAATAGCCATAAAACCCGCCATATCGACAGTATTGGAATTTGAATCCAAAACGGTAGTTACATGCGCAACATGGGTCAAGGCGTCGTACACGTTGTTGGTAGGGTTTCTATAACCAAACTGTCAAATACTGTGTTCCTTTTGATTTATAAAAGCATACATTGTAACACCACCATAAAAAAGAATTGCCCTAAGTATGGGGTGGTAAATGCAAGTTGTATCGTATCTAGAGCACATTCGCAGTAAGTATTTCCAATTATACAAGTTCCTTGAATACAAACATTTGTTTTGCTTCGCTCGTCGTCGCAAAATAGTTTGGTAGTATCCTCCAAGAGTTTGTGTTAGCATTGAATGCAATTGTTTGATTGCTTAAGGAGCCGTCTCCATATGAATATCCACCATAGATCAACAGCGTATTATCTCCATAAGTTACTGAACAAGCTCTTGTTCTTGGTTCAACAATATAATTTGTTGGATTAGTAGAATTTACTTCGGTCCATTGCTGTGATGCTTCTTTGAGACTTGTAAAAGTCCCATCCGATTTAGTGAGGTTCTTTAGATCGAGAGAGTAAATTTTATCACTTAAAGTGTTGTCGGTAACCTGTATGTGCTGGTTCTCAAGACCCCTACCGCCTCCAAAGCATATTATTTTTTTATCAATATATCCACAATCTATTGGTAAGAAGTTATTTAATGTGTGCTTCAGTTTTCCGATTTTCTTTTTTTATCTCACTTGTATGACTTCGACCTTGAAATCCGTGAGCGAACTGTAGAAGAAGCGCGTAAATCCATAGAAAGACATAAATGGATCGCATATATAAGGCAAAGTTGTATGAGTACTAATAAAGAGAGAAAGAGCAAAGTATAGCAATAAGATGTTCTATTTATGTTACTATGGTTCAGGAAGACAATCATATTCTGTACTTCCAAGAAGCACAATGTTTTATTCCAAGATTTGAAAAGATGGCTAAAGTGATCACTATTCATCCAAGTATGTCTCTTGTTTTATCTTTCTAGTGTAAGTATATTATAGGAATGAAAAAAGCTAGGTTATTAACTAAATATGTTTTCATTATAGGCGTTACTATTTAATCAAAAGAAACGTTTACTGATGAGTGTGTAACACTTTGCTTCATTATTCAAACTACCGTGGAACGTCAGCCCAGGAGAGGACCTTGACATATTAAAAACCATAATTGGTATGTACGGCAAATTGATCAGGACTCGTGGTTTAGTGGCCTTGACAGTTGTCAATTGCTATCGCTATAGAATGCTATCATTAAAAAAGGATACAGAGAAAGTAATACATCCCATACTACTTTTGCGTTAGAATCACACTACAATCTCTATCTCTGCTGCGACCGAGGTTAAAGACTTTTACCAAGCCCTTAACTACTTCTAGACCAAATATCATACCAGATTAGAGAATGCTAACTGTTCAGTCATAGTGACTTTTGTTAAGCGCTTGTCTCTAGCAGTAATTATTTAAAGGATAGCATTAGCATATTGAACAGCCTGATAGTCCTTACACCAAATATCATTTGATAAATACAGAGTTGAAGATCGTTTACAATCATTAAAGAGCACCCTTTCAACCCCATCAAAGATCCATAATAGATATTGTTTGAAGAATACCAAGGAAACGCCAGTAGATCTCGAGGCTTGTCCAATAGCAAAGGATTTAGTAGTTGATTGGCAAGCAATAAACCGAACAAATCGATGGCTACCCTCTGCAAACCTTCCATACGGATATCAGACTTGGGCATCGTAAGCCCGTTAGGTTGCAGGGCACTTTCCGAGAATCCTTCTCTACCAATTGAGATGACCCACCACCAAAAATTGATGCCACAGTGACTAGCTGTAGCTCAATTAAACTCACAGCCTTTCTAAGTTGTCATAAGTGATTTATCACTTGTTCTCACCTAGAGATGTAAAGAAAAAAGGATTGGTCAGTTCTATGATCAAAAACTTTTATTACAAGCACTAATTCGGCTTCCCAAATATCTGATAATAGCGCTCATTTTCGGTCAACTCATCCTTTTTCGAAGCTTATTGCCACTCTACTTCAGCCATGGTATAATCTATTATATTATGCTACAATTCCTGAATATCTTTGGCTGCATTTTGTTCATTCAAGGTTGCTAGATTAGCAGTTTCATTTTCTGCAAATGCCTTTTTTTAACAGAATCCACTACCACTGCATATGCTGCTTGTTGGACTTGATACGTGACATGAGGAAACTATGTAATGATGGGCCGAGTCTATTTATAATTGCAACATTTTAAAAGTGTTCCACGCTTTGGATAGCCTGCTTGATAGTAAGCTGCTTGTTAGTTGTGGCAAATTCAGGTGTATTGTTCTACTAGAGATGTACGTCGTGTTCATTATCTGAGTCGTTGGTCCAAGGAATTATGAATTGAAGCGGTTCATAAAGAAGTTCATCGGTTTTCACAGGAGCCAAAATATGTGCCTTTTACAATTTATCTGTCAGTAAGTGTTATATGTTAACCATATTTCAACTAATTAATTATTTTCGTAGACGCAATGCTTCATTTTGTACTTGCCTACTTGTCATCAGATGTGACATTAAACTGAGACTGGCAGAGATATATCGATTATTAGATTTAGTTCATATGAATACATATATTATGCTGCGAATTACTAGAATATGATAGAACTATTGTACTTCAGTAAAATATCAGTTCTACTAGATAAAATAACCCGTTATTAACATACATCATCGGTTGCGACGTTAAACCAGAATTAGTCGAGGAATGTGGAGAGCGAAAAACGATCCAAATTTCAGAAAAACCGCCAAGGTATATACCTTTGGGCTCAAATACAGTTTTTGCATCTTTTATAGAGCACATAAATGGCGTCTTTGAGCCGTAATATAGGATGAGCATATGTAGGATCATTCGGATGTATTCTATTGCTCATAATATATTCAAATTATGGATGCATTCGAAAAAGCCACTTTCTATCAGAATAGGTTCTATAAATTTAAAGAAGTATAATATGTTCTTTACGTTATTTAATGAAGAACTTAATTCCGAATATATTTTGTTATCTGAATACAATTATTGTCCTGAAGGACATGGAGCAATTTTATTTATAGATTTTTTTTGTAGGGGTGCAAGCTGCGTTTATTTTAAATCCTTATAACGCCGAAAATATTTTTGAAGAGGAAAAAATACTTGTATAGATCAAAGAGAAGAAGATTTGAGGAGTTAGTGAGCTAATCCAAGCCAGACAGAAGCTCGGAATCAAGACGAGTTAGAGGTCTAGGGATACAAGCAGTTGCATTCATCGAGAAAAAAGAAACAATATAGAAGGCGAAATGCCAATAAGCTTACCAAATGCTCAAGAGAGTGTGAGCAAAGATTTGATGTATATCAATTAAAGGTAAGAAAAGGCTAGCATCTCAAGTCAAAGAGGAAAACAGCGAGCGTTACTATAAGAGGGATAGAGAGAGAGAGAGGAAGATTGAACAGGCTAGCTGTGGATGTAGGTGAGGAAGTTTGATTATCAGACTACCGGTTTGGAAGAACATAAGAGGAAATGGTAATTATCTTCTATGGCAGAAAGAGTACACGTTGAGCAAAGAAGAGAAGGGTGGTCAACATGGATTAGCAGAAAATCCAAAAAATCCCATAATTATGGAGATATACTTTTATATGGCTTATTGACGACATGAAAACACCCTGAAGATATGGTTTGCGAAGTAACTATACATTAAGGATCTTAAACTATGCACTAGTGTTTTGTAAGTATTTATATTTATAAAAAAAACCTGATTTATCATTGTAAAATAAGGTGGTGTATACATCAAAGCCTTTACGAAAGAAGGTTCAATGCTTATAAAAGGAATGTAACACGATATTTGCGCCATTCGATAAGCAAATGGGCCTTGTATAGATACTATTAAGCCGCTTTATCCATATCAATAGTTTCTTTCTATTCAAACTCGGGTAAAAGGAGTAGAGACGCAGTAGGCTATCTGATCCAACTTTAAATACGCCAAGTCTTGGTAGCTGCAACGTAAGTCTATTCAGTTGTTATTGTAGGAACAATAAAAGTTCAGTGAATTATAAACAAATGACCTGCAGTGCTTCATTGTGCAGGGCATGAACAAACATCTGGTAGTCCAAATAAAAAGGCAAAGCCTAAAACACTGCTCCAACCTCATGATTGATATTTGCGAGCATTGATATTAGTAGTGATATGCATATTTCAGTAAAGTCTTTTTCCGATTCATCAGTAGCAATACTGCTAGATAGAGAATAGAAAATGGTTGTTTTTGAATGTAGATATATTCCAGGGTTTATTATTAGTATTATTATTAAATTATTGCTATTATCGTTATTATATTATATAAGACTGGTAATTCAGGCACCTATCAGTAGGATTACTGTTTCATAGTAGATGTTATACTTGATATGGTAGGAGATATTTGGTTCCTGTTAGAAGTGGAAGTATTATCACCTACTTCCATAGAGTTTAGTGCAGCATCCAAACTAGTCATACTTGTAGGACGGCTCAACGATGGCTTTCTCTCTGTTGGACTTGAAGGAACACTTGTAACTAGTCTTTGCTGCTGATGACTGTACTCGAGCAATTCGGCTTGCGAAAGTCGAACAGAGAGTCTAGAAGACGATGAAGGCGATCTATTCCCATTGGTTGATATATGAGACCGAACTGATGCAGTACGCGAAGGGGGTCTGGGACATCGAGAAAGATTATGCTCAGCCAAAAACTGCTCTAAAAAGTCAACGATTAAAGGCTCTTTCATCACAGATAGCTTGTATTCTTCAAAAGACTAGTAGATCATATTAATACAAGCAATATAGAAATGCTTTATGCTTACCAAACGACCATCGTTATCCACATCAAAATCCTTAAACATGTGTTCAATCATCTCTTTAATTTCAGTCGTTCTATCGTCGTTTGAAAATGTACCTGACTATTAAGCGAGTTAGCATTCGATCTTTGGGCACGTATTGACTTTGTTGCTTACCAGTTTCAGCATGACTCTTTCAAGCTCTTCTTTTGTTAGATAGCCATCATGGTTAACATCATACAACTTGAACGATACTAATAGTAATAGTAGAATGCATTAATATTCATTGTAGCATATTCCCACACAGATAATTTACATGATAACTTCTCTTCTGGACTCCCTTTCATGAATATACTAAGGCCATCAACAAACTCTGTGAAATCAATAGCGTTATTGTTATCTCCATCAAAAGCTGAGTAGAGCTGCTCTAAGAAAGCATCATCGTTGGAAGAAACTGAGGGCACATATTTCTTGACAGTCTACATTATGCAAAAAAGAAAGTGAGCTATATCTTCTATCTTGTGTTCGTATCGACTTTACCTCTTTAAATACTTCTGGTGTTATACTAGAACTTTTCGTGGTCGAGTCCATTTTATGTCTGAGATCATGAATCTCTTTTTTCGTAACTAAGGGTTATCTATGTTAGAAGGCCTTTTTCTAGTATGCAATGTACTTGAGAAATACTTTACAATGAGTCTTCTTTGATAATAAGTTGTTTTCTCGACGTTCTCTACTTTTAGCTTGTCCCATTTGAATATTGTAAAGTCTTTTGGGTTTGATATAAAAGGTAAAACAAGTAAAAATAGCTTATTGCTACCACTGTTCGTTTTAAACAATCGGGTTCCTCACTCCAAAGCTCATTTTCTCGGTGATTTAATTAAGGTTGCACTTTATATTCACTCTTACGGCAAATGACGTCTGCTCAAAAGCTTCGTCAGGTACTATACTGATCAAGTAAATCGTTATATCCTGTAGCATTTAAGTGGTTGACGGGGCGTGAACCAAACAAATTTCTGGTGATACTCATTGTGGGATCAGGGAATTCAAATTGCGTGTCAAACTATACAATTCAAAGAACAACAGACAAAGAGTGCAAATCTATATTTTGAGTGATTAATACAAACTATTTGTAGGTTTCAAGAGGGAAAAAAAAGTTATTCTATATGATTTTAATTTCTAATTTGGCTGTTGAACTGAGTGTAATTTCGATTTTCACGCATTTTCAACAAGGAATGATGGTACTCATTACTTATGCTTGTATGTCAATGAAATCATTTATCATCAAAGGCCATGAAAACTAGCACGATGCCAACGTATCTTTATCAATGCCCCTTTTAATTAGTACTGCATGTTGTGAATAAATTATTGCATTTTTTAGGATTATTATTTAACTGAAAGATGTATTCTAGTAATTGATTGTAAAGAATATAAGCATTTCAATAGATATCTCTACCGATCTTGGCTTAACGTGGCATCTGATCAGTAGTCTGTACACAGAATGAGTCACTGAGCCTATTAGAGCTATTGCTTCAGTCCAATCAATTAATGTGTTTTGTACATCAGCAATTCACCTGCTAACGATATCCATTTTACATTACCTATACCTAGATTCCTCGATCATTCGATCATTCAATTGATCTCGGCCTGAAGCTGCATTTGACTAGTAGGACAGGTTTATAATCAGCTATGACATGTACCAGGAAATCTTAAGGTGTATCGTTTGTAACTCGAAACTTAGGTGTAGATGAACTGGGAAAACATGCTTGCGATATTTTTATTTTATTGGATTCACTAGCTTTGTCTTTTTTTCGTTTCTTTCTTCTGAAATATAAAACACAAATAATCGAGAAAGAAAGTAGCTTCGACAGTTCAGTAATAGTCGAAATTCTTGTACTCAAGTCCAACCGAGTAATGTCGAAAGTGTCGATATTCTTCAACGACTGAGCTAAATAAATGCTGCAATAACTATATCGAGTTTATACGCACCAACCCAACAACCAAAATAGTCAGCATAGTTAGCAAAGATATATATAAAGATGATGGCCTCCAAAAGCTTAGACGAAGATGCTTGGACGGCACCCAACTTCCAAAGGCGTTATGTCAGATGCTATTAACTTGTCCGGCTGTGTCACCGATGATGGGATATTATATGAACAATAATATCCAAAAAGAACCTATATTCTTTAGGAAGGATTTGCTTGGCAAACTTCTGATCTGAAGTGTGCACATGTATTAGAGAGTACGAAATTTGGGTCAAGCGTCCTCCTGTACATTGCCTATCTTTCATACTCGTAAAAATCCAAAACTCCGATTTTTTTTTTGTGCTAGGTTTGGCTGTATTGAGTTGATTGCTGCGTTATCTATCCTTCCTTGCTTCAAAATCATGACATTAAACAAACAATCGACTGTCATTTTTGTTCATTCAACTGCTCATTGGGAATCTATTCAGCAACAGAAAGCTCAATTACTCGGTGTAAAACCCTTACCAGAAAACATACCCAAGCCAGTCAATGAAAAGAAGCCAAAAGCAAGCGAGCCCACAAAAAAAGACCCTCGTCGATCTCACTTGATTGGCAAAGAAGGTAGCCGACGAAGAAAGCGTTGGACAAACAGTAAAGTGGCTCTTTTTCTTTCTTTCTTGTTTTGATTGATTATTCATATTTGCTTCCTGATAGATAACTTTTCTGAACATCCTACTGCAGTTCTTTACGCAGAAGACCTGCGTCCTCCTGGATATGAGAGCCAAAGCAGTTATAAATTCCGTAAGGCAGCTGCTGAGATATTAACAACCGGGGAAGAAGAAGAAGATATCGCTTTGAATGAAGATACAAATGATGTTTCGCCTCAAATCTTGACTAGACATATCAGACATGATTTGAAAAAACTGCATATATCCCAAGGTCTGGTCACCAGCTATGAAGCACATCTTATACAGTTTATAGACCTTTGGTTAGATGATCCAAAGTGTCTTAAACATGTGTATATTAAAATCAACTCAAAGAATCAGTTTGAGAGATATGTGCTGCATACAATGAGTAGATATTATGGACTTCATTCATTCAGTAACGTATTATTCTAGTGATCTAACAATAGGCATTAACATTGGATTCTTAGGTATTACAAATGATCATGACGATAGAGAGACTTACATCTGCCATCCTGCTTATACAGATTATATCACAACAAATGATGCGTTTTCAATAGACTATATGGATGTCGCAAATTGGACCATGCCTGAGAGATCATTCTTTGACTATCTATTTCATCCTAGATGTTAGCAGCAATCTGGCTAGCTCTTTAGACACGATAATAAAGCATCCTCATCGCTAGGATACGAAAACTATCACTTGCAACAGCATAGTTTAAAATATCTTGATAGTGGATGAATCCACTTTGTATCCATACACCCACAACATATAGTGATAGTTACGGACATTACAAATAATTAGGCATTGTTGTTGCCGATTTTGCATAATAACAAACATATGCTACTCGGTTACATCACTGGCTGTATGTTAGTAAACCAAATGCGTATAATGCAGTAACTAATGAGTGACTTTCCTTAATGTCTCTGACTTGCATGCATATAATACTTTATCAAACTACTTGAACGTTGTTCTGTTTATGCTAACTAAGGTGAAACACTTTGGCGCCCTTGCATGAGGACGATTATATTAAAAAGCAAATCGTAGTTTAGTTTTATTCATTATTTTTCTCTTACCAGCATGTCAATTGATTCGCTGCATCCTCCGCCTCAAGTGAACTCAAACGGTGTTCCTTTATTCAAACAGAAAGTGACCAAGCGAGATGTCCAAGTAGATAATGAGGTCAAGTATGAATTTGGCGGCCCTGTAGGTGTGTGTGCTATGATGATTGGATTTCCTTGCTTAATGTATTACTTTTGGATCTGCTTGGAATATCATCAAGGCCAATTGATTTATCCCCCAGCACAAATCGAACAGTGGAAGCCTTGGTTTGTCAACGAAATTTGGAACATGATCAAGCAAGGCGCATATCCTACTCGGTGGGCAACCCAGGTCTATATGGGATATGTTTTATTTTCATTTGTTTTGGCTCATGTTATGCCAGGACCTGTCATTGAAGGTTTACCTGTTCCATCATTGAATGGACAAAAGGTAAGTTGGTGTCATAAAATAATAAAACAATACCTAAATAATCTTGAACAGATCAAATATCTTTGCAATGGTCTTTCATCTTGGTATTTGACACTGGTATTATCAATCACACTTCATGTGACAGGCATCTTTCGGCTCACATCAATCGTCGATCACTTTGGAGAGATCATGACTGTAGCTATTGTGTGGGGATTCGTATTGTCTACGATTGTGTATATTTCTGGCATTGCCTTGGGTAAAACGCATCGTATGTCAGGCAACCTGTTTTACGATTATTTTATGGGCTCCTTTTTAAATCCTAGGATTGGTCATGTGGATCTGAAAATGTGGGCTGAAATACGTGTACCTTGGCCTATACTATTCTATCTGTCTGTTTCTTGCTTGTTGAAGCAATATGAAACTTACGGCCAAGTCACAGCACCAGCAGTTTTTATGGTATTGGCTCATTTTCTTTATGTGAACGCCTGTCAAAAGGGTGAAGAATGCATTCCTATATCTTGGGATATTATATATGAAAAGGATGGTAAGTTACCAAGTCTACTATATTCTTGTTACTAAAAAAAAAAAATTATAGGATTCATGTTAATATTTTGGAATATGGCAGGCGTGCCATTCACTTACTGCTATTCCTCCATTTATTTGATGAAGTACCAACTCACTACAGGTCACGCCATTACACATAATTGGCCATATACAGTTGCCTTATTTACTTTATTGCTGGTTGGGTACTATATTTTTGATACGGGCAATTCTCAAAAGAATCGCTTCCGAATGGAACAGAATGGCTCGTATATTGTGCGTAACGCATTTCCTCAATTACCTTGGGGCCGTATTCATCATCCTACTTATGTAAGTACCAAACATGGAAACCTATTGCTGACATCTGGCTGGTGGGGTATTGCTAGAAAACCTCATTATACGGCTGACTTGATGATGGCAATATCTTGGGGTCTGATTACGGGATTTTCTTCATTCTTGCCCTATTTTTATTTCTGCTTCTTTCTATGCGTACTTGTACATCGGGTGAGTCGAGATATGGAACGCTGTTCCAAAAAATACGGCCAAGACTGGGAGGAATACTGTAGAAGGGTTCCTTATATCTTCATTCCTTATGTATTCTAATCAGCACTAATAAAACAGTAGTATGTAAACAAAAAAGAACAAGAAGCTGTTATCTTTTATATATTCTTTATGATATATATACTATAGTTATAATAATAATTGTTAAATTAATCTAAGAAGAGTGTTGGATGTATAAGTTAGTCTAAGTAAATTAAGCGACAGTCAAGAAGGGAAGACTAAGAAGACGGGTACCGCTGACAGTGGTAGTAGTCTCACTACAAGATATATTAGTATGTGAGTGTTTCGATTGAATGAAATAACTTACGTGAAGGTATGATCAACATGGGTGTTGGTAACAGTGCCAGTGACAGTTGTGATAGTGATAGTCTTGGGTTCATGGTGGGGATGAACGGTGTGGTAGATGTAGATCTTCTTCTTGTGGTCATAGTCCTTGTGGTCACCCTTATGGTCATCCCACTTGTCATCATCATCGTCCTCATCATCATCCTCGTCATCCTCGTCATCCTTGTCATCGTCCTTGTCATCGTCCTTGTCTTCCCAACGCTTTTGCAAGAAGTTCTCGGGAACAAAACTAGCAGCATCAAGAGCGACGGAAGCAGCAGCTTGAGAAGCCACCATGGAGACAGCAGATGCAGAAGCAGAGGCGGCAGAGGCAGAGACAGCGCCAGAAGCCGAAGCAGAGGCGGGAGCAGCAGAAACAGCAGAAGCCAACAAGGCAGCAGAGATCAAAGAAAGAGTGAAACGCATATTAAATAATGAATTGCTATTATGAAATGAGAAATAGATGAAGATTATTAAATAAGATGATTGATAATGAAGAAAACTACTTTGTAAAGCTACTTGGAGGAGTTTTTATACGATTTGATGACAAGATCAATTTAAAATATGGTTGAATTCTATTATACGTTTGACCGTATTCAATTCGAACTAGACAAACAATACTTGGCCGTATATCTTGACGCTCTATACAAATAAGAGCTTACTGCCCGTTCGCTATAGGAAAATTAACAAGCTGTTCATACGGAATTTAGGGCCAAGAATTTGCTCTACGGTATAGGAACATTTTAAAGTATCAAAAGCACGCATACATATCACAGCATTGTTTATTCATCTTTGTTTATTGGTTATACTGGTAGCCCATTTAACGAGGTCTACCTTTTCTGTTGCAGCAGAAACAAGGTATTCATGGTTCTACCATAGACATTAGTCACTATTTCTCGATCTATGATATATGCAGCTTACCATTAAATCATTGGGCGTGGCTCTTAGTTTCACGTCTTTCGTCAAGCTATACAAAAGAACATATTTAATATAATCCCGATTAGTTTCCAACCATTCGTTACCATTTATCGACAAAATCAGTCAAATCTGCGGGATATTGTTTGTTGGTAGGGAATACAGGAACTGGTTCATGAACAATATGTTGTAATAGCTCAAAAATGGACAATGGAGTACCCTCTGGAGGGAAAGGGAATCTTCCTAATGCCAACTCCATTAATGTGATGCCCAAAGACCAAACGTCGGATTTCACGGAGTAAGGTGAGCCCATAATCCTTTCAGGCTTTTGTTATATGTGAGTTGACTGTCTAATAAGCTAACATTCAACTTACACTCATATAAGAACTTGTACCAACAAACGTATCAGCAACTGAGTTGATCAACTGTCCTGATACGCCGAAATCACATAATTTGATTTGACCTTGAGAGTTTACCAAAACATTGGAGGGCTTCAAATCTATAATAAACATCAGTAACTCCAGTCTATAAAATGCCTAGCTACTCACCTCGATGAATGATTCGATGTTCATCGTAGAGATATATTAAACCATCCACAATCTACACTGTGCATTAGTTTCTTATACTATCAAATCAAACAGTACTTACAGCATAACCAATTTTTTTCAATACATCAAAAGGAAAGGGGCCATGCTTCTTGTAGATCTGATCGAGCGATCTATCGAGATTTAAGTATTTACGGCTTTCCAAAGATAATTAAGCTTACCCAGCATCCATGTATTCCATACAAATTGATATATCACCTCCATTCATGAAAGCTCCATAAAAACTAACAATATGTTTTGAATTACAGTCATGCATAAACTGTAATTCTCGCATTATTTGCTTTCTTACATTCATATTGGCATCGACATGAACAATCTATATAATGTACACATTATTTCTTGGTTGCTACCAGTCATCTCCAGATGATGATGATGATGATGAAAGATCAAGATTTGTTTACCTTTCTTGCCATGATTGTATTTGTCCTTACGTGCAATACTTTACACACGGTCCCGCCGTTTCCTCTACCAAGTTCATCTACTGACTTGAAGTCTTCCGGGCGTAGATCCAGCCGCAACTCGAGTCCAATCTCTAATTCGCTTAATTGCTCACAAAGCTCGGTATAATCAGGTGCACCACGGCTATCAGTAGTTGCTCTTGTCGTTGTTGAAGTTGATTTGTCTTTGAGCTCATTAGCAGTTGTAGGCTCAGATGGTGGTGGGGAGCTCACTACAACGGGCGAATTTTGAAGTGTCAAATTCTTGAAGTTGCGTTTCTTTCTTAATGGTACTTTGGAGAGCATCTTTTTCTAAAGGAAAGTCTGGTTAAACTCTTGTTGATGCGATGGAAAGGTGGGGAAATGGGAAAAGAAAGGTGTGTGTATTTAATATGTAATTTAAATAACAGTGTGGTAATATATATTTAATCTGGTAATGCCCCTCCTTTAAACTTTTCCCTCACACCATTCTTTCTGCCTCAACTCCGATAGATGGGTACACTACTGTTTGAAACGCTGGAAGGATGTATTTACGTGTAAGAGACCAGTAAATAGGCTAATTTATATTAGAAATAGGTCAGATATACCTATATAGCTTCCATGGAGTTTCTATAGGAATCCCTATATCAGTTTATCTCGGTTCGTTTGGGTTTGTTTGTTAAGACAATGATTTGTACTACTGAGTAGTTTTGATAAGCAGCTTATTGATTTTATTGGATGGCGGTAGGTTGAGTCAAAGGTCCATGGTATCCTCGACAAAATCTTTCTAATAAAAGAATTGCGTCGTTATTCAACAGCAAACTAAGACGAATTGTTAATCCTTGGAAAATGCATAGAATAAGTAACACTCTTTTGCATAAGTAAGCGTGCCTGAATGTAAAACAAGCCAAAAAAGTTTTAGATAACTCCGACCGTAGAGGGATTTTTGTTTCCAAAGCAACATTTTTCTTACTACTAATAAATATTATTGCAGGGTTTAAAACACCATCTTATTTTATACAAATGGTGTTAATTTTCAAAGCTGTTAAGTGATCATATATTTTTTTATAATCTTGTATATATTATAAAGACCTAAATTTGATACTGTTGAGCCTTAGAAATTTAAATCTATTACTGGGGCTTTCATTGGCTGCGGCAATGGAAAGTGGTGTATATAGCCCATTTGACAGAAATTTGTAAATTATACAATTACCTTTAGATGAATAAATAAGACAATTAAATTACTATGGTCAGAGATATATATCTAATAGTAGGCACGTATTTTCATTCTTTTTCATTATTATAATGTTACTATATTAAATTCTATGCAACTCCGCTTTTTTTTTTTTTTTCAAACTACAGCTAAAAAAAATGGGTGTTTTATGCTAATCAACTTCAGACGTCTTGATCAATTATCATTTCTGTTTTGTAGGCCAGGTTCAGGATAAATTTACTTGATTTAGTAGTAACTCGAGGATAAGCCTTCAATGTACTCAATTATGACCACACTTGCAAAAAATATCCATCTATACATACATGACGTTGTCTTTGTAATAGCAGTCTATATTGTCACGTAGGAGGTCTTTTAGTTTAAACTCCACAACGGCCATCGTGGGTGATATATATGTGGGTAGTGCATATTCGAACGTGTTCAATAACATTTCTCAAGTTATGGGCATTATTATATGAAGCTCTCGGTTCTAATCGCAAGCCTCTTTTTACTGCACATATTTTATAGCGCTATTATTTAAATACTCGTTCAAAGAAAGCTATATTTATTTAGGTGTTTGTAATAATGCTGTAGGAAAAAAAGGGCTTTGTATATTCTATTGATAAAACTATTGGGCCAAGTAATACCAATCCTTTTTATTTTTAATCATCTAAACCTCGAGATTATGGATCCCAAAATCTAATATTCTAAACGAGGTTTCGTTCTTTCTGTAAACATCATACTGTCAATAAAAGACTATGGTTCCAGCAAAAAAAAATAAAAAAAATAAAAAACTTACTTTTGTATCGCTGCAATACATCTACGTTCATCGAAAGCTACACGCCAAACACCGTCTACATCAGTGATTAAATCTCGAATAAATCGCCCTGTTTCAATGTCCCACATCTTCAATCCACCTTCAGAGCCCGATATGACTTTAAAATTATCGTGCTGAAAGCATGTAATGGAGTTGCCATGGCCAGTCAAGGCATGCTGACAAACGCCAGTCTCGGGTGACCATACTCTAAGAATAGAATCAGCTGCAGCAGAGACAAGATATTGATTTGTTAATCCAAGCAACCCAACCAATACAATATGTCCTTCCAATCGTTTAATACATTCCCCAGTTTTCATATCCCAAATACGAACAGTGGAATCCATACTACCACTCATACAGCGATTCCTCTCTGCATCAATAACAACCGAGTACACCTTTTGTGTGTGCCCTTCCAGTAAATGAACCAAACGTCCTGTCTCAATGTCCCAAATACGAACAGTCTGATCATAGCTTCCACTTACTACAATATTGCCATGAGAAGCAACCGCTCGAACCGAATCCCGATGACCCACCAAAGTGTGAACGAAATACGGATTAGTTTCATTATTATTGAAATAATGCCCTCGTTCATCACTTTTCCGGAGATCAGGTAGTTTCCATATACGTAAAGTAGAATCACGCGAACCGGTGACAATCATCGGCCGCATTTCTGGTGCAATTGGTTTGGTGATGAGTAAACATCGAATGGTAGAAGTATGACCTGTAAAAATATGGGTACATTTCCCAGTTTCCATGTCCCAAACACGAACACGGCGGTCAGTAGATCCTGTGACCAATGTATTATCTACATATTGAAGTGCCCAAACGCCACCCTCATGACCTTCCAAGGTCATTCTTTTTCTGCCAGTGGCTGTAGAATAGATGTTGACGTGAGAATCGTCTGCACCAGAAACAATCTTGTCATCATCAAACTGTAGACATGTCACTACAAACTTGTCGTGTCCTGGAAAAGATATTTCTTGTGCTCGGCCTTTGATCCAGTTTTGCTTGAGGGTATGATGTCTTGCATAGAGCTTTTTGTAGTGGTTAGTTACTGGTTGTTTTAATAAAGGATCTATAGTGGAATAGCCATTTTTTACTAGTAAGCTTTTCCATAATCGATGATCGGCATCAATAATAGAGCTCCATTTTTTGCTTACGCAGGAAGCTCGGCTCAATGAAAAGGCATCTAAATGACTAATGATTCGCCTCGCTATTTCCAATGGCAAATCGGATAGGAAATCGCGTTTAAGGATAGGCATGATCACTGAGTTGATGAACTGCAGCGTGTTTGTCGAAGACCGTTTAAGTAATTGATATAATAAATACGATTTTAGATGTGAAGGAATCGAATCAAACATGTGTATCATGGAAGGCAACTGCCAAATCGAATTCAAAGCGGGTGCTTCGGTCAAATCTACTGGATCGTCCAATGAAAAATCATCCCATTTTACTATTCTGGCTCTTTTGTGTCCTGTAATCAATGTAGTATCGCTTGCAACAAATCTTTTTCGAGCAAAGCTTGCGTTCGCTAAACAGGTAGAAGAGCCACTACTAGAAGGGATTGGTTCATTATCGAGCCTTGAAAAACTGTCTGTATCCTAATGAATACAAATTTAATATACAATAGGAAACAAGTATTAGAAAGTGTAAATACTTTTTCTTGAAAGCATCTAACGTTTTTTGAGCAGTTATGCTCGCCTTTATTCGAGTTTAGCGTTATCTGAATAATATCGGTGAGCGTGCCATTGGGCAATGGCGATTGTAAAGGCGATGATGCTCTTTTTTGCATTTAAATTATACAGATGAAAACAACAATTAGAGAGAGAGAAAAAAGGGTATAGCGCGGGAGTCAAAAACAAAAACTAAAGCTCGTAATGATATTAGCAAAAAAGGGGCAAATTATACTTCGATCTTCTTGGCTTGTTTATACCGTGCATGCGTACTGCGAATATTTCCCTCGAAGCTACTTGTGGAATGCAGTTGTGGGACCAAACAATGCAATACATTCCATGCTTATTTCTTCGTTTCAGTGGCTGGGTTTCAGTTTTAGATGAGCTGGATTGGATAGTGGCAACTTAATAATTATATTATTGCTAAAGGTTCGCTCAAAAGTAGCATTTCATCACCTACTATTAATGTATGTCATAATCAAAGCACTTAGGTGAAATAATAGTTCTTTCTAAGAAAATTCTGGGCATTCAATGCGATATTAAGCCGAGACCAGTTAAGGGCTCTATTGAACATTATATAGACGGATCATATGAAATGCATGTATTTTATAACTAATTCCATATAATATATCTTTAGCGCTTTTTTTAAATGATGGCTTTTGTAGGTGAATTAGCTCGCTCTAGACATATACTGTGTAGCCATAAGATGTGACATTAAAGTTAGATCTGTCTAGAAATCTATAGATCATTAAATTTAGATCATTTGAAATACAAGTAGTTCATTGCCATTCACTATAATACAATACAAACTCAGTATTTATATCGAATAAAGATTATAATAGATGTAGCAATTAGCTCTAAATATTTTTTTGTTATTATGCTGAAATCGGCTGTGAAATGTAGAGATGTTGACATAAATTCACAATTTTTTTTTTGCAAGGGTATGAAGACAGTATTTCAAGTCATAACCTGTTGATAGCGCATATGTTTCATATGTTTTGTGACTATGCGCTTGTATTTCATATAAACATATAGTGATTATAGACCTACATACTACTGATATCCCGGTTAACCAACCCAGTTACAAAGAGCAACTATTAGCTTCAGCTTTAGGCTAGTACATAATCTTTCAGCATAAAGGCACCAAGCAATCAATTATTGGCATTTATATAGACCAAGTGTAAGGAGCATTTATTCATATCCCATTATGTGCCTGATTCATGAATAGAGATGACTAGTCAATAATACACTTGATAGCACATCTGCTAAGATATATCCCATTATAAATCACTTGGTCTAGGAAATGTAAAGACAGTGGAATTCATTGTTATAATATGCGCTTTATATAGCCTATTTGGAGGCTGGCCTAGAAAATATTGGGCTGTAACAAGAAAATTGAAAATGTCGATCTGTTTATAATAAATAGATAAGTCAGGCTTAAACCTGTCTAGATTATGGGCTACTTTTGACTGATTATATATACTACATCATAGATGATATTTCATCTTAGAGTTGATCCCTTGGCTATTGAAAGAATCTTATAACAGTTGATGTTTTAAAATACTTGTAATTTATCTAACACATAAAAATGTTTATATAAACTGTTGGGCGAAGGAACACAATTACAATATAAATGGTATTTATTGCGTATAATGAATACAGATACTTATTGCTCATCTGCAAAAATCGATGATAGAGTTATCAAATCCATAAGAAAGCTAACGAGTCAAGTCATGCCTTTATCAGTAAAAGCGTACACTAATTTGAAACGATACAAACATTTATTGAGAAACGAATCCCATCGAGGCTAACTAAATTCTGTAACTAATAGACAGTGCGAAATCTAATTTATTAATGCAGCGATTAACTTGACAGAGGGGACAGTACCGTTTTGGGCCATTTCCTATGTCCAAAACATGTAACTTTCCATAATTATGTTAACTATTGGTACCCTAACGAAAAAAAAAAAGGACTTTTTGCGCTTCTGGAACTCACAAACATTTGTATTATAATGGAAGCTAAAGTGCTTTTTCTAAAGATTCTCGATGAATAAATTTTGCTTCAATGAGAATGAGAGGTATCCGATTTATTGAAAAGTAGAAAAAAGCTCTTCATACATATCTTCTATTCAATTATTCCCAGTCTTATTTAGTGTTGTTATTGTTATTGTTACTACTTTTAGTAGTTATTATTACTGTCTGCAATACCAAATAGACAAAAGATCTATGTTAATTTCTAGACTTTATGTAAAGCGCCCGAAGAATAGACATAAAAAAAACGTAGTACTTGTTAAAGATATGAATTACTTCATATGGTATATACCTAACATAGACAAGGACTGAGCTATCAAGATCAATATAAAGCTTATAACGGGTATGAATTGCTTATTCTGCACCTTTTCAAAGTTTCTATGGAGATACTGATTGGCCACTGACAGGATAACCAATCCTCAAGATATAAGGTTCAATTTGCTAAATTGTCAAGATCTTCTCCTGGGGCATTGTACCACGATGGTTTGAGTTACGAAGCAAAGTGTTACACATGCATCAGTGGACATTTCTTTTGATTAGATATTGACACCTATAATGAAGAATATATTTAGCTCTTTTCATTACTATAATCTTGCACTAGAAAAATAAAGTAAAAGACATACCTGAAGAGTATTGACTGCATTTTCTATTATTTTCAAACACTGAAATAGAACATTGTGCTTCTTGGAAGTACAGAATATGATTGTCTTCCTGAATCATAGTAACATAAATAGAGGAACATCTTAGTATTGTAGTTTCTTCATTCTCTTTTTCTTTTAATTCTATGCTGTGGCCTTATATTCAATTTCTTTATGGATTTCTGTGGATTTCTGTGTTTCTTCTACAGTTTGTTCTTGGGCAAGGACTAAGTCGTGCAAGTGAGATGATATAGTAGAAAACTGAAGCGCACATTAAGTAACCGTGTATCAATAGGTTGCGGATATATTGACAAAAAAATAATTTGTTTTGGAGGTACTGAAGAAGTTGAGCACAGGAACGAAGGAGGGTTTACGGATTCCTTAATAAGTAATAAACTCTACTCTCTCGATCTAAAGAACCTCACTAAATCGAATGGGACTTTTACAAGCCTCAAAGAAGCATCACGGCAATGGATTAAAATAACACCTACCAATCCAGAAAATTATATTGTTGAACCAAGAACAAGAGCTTGTTCAGTTACTTATGGAGACACTACATTGGTGATTTATGGCGGATATTCGCTTTTGGGTATGTTGCTAACCAATCACACAATTGCATATGATGCTAGCGAGAACATTTGGAAAACATTGCCAAACTATTATGCGGCACCAAACAAAGCGAAGCAAATGTTTGTATTCAAGGAGTTTGTAGAGTTGAAAATACTGACTGTAAATGTACGCTAGATTTGATACAACTTGTGTTTACAGCCCTGCATCTGAGACAGCCATTTTTTATGGTGGTGCTACATTGCTTGATTATAATGATTACACTAGTTATAATTATAGCACCTTGAACCATGTTGTGTCTGTTAATGCTACTACTGATACAACCTTGCACAGAGTTGACAATGCAGGCTTTATGACTGTTAACATGCTTTATCCAAAGAACCCCCCGGTAATAAATGGTATAGACATACAGCAATCATTGACTAATAGTGTCAAATCTAGTTTTGGGCAATTCAATCACCTCAACGGGATGAGCTGAGGTTGGATTCCTACAGTGGACAAACTGCAACCTTCCATCAAAAGAGAGGCCTGATTTACTATTTGGGTGGTTACTTTATGACTCCTAGAGATGGCTATCGAAAAGGTTTACTGAAATCATACAACTATGTTTCAACTTTTGATACATCTAGTGGACTCTGGAATAACCTTACACTAAGAGGGCCGAAAATCCCTTCTAGACGAATATTTCCTACTGCAACATTATGTGAGTATCCTTTCTTTAGATACATACATACATATTGACTTTAGCTATCTACAGTGCCCAATTCCGATGATATATTACTCTTTGGAGGTGGTTCTGGAGCCAATGCCGAGCAAGGTAAACTTGTTGAATTGTAGATTTACAAAGGAAAGCCTCTAATAACCTATATTGTAAAAGTTACTGATATATGTTACACTTTGAATCTTGACAATAACAGTTGGACTTTCCACGAATTAGCACCAGTAGAAGAAATGAATCCAAACAGGTCTGCTCATTCAGGTAAAATTCCTATATGATAAGTATTGCAAGTCGATTCTTACTTTACATGCATGTAGCTGTTTTGGTTAATACAAGCCTTTTCATCCTATTTGGAGTAACAGCTGATTCTGTTGCTTTGGATGACATGTTGATATTGGATGTAGCATCAGTATCGAATATAACAATTGAAAAAACCTATCCTTACGATAAGAATACTGGTGTAAATGATGATTCTCCTACTGATAAAGAGACCTTTGGCAAAGGCAATGACGAAAAATCATTATCTACAGGTGCTATCATTGGTATATCTGTCGGCTGCGTAGTGGCAGTAAGCGAGTATTATTGCTATTGAATTTGATATGCTAATTTTGTACCTGAACATTAGGTTTTGGGGATCATTGGTAGCCTCTTGTTTTTCCGTTTAAAAAAGCAAAAGGCAGTTACAGCAGAAGAGCTTGTCATAGCAAAGGAAACTAAACATGGTGATCAAGATCGAAAAAGCGAGGTACAAGAGGAAATGCATGTTGATTGGGATAAAATCGACGATCAATTCGACAATGGTAATGGTATCCAATATCATCTTTCGCCTACTTTTGAGAGACCATCTGTTAGAATGTATTCACCCAACAGCTACGAAAGGATTCCTCCTTCTCCACAAACCCCAGACGTGAAGCTATCTTCGTTGCTATTAGATTCAAATAGTAATGCATCTAAACATACGCTTGGCAATCAGTACACAACGACTACATCTTCTTCATCGTTCAAAGAGGGAATTTTAACAAAGCCAGATATTGGTGGAGAAGCATAATAAAACATAGACACATATAGAGATTACAAGACAGATTACTAGGTAGATTTATAAAACAGTAATATCTTTATTAAAAGTTATAACTTGGCGTTCGGATCGAAAGTATCCGCCCAAGGAGTGTTTAACAGTAGAAGCCATAAGTAATATAGTGGAAAGATTGAGCATTGGGTTTGGTAGTTTATTCAATAACTACCTTGGTACGAACTTCATTTGTACATATACCACCGATACTTGGACCAGAAAGAATACAAGCCGTCTAAAAGTAACTTGACGCGAAAATATGACTTCAATTGCTTCATACATTAACACACTGATGAAAGAAACGCGAGATCCTTTCCATTGCTCACTTGTTGTATTATTCTTGTTAGCAAAAAATTGTTTATAAAGTATTTTGTGTACTGCTAACCTCATTCAGCCAGCGTCAATTCACTTTTGTAAACTTCAGTGCCTTCACGTAGCATACATCACCTATGGAGACTCCTCTATCGCCAGACTCCATCTACCACAAAAACTGAATCGGTATGACTTTGCCTTAAAGGTATGAAAGAAAACAGTGTATTTACTGATACTATAAACATATATAAATGACTCTGGAGCAGCAAAAGTAGCTTGCCATGACTTCAATAAGCAGATTAACAGCCTTGAAGATGATTGCAGGCGCCTGGCCATTGTTCATAAATACCTTGATCGCTCTATTCTTGAGATATTGTGGGCCATGGGAAGCATTAGTTGACAAAAAACCGTTTTTAGGAAAGATACTACGTTTATCAAAGGTTTACCTTCATTACCCACTGATACGCAAAATACTCATTTGAAGCAGATGAGATTTCCATTCACAACATTGCGCCTATTGAAAGCTAGTATAGAAAAGTGTCCTTCTGATTATGACCAAGTATACTGAACCTCCTCGGATTGACATGATATACGTTATGTTAAAATGGTAGAACATATGGCAATTTACATTTCTTGAACGATTATAGTTTAGCGTCGTATTTGATGATTATTAAGTATTAGTATGTAAAATGATAGGGTCGTATTCTATTTTAGTGGATGGTTAGAAATTATACACATTTCATATAACCTAAGTCAATGATTTGTAAATCTCTGCATATTTCGGTTTAAAGTTACATTTGACTGTCAGTACATATACTTGGAACGAACTGCCTCATCTGTTAGAAATATCAGTTAATTATAATAGACGGTGTGTATATTATACTAATGGCAGCTAGTAAAGTATATTCATTTCATACATGTGGCGATGTTCTTATAGAAAGATCTCAGTCTAATGTCATATTAGACAAGTGCTTCGTGTTTAGAATACGTTGTTGCATCTAGTAAATTTCAGCATTCTTGGTCATATTAAATGTCACACGCATGCACTTGTTCTATTTACCGGGCTATTCCCATCGAAAAAATAGCATTAAACCAAGGGCTCAATTTTAACTACAGGATATAGGTCATATTATTTACTTTTTGAACATGTTTAATTTATCAGCTTTACTTGCTAATATGTCTATTTGATTCGATATGACTTTCTTCCATCTTGTATTGGTTAAAAACATGGCGTGTTCAAGTCCATCCATGACATGAGCATCCACTCCTTTCTCAACGAGGTAATTGTAGACACAAGCACTACCGACAATACCGTCCTTTTCTGACAAGAATATAGCGGCATTGGACAAAGTGTCAATTTCAGGTTTTGGTATTAATGAAGCAGGTACTGTAGTTGTCTGAGCAGAAGGTGGTGTAGTAATGGCTGCATCCGTTTTGGTAGTGGATTGAGCAAAGAAGATTGTTTCATACCATTGGAAATGACGCGAGATATAGTTGCTGATATAAAGTTCTCTGGCAGCACCATAATGCATGATATACTTTTTTTTTAAAAAAAAATGGTTTAGCTGATGGTATTATTGATAGTATGTAGTGTAGTTACCTCGAATATTGTCTTGGGGATACGATGAACAAAGTTGAAGGCGACATTGTGATAATGAAGTAGGAAACAGATGGGATCAATCATGACCATGCCACCCACAATCTCTGGTGCCATGTTCATGACCCAGCTAGCTATGCCAGTGCCCAATGAATGAGACACAAAAATAGCATTGTCGTATCCATATCGCTGCAACATCTCCGAAACCTCCTTCACGGTCTCTGCTGCTGAAGGAACATTGTCGACCATACGCATCGCTACATACGGGAGTTCTACTAAAAAGATAGGTCGATCTAAATGTGACAGTTGGTGTATGAATTCTGCGTAACATATTACACCTGCGCCAATGCCATGGATGAACACGAGAGGTGTCTTTTTTTCTGAGGTTGAACGATACCAATACGAAATGAGCTTGCCTCGAGTTGGCTTTGTGGTGATATCTTCTACAGGCATGATAAAGGCGGCTTTGAATGATTGTAGGCCGTTTTCAAACATTTGCAATGCGCCTCCCCATAAAACGCCAGGTGCCATGGTACCTGCATGCGTAAATCCCCATACCTTTTGTAATAATAAGATATTAAATGTGCAAGTAACCAAGTAAAGTACTACATAGACCAGTAATGGACGATGCACTGCTTGTACAGGATCTAAATTGAGTCGGATGCATTCCAGGTTTGGATTCAAGCCTTTGGTAAAAGTAACATGGAACCATTCTTCGGCTGTCGATATCATCCATTCTATTTCATTGGCCCAAGCTTCGTTTTGTCGAACAACGTCTAGATGATCGTGCCAAAAAGCCCAAGCAAACCTATGAAAAAAAAAAGGAGAGGATGATTTATTACTGCGTTACACGGTAAAGAGGTAACACCAACCATAATGCTAGGTTTTCTCTTTGAATGTCTTTGAACTGTGGATGTGAATGGTCCTTTTTATAGTAGAACCAGCCTTCGGCCCATGTATTGATTGTGCCAATAGATTTGACGCAATTCCAGTAGAGAGCTTCTCTTTCTCGCTGGTTCAAAGGCTTCTTGGGTTTGGTTGTCTGTTGTAATCTGTCTCTAGTGTTTATAAAGTAGTAATAGAATGCCAGTTCAACCAGGCTCCACACTATGGCAAGTGGGATGATACAAGGTGATATATGGTATATGCTAAATGATAGAGTTTTGAACAAGGATGTTTGACTAGCAATGTATGGTAATGCAAATAGACATGATATTAATAACACACTTTTTGGCATTGAAGCTAATTGATTAGTGGACGTCATTAAATATCAGAAGTAAAAGAAAAAAAAAGAGAGAGAGAAACTGAAATATATGAAACAATAAATATATTATATAGAAATACCGCCGTCTTTTACTGGCTACGACAGTTTTAAAAGGAGTTACTACTAAGGTTGACATTTTGCTTCATTGCTAAAGGAGTAGCCTTCTTTATTGATTATTTCAATTGATATAAGTCAGTTCTATCAAAACAAGTCAGTAAACTGCAAAGTCGATCACTAGACAAACCTACCTCTAAGTCTTGCTCTTAAAGTATCCAACTCTGGTATAGGTCGATTGAAATGATACTACCAAAAAGAATAAGTTAACCTCATAGCAATAGTAGTGAATATTTGTAAGCTACTTTACATTTAATTGTGAAGATACTCTTGGTACAACATTGTCAAGAATAAATGATACGTTCATGGAAGCAATCGTTCTCTATTGGAACACGAAGCGATTAAAACAATGTGTCAAATCTCCAAAAGCGGATTCTTACCTGTTCTTTTGATAGGTCTTTCTTGCGAGATTCAGCTATCATTGACCTCAAGTAATGCTCCGTCAGCTGGCATACACTATCAATGACTGTAGAGTACAGCTAATGACAGGGTGTTAGTAGCCTATCTGGTGTAGCCTTCTTTTTTTTTTTTTTTTTTTTTTTTTGTCTGAGTTACCTGCAATTTGGAGAGCAGGCAAATATCATTGGAAAACTTGACTAGCAAATTATAAAAGCTAACAACACTTGAAGTCACTTTAACATCGTTGCCCAAGCCTTGACCTGACACAACATGGAAGCTGTCATTGCTTATCAGCTTGTTAATTTTTTCAATATTTCTCTTTTGATAAGAAATGACAGTTTCCTTGACATTCTCTAGAAATAAGTCTTCCAAAAGAAACTTGAGATCCAATCCTACTTTACGAAGCTACACCAATGTGTTATTAATAACCAAAAAAAAAAAAAAAGGAATCAAAGTAGACTTACAATAGAGCATTGATCTAATGTAGACTTGAAACAGTCTGCAATCACTTGGCAGCTCAATTGGCTTTGACCAAATACTTGTCTTTTGTAAATATCAGCGTAAATTTCCGTTTGTTCCCGAACCCATGTCACGAAACCAGAAGCCATATCATTTTGTTTGAAAGAATCTCTGTACCATTCACAAGTGTTTCGAATTAATGTAAACACAACCAGCGCAAGCTCACTGATATATGTTGTAATATCACCCTCAAAGACGAGTTGTCTAGGTAATATATGAGCAAACTTGACTGTATTTTCGACTGACGGTGTTTACCTTATTCTTTTCTTGATGATCAATGTACGTGTTCCCAAGAATACTTGACGTGCCTATTTTCACTCACCCATCAGTATTATACAAGTTGAAATAAAGGAGATACCCTACTTTTTCACTCTTGTCTAGTCTTAGCAGCCAATTTACGTATCGCTGAAACTGAATCTTGGTGAGTAATGTATTACTGAGGTCTCTACTGATGATTTGGCTCAATGTATCTGTGTAATGCTCAATCTGATCTTTGGCTTCTCGCACAATAGGTAATGAGCTTGAGGAGGTTGCTACAATATGGCGAGCTATCATCAATTAGTTAAGGCTCAATCTGGAAGAGCTTCTTACCTTTCTCCAAATAGATTACGCTCTTTTCAAATTCTCTCAATGCAATCAGTACCTCCAATTGATCTGATAGATCTACCAACCATTTTTCTTTCTCGGGATGAAGATTATTTGCGTCGCGAGGCTATTCTCTATATGATTAGTAACAGATATCATCGTGCTGAAATGCGAGTACCTTTCTTATGTCAGCTTTTAATGATGGAAATAGAGTGAGTAAGATGATCACAATAGCAAGGCCTTCAATGCTTACCGGACTGTGGGGTATCCAATTGTCTATCGTCGTTTTCATCAATCATACGCCTATAAGCGTTTAACAATCCTAGCTTGTCTTGGATAGTTTCTGAACGATATATAAATGTATCGGGGTATACGACGATCCTTAATGCATTGGTAATGTCTAGTAGAAGTAAATTAATTTCAAATTGGGAATTTTTTTTTTTTTTTTTGGATTGAATTGCTGGAAAATACCTGAAGAATCTTTGATGTCTACTATACTTAAGTCTTGAATACTCCAGCAATGATCAGCGACTAACTTGTTTCCTCTTCTTCGTGCCAACAACAAACAGTCATTGAGCAAAAACAAATGAACAGCTTGTCGAGGCTGAAGCGTCTTGGGATTGATATCATAGAAATTGACACATTCTCGAACGATATGACGATTTTGAGCTTGTGGAATGAATCTCTGTGATCCCTCCACATTCTCCCATAATGCCATGATTTGAGCTCTATAAATACTGTGCATATCACTTGCCATCAAGTCACTCTTCTTTCGATTATTAGAAGATGCAATGATAGATTCCAGAGTACCTTTTTTTTTTCTTGAAATATAAGTCATTGTATTTAAAAAGCCTCGGGTCATTTATTTACCTGGCATTTTGCTGATATCAGAAGAGTTGGTTGCGGCTAAAAAGCTCTCCCAAATCGACTTGAGTTCGTTCAAATACTCCTTAACGCTCAATACATCTGCATCCAGATTCGATATTTCTTTTGAAATAGACACAAACTCGGTATAGTTTCGATACACGTTACGCTGAAGATCTCCACCTACAACGTGCTTGGCATCCAATAAGGACTTGTAAAATCCTCGGATACCTTCTTCGTTGGTATCGCCCAACGTTCTTCGCACAACTAAACCAATATTTTATTAGTCTCCTGAGTTACGGTTTATCATTGCGTCTTGGAGAGGACTCACATTCTTCCGGTTGAAGGCTTTCATCGGCAAATCGATGTAAGTCGACTGTGATGGGTGCAGATGGTGCGGTTTTGGGTGTAGATGCATGCGATACATAAGGTGATGGTGTTGATTTTGGTGAAAGGACGTTGGAACCGCTGGGTGAAGAAACAGAAGAAGTATTGGACTGTTGCTTATTTTTATCTTTCCTCATAAAGTGCTCAGCTCCTCCTAGACCTTTCTTACGAAGCGTACCTACAGTCTTCATTTTTTTTTCTATGGTATTCAACGTGAAAAAGAAGAGTTATACAGTATAGGAGGGTAACCTCCAACTGATAATTTGAAAATGTGCGGGGATTGTATTCTGAATTAAAGGTGATGTCCTCGGATATATTGTTTCGAAACTTCAATACTTTCATTGTGAATATAAGTGCTTAACTTAAATCTAGAGGATGCTGCTCTTATACAAAAGTAAGCTTATGCTTTTTTTTCTTCAATTTTGTGCGTGTAATAAAAAAAACATGGTTTTTTGTTTGCAAAAACCATGGATACCAAAAACTGAGTATGAATCGAGGTTTATTTTATATTTTGAAAGCGCTATATATTTATGCACTATTTGATGTATAGTATGCTTTTGTATCCATTTTGTTAATATACTTTGTATGTATCAAGCTTTATTATTATTACTATCATTATTATTATGCAACAGTAGACTTAAAGTTAATTAGAGGACAGCTCATCGAGCTTTAACAATCGCAAAAAAAAAAAAAAAAATAACAGTTTTCTATCCTCCGTTCGCCAATCAAAATGCGCATGAATCGCTGGCTTGAAATATAAATCATTCGGCCAATTAGACTGCTGTAAATTCCAGCCCAATCTCAGTTGTGTGTGTCTAGTGAATTGGATGCGTCATTGAATATTTTAAGCATGTCACTACAGCGAATGGGAGCCATTTATTAGACGAAATTGGGTCAACTTTAATCATCTATTTCAATTCTTTTGACTAGTCGATATGAGTACCAATAACAACAGAACTGGACAAACCAAGAAAACCGGACGGAGTAAGCGAGGTTCTTACGACAAGATCTCAATCCAAAAGCGAGAAAAGGCAGTGGAAATTTACCAAAATACCATTGGCATCTCCATCAATAAAATTGCCATTCAAGCCAGACTTCCTAAATCAACTTGCTATAATATTATTAAGCGCTTTGAAGAAACAGGCAGCGTTGTAACCAAGAAAAGAGGTGGAGAAAAGAAGGGTGATCTTGACGAAGCACATATCGCTTATCTGACAAGACTTCTTGATGAACAAGACATTACGACTGCAAAAGATTTAAAAACCAAAATGATGGAGGGCTTGGGAACAACCGACTCGTCTGGGCTCTCGGTTTCTGCAATTCAACGCTGCATTAAAGCCCATATCGGGTTCTCTTTGAAACGTAAACTTCGATATCCCATTCAAAGAAACGATGAAGAGGTATTGCAGAAGCGTTACGAATTTGTTCAAAAGCTCTTTTTGGAATCCATTGATTATAGGCATAATTGTATCTTTGTAGAAGAAAGTGGGTTCAATCTATGGTTAATTAAAGGACAAGCCTATTCTCCCAAGATAGACAAGCCTAATGTCCCTATCTACAGAAGTAGAGCAAGAAATATATCTATTGTAGCTGCTATTTCAAGCAATGGTGTTGAATACAGCGCTGTCAACCTCATGTTGAGCTCGGCCCATGGTGGTGTTACTACTCAATATTTGAAGGATTTGATCAGAACAATGGATGAACAAAATAGACCTCCTCAAACGTTTGTTATGGATGAGTTTAGTCTCATTAATGCCCTTGAAGTAAAAGAGGTACATGCCTTTACTTGTAATTTACTACAAATTGATACTAATCTGAACGTGTAGATGTTTCATAATCCTGCTTGCCGTCATAAACTACTTTTTATTCCTCCTTGGTCTCCTTTCTTAAATCCTGTAGAAGGATTATTCACCAAGGTACTTGGAAATGTCAGCCGTAATTCTACTGATGATACTGAAGAAATCAAGAATGCCATCATGGCAGCCCTTGCTACAGTTACAGTTGCTGACTGTCAGCAATGGATCGGTGCACCATTGAACTTTTATCACCAATGTTTCCAGAAACAGGATTGGATTGGTTAAATCAAAGACTGTATGCCCTTTATCATATAACTATCTTTATAAATATCAATTATCCTATAACAATAAAGTCTATTTAACAGAGAACGAATGAAGCCTACTTGGGAAACTTTACTATCTAGGCTGCGATTGAATTTAAGCAAAAGCGAAACAGCGTGCCTAGAGTTCTATTTAAGAGACAATGTGAAACTGTTTGGCTAACACCGTAACTGTGAAATGCAATTTGGGAAGTGAATTCTTACAGTCGAAGCACATAATGCATCACTAATATCCCTCAATACATCACTAGTTCCTTATCACTTTATGCGTTATTGTATTATCCTTTATCATATTAATGTACATGAATTAAATTTGAAGCATTCCAGTGAATATTTTTGCAATTGGTCTATTAATGGCTCGCCCTTGTTTCATTTGTGGTTTGCATTGATTATGAACAATGGTGCCTCGTTTCATTGGCTGTGGATGTTTGAATATTGATTGTGTGCAACACAGGTCATTTAGATTAAATAAGCAGGCCCTGTTCTTTTACAATCCAAGATAACGCCTTTATTTCTAGGAAACATTTGCTACAAATGGCTTTCATTTAGATGAATAAATATTTAAAACTATGCACTAGCATAATAAAGCATGAGATACCTTTCAACATTATAACTTTTTATTTTATTTTATTTTTTGGTCATGCCTAGTGTCATTCTAAGGAAAATCGCGTTATCAATCAATACTTTAATGCACAAATCTGAACCGATCATTTTTGACATAGTGTTCCCTATCTTCGACTATATATTTATATATATATTTTCTATATGAAAAATAAATTTTTCGCTTCTGACCGAAGATTTTATTTTTTTAGCAAAATTTCTTCATTTTATTGGCTGGCGGTGATTTAGCATCATACCACCATGTACATGGTGCGACCAGACAAGCTTTTTTGTTATATGCAGTTGACTCTAAATCAACATGAAAATAATACTATAACCTGGATCCTCAGTAGATGTATAAAAATTATACACTCAATATACTCAACTTTCTCAAACATATATATATATATATATATTACATTTTGAATCCTTTTATTCTGTCATGAATTCTACGTAATTTCAAAATACAGCCCAATTTTCTATAACCTTTATCCAAGGCTAAAAGCGCTATCATGTGCTCGATGTTCTTTGCAATCTTTTTTTTTCCAATACAAGAGTTTCAGCGCTTGGAGTTAAAATGCCGACAATTGGGCGCCCTATTTGATTTGTAGCATTTCGGTCGATCTCAGTTAAATGTCGCATTTGAAGAGTGGTACGTGTTTATAATGAGACACTCGGTTTTGTAAATAGTTTTATTTGATTTGAATACATTAATGTCCTAATGACATTTTGTTCAATTCGCCCATTCAATTTTTTTTTCATGATAAACTTTTATACGGTCTTGCCCATATTAGTTCTGCAGCATGCTGACACAATATTGACAAATATACACCATTGGATTATATGAAGACATTTTTTTTATTATTGAAACATTCTAGGCACGCATCCACGTCCTTTTCACAGTAACCTTGCATGATATATTTCTTTCACATGGGTTCGTGTGAATGCGCCTTATAAAGTCCCTCATCATTTATTACATTTTAATCGGGAAACGGGATATCACTGCTGAGATTATAGTAGGTTGCACGCGTTTAAAAAAAAAAAAAACGCAAGCAAGTGGGAAATATATTGACATTTTGATTGGTGGAAAGCATCAAATGGCGATCTTTTTAGTTCCCCATTTCCCACGGGAATTCATTTTTGAGCCTTTAGTTTTTTTTTTCTGAACAGTTACAGAAATGCACTATGTTACGTTTTTTTTTTTTGTATATTTATATTTATATTTTATAAGCAAAGATACTGGCCTTATTTTCACACACTCATTTCTCACGCGTTTTATTTTTTTTTTTACTAAAAATAAGATGATGATTTAGTTGTAGACTTTTACAAGTGTGTAACTAAGTGGAATAAAGAGGGAAATTTTTACAGAATTGGGTTTCAAACAGGGGAATTACACATTTGACGCTCTTTTATACATGCTGAACGAGTGTATTCTCGATTATACTATAGATCAAAAGTCTCTTAAATGAATCTATAGTACGGCGATTTATGTTCAATTGCAAGATTATGAACAAAATTCATGATGATCGATTAAAGTTTCGGATATGTTACAAATTAAACCCTGTCCCTGTAGCCAATGAATGGCTAAATTAGTTTCAGCCAATAGTTTACATTTACTCGAAATGATTCATTGTAAATGGGCCACTCCCGTCCAACTTTCCCACAGTCTAAAAGATAAGGGTAGAATCGACATTACACAGTATACTTGATATGGAAACTGCAGTTATTCATGGCAAGACACTTTATTTACATAATTATAAAAAAAAAGGAAACTATACATAAAGAAAAAGAAACTATACAGAAACAATACATATACATATATATATATATTATGAAGAAGAAGGAGTGGAGGAGCTAGAAGCGGCTACTACAGTCCATCGGCCAGCATCATAGAGTACATCACAAGAAAGAGCCTTTCCTGTATGATAAACGAGACCATCTTGACGCACCAGTAATAAAGCTAATTCAAGATTGCGTCTACCATCAGGGTGAGTAACTAATAAATCGTGATTGGCTACCAAGAGATCTTGAGTTGATGGCAATTGGACCGACCAATGAGTTTCATGAGGGGTATGAGGTTGGGGAGGCTGAGAGATTCGGGTGATTAAGGGACCATGAGTACCTAACCACAGATCCAATAGCCGAGGCACGGGAGCAGCTTGAATCAGATGCTGACCTACTACGTCCAATGTATGATCATCTTGCTTGTATTCAATGCTGGTCAACATAGGAAAGGGTGTAATATGTCTTGGTGGTGAAGGAGGTGGTGTGGTTTCAGTGGTTACTGGCACATTATTTTCTGGTTTGAATTCTGCTACATCTGTAATATCTTGTTGATCTTCATAAAAGTCGTATTCAAACTTGTTGATTCCTACAATAGTCCAACAGAGGTAGTCATCAACTTCTTCATAGCTCAGTTCGAGCGTCATTTTTTCAGGTTGGATCAACCGAGAAGGAGAGTAATCGAGCCATGTATTGCTATTATTACAGTTGTTTCCGTGGTTGTTTGTAGAATCAACAGAGTTATCTGTCATGGACCCAGCAGCACTGAGATAAATGGGCTGTGTGTCAATAGTAGAAGCCAGCTGCAAAGCAATCTTTTGCATTTGACTGACAGGACCATAAGCACATTGGGCAATGCGACCTTTGTCCACCTTGCGAATGATAAGAGAAGGTGAAGTAACGCCTGTTTGAGAGTCGCGCAAGATGATCTCGGTACCATAAGTGACATGGACAGGCATCTTGCTGTTAGATTGTTGTGATTGAGCAGGTGCTGGAGGATGAGCAAGCTGAATACGAGAAGTGAATCTGCCACTGACTGTGGTAGTCATTTGTTGTCGAGTAGGCAATTTGTGAGGTTGAGGAAGCTTGGGCTGATTCACTACGATGATATCAAACGGCGACCATGTCGTGTTCTTTGCGCAGAGCATATTATTACTAGAAGTCATATACTTTGTACGTACTGTTTGAGAGTTGATACGGTTGAAAAGAGAGACAGGTGAATTGGCAAGAATACAAGTGGATACATTGCGTGTCTTGGCTGTCTTTTTTGAAGGCTTTGAAATGATAGAAATAGGCTTTGAAACAAAGGAAGCTAAAGACAACACTTGGTCTGATGATTCGGAGCTGTTGGAAGAAGCAGGTGAAGGCGGTGAAGACATGGCAGGTGTGTTAGGCAACAAGTCGACTTTGAGGTTGAACTGTTTCGCTTTCGCTGTGCCGGTAACATGAAGGTATTTAAAACTGCCAGATTGATTCTCGTCGAGCATGGAACGTTGTTCAAGTATCTTTTCGCCATTTTCGCAAATGACAGACATGGCCAATTGCATCTTTTCTGCACGTTGTTCATTGGTGATAGAGGATGATGAAGGTGATTTGATTTGAACAATAGGTGGAGGACAGAGAAAGCGCTTCTCCGAACCATAAGATTTCTGTGCGACTGAAGCGTGAAGGCAGGTGATGATTGTCTTGTGTCTTTCGCTACTGTTCTCTGTGTTATTGGGGGCAGCTGATACGGCTACTTTCTTGTTCTTTTTAGCTGATTTATTTGCGTTTTCTTCATTCCAACGGCGCTTATGATTACTGGTGTTATCTGATGTTAATAACGAAGCAATGCTGACTTCATGAGTGGAAGCAGACTGCGATTGACGGTGATGATTGTAATTACTAGTGTGGTTATGTTCGCCAGCATTGGAGGCTAAAAGTGATTCTATTGACATTGCTGAGGAAGAATCCTTGCTTTCGATGGATCGACGAGGATTTGACTGAGCATGATCGATAGCACTGAGTAACGAGTTCATAGGAGTAGATTCAGCTATACCAATAAACTGTATCTTCCTACTACTACCAAAGACTTGTTCAGTAATGATATGTGATTTTTGTTCCATTGTGATTTAAAAAAAAAAAAGTATGAAATAAGCGAAAGAAAGGTAAGTTTTTGATTTTGGTCTTGCAAGTGGAGTTATTATATATTTATTCTTTGTTACTAATATAGTAAGTGCTGAAAAAACTTGATAAGAAGCACACTTAATAAGATCTCATCACGTGTTTTGAACTACCTGGGTTCTATTTCGTAGGTATAAATACAGTATAAACCGAGGAATCTTTGTATAATAGGATCTTTATAGGCATATATAAGAAATTACACGTAAGAACCCAAAGAGGTAATGATAAGCTTGTGATATTTCATTCGCTATAGTGGATTACTCCTATTTGACAGGGCCAACATGTGACTTGTAAGCAGGCGCGCGCTAAGAAACGATTTAGGTGAAAAATGTTCAACTTGGATCACGCTCTATTCTTCAAGGTCAACTTTTACCATATTAGGCTTCGTGAGAAATACGTGAGAAATTTGGTATTTTGCAGTCTGTGCTTGTGTCGGAGAAGGTCGTATAAGGATATCATTAATGGTATCATGACTATATTTCTATGAGTGAGGAAGAAAAAAAAAATAGATGCTATATATTATCACAACCTATTCCAGAAGGTGGCTAGCCTTGATATTAGCTTGCAGCGCATACATGGTTTATATACAAAGAAGAAATAATGCTTGGATATATTAGGTGTTTACAAAAAGATCGCGTAATTTCCATTTTGGATATGATAATCTAGCATAAAATAAGCCAATATCATTGCATTCGACTCATTTCTAACCCGTATTTATGATTGGCAGAAATCAATCTGTGTAACCACCAAAATAACAAATGACTTGTTGCAAGTTTCATATGTCTGATCTGTAGTGATATATAATGAGACGTGGAATTGATATAAATTATACAAAAGCGTGTGTACTGGGCTGACATTATTATTATTTTTATAAAATAAGACCAGCTCACTATTAATTTTTTTCACTTGTTTGTAATGCATATATTAAAACAATAAAAATGTAGCACCAGTGAATTGGGATTTATAGATAACAAATATCATATGTTTGCAAAATAATGGAAATTACTTTCACTGGGTGGAATCAGCTGCAAAAGTATCACATAATCACAATTCTCAATGCTACAAAGAAAAATGAAATGGGATTAATAGTGCATTTTCGTGAGAATATATGACACGGTATATTTTCTCCGTGGTGTAAACAGGTTTGACTTTGTACATCTATTCTTTATCACTCCCAATCGAATTCACTGGTACAACTGATGATGAATATGTCTTATATAACCTTGGTTGCACTTGTACAGCCAAGCGTAAGAACGAAACTCTTACCAATCAAAGGCACTCGACCGAGCAATTCAATGTAACATGTGTGGCTCTCGCTTATTTTTCCTATTTCAAAATCACAGATCAGCTGGCAATCATATAATCGTCCAAAGAAAACGTGCTCTGGACCTATAAAATGTACTTTTTACTCTGAATGGATCTTCTTTCTCATATGCGCTTTGAACATAGTTGGAATGATTGCAAAGACAAAGTCCATTGGCTTGAGTAGCATAGATTCGTATTCAGGTACATGATTGAAAATATATCACACCATAATTATGTTATCCGGAATAAGTGGAAACCTCTTACAAGTATATTCACAAAGGATCTATCATCCGAGAACAGTATTTCAACTGCACTACAGTCAATTGTGTGATATATGGATAATCGAGAAAGAAAGAAAGAAAATTGCCATTTGGCTAATCAAGGTTATACATGAACAATTGTGGCAGATCTTTTTCATTTCACAAAAGCATTAGAATAGATCTTGAGTTGTAATAGTTGCAGCAGCTCATTATGAGCTTGGAATACTACATTGATGCGTCATTTTGAACCGAGATCCATCACGATTGCTTCGGTTTGATTAGTGTGCCATGGGGTCTGTTCTAGACATTGCCAATGCAAATCTATATGCTACAAAAGTTCATCAAGCTGCTCGACTCAAAGTATATTGCCTGTTTTTTTTCTCTATACTACTATAGTGCTCATTGACACCTTTTTATAGATTGGACAGGCTGTGTTACTTGGGATCGTCGCATATATTAAATGTTTCATTACATATTTCCGCGTATGAACTGCTAATATAAGCTTTAGGAGAAGTCGTGGGGATAAAAAAGCAAGCTTATAGGTTGTCTTAAAAGTCAAAAAGTATCATATAATCGAAAAAGGCAAATGAAAGCGCAGCAATGGCTCTCTGAACATCTGATAATGGACTGTGATTAATCTGGTTGCTCGGGCCCCGCTTAAATTTATTCACTCGGGCCCTATCCATTTCCTCGTAATATGAAAAGCACTAGAGTATAATTTAAACTGTTATAAATACATTTTCTATTAGAAACTATATCGCTACAACTTCATTAATACTGTCAGAGAGATTAATGCAAAGATATGTCATCAACCTTCACTATAAAGCATTACTTTGTTTCATTGGATGTCGGTAATTTAATTATTAGATCTCCTCTTTCTCCTTGCTTTGATATTATTAAAAAACTTTGATATCCATATGCAAAATATATTTTAATAAAGTTTGTAAAGAATCTAATAGTGTATCAAACAGTACAAAAGCGGATGCAATGATCCGCTTAAATCATTGAGCTACCGTTATTAAAAGTCATTTCTTTGGTCTTTTTATAAATGTAACCATATCATGAGTATTCTATATATAATAAGCTCCATTCAAAATACTTTTTACATTCCTTCAAGTATACTAAATACATATTATTAATAAACTATGCCTTAAAAATGCAATCTTGCTGTTCCACAAAAAAAATGCGAAAATTTGGGTCAATGGATATCTCCCCCTCCCAACCTTGAAAATTTTATAAAATCCTTTATTTCCCGGCTCATTTCCAGCATTATGTTTCTCGAGCGACTCCACTTTAATATCACATCCGAAGACTAGCCCCTGTCCAAAATAAAGCACATCATCTATTATAGCAACGATTTGACTGAAATACAAGAAGTATATCACTCTTTAGCACTGCATTCTAAAACACATGCAATGGAAGCAAACTCGATCTAATCATCTGTAGATCTCTCAATTGATATCTGTTTAATGTCACATCAGATGCTTGGAGCAACTATAAAATGGATTGCTGATCACATTACTATATTTTTTTTAACTGTAGGATAATAAAAACTGTATGCATGTAGACAATTAACTGTAAATTATATACATTTCAATCGAACCAGATCCTAATCAGTAGATCTCTCGATTGATCTCGATTCCATATTGCGCCCGTTAATTAGTTCGTACTCAAAATAGGTCAGCATTTCCATTAGGTCCTTTACTAAAGAGCGCATAGACTTGCTTTGTTTGCTGGCTGGAGATTTAGAGAAACTATAATAGTGTGCTGTGCCTGAAACACCCTTTTCTGCTATATGGATTAAAAGCTAATGTGGGAGAGGATCAATAGACGTACATATATACCTACAACCTAAATAGTTGTTAGTGTGCCTACATTGCACATAAGTAGCATCATTTGATCAAGAAGGATGTCCTAGATAACTACCTCAAAATTTTTGATGTGCAATATCGAAAATGAGCGTTGTGTGATAGAGAGTAATATACCTGTTAGAAAGGAAATATCATTGAGACCCATTGGCTAATAAAACAGATACGGGTTTACTGAATACGTAAAATGATATTGGCTTATATTCAAGTTTGACTTGCTGTGAACAGGTTCTTGAGTAAAGAAAGTCACGATACAACGATGGTTTAATAAAAGTATGGGTAGGAACAAGGTGCGATAGAAACGCGATAACTGCTACGCAACTATACCTACGTAATGACAAGCAAGTTAGTTATAGGAAACAGTAAAGATTTGGTCAAAAACATTGATAGAACTCCTTACAGGCGTAGTACCGTCTCAGTACAAGTAGCAACATCAACCCTTTTTTTTTTTTACTGCTATTAGCTGATATGGATGTGCAATATCAAATCAAAATACCTGAAACAACTCATAGGCCGCTTTTGTTTGTTTGCAATCTACTAGTATGTGAAACTATGAAACGCTATTTTATACAAGTGCCAGGATTCTTTCTCAGTTACAAAAAAAAAAGCCTCTTTCTTTTTACTTTATCTTGTTTACCTATGTCTGAACATAATAGTGATATTGATATTGACATTGTTGAGTCGCCGTCAGCTACCACTCCTGAGGTAGAAATAAAACTAGAGCATAATGAGGAATCAGATTCTTTACGCGATCAGGCGTCCGAGGAACCCATTACTGAATCGCGAACTCTTACAAAAGAAACGCGTAAACTTCGCAAGAAGAAAAACTTTGACTCTGATAATGAAGAGGACGCCACCAAAAAGACCAAGAAATCACCAGCTGTATCGAATCGAGTTCGCTCACCTTCTATCAAGAAAGAACAACCTATGTCAACCGAGGAAGAATTCGATAACAGCAGCAGTTCAAACGCTAATTCGTCAGGAAAGAACAAAGCTTCCAAACGTCTCGGCCGCCGAGTCACTAGTGCAGACGTCATGAATGGCGATGCAGACCTCGATGAACTAGATACAGATGATTTATTGGATGAAGTAGATCTATTACCTGCACTTCGACAATCGTACATCGATAATTTCAAAAAATCGACGCGTAAAATAACGACGGTTCGCTCACCTCCTGCTAAAAAAGTAAGAAAGTCACTCCTTCTAGCTGATATCTTTTTTTTTAAAAAAAAAAGCTAATACATACACGTATCTGCGTAGATGAAGAAGAAACTGGAAATACATGATCCAGAAAAGGTCAAGCAACTCAGTGAAGAGTATCCCGACACGTATTGGCAATTTCATGCTGATTCTGGTTACGGTATGATCGATAGAATCAATGATGAATACCGCCTCAAGACGCTTCCAGTCAATGTCAGCGATGATGGGCCTATCACAAGTATGACGCTCTCTGAGGATGGAAAATTGCTCGCTACCTTTTGTAACATGGGTTCAATTAAAGTTTGGCATATCGACCAAGATGTGACCTTGGTGCGTAAGATACGTGATACGGTCGAAACACAGATCGAAGAGTTTTACTGTGGTCAGTTTGTAATGGAGAAAGGGTTATTGGCAGCTGGTGGCAAATTGAAAGATCGACACAAATGGTCCTACCAAGACAATGACAACTTTATTTTACCTTGTGATATCAAGATCTTTAATGTCGATACATGTGAACGTGTTGCTGTCTTGAAAGGACATTCGGAAGAAATTTTGTGCATCAAAGCAGTTCAGTTTAAGGGAAATAATTATTTTATTTCTACGAGTCAAGATGGCTATATCATCAAGTGGCATATGGATGAAACATGGACGTAAAGTATCCCAAATGAAAAAGTTTTTTTTTTCTTTTTGTGTATGTGTGTGTGTGCATTAACCGTTGTCAAGATAGCCAATTGCTGGATAAGACGCAAATGGAGGATGGAACTACATGTATGGCATTTACAGTCAGTTTTCTGCCCAACACGGGCAACAAATTCTTTTTGGCTGCTTGCGATGAGCATCTAAAACTTTTTGACTTTGAACAAGGAACGGTAAATAGGACGATGAACGGGAGAAAAGGCATCATGCTTACTGAGACTTTGTCTTTAGTTGATTCAAACGTTTGAGGATATATATTCTTCTTATTGCGACTGCGGAAAGTTTGTGCCTTGGTTGGATGAGCATGTAGAAAGCGAAAAAATGGAGTCAGTAGCTGAAATGCAGAAGCAAGTCAATGAATTATCAGTCAGTGATAATGATGGGAAAGAAGGAGATGCAATGGACATTGATGAGTTGGAAAAAGAAGAATCTGAAGCTTCAGCTGATAAGCTAAAAGAACAACCAGCTACTAATGATAAGCCAAAGGAAGAGTCAGCTCCATATGCTTATTTCATTAGTCGAGGCGCTGAAATGTGCGATGTCAGCGAAGGTGTTTGTAAGTATACATTCGAGTACGTGTGTGTGTGTGTTTGTATGTGCTAACTCGCAGATACCATAGCCTCAAAACCGAATACATGTACGTTACATAAGCTTGTCTATCCCAGTCAAGTTGGTGGACAATTTGAATTACAGACAGTAAAGAAGTTTATGCATGAAGAGTAAGTTGATATACAGTGATAAAAGGAGGAAAAGGAAGCTCATAATAGTATATAGCTATCATGCAAACTCTTGGCTTGTAAAAATCACTTCTAACGGAAGATATCTACTTGCACCAACTATTGATGGGCAGATATTTGTATTCAATATGCGTACTGGTAAAGCTTCTGCAATAATTAAAGAACATGAAGGTAAAGAAAACGCTTTTTAGAGCTAAATGATATACTGACAAAACTATACAGATGTTGAGGTTAGAGATGTCATATTTCATCCTTATGAGCCATTGGTCTTTTCTTCTGGAGATGGTAAGGTTCACTTGATGTATCTACTTGCTTGTTACTCACATTAAATATTAGACGGCCATGTAAAAGTGTATACCTATGAGAATGAGCATTAATGTAAAAATTCTGCGCCAAAAATTAAAATCATAACATAACATACAAAAGCAGATCAAACCATAACTTGGGATTCTTAATGAAAGTTGTGGAGAACTAAGTTCTCTTTCGAATAATATGAGCGTTATATAAAAACGAAGAGAAATATTGCTCCAAAAAGTAGAAACACTGGGTCGTCGGAGTCTTCTAACTCCCTCGCGCGCTCATGTACAGCTACAAAAATTTACTCGCCAATGAGACTATGCTTTGTTCTCTATATCCCCGGGAACCAAGGTGCTACACCGTTTTACTGTTGATGTAAACATAATTCCCAAGATTTGAATCGAGTAGTATTGAGAAGTCGAGATATGGTTTTCAATAACCGTTAATTAATAAAATCGATTAGCTCCCCTATTTATTTTACAAGAGTATCTATAGGACGAATAATAATATACATATATTCCATGGACATACTACGATGATGTGTTTGTAGTAATGACAGTGTATGGGTGATATAATAACACTGACAAGACGGTTTGATTTCATTGGGCCGCGGAAATCGAACATAGTATCCGCCATTACCATTCATATCTGGTAACTTTTTTTTTTTGGCACTCTACGAAAAATATGCCATTCAAAAAAGAATACCATTCCCAACAGCTGTGATTAATTTCCCAAATCACTAATTCATACCTATTTCTTTTTAGTATTTTTATTTTTATTTTTGAGCTCATTATTCTTTAAACAATCACAGCTTGAAAATCAGCATGGTATACCAATTAACACAAGCAACCTTTGGTCGATCTCGACTAATTATCACATTTAATGAACATTCCATATTTAAAATGAGTTGTTGTACCTGTTAAATCCCCAAACATTCTCTAATGCTTTTGTTGTATGAGGCTATTCAACGTATTTGTTCAATCAAATGATTGTTGCTTCTCCTTTGACATTCAAAATCTTGAGTTGTCTAGGGAGGGATAAAAGTAAGACTTCTTTAGTTACTTTATGCTAATATGAGAACAGATATATTTGAGTGAGAAAACAGTTGTAGGTAAATTATCACTCACTGGGCTATTCACCTGACCCCTTGGGATCGTTTCTATATTATTATGCAAACAGAAGCTAGGAATTTTTTTTTACTCCGCCTTTTATCATCTTGACTAACTGCAATGAACGAGAATACCCAAGAGTTTAGTGGCCTTTTGTAAACAATTGGCTTTTATTGGACATCTTTAAACAGTTCATAAACTTCCATATCACTGGCTTCGCCGCTACTACTGTCAGATAATAGTTCCTCATCTTCCTGCTGTTCTTTTGCTTGGTTACTACGCCTTTTCCGCACTTTATTCGAAGAGTATATCCTTGACTTGGCGTGATTAGGAAGTTTAGGCGGTATCTGAAACAGACATTAGGGAACGTGAAGGTGGAGTTTGATTTAATTATTACTTACTCTAAAGAAATATTGCGTGTCTTTCATTGTACACTTTCTGGCACTTCTTCCTACATCAGAGTATCTTTTCCGACGCTCTTGATCCGGGTCCATGTCAGCTTTGTAATAATACAAATCCTCTTTTGGTGACCCATCTGCTGTTTTACCCAATCTTTTCACACATCCGATCACTGGTGAACTATTCAACGTCCTGGATACGTCGATCAGTAGCACACCTTCTAATCTTTTGGTAATGTCTGTGCATGTCATTGTAGATTTCCGTGTATATACTGATGATTTCATTAGACCATACTCTCTTTGTTTGGAACAATAATTACTTTACCAAGTACTTGAATGATTTGATCCTCTAGTGTCAGTGGTTTCTTGATGATATGACGAGCAGTTTGCTTTAACCTGGATGCAGTGGATTTTAAGAATTGATTAATGCTAGTAGTTGGTTTGGTTTGCATCGCTGTTTGGGTTATCGAGGTGGATATATCTGCATCTTTCGTTATTATGGGTATAGTTGGTTCTTGTTGCTTTGGTTCTGTTTCTTCGTCTTTTGGGGCCTCAAATATCATTTTTGTACCTACAATTTCTATCAAAGTACCCTCCAGAATAGGAACATGTTCACCTTGGACGAATATGATATGATCAATAAGAGCACCGTTCGGTGAAAGTATCGTTATTTCAAACCCGTTCCACTGTGGTTTATGTTCTATAACCGCGTGTTCTCTTGAGACCCGCTTATTTGCTTTGCCAATCTTAAAAGTCGCGTCTTGTCCCCTGCCAATCATCGTTTTAGAGCTCTTAGAACCGCGTAATATGACAGGAATAGCGTCTGGTGAACTTTCATGGCAGCGGCGGGCTATTGACGGGTCTGCTTGAAAGTGAAAAGTTTGAGCTTGAAACAATTGACTCGAGTTCTTGCTTAGTATTGATATTCCTTCAGACATTATTCATAATACAAAAAAAAAAGAAAAAAAAAAGATAAACGCAAAAAAAAAAAAAGAAAAGAAAGAAAGAGAGAAAGACGCAAACCAAAATAGTTTTTATAATTAGGCATTTCACAGTATGAGCTCCAAACTTTTTGATTGGTTTAATTATCTCAGCAAGGCTAAGGGCTATGCTATCTTAAGCCTTCTTCGTCTTCATCGTCATCGTCTGCTACCTTCATATTAGAGAATCCTTTGTTCAAATCATCTGTAGGTTGAGAAGATCGACTGTACAGCTCAGCTCTTGCTTGAGCATGAGACATGTTACGAACATCACTATTATCGGCCGTTGTTCTTTGATATTGCTGTGATAAAGGTCTAACGTTCTCTTGATCACGTCTTGGACTGGCAGAAGACAACACCTCCCCAGGAACAGTCAGTAATCTTGCCAGCTTTACGACTTCATTATCCAAGAATGTAACATGCTGTAATCTCACTGTTTTTTCTAATAGCTCTTGATCTCTTTGTTCATAAGCTGTTAGCAAGTCCTCTGCAATTTCAGCCTCTTCGCTCTGTGCAAATCCTGCATCACCACTATCATAAAACTTAGGGATTCAACTTTGCGTATGTAAAAGCAACCACCTTACCCACACATATAACTGAATTGCTTGCCTGCCTCTACATCATCACCAATAGCAAAAATCAAGATAAGGATACTTAGGTTGGCTTTATACAAGTGAGATCTACTAGTGAACTTTTGAAGCACGACGGATTGACGCTTTAACATTTCAACTGCTTTATCATATCTATAACAAAAAGAATGTGAGTCAATTTCCTTGAGAACACATAGCTCGAATTTCTTACCTTTTGTTTCTAATAAGCAACGAAATAGCTTTTTTGAAGATATCTACTGCAAATCTACCTCTATCTTCTTGTTCATACAAGGCGCATGCTTTACTATACATATCGTATGATGCATTGACATCCACATTCTCGAGAGCCCTTTTGTTTAAACAACCATTCAATCTCTGACTCTTGCTTTACATTTCAAATTACTTACTTTCCCGCCTTTTCTAATTGTTCGGCAGCACGATCAATACTACCTATAAAACATTTAAAGTCAACATCTGCTACAGGCTTCTTTATGCGGATAGTACCTTGTGTCATGAAATAGTTACTAGCGCGTTGATATGCTTCAGCAGCGCGTTGGGGCTGATTTAAGTTTTGCGCCAAGATGAAAGCAGCATTTTCGAGCGCTTTTCCAGCCAAATGAATACTAGTAGTGTTTTTGCCAAGAAATGAATATAGGGTGATTGTAATCATATTTACACACTTACGCATCAGCTTTTGATAATGCTTCGGAAGCTTTTATGTATGCCTGTACTGCTTGATCGTATGATTTTGCTATCTTAAAAGCAGTAGCTACAGAAAAGAAAAATGAGTCCAACAATCATGTTTCACTAGCAGTATATTTTCTTACCTGCACGTTCATAATAACTGGCTGCAACATCCCAGTCAGGTTTTCTGAATAGACCTTTAGAGGCGCTATAATTTGAACGTGTGTTAATAAATGTGTCTTTATCACTGTAGTACGTACGCTTTATCGCCTTGCTGCATATACTTAACACCGTCTCGGATTTGCTCGGCGTCCATGGTTTTGAATTAGTGAAAAGGAAAAAAAAAATAAAAAATAAAGAGTAGAAGGAAAAAAAAACGTAATAATCAAAGTAGCTAACTCTACTGTTAAATATTCGGGTATTGAAATAGTGCATCTCTTGTTGGGATTGGCTTTATTTATAAGTTGAAGCAATGTAATACAAGGTACAGTGTACTGCCAATAAACCTAAAGGCTGCCATTGCAGTTACCATCCACAAAATAAAGCCAGTATAAGCTGTTCCCATAGCGTTTTGATACTCTTCTGCTGATTGTTTAGTTCCATTGGGCGATAGTAAAGAATGAAAACTACCGCTGGTCACAAACGCAACCAACATGGCATTACAGCCTATCCAACTTAGCACAAGACGTGTACGGAAACCTCGGTAGTAATCATCTTGCTTAGTTTTAGGTGCTCGGCTCTAGTAAATAGAAAATATTTTCTCTTAGTTTATTTAACGTTTTCAGGTTCAAATGAATTGCTTACCTGTCTCACTGCTTCAGGCTTCATCATAAGACTATTCAAAGCTTCATCATAATCTCGGTCAATTACATCTATACCGTCTCCTAGCTCAACTTCTACTGCTTCCACTCCCTTTTCATTTGTGATCGCTTTGCGGGCTACTCCCAAATCCATCGAGGTAGTATTATCACCTTTGGTGCCCCAACTGCAATCTTTCAGTCAGTACTCTAAGTTTGCTTTTTTAAACTCACTTACCTGACGTCGTGAATGTTACAAAAAGCATAGACATTTAGTATATTGACATAGGTTGGCAGTAAGAATAGATACTGCAAGAAGCTTGTAATCATATGCCAAGGATCTAGGTAAAGTACACTAGCAATAATATATAGCCCATACGTAGCTAGCAGCGAGATCACAACACTGCGGAACTCGGGTTGACTCAAGAGCAGCATCAGATTACCTATTGCATTGGCAGAATCCCAACCAGGCGTATTCATACCTTTACTAAAACTCTTGTAAGCAAGCCATCCGCCTGCAAAGGATGTATAGACCATAATTAAGCCATATGCAATTACGGATATGGTAAACATCCATTTGGATCTTTTCAGTTAAATTTGAGTATAAGTGGTACGTGTATTATCCTTTCTCTTTTTATATTGACTTTACCCTTGAGGCCTGTTACCCATGGAACAGATAAATGATGTAATGAACAGAAAGATATACAGGTACCTGAACGTTAGAAAGATACAATCTCCCCAACCGTTTCCAAATGGATCAATTTCTGGTGAAGCAAGTGATTTAGTTACAAAATAAAAGGTGAGATAAAAATTGGCCTATAGAAAGGTATAAGTGTTTGTGTTTCTATATCAATAGGCATTTTATTTTTATTTTTATTATTACCATGCCCAGCCAGCTGAAAAGCAGATTGATAAAGTTGAAAAGGAACTCAATGGATAAAGTGATTTTTCTACCGACAGAGTGATTGGTACTCCAGATACGCGAAAAGTGACATTGAGAATAGACAGCTGCAAAGAAACTGCCATTCAACCATCGTCTTCTCTGTGAAATAAATTCTGGCAGTTGGTCTGGACAGTCTGTCTCGCCAAAAGCCGTTTTGACATACTTTAACACCCATTTCTGATGTTTTTTTGCCAGTAGCTCAAAACACAAGATACGGTCCTCGGCCAAATACATATTTGCAGTGAAGATATCAGAGTCTTCCATATCGTCATGTTTCTCGCCTAAAAAATACTTTTGCAGTGGTCCTACGCCATTCATATCGTTTTGTATTGCTGCATATCGATATGCTGAAAAGGCGCCAGGCAAAACCGAGATGTATCCAAAGACGGATTCAAGTGGTTTATCGAGAATATTTGACATCTTGTACTCAAAGTTTTGAGCGGCTACCAATGGATTCAGTAGATCAACGCAAGCCGTTCCTTTCATGACGCATATTTCACCACATGCTCCACCTACATTCTCATTTGTATCAAAGGCCTTCCATAGGTGATAAATAGAAGAGTTGCCTGGCCGAGTACCTACATCTAGCAATACACAAATGTTGGGCTGAAGTATAGGTCCAAAGGCATTAAAGAACCATCGATGTGAATTGATCTTTTTGGCATTTTGCTCTTTCAAGCAAAACAGAATCTGTACAGGCACAATGCCTTTTTCCGCTCCTCTTACTTTTAAGTCTGAATCTACAGATACTTGCGTGGTATACTATTGATATATTAGTCCTGCTTTTTTTTTTTTGGTCTAATCTTGTTTACGTACCTCATATACATGAGCCTGGACAGGCTTATCGTTCACCATGTTCTTGGCCACACCCTTTTGGTATACGCCCATGGTAGTTAATACATCCAACACGCGTGGATCACACTTTTTGCGTCCATCAGCTACCACGCAAACAACTACTTTTTTCCACCCTTCTGTATCCCATACTTTAGATCTTGACCTCGAACACAAATGAGCAATATTCTTCATGACGCCGTGCATTGTTCTGCAAAACAATACTTCGTCTTCCTTGATAATAACAATTATAATATAAAAAAGGAATTATTATACGTGTTAACATTACTGGGGAAAAAATGTAGATTTACATTATACATGGTCATGACAATAAAAAGCTCCGTTTGTCGATTCATCAATTGCGGCCGTAGAGTATAATTACTGTTTGCAAAGTCGTTGGGATCGCAGGTAACGGCCGAGTAGCGCATCATACTAAATTCTTTCTCTTTTCGAGCACTTGCTTCCATTAATCGAGTAGGTACAGGACAATCGAGCACTAGGTTTCCCTGAAAGAGCTCCACCTGTTTCTTGTATGTATGAGACCTTGCTACCGGTTTTCGACTGGTATATGGTGTATTGATGGTTGGATAGGTGCCCGGTGTAACTGATGGACTACCGCATCGCATCATTGGACTAGGAATAATAGATCGAAGTCCTGGTTGATAAGGTCTACATAGGTAATTGGGTAATGGTGGAGCATTATCAGCGTCTGTACGTGGATTGGTATGCAAGATATTGGCATGCGAAGAAAAGCCTGCGCCTCCTCTATGGCGATTCGGCGTCATTTTTTGGAGGTTGGGCTCAGAACTTCTAGTAGAAGGATCGTGTTCGGTAGATGACATTAACTCGGTTGATAAAGAAAGAAGCGAAGTATATTATATATATCAAAAATGGAGATCAATTGTTATAAATAATCGCCGAGTATGTGTTGAGAATATGTCCCTGGATCATATTCAGAAAAGGACTAAATGAATAGCTAGCGATTGAACAGTTCGTTTTTGATTTAGTAACATATATGATACTAGCTTCCACAAAAACCCCTCATCCCGGTCAAATGTAGTTGTTTCAAGTTTAGTAATATTGTTTAGAAATATGTCATTATACTCTTTCCCCAATTGAGAATTTCTGATTAGGCGAAAACTTATTAGTTAATGATGGCTATTATTCGACAAATATGAATAAATACCTTAATAAGACAAAAGTCTTGCAATCAAGCAGGAGATTCATTAGGTGTAGTAACTCGTTCTGAGCATGGGCTATTAATCAGATGCGACATTTGATCGAGATCAACTGAAATCTCCCCTATTTGCTATACTGTACTACGTTGATTTCCAAGCTGAAATATTTTGAAAATTTCGAGGCTTGAGAATAGCCAGAAAAAAAAAGGATTATGTATAAATTCGCGTTCTAAAAACTTAATATCACTTATAGATGATTTAATTCTCTTTCAAATAGCATATGTTTTACAGTAAAGTTAAAATCATATATATATTATATTCTCGCCAAGCCAATAAAAAGTGAGGAAATGTTATTGTGATACTACTAATATACTAAATGTTCTTTATTATCCATCTTTTACAAGTAATGCAGCGAATTTTTAATGCCAATAGAGATTTTCTAGCCTACTTGCAGTTTTTCAATAGTATGGAGTGTATCTGTTCATTCTTTTAGTACAAAAATACATATACTTCATTAGTTGACGGCAATTGAAATTTAGACCCACCACCACCCATCATGGCCATCACCAGCACTGGTCACAATAATCCACTTAACAAAAATCTTAAAATTATTTGATTGTACATATCACCATGATAGAAATGACTCAGAGTTGAGATATGAGGTAAGAGTAGAACAAATGCAATATATATATTGGATTTTCTATACAATTTGCGCATTTTATTGGTTTCAAGTGTCGAAATAAATTCTAACAGAATTGGTTGAGACACATAAAAAATATGAAATATGATTGCTTTATTTTCTTTTTATTTAAGTCAGCGAAAAGTAGTAATAAAAGAAATTCTAATGATATGATATATATAGTTGATCTTTTTCACTTGGTCAGCACCGCAAAATATGAACTCCAATTCAACTCACCAAAATGAGCAATTTCTTGCTATGCAACAAAGACTACTTCAACTCAAACAGGTAGTAGCACAATCAAGCGCTCAACCTTCAGCAGAGCCCCTTACATCCCCTAATGTCAACATAGAGGATGAAGAATAAAAGACACTTTCCGCTCTTCACTCGTTAAGGGTTCGATCATCTTACTCTTGGTCTCCTTTGCCCTTTTTAACCGAGGTTCTCTCATTAAACTCTCCATGTTCCCTAGTACAATGCTTACTGATGATAAACGACGCAAGACCATTGATCGGTATCCTAACATCGAAAGTCTTCAGTACCAGCCCTCTGATACCATCTCCAGCGCAGCACGCAAGATGAATAAATATCAGACCAAACAAGATATGTCACTTAAGCGTTTGCAGTATCTACTGTCAGGTGTCTTTAGACCTCTAGATGTTCTGGGACTTGAGATCAGCCAAGATGTCAACAATGAAAATTTCCAGCGTTATTTACATATGCTCAAGGATTGTATAATCTTGTTACTCAATGTCTCAGCTCAGATCAATGACATGCGTAACAATATCGCTTTTCAAGCCATCAATTCTTCCTTCTCCTCTGCGGCAACAACTAATAATACTACTTGCCTCTTTACTCGCCGTTTCTCAATCCCATTGAACTTTTTTGGTTGAAAGTTAAAGCTGGAGTAAAGAGAGACTGCCTCACTGCAACTGATAATTTAAGTGCCAGAATTATTGGATCAACAAAGCAGGTGAGTGTAGCCGACTGCCAGGTCTGGATCAAGCATTCAGCTTCGTTTTTCAATAGATGTTTGGCCCTTGAGCTAATGCTTTAATAAATGGCGCTATATTTATACTAGATGACTTTGTGTTTGCTACGGTTGCAGCCGTCGTTACCCTCTGGTGGCCATCTGGGGGTGTTGTCGGGGCATGTGAGGATACCGTGCAGTGCTTATCCTATGGCTGTAACTTCAATTCATTATATATAAACCGTAGTGCTCAGATTGGAAAATTGCGTGTTGCTATGATCATAAGCATGTGGTCAATGGTAGATCTCCAGCGATCTCGGTAAATCTTAGAATTAGATCGACTTAACAGATTCAACAGTAAATTTTGACCGAGATTATTTTTATTGAAATACATTATAACTTGAATATCCTTTTGAATGAGCTTCTAAATCTAATGCACAAAAAAATGGAGATATGCAAAAAAAAGATTGAATGCGCAAAAAAAATATAGTCAAATGTGCAAAAAAAAAATGTTGACACAAAAAAAACCCTCCCTGGATGCGTAAATTGTTTGGAAAAATACAATATTTAATTATTGCTCCGTGTAGAATAAGAGATTCAATCAAAGAAGCGGGCGCAAATTGAAATGATATGATAAATAATAAGAGAAAATAGATAATGTACAAGAAAAACTAAGCTAAACTAAACCAACTGCAAATATTATTACAGAATAAAATGAAGCTGACCTTCTTCGATATTTTTGCTGACAAAGGTCATAACGGAGGACCAGAGAAAGTGTACATCATCGATAACATTACGAAAGGGCTCTTTCCAGACATTTGCCAGCGTAATAGTGAAAATTATGACAATAGGAATTTCAGGCTTCTGGCAGTGCCAAACATTGTAAAAGGACAATGATTGTAAAGGCGTCTTGATTGAAGAACTTTATGCCAGACTTCAATGGTGGAACTACTACATCTAATGAATCTTCAATTTGATCACAGGGCCTTTATCTTATTAAAGTGTTTATTCACATTTGTTGAATCATAATTATCATTAACTGAAAGCTTTCGTTTAATGAGAAATTAGCGATTAAAGGGTATAGTGTCACTGATTTCTAAGCAAGCTAGTATCCTTATCATCTCCATAAACCAAGTATCACTGATTCAAGAGCCAGCTGTTACCGCAATTTTCTCAAAAGTCCTGGATAGTTGAACGAAGATGTGTTATAATAGTGGTAAAGTATAAACATGTATTATAATTTTATTGTAGTGCAAGTAAAAATTAGGGAGTATATATAAACATGATAGGGAATTAGGAATAGGGAAAAATGGTGGTAATACTATATATTGTACGTTTGAGAATGATTGATTATCGGTTTTCATTCTCCTCGGTTATTTCTTGTCGACTTTCATTTGCCTTCTTGGCTGCTACTTCCTGACTATATTCTTGAATGTGTTTCTCATTAGGGTGAATAGATCTACTGGCTGCTTGTGCATACTGAAGTAATTTGAGACGACGTACCAAGATATCACGAAGTTGAACACGACGTTTGATATTGGACACATTATGTGCTTGAATTAAGACAATCAATAGGAAGCCTTCGATAATCATGGTGGGCGAATTACAGAGAAGTTGACCTGTTTGGTTCCAATGCATAACACTAGCAATACAAATAAGGCCAGTAACAACGATGAGAGAGAACAAAACGGCAGAGGGCATAGCGCACACATGGCACATCCAATTACTGATTCGAGTAATGATCGATTTATCAATGTCTACAGGCTTGGTGGGTAAAGGTGCATTCAAGTATTGGTATAAACCTTCATCGAGATCTACCAAGACCTTGAATTGCTCGTCTAATTGTTTATCTTGACGGAAATACACATTTCTCAAGACAAAACCATCGATGAAACCAACAAGGCCAGTGTAAGTACCAATGATAAGCCACCAGTTGGAGTCCCATTCCATAGACTCACCAACACCGAGCCAGACAGCAAATACGCAAGCAGAAAGGAAAGCACCAATACCAGTACCAACTACATCACCATAATAATCAATAGCTCTAATGGACCGAGTGACGGGAGGAGGAGTGATGAGGATAACAGGGTTTGGTTCACTATCATTACATTCTTCACGAAGGAGTATTTCCAGTTCTACGTCAGACTCCATGATCTTGTTTAAGGATTTTTCGAGATACTCCATATGTCTACGACGGGTATTTTGCAAGAACATGGATGTAAAAGTAAGTTCAACAGCCACAGCAGTGTTGATATAAAGCTGCCATAAATCGCTCCACTCCATCATGTTACCAACACCAACCCAAACCATAATACCACACCAGTAGAAAGTAAGCGAAGTCATGGAGCCGACAGCCATCGAAGCCCAGTTACAGCAGATATCAAACCAATGCTCAGAGGGAAGCGTGACAGCATCACCTAAGCCATCGTCGACCTTCATCTTGCTAACATCCTTGGCGTCGATATGATTGTATATTTCAGGATTACGGAATAATCTGTCAACAGTCATATTTCTTGATCTCAATTGAGAGAGAATAGTGAGAAGTTTATAGTAATGGTTACTTTGCTGACGCATCAAAAGGGCTGTATAAATTGATTGATTAACAAAACATGCTCTACCCCTGTTCAATTAACTAGGCACTTACAATCACTTGCATAGCACTGGATACTACTTACATCTTGCATCACGATTTGCCAGATTTCAGGCGCGCCCAGCACACCACCAATGACAGCCCACACGATCAAGAGGATCAATGTAAACACAAAAGTTATACGAGAGCCAGCGACATGAGTGATACTGTCAAAAAATCGACCACCTCGAGATTTTCTTTTTTCTGGATTATATAATTGAACATTAGGGACGTTTTCGCCAGTGACTTCAAACGCGCCTTCTTTCTTGTTTTCCTGGAATATGAATTGGGTAGGTGCAGCACATTCTACTTCGCGCTGCCTACCAGGAGAGCATAGTATACGAGAAATTTTTGAGAGTAATCCCATAATATTAATTTATTGAATTATTGAATTGCGATATGAAGAGCTTCTGTTGGTAGCAAAAAGCTCTCATTTATATATAAAATTCAACCGGAAATCTGATGATTTTTAATCTGATCTTCAAGCCCGACAACTGCCCCGCCAACTGACACAACTTTCTCGACTTAGAAAAACAGAATCTTCAAAAATTGCGGGTTAAAAATTTTAGGATCTTCTTATGATTAACATAGTATTCCATAAAATGCATTATTAAAATGGTCTTTAAGCCACTATCTGTATGCATAAAAGACACGACTTGATTCAAATTACTGTATATTAACAGTTAATCATATGGCTTCTACTAATACAGTTTGTAGCTCCACTTTTTCTGTCAACCCGGATTATAATCTATTATAGCGTGGTTCCCATTGATGAACTACGTGCTACAAACTGCATTAATCTTTTTTATATATATTTTAAAGATCTTTACACTATATGATGATCTCAGTCATAACTCCGGTATCCTCCAAAGGTACATATATGTTTCAGAAACAGAATAAAAAACATTTTAACATCATATTGATAGTGGACTTGAACTATTTGGAGTACATTGATGTGATAGCCAAAAAGCGACAAGTTAGTTGTAAATGCTATTGTGAAGTAAAATTATCATTTTCTGCAAGATCTTTATTATCTGATAAACAACTACATCTATTTTGTCAATGTACTTGTCGCGGCTTGTAATCTGGAATCATCGCCTGTTTGCAATTCCAGTAGGTAAGCATAAATCGAAAGTTTTTGGTTTTTTCTAAATCAGCAAGAAAAAACAACACCATAATATTAGCTTAAATGAACGACAAATCAGATCTCGAAATAAAACGAAACATAAGGGATTAGAATCATGCAATTAATGCAGTCACCATATTTGCTTGGCTATGTATAGGATTTTGGTCGAACATACTACTCTAAACTCGTTAATATAATACCATTATATGTATTGGTTCACCAGACACATACAAAATAGGGCTATATGTATGACCAAATGAAAGCATTTTACCTTTTCAAGCTTACTTGAGTGGTTGTAGAAGAGAGTAGGCTTCTATAGATTCCTCTACACAGAAACTGATCAAGTTCAGGTTTTGCACGAGCGATCACTTGTCATGTTCAATCCGCGGGCTTAATATAATTGCTGGCCGAGAAATTATCTTTTCATCTACAGTATTCTGTATCCAGACATTGATGGATATTTGATTTTCATTGTAAATTATCTGATGATAAATCTTTACCTATTCTATATTTGTGATATCAGCCTCTCATGATTGAAATAGCAGATGGCTTTCATCCAGGTCACAGTAGTAAGCTTGTATCATCTTGAGCTTTAAAAAATAACCCTTCGATCTTTTTCTTTTTCTACCGAACAAATCACGTATCAAGAACAACCAATGCTTTTTAGAAGGCCGCTGAACTTGAAGTGTTTTATCTAAACAACTTAAAAAAGTCTTTACTTGATTTGAATGAAGCTATTGAGCGCTCTTGCTTGGTTTAATCAACCAACTTTATTTTCAATACAATGGTGGAACCATACTTGACATTTACCAATGGTAACGGTTACTCAAGGAGGTTAGGGTGCGCTTTTAATAACGGGCGCCGAAGAAAAACGTGAGTTCTGTAAACCAGATTAAACCAATGAGAATAAAATGTATGAAACCCAGCTCACGTCTGCGGGTTTTACGAGAGTAAATGATATGATATGAAAATACATGTAGTATAATATACAATTAAACACTGAAATATCGTATATATTTATTACAGCTCAGTTGAACGTGAACCTTAATAAATTCTTCTACTCATTCTCAGCATGGAACACTAACCTGATATGACATTTGACCGAGATTAGCTAAGAGATTTAGGAACCATTAAACTTTATGCGAAATATACATAATTTACTGTTACTCATTTTGATAACATATAAGCATTAAAGTTTAGCTAATCAGAAAATTTTACAAGATGGGAGAAGATATGTAGATCATTAGGCATAACTTGTATAAAACTGGTAAGTCTTTTGCTCGCTATATTCGCTGGACCATCACCGTCCTCTAGAGATTCATTTTCGGGGGGATTGCTGCAGACTTCAAGGTTGGAAGAGTAGTTGCATTTCCCCGTACCTTGTTTACTGGAAATAAAAATATATATGTCTTTCAATGAGGTGGATGTTTGCAAATTAATCTTAAGTTTCATTATAAATGAAACGTTATATCATGCTTCTTTTTGCGCTCAAGATTCATGCCTTATGCTACGAAGTATGTTCTGCATTTTACTATACCTCTCAATATATATATGCTTAAACTATAGAGCATATTTAGTTCTGACGACAGGCAATTTAGTAGGATCTCATTTTCCTGTGGTTTATCGGTCCTGACCTAGTCTCAAAGTTTAATAATGTTTTTAGAAATGTCTGCAGTAACCGATAGTTAGTTATTGCTAAATTTACTATACTGAAGACATTTCACTTGAAATAATGTTTAATTTGATGCAAAAACTTATAAGTAAGGGATTCTAATCAAATACGATATTATACCGAAATCAGATGAGAAATCTATAAATCAATCGATGATTGTATGTAATTTACTATTGGTCGGCAATATATATTCGACTCGATGCATTTCTGTCGAAAATAGCTGTATTGGATGCAGCGCTTTGTTTTGAGTATATAATAGTTATTAGATGCGACATGGAACTGGGATTAGTCAAGGAATGTAGAAATGTTTTGAAATAGAGAGATTTCTATAAAAAAAAAAAAAAAAACCTAGTACTATTGGCTATAGCGTAATTCAGTGTATACTGCTGTGTTTTAGGGGTTATTATAGATAACGCACTTGAATTATAGTACGCTTTCTTAAAAATCCAAGGATAGATTTTTATTAATGGATTAAAATAATAAATTTTGGCATGCAAAGTGAGCTTTCTTATCGATTTTTAGTATCTCTAACAGCCAATAAAAATCAAAAAAGTCCATAGTGGATATCTTGCATCAATTTTTAATGGTATTAAGGATACTTTACAGCTACAAATATATTCCAATATATTCCGAATTGGCAAGTTAAAGCTTGACATAGACATCAAATGAAACATTGTAACTACTAGATAACTAAAGAGCCAAAGTAGTGCTCTTATGTAACTTTTTTTTTTCAATTACACAACGCTTTTTGTCTCTAATGGTCAATTGTTGTATATTCTTATAGCCTTTCTTGCAATGTACGTCCGCACATAATAGACGAAAAGCAATTTAAACTAGCATACAACTTACTGTTAATGATTGACAAAACGCAATATGTTGATTTGTGCTGCTGTTAAATAATAGCTCTAATAAATAGATGCAATAACGTTCTGAGTATGGATTTATTGGATAAGGTATTAAACCAAAAGCTATAGGTTTGAAATAAGGGGGAATATTACTGTAAAATCTAAGAGATTTGGGCATTAAGCCTGTATTTCGAACCCAGGTTTTATTTTCAGAGGAATAGATAGCTCTGGAAGACATAGTTTATAAGCAGAATAGACTTTGAAGCATTTATAATACGCGAATATATTATTATGTATTTTTAATAAACGAATATATGAATTTACTATTCATTGTATTTCAAAAATAAATAAAAAGATTCATAAATTTACATGCTTTCTATGGTATTTACACCTTCAGATGTACTATTACTTAATACTCCATAAACTTTGTTGATATACTTTTTTGTCTACTATTGTTAAAAGTCAATCTAAACTCTATGCCAAACAAATATGAGTAACAAAAATAAATATTTTAAGCTACCGAAAGCCAATGAAAGCTTACCAATTGGTACAGTGGCATATTTGAATCATTTCTTTTAACAATAAAAACAACCTCTCAAAGAAACATTAATACTATGGATCTATTTAGTAAGCTCTCAAGTATATATAAATGTTTTTACTTATTTTTTATCATATGAAATATGCAGTGGATAATCGCGAAACAAAGTTGAGTAGATATTAGCGCGTCTTATACCTGGAAATTCTATGGTTCTCCAGTCAATTTAGCATTATTCTTTCACCATTCAGTTCACACTGAAGTAGTGTATTGCTTTTTTTATTAGCATTTTAATTCATTGATATATCTTCATTAGCCAAACATGGGATGAAAGAAGTAAAGCCGGTAACCGGATATTCCCTTCGCCATACGAACCAACGGTAAGTAAATTTTACGTGATACAAACTATTTACTGCGATAGTCTCGATTTGTAAGTCTAACAGAAAGATAACAGCGTTTTGAGTGAAAAAAAAAATTATAAAGCATCGTTTGATCTATAATGCGTAGCTCAAATGTCGAGAAATATTAGAATGATTGATACGTTCAAGAAGACTATTATGGATCAAGAGTCAAATGAACGTGACGCAGGGCCATTTTGTTCTCCAGCCCACATCAGAAAAGGGTATAAAATAAAACAAAAATTCTTTTTTTCGCTAGCCTTCTTCTTTCAAGGTGTGACGACTAGGTATCAAAACCAAGATTATTATCGAGAAAATGCTACAGCAATTTTTAAGGTCTTCTATTTTACGGCGGTCGATATGTACCACCTGTTATCGCCGAGAAACGACTCAATTTCGCTTTACCAAACCTTCTTTTATATCCTATAAACCAGCACAAAAGAGTTTTCACTCATCTCGACCGAGTCAAGTCCCTATAGTACCCATTCCAGCCATCATACTGGGTGCATTGAAAACGGGAAAGCTCGTTAGTCTTGTCTCGCTATCTTCAAAAACATCACTTACATTGTTACCTCATACGTTTCGTCGAGGCAGTAAAGGCGACTTAATAGCCAAAGTATTGGCTGGCATACCTTTATTTGGTTTTACCTTATTATTGGTAGTTGGACTGGACCAGGTACAGCAATTAAAAAAAAAGCCTATCGAGTTATAAAAAATTAACACTTAAAACCTTAATCCAGGCACCGAACACATCGAGATTGAGGTTGATATATCTTAGTGAAGAAGAAGAAGCAGAGATCGTAGAAGCAGAAATTAAGTCCTTGTTGGAAGCTCAAAGTGGCCTTATCGCTCCAAAAGATAGTGAGATAGTCAGGTGGCTTCAGACAATTGTCGATAATTTAGCTGTAACCGCAGTCGATGATATACGAGACCCTGTTAGACGATACTCGGACGATGATACCAATAACCAACAGAATAAGCAGATACAAATCATACCTCAAATGCCTCCCAGTGGCGAAGTTGAGGTGATGGAACAAGAAGAAGAATATACACCTGCGATCCCCAAACGTAACTTTGAAGTGAATGTAATATGGGACAAAACAACAGTGAATGCTATGTGTGCAGGGTCTCATATTCTAGTCTATGACTTGATGATGCACTATATGGACTATAATACCAACCATATGGCCGTCATTTTATCACACGAGATTGCACACTCTTTACAGCGACACTTTGTAGAACAACATGGGTTTGCTTCGCTTATGTTCATGCTGGGTGATATTACCCGTGGTGTGTTTTGGATGATTACAGAATCTTTGGGTCCTTATGTCAACCAAAAAATCAATGATTATATTGCAACCTTTATCACTCTGGAAACCCAAACAACATACAATAGAAAACTAGAAAAAGAGGCAAGTGAGTCGAATAAACGTTCAGCCATAGACAGCGTATTAATATAGATACTGGATAGGCGGATCTTGTAGGTTTAAAGATACTAGCAAAAGCTGGTTACGATCCTCGATACGCAATAGATGTCTGGCAAAGAATGTCAGACCTAGAATCGATTTTGGAAGAAGAAGTTGTTAAAAGAGACAACCCCATCATTACTAGAGAATTAGCCGCAGCAAAGAGATCAACTGCTGAGGAAGAAGAACGATATGAAGACCTGGAGTTTGGAGTACTTGAGTTCCTAGATTCGCTTGTCAATTCTTGGTTTGGCTCAAGCCATCCACCTAACGAAGAACGAATTGAATATATGCGCGAACATATGGATGAAGCCATTCTGTTATACGAACAGGCTATCAAGTTGAATGGACCTCCACCCGAGTTTATCTTGAGTAAAGACTTTCTCAAACAACAGCAGATAGAAGTAACAAACCATGAGACACTTGGTTTCATAACCAATATCATCAATCAATTGTATTCTTCACTATCTTATTGGACTTCTAGTAACAGTAATGATGGAAACAAGTTGGGTATCTTGAAATAGTTTTTTCATATATATTTTACTTTCTATAAAGATATATAATTTTTGATGCTTAAGACAGGATTTATCTATTGATTTTGACCATCAGTAACACAAGCACTAATAGGGCTCTAAACAAAAACAAACGGCTCCATCTTTTCTTTTCTTTTTTATCTTTCTTTTTTTTTTCTTTGGATTATGCTTTCGCCAGAAATATTTACACTAGATAAAGAACAGACGGATGGGCTATTAACACGGTTGGAAAACTGGAGAAGTGGCATTTGTCCTAGTGGAAAGCTTGCAAAAGAGCCTTGTTTCGTTCTAGGTCAACGGCCATGTATATCTATTCATCCTGATCAACCCCAGCTATTGAAACAGCAATCAATTGTCTCTGAAATTATTACTGAATACGACTGGGCTGACAATCTAATCAGCTGTGGAGCCATCACCCATCTAGATGATGAAGAGATGATGCAAACTATGTCTGACTTCTTTATGATCTTCCATTATCGTACAGACGCACTAAATAACCGTAACACGTTACATTCACTACAATTGAGAAAGCATGCATCTTTCAAAGTAGATAACATTCTTCGACCTACAAAGCTGTTACAGCTCAAATTGGATCAACTACTACAAGAAACAGAGGAAGACTCTCAATGGAATCAACTGGTTGAACTATGGAATACATTTGGATATTTGTGCCCTCGCAAGATCGTATTAGGCTACAAGACACACTTGACGCAAACGTATACCTTTGTGAATGTGATGGATAGTATGAATGGTTTCTATTTTAATCGTGGCTTATTGAGAGACAAGTATCATTCAATACCAAAAGATCAACCATTCAACCTAGATCAATTCCTTAGCAGTAGTGCCATCATATCCAGGCTTGAACTGACTCCATTACACGAATTTCTAGATAATGAAACCAAAAACACTATTCAAGCAATCATTAATGCCAAATTTATAAAAATACCAGCGTATGTCCCCATCAAAATGTACAACAAATTTACAAACACCTATCTCTGTTGGGGCCCTCTCGGGCATCAGTCTCAAAAGAACCCAGCAATAGAAGGCGAACGAACAGACTATTTGGTTCGTGCAATCTCAGCAGATACTATGGAATTAAGCAGATCTCCCGAAATCCAATACCTCTGGAGGTTTACCTGGACTCCAACAGCAGTTGACCAGTTGGATGCTATTAACACAGCTAGCACAAAGAATGCAGACATCTTTGACCCGACTGAACATCGATCACGCATCATTCGAGGCTATGATAAAGTATACATCTACCCCGCCTGTAAATCCCCATCCCCAGCAAAGAATAAACGTACAATTACGACCTCTACAAGTACTTCAACAATAACACCTTCAATATCACAACCCAATAAATCCCAGGCGTGGCAAATCAATGATCGGATGTTTGATGAACCCAATCTAGTTGATACTCACAAGATGGTATTAACTTGTAGCCCTTATCACAGTGACAAAATGGTATGTAATCCAGATATCTTGAAACTGAGAGGATTGCGTCTTTTATCCAACAATCCAAAGCAACTAACCAACGAAGTGCTCACTTGGACAATTGAATATCCAAAGAACAACCTTAAATATATGACGGATGCGCAGATCAATATAAAAATCAACTTCCATGAACATGTTCGACGCAAAAAGCCTTTGGTCAATGGCGACGATGTACAAATACAGCAGGTAGGCTTATTAGCCGCATTCAATCCCGTTACCAAGCAGAAACAGCAACTTGAAACCCTCAGCCAAGCTAATCAAAGGCAAGAGGAGCTTGAAAAGAGCTTACGAACAACTAAACGCATAGCACATAAGCCGAGTATTCGATCAGAAAACAAAAAGAATGCTCTTTGCGTGGATGAAGAGTTCACAAGAGGCAGATATACTGAGAATACTTACTGGACAATAGAACTACCAAATGGTTTTGATATGAAAAGACACTCTAGCAATTTCTATAGATGGCCTCCAAACAATAGTGATCGCAAATATGGATATCCCAATGATTATCATCCAATATTATCTCAAGGTTAGACTTTTTTTGTAGTTCTCTTTACTGACTTTATTAATAAACAAACGGCAAGAAAGATGTAAGAGACCATCCGAATAGGGACACTGGGTCTTTGATAAGTGTAACCTCATCATTAAGAAGAACAAAATCGCTCAGCTCAATACAAGAGAAACCAATGCCCATTCACTCTAGTACCAATTCAGACAAGGCGCCTTACTTTGAACACCTCGTCACTAGCAAAGAAACATCCAAATTACTCACGCAAATGGTTAGAAAGGTATCTTTACAGCCTCTAGCGCAACTGGTAAAGCCTTTGCGTCCCAAACCAAATCAAAGACTAAGCCCTCCTCCATTTACAACTCATAAAAGCTTTGAATAATAAATAACTACATACTTTATTCATCGTCTTCATCATCGCCTTCTCTGAATCGAGGGTTCTAACGATCTTCACATTAGAAACTATGTCACTAATCCGTTCAAAAGATAGACTTACGTGTTCTTTTTGTCGTTTACGTGAATCATCTTCGTTATCTTCATATTTACGTTTTCCACCTATATCCATATAAATCAGATATCGCCGTTTACGAGTGTTGCAAAGATTCAAAACTTACTTTGACCAGTAGCAGCTCTACTCTTATACTCTTCAGCACCTTGAGGGATATCCTTGATTGCTTCATAGTTTTCTTTGATGTTACGTTCACGGTCATGCTCAAGCTGTAAGCGCATACGATGGCCCCAACCTCCTCTACCCACATCGTATTCTGTACGGTATTCATCTCTCACTTGACCACCACTTTTACCACGACCAAATTGTCTACCTTCTTTGAAACCAGGATCGAGATCACAACGAATAACACGCTCATCTAGTTTAGTGCCGTTGGTATATTTCATGCAATCGAGGGCATCAGAACGATGATAATATCTATCAAGGAAATAAGTTTTACTGAATTACTGACAATGTATAAATAGTTTACTCGACAAAACAGAATCCACAAGGTGTCTTTTGATTGCGATCAAGGCCCATAATGATACGCTTGATCTCGCCACATTTGCCAAAGAGCTCATAAATTTGTTCTTCTGTCGTGAAAAATGACAAATTGCCGACATAAAGTGTAGCTGTTGTTGCGAGATCGTCCGTGAGTTGGTTGGAGGAACCCTTTTAAAATATAAACGCGTTAGTTAATGGAGACGCGCTTTTTTATTGTTGATGCGCACCTGATATAGTTGATCGCGATAACTTGATGGTACTGCAAGAGAGTTAATAATGGAAGCCATTTTGTGTGTTATAAAGAGGAAAAAAAAAGAAGAGTTTTATTTCGATAGTGCTTTCGGTTTTGCAGTATTTACAATGGGAACGCTTCAACAGTCACGATAAAATGAAAAAAAAAAAGCGAATGAGCCAAGATTCCTTTACATATAAGTATGCACAAATGCTGTTTTTTTTCTTCTTTTTATTGATAATATATAGTATTGATACAAGCGAGAAAGTGAAGGGTTTTTGTCTATTGGTTCGGTTATGCAGTCTTTTCTGAAGAAGCATTATGTTCTGATTTCGCGTCAGCTGAAGGGAATGGTGATTCTTTGCGAGAATCGTCTAATAATTTGTCAATGCCTTTCTCTTTCAAAGTAGACTATTTGTAAGGTAGCGATTAGCTTTTAATAATATAAGCTTTCAACTATAGAGTTATTACCATAACACAGGCTCTATAATCTTTGAAAAGATCTTCACATTCAGGCGTCGTATCACCTTTCAAGAACTTTTCAGAATACCATTTGTTGAAGCAGTTGTCGTATTTTTGCTTGAGCTCAGTACAGTTAGCACCAACACTTGAAGACATGGTTTCTATTTAGTTTTAGAGAAAGAAAATTATCAGGGAATGGGGAGCTTTGAATATAGAAGGAATTGAGCGGGCATTGAGTGACTGGGGGTCTGCAGTAATATATCTCTATTGGTGATCGGAGGTTCAACAAAATAATGTCTGGAACTCTCTGAGACTTTCATCCTGTCTTCTGGATACAGCAAATAAACAAAAACTATTTTGATAAAGTCTATATAGAATCAAAATACACAGTGAATGGTGTGAAAATGATTTGATAAAATTTATAATCCATGGGGTAATCTTTAAGAAATACTAATTTTTGCAGACACTTTATACAAAATGTATTTACAACATTTCCTTATGATGCAAATGCCATTTACAGCCTTGATAAAATGACAAAAATAAGGCGGTATTCAAAATGGAGCTCCACCAGGGAATTATTTCTAAACGCGATTCATTTCCACCAACAGAAGAAAATGTAATTTTCATTATAATAAATGTAGATCAATAGATCTCTCGACTGATCTCGATGTGAATTCGTAGTTGTTTAATACTCCTTGCCCGAAATGAGCCGTGCTATCAATTAAAACTAGTATTTTACAATTATATGTATGCAATAGTTCATAATAAACAGTAAATTAGATGTATTTCGTACAACAATTTGTTTAATAAGTGTAGATTTCTCGACCCAACTTGATTAATAAAATGGCTCATACACTTAGAACTCAAAACTCAGAATGAACAGGATTAGGTTTACTAAACCTTGTTTTAATACGATATAACGAACTTACGGAAGCAAGGGTAGATTAACAGTAGCTAAATGTATAGTTGTATATAATTTCCCAAAGGCCCAATCTGATTTAATTCATTCCACATAATTCTATTTCGGCTTAACAAGTGGCTTAGGTAGCTTAGTTTTGCATATATTTTTTAATGATTTATAAAATATGATAAGGTAAGGTTTTGTTCTTTATGTTTACCTTGTATGGAAATGGGTAAAAGGATAAACACGTATATAATCAATTAGATGTACTAGGCCGACAAATATATCAATTGAATACATAGAACAGAAAACGTAACAAAATATAAGTGTAAGCACCAAAAGACAATGAAGAATGAATTAAAAAAAAAAAGAATACAACAAAAAACACGCTATTATTATTTATTAGCTTTGATTACGCCTTTCATGACTTTTCAAAATGATGATTTTATCATAATGTTGTCCGGATCATGAAACATTGTCAATGTGCTGAACTAAGGCCTCGCACATAATAAGTTCCATCTTAAAAAATATAATCATCATCATAATGTACTCCATTAACAAATATATCTCAACAACCGCCTTGTACAAACAATATAATTCTGCATCCGAGGTCTTTGTATATACTACTAATTATATACTCGACAATAATATATATAGAGCCTGATTTCATATCCAAAGAAGTTCAGTTAATTAAGAATCATCTTTTACCTTTCTATACAATAAACCATTAGAAGGGTTTTAATTGTATTCTTATAACGTTTTTATATATTTTTTACAACAGTCAAATCTTATCAACAGCGAAGATTAAAATCACAGTGCAGCAAACTACTGAAAGTAAACATAACTAAAGTACAACATTGGATGTCTAGAGACGCTCCCTAGAAATAAATCGATCTAAAGTAGTTCTAAATGATCTAAATGATCAGAGAACGAAAAAAAAAGTAAAATACGACATGGTTCAATTCAGACACACATCAAATTATGAAGCGAGATATTAGGTTTTTATGAATTTACGTTCTAGTTGATATCGCTATTTGATCCTTTGCGCGAGTGTTTAATGTAAACCTTAGTGATTATCAATAACTTCGGGTATTAATATAGTAACTTTTGTTTCATACTAGAACAAGGTTCCTTCTTATTTGATAATTTGATCTCTATAATGCACTGAGCTTTAACAAATCCAATGGTTTTCTTTTACTTCTACACATTAAGAATCAAGGTAGATGATCTATTCCATTGGTAGCGGAAATATACTAGAAGCTATTTAATTGGTTGCGGTATTTTAATTTATTATATTATTGATTATATATCTTGGGCCCTCCTCATAAATATATGAGGGGCTATGGCCCAATGGATAAGGCGTCTGACTACGAATCAGGAGATTCCAGGTTCGACCCCTGGTAGCCTCATATTTTTTTTGTACATTCACGGTTTTCGTGATATGTTTCCATGTTGTTTAAATGGCCTTTGATCTTCACTGTCAAGGTTTTTTTTTTTTTTTTTTTCTAGATGATTAGGAGCTCTTCCTAACTATTCTTTTTCTTATTGTTATTCCTTGTTAGCGTATGTGTCTAGTTTACTCTTTACTTTCTTAAGCCCATGCTCTACATCAACAACTATCAATTAAAAAGAAAAGTGCCACAAATCGCCCAAGGTGTTTCAGATCAAAAAATAAACGACTCGGAAGTATCCGATACTCTCTACCTTTCATAATTCAAAAACTGAGCAATGTTGTAAAATACTATGTGCTGTTACGCACAATTAGAAGATAGGCGCAGTCAATATAAACATAGTATATTTGCTTGGCAAATATTGTTTGGACTGGAGCCTTAAAATGTTAGTGATTCACCATGTTTTTAGTCATATAATCAACCATAGCACTTGCGCATATCATATTATATTAAATTGCTTTTATTATAAATAGCATTGAGTTGATCGTACTAGGCATATGATGATTGCTTATATCCAGTTTTTTCTTGTTATGCAACCAACAACAAGAACATCGCAGAAATCATTTGATATAACTCTATCTGGCTATATCAAAATTAATATAAGCTCTTATTCATAGTTAAACAACTCAAGGTACATAGACTTGCTATATTTAACCGTTTTTCTGTTACCAAATTATACTGACAGAAATGTGCTTCCACAACGTTTATCAAGACTATATTGAATTTAAGGTTGAAACTGAACTTTTGACCTATCCAAAGGTGTAAAAAGTCCGCCGTCTAATACTAGCTTTGTCATGAATACCTTTGGTTCTTTTTTTTTCTTCTTTTTTACATTCTCGACATTTATACATATACCCTTTTCATATATTCCAGGCATATACACTTTAGATACATATTACTTCACAAACATATAGAAGCGAATGAAACCCGAGGCTAATTCAACCAACATTCACGTATTTCGTGTTAATCGTACGGTAAAGAATAAAGAACAAAGTCAGAGCAGCAATAGAGTTTCTCCAGCTTCTGTACCAGTCAATTCTCGAACTAGTTTGTCTGCAGAGACGAAACGACTGATATGCGAAGATCATATCAATAATCCGCGATATACCCAAGAGGCACTTGCCTCAAAATATGGCTGCAAACGAACAACTGTAGCAAAAGTAAGTCTGAGAGCAGTCTTCGATTCATTTGCAAGCTGATTAACACGTATTACCAAGATTATAAAGTCAAAAGATCGATGGTTAGCGATAGATAGCGATGCTGCTATTGCGAAGCGGTTCCGTCAACGTAGTTCTCGATATCCACTAGTAGAGAACGCTCTGATATTATGGTTGGAGAAAGAGCATCATGATTTAGCAAATGTGACGGATCAAATGCTGCGCTGTCAAGCTCGACAATATGCTCAAAACTACTCAGTAGAAGGCTTAGATGACTTTAAGGCTTCAAGCTCATGGGTTTCCAACTTTAAACAAAAGTACCTTACATTGAAAATCAAAGAGAGTAGGAGCGATGCTCCAGTGTATCCAGATCATGTCTCCCAACAGGAAGCTGCTCAAACTTTCACATCTGTTTTTCCCGTTGGTCCTCCAACTACTATTGTATCGACCAGCGAAGATAGTTCTCCTGACACTGCTACTGGTAGCGACGACAGAAGGCACTTTATTGTAGAACAATGGAGTATGCCTGCAAACAACACAAAAGAACCATCAGAAGCCATTGACCAAGAATCAATGAGCCATTGTAATGAGGACGATGATATGCCAGATTATACTGACACTTGTGATTTTGATGACACAGTAAACAATACCCCAATAGACAATATTGAAACCACAAAACTCGATGCAAAGAAGCACTTGGAAGCAGCATTAGCATTTTATACCAGTCAAGCTGATACTAGTACCTCTATGTCAGCCAACATGATTAAGCTTATACTCCAAAATGACTTTGCCAATTAGAATAAACAGTTTATTATTAATATCGTTTACTACTGCTAATACGGTCTAAAAGTCTCTGTTTAGTAGATTTCTGTACTGAATTGCTGGCCAATGATCTTTTACGATTTGGTAAACTTGCCACGGGTTTTCCTTTGGATGTACCCATACTATCATCATCACTACTACTATCACTATCTTCTTTTTGAATGACCTTTTTCTTTTTACTTGTGGTCTTTTTGTTATTAGTTTCAATAACGGGTATTGTGTCTTCATCGTCTTCAAGCTTGTACTCTTCATCTTCCATATCGATTTCTTCTTCCTCATCATCCTCTTCGTCAATATGAAAGTCTTCTTCTTCCTCTTCTCCTTGCTCATAGAAATCATCATCTTTTGATTCTTTTACCGAGGGAGGAGCTTTCACCCGAAGTACAATTTTTTGTTTCGGCGGTGATGGGGATTTGACTTTTGTAGGTGATACATTGCCTTTAATAGTTGCTTTTACAAGACTCATCACCCGATCTGTCAAGCCGATAGGGTCTTTTATACTGTCTGGTATTTGTCGTAGTTTTCTTTCAGCAGGAGTTAATGCTTTCTTGGTTTCGTTCTCACTTACAAGTTCATTACGTAAGAATGAAGCCAAGACAGCCATGCTCTCCAATTCGAAATAAGAAAGCTTGTTTCGTGTTTCTTCAGAAAGCCATTGTTCGAATTTTGATAGGGCATACCAATTCAAGCGCATGTAGAAAGGGAACCTAAACTTCAAAGGTACATCTGTTGCTTCTTCTATTTCATATACTCGAAGTTGTGCACCAATATTGAATGAATTCAAAAAGTTACCGCCAATCACAATAGCATCCTCAGGTGTATATACTGCATGAATCCAACCAGCTGGAATGATCCTGTAGACATGGATTAATATACGTTATTTCAGCTACAAAGTGCTTACATGGTATTCCCTGCTTTCAATTCAACTGAGTAGCATTCTTTGACTTCGTCTCCCAAGAAGGTGGTCGATTGTTCTGACGAAGATGTCCATTTCTGATACTTTTTCAGGTTCTGGGGAGTAGGCTCAATAAAGTAAAAAGTTTTCGCACCACGTAGAATATGATAAAATACCTAATGTAGCTCGTTTTTTTTAAAAAAAAATTGGTAATATCCATTCAAGTCAATACTTACCGAGCTACCACCAAAGTCAATATGGCTAACAGCGAACAATTTATCAGTAAAACATGTATACGTATTATCCAGAAACTTACAAATCCGTATATGAATCCTTTGTACCCATCAAACAATAAAGCTGTACTCTTGGAAACTCTTGAGGATGCGACTCAACAGGCCACATCAAGTCAATCCAATCCAGTTCACGTACAATCTTGGGCCGCGTTATCTGTTCAGCCAGATCAGATCCACTAATTTCTAAGCTAATAACATTGCGAATACGATCTCTGTTAGCACTATGAAAGTATTTAGCCCATCGTCCCATCGTCCAACCCGACACCTCTGCTTGAGAAGCGACATCAATGACCTCTACAGGGTAATCATCACCACCCACCAGCCGAGCAATATCGTACACTGTGATATCTCGTGGAGGCATCTTCATATCAAGTTCAGGATCATGTTCTTCAACCACAAAGGGTTCACGAAGGCCTGTCGATCGTATCAATTCCATGTTTACTTGGCTTCCTTTGTAGCGTTTAAACTTGTCTTTGGAGAATGATTTGGCGCCCAGTAATCTTCCCCATATTCTTTCATCTCCCGAGGCTGTGCCTTCATTCAAATCAGCATAGTTTAAACGGGTCTGACTTCTATTTGACTTTCTTTGTTTATCTATCAAAAGAGAAAAAACAATTATTAACAAACACACTATGCAGGGTTCAACAAGAACACGTACAAGTAATTGGGCCATGTGTTGCAATACAATTGGGACAGTAGAACTTGCCAATGCGTTCAACTTCTTCTTTGCCATTCAAACCAATACAAATAGCATGCAACCATTCTTTACACGCGTCGCAACGTATCCATAATTCCCTGTCGTCAGATTCATCAAGGCCGTCGGTTTTGTTAATGCAGAAAGCGCACGTTTTCATGTAGAATTTCGTTTAGCAGGAATGCAATCCAAAAAATAACGATAGAAAAAACTTTTTTTTTCCACAACAATGGTAGTCGGGGATTTAAATTTACTAGTGGTGGTAGTGTTAATTGGCACGACTGTACTACCTGATAAAATAGTGCATAAAGTGATTTTATCAAAGCCTTGGGACACAATAGTACGAACGAAGCTTATAATAATAGGATATACGCCAAACAAAACAACCCATAGAAATCATTCAGTGGTCTAAGAAAAAGACCGTAGAAACCATGTAATTATCAAAATTTCAGGATGTAGCAACACACACTACCAATGCTTTAAGTGATAGACAGAGCTGACATATTTTTAATAGAAAATATGTATATGCTAATTATCGATGGATTTAGATCGGCAATTAATATCAATTCATCATAATCTTATTTTCTAAATGCTTGTTAAGTGTGCTGATGACGAGAGGGTACATGTAGCGGTTTCACTGAAACTGGCATTTATCATCACCATAGTACTTTTTAAACTATACATCTGTTCCTAGAGCAATGATAAACAAAAATTTAGCTTTAATTTCCGATAAATATGCACCTTTTATATGCATAAAGTTTTATATTCAAGAAATAAGGTGCTAACAGTATATTAATTTTGTTTTCAAGATGGCGAGGATATTCTTATATTGTATTATCATAAACTATTATAGTTAATCAAGGTAATAAACAAAGCTTACAAAAAAAAAAAAAAAAATCCGTTTATTTAGTATATGAGCTTCCTAATTAAATAAAAGCGATGTTTTCATTTTTTAGGCTTTCGATTAGTTACAATTTCTTCAAATTTGTCACGCTTGACCAAAGGTCTTCTTCAATGAAATAGTACAGCATCAAATTTTCGAATGCACTAGGTATTTTATAGACTAATAGCTCTTCTGCGGGCCCAGGTTATTTTGATTTGTTGCTTATTGCTTGTAAAAAACTAGTAAAACGACCAAGCGATATCAAAGCCATAATGTGTTTGTGGAATTGCGAAAGAGATATTGGCATCTTGGCCTATTGATTCCAGCTCACGGTTATTCTTTATAAGTTGTAGTTTAGGCTTTAAAAAATGGGGGTAAAATAAGCATGAAACAAATATGATATAATACCATAAGATGGGTATTTGTAGTAGTTAATTTTGGCCCATCTCTCGGCTGCTTTAATTGAAGTTACCAATGTTTTCAACTTTCCCACTTGAGTTTCACGTTCAGTTTTGGTTTCTGTAAAGATTATATCAATATCAACAGAAATATTGAACTCAACTATCTTTTGACTCATCGTGATCTTGACTCTTTACTTGTAGCTCCACCTGGTGTCTGTAATATAAGCTATGCTTTCAATTTCTTGCCCATCAATGCTTCTTCTTGACCACCAACCTATTGGCCAGCTCTTTTATCGCTACTTCATGCAACTGCCATTGCATCTAATTCAGATTTAGGACCATCCTGGTTTGCTCCTAATTGATACTTTTCCATAATTAATCGCCGTTTATCATCTCGGTGGTTAGTACATATCAGATCTCCTAGCCTATGGACATACATTTTGAATCGATATTCATCCATAATAGTCTACTAATCACTTCTATCTCTCCTTTTACCCTATATAGTTGTTATATATTATCATCCTGTCTTTTATAAATAAGGCATTTTTTTCATATCGAAAGCCCATTTATTTACATACATATGCGTTAAAAATCATAAATTGACTTAAGGAAAAATGTCAAATAGAAAAAGATATAAAAAAGATACATTTCATACTTTCATGTAAAAAGTCGTCATATTTGATATAAGAGCATAAACAACCATCGATCCTAAATGAATAACTGCCCTGTGCACATCATAGCAGATCTTTGCGCAACTCATTACTATCTTAGGTCTGTTCGAATTCTGTCAAGTAGAAAATTTATCAAAGAATTTGACAGTTTCGTTATGAAATTACAAAAATCCTTGATGATTAAACTTTGCAATTGAATAGTATTCCATATTCAGAATGAGATGCTTCGCTTATTAAAACCACTGTCTAACTGAAATACAAACTAGATCCTATGATTTACAGTTTTTCGATCGATCCCGGCATAATGCGGCATCCGATAACTGATCCACATTCAGAATGAGCTACTGCATCTACGAGAATTACCAAAAAGCAGTAGTAACTAAAGTCGCTGAGTTTTCATTCTGGAAAACAATGGACATTTGTGCTGATTAATATTCAATGCATGCTTCTCAAACATCTATACCACCAACTTTGAATAAACTGCTCTTGCTAAAGCCGCATATTTCCTTTGGATTTGATGGTTATATCGCTATCAAGAATTGATTACGTTTATATTGAAATATACTTTGTAAGAGTATATAAGCCGCGCGCTATTAAATTTTCTGCTGAGAAATTTGAGCAAAGCGGGTGGGAATTCAATTACTTGTAGATGGATTGATCCTCATGTCAAGTCTTCTTTCTTTCTTTTTCTTTTTAAAATTAAAACTATGAGCACACAGAAGCCGTTTCCTAAAGCCACTTCTGATAGTGGGTTTCGCCAAGTAAACACTTACGTACAAGTATCTCCAAGCTTAGCATATTCATTTCATGATATAATAGGAACCTCCACAATTGAGGAATCAATATGAAGATGATATCGTCCTCAAGAATATCCTCAAGCGGCTTTTACCTTCAAAAGTGCTTAATGATATTGAGCCTGACCTTGTCCAATTTGGCGATAGAGTTATCAAAGGTAAAGAGCTGTTCGGTACCTAAAATAACAATTGCTAATTATCCGGTAGATATTGCTCTGATGGGAGACAATGTGGATACACCAAAAAATCATCCTACTCTTAAGCAATACGATGCTTGGTGTCGAAGAGTCGATGAAATATCCACAGCTCAAGGTTGGAAAGAGCTGAATGATGTTGCAGCTAAAGAAGGGTATGGCTACACAAAACCAATAACACTGGGATTAACATATGCTTTCTCGGAATAGTTTAATTGCCATTGCTTATGAACGTAAATACAAGGAATTTTCTAGAGTCTATCAGTTTGCCAAGCAGTATCTCTATGCACCATCCTCTGCTATGTATTCATGTCCTTTATCCATGACAGGTACTTGTTAATTTTTTTTTTTTTTTTTTCATTCGCTGATTCATTGTTTTGCTTTATTTCTAGATGGTGCTGCTCGTGTCATAGAATTGCTTGGTACTAATGAAATGAAAAATACCTATTACTCTCATTTGATTAGGTAAGATAATCTAAATAAAAAGTAAATTAGAGCGTGTTTAACTGTGTCTCATTTCCTTAGCCGTGATCCTGCTCAGTTTTGGACAAGTGGCCAATGGATGACCGAACGTCCAGGCGGCAGTGATGTTGGAAGATCAGAAACACAAGCTGAATTGATTGATGCTAATTCAAATACTTGGTCAGTATCCGGATTCAAATGGTTTTCAAGTGCCACCACTGCAGATTTGACTATGCTTCTGGCACGTACCATTGATCCGAAAGAAGGCACAGTCAAGACAGTAAGATAATATCACCAGTGCCTCGTGTAGATAACTAAAAATTCATTGTAGGGTAGCAAGGGCCTTTCGCTTTACGTCGCTAAAATGAGAAATGCAGATGGACAACTGAACGGTGTTCGAGTTCATCGCCTTAAAGACAAGTATGGTACCAAAGGTCTTCCTACTGCTGAACTTGAGCTCAATGGCATGCAAGCACAAATGGTAACTTTTTCTCTTTGCAGTCATACCAGCATACAGTTAACAACTGCTCTAATCTAGCTCGGCAAACCTGGTCGCGGTGTACCCGGAATTGCTTCTATTCTCAATATCACTCGTATATACGCTTGTTTGGGCGTTGTCTGTGCTCTTCGTCGATCGCTTGCCATCGCTAAAGACTTTTCTTACAAACGCCAAGCTTTCAACAGCACTCTGGATAAAACACCGCTTCACATAACTACTCTGGCTCAACTAGAACTCATTTTCCGTGCAGGCGCCCAAATTTCATTTTACTGTATTGAGTTATTAGGCCGCACAGAATGTCTAGAGCAAAGCCAGCAAGATGCAGCAATTTTGCGGTTCTTGACACCTATTGCTAAAGCATATGTTTGCAAGATCGGCGTCAATGCTTGTAGTGAAGCAATGGAAGCCCTTGGTGGCCAAGGCTATATGGAAGAGATTGGCATTGGCCGTCAATTGCGTGATGCTCAAGTGAATACGATCTGGGAGGGCACTACAAATGTATTGGCCATGGACGTTATTCGCGTGATTCGTGAAACAAAGGGTCAATGTCTTTTAACTTTTGAAAGTGTAAGTAATGCGCCGTTCGTTTCTAAGAGCAATATTAATATCTTGAATAATAATAATGTAGATGATCAAAGAAAAGGTCAAGCGTTCTGTGGAAGCCTGTCCACACTTGGATGAGGCTGGCAAGGCTATTTATGTCTCATTGAACAATATCAAGCAGTTCTTTAATCAATCTATGAAGAGCAAGTTGGAAACTGAGGCCAACGCGCGTCAATTGACATTTGCCTTAGGTAGGGCACTTGCTGGTGCTTTGTTGGTAGAACAAGCTGCGTTTGATACTGTTCATCACAATGAAGGTGCCAGCGAAGATACCATTGTAGCTAACCGTTGGTGCTTATCTCGTGAATTTACCCAGACTCTTATTCCCACTAATTCTGCTATTATTTCTGAAGAAGCTAGAATTGTTTTTGGTTCTAATGCCAAAATTTAAATAATAAAACCAACTATTGGACTATTAAGAACTATAGACTTGAGAAGCCAGCAAAGATGTTGAAGTCAAATTGAGGTCTTATTAAATATAATACCACTCCTTTTTGAGTACAAAGTGCTAATTAGATGCTTGATTTAATCAAGACCAGCTGGTGCTCCATACCAATCGTAATAAATTAACCTAAATTGACATTGTAAGAAGGAATCGATAACGGTTGGCATGGTGATGCTATGCGGATGAGTAAGTGGTTTTACAATAATTAGATAAGATCGCTTTTCATAGTTTAGACCAATAACTAAGTTTGAGTCTCTATTAGCTATTTTTATCCAGCTTTGAATAACATAGAAGTGTCGATATGAAAATAAAAATAACAGCGTATACAAAAGTAATTTGTACTTCGAATGATCTAAATATTATGTTTATTTCCTTTCAAGTTGAGTGAAATAAGTTTCAGAAAAAAAAATTTACTCATGACTAGAATTAGTGATGTATGTGGTGGTATATAAAGTGACCTCAAAGGTTTTGTTTCTCGTTCTGCTAATTGCTTTGATAAGTGTCTCAATAAGGAAAGATTATGCCTTTGATATTTTTTATAATCACTAAAATAAATAACAACTTGTATGAAAATAAAGTGTCGAAAACAAAGTTCATGAAATGTGAACACAACTTCATTTTTGAACATCAAGGCTTGGAATACAGCATATATGATATTATCTAATTATGGATGGTGTAAAATATATGTATCTCATGTAAATAAAACTTGTAGAATCACAGATCGTTTGATGGATCTTGATCAAACGTCGCATCCCGCAAGTTATTCGAATTCAAAGAGTAGTTGTGTATATTAGAACCATTGTTTAATTGCAGTACAATGAATATATCAGGTTCACCATTGTTAATTATCAGTAAATTAAGCTATGTGTATTTATTCGTCTACTACGTTTTCTGAAGCTTCATATATCAGTGACCATAATAACGAGCGATGCCTGTTGGTTGGTTGGCTTGTTGGTTTCCTAAGATCGATGCTAGTCACTAATGGGGACTCGTTTTTCTGGTGTCCCATATGCCACAAAGAAAAAATATATGAACCATCAAACACCACACAGTTCTTTGTTCTGCAGACCTAACGTATATCTCAATGTCTAATAACAAGAAGCAGACAAAGAAGGACACTTCAGTCCTGTTAGGTATCCCTGACGGCGATATTGAAGTAGACAACGACGCATATATCACTAAATTAGGCGGCTTACCAGTAAGCGACCTTACAGCATACAAAGACAGAATGGCACTAATCGCAAACATAGGTATGGCTTGAACCCAAAAGCCCACCCTCCAGTGAAGTATGCAAGTGTCGTATCTGCGGCAAACCCATGTATTTGATTTTTCAAAGCTATGTTCCTTTGCCTGATTCGCCTTATCACCGAACACTTTATGTATGGGGTTGTAATAAACGTTCTTGTATGCGAAAGGAAGGAAGGTAAGAAGAACACAAATAATACGAACTAGATAGGTGGGAATACTTAACGGACATGACTATTAGCTTCTCTGTACTCCGTTCTCATGTTGTAGATAAAGCATATTTGAAGGCGCAACGTCAAAAAGAAGAAGAGAAACGTAAAAGAGAAGAGAAGAAGAAAGCAGCGGCAGCAGCGGCAGCAGCAAAGCAACAGGGATTTGGAGGTTTTCAAATGGGTGATGTGTGGGGTGCAACTTCTTTTGGCAGTAATAATACCAGTGGAGGTTTTGGAATAGCCAAACCTTCAGGCGCTTTCGGTGCACCTGCTTCAGGCTCTGGATTCGGCATGGTGAAACCTACTGCAGCTTCCATCGTCGCTTCTACACCTTTTGGCAGTAAAACACCCACACAACATGATACCAATGCAGATCAACTTGCTCAACAGATGGGTCAGTTGCTAATTCGTGATCCAGTTGATACAGGCTCACTACCACAATTTCCAGGTCAATACTTGTACATTGATGAAGAGCGCACAGACAATTATGATTCGATGGGCATTGATATGAGTCGATATAAAGAATATTTAGATATGGAAAAAGAGCTATTGATGGATATTGATGAAGGCAATTCTGGCGAAACATGGCAGGGCGAGACATATGAAAAACAGCATTTACCCAGAGGCGTTGACAAGCAGTTTAAAAAGTTTACTGAACGTGTTGAATTTTCTCCTTCACAGTGCGTCCGGTATGAATTCAATGGCCAGCCTTTATTTTATTCTGCTTTACGTCCTGATCAACAGAAATTGATTGCAAGCCCGTGTAAACACTGTCATGGCCCCCGCGTATTTGAATTTCAGCTGATGCCTAATATCTTGTCTATCTTACCTACTACCGAATATGCATCAAAAGATCAACCTGCTCAAAAATCATCAATAGAAGGCAAAGCTAAACATATTGATGCAAAGACTGTATTAGATAGCTGGAATGTCGGTATGGAATTTGGCACTATTTTAGTATTTGTTTGCCAGAAAGATTGCCATCAAGGTTCGATAGAGGATGTATCTTATATAGAAGAAGCTGTTGTTGTGCAATATGAAACAGATTAAAAAAAAAGTTATGTACAAAAGTGATATTTTATTACTATAAAGCGGTTGATATGACTATCTATATATATATATATATGCTTTGCGCTACTTTATTTCAGTTTGTCTTTAACTTCCTTGGCAGCTTTATCCTTTGTCTCTTGAGCATAGTTAGCAGTCTTCTTTGCACCCAATTTGGCTTCATCCTTAAGCTCATCAGCCTTATGTCCAACTTGGTTAACATTAATACCAAAGCTTTCCTTTGTCTTTTCTACCAAATTCTCAACAGACTTGACACCGTCCTTTACTGTTTCGATAATGGTCTTTTCAGAAGGAACTTGCTTTTTTGCCTTTTCAGCAGCATTAGCAGCTTCTTTCTTTGCCTTATCGGTAGCCTGAGAAGCTTGTTTCTGCAATTCTTCAGTCTTCTCCCAAGCGGAATCAACTACGTCTTCAGCACTCTGGGCACCTTGGTTCACTTTCTTACCGAGTTCTTTATTGACGTTAGAAGCAGAGTCTTTCAATTGTTCAGACTTTTCAGAGGCTTGTCTCTTCAATTGCTCAGTTTTGTTGGAAGCAGCATTGGCCACGTCTTCAGCGCCTTGGACTCCTTGACTCACCTTCTTGCCTAACTCTTGGTTGATATTGGAGGCAGAATCCTTTAATTGCTCGGATTTCTGGGAGGTTTGTTTCTTCAATTCTTCAGTTTTATGTGTAGTTGTTTCAGCGACGTGTTCAGCACCTTCGATGGCGCTACCCAAAGCTTCACCGACCTTCTTGTTGGCAGCTTCAGCAACATGCTTTGCTTTTTCCACGATGCTTTCACGATAGATCACAGAAGAAAGATGAAGTGAGCAAGCAGGAATGTAAGTTGATCTGGAAACAGCAGTGGTGCGTCCAATAGCGCCGAAAAGAGTAGAAGTAGACTTGGTTAAGAGGGTAGAAGGTGACATTTTGTTAATTCAGATATAAACTAAAAGAAGAGGTGGAGTAGAAACAAATGGTATTTATATTATTCATCCTTGCATGAACCTTGTGTTATTATGTCATGATGAGCTATGCAGTTTGTCCCTATCAATAGCGGGGGTCCAATGGCATGCATCATAGTTCTGTCAATACTATTTTGTTAATTGAATCCGCCGAAACCGTTATTGAAACACAAGGATATTCTGAAATTAATAAAGAATATATACATATATATATATATATCAGAGTTGACACGCTTATTGCTTGAAAGCGTGCATTAAGGTCTAATGATGAATTGATGTGGTATTTATGTTTATAGACTGCTTGACGCTAGAGCTGTTTGGGCTAAAAATGGGCAAGCTTGTATCAGCATGACGCGAAACAGTGCGAAACTTAGTTGCTGTTGGATACATTTATCCATTTCTATTGGCGTCGGAAAATAAAAATAAGGATGGAATTTTATATCGATTTTTTTTCATCTTAAAAAAAAAAAACGAGTTTTACAAATAGAAAATTAAGGTAGGCGCCATTTGTCTTAAAAAAGGTTATACATATTCAAATTGCACATTGAATAGAATAAAGATCATGATAATCATAACATTAAAATTGAGAAATAATTATGATACACATGTCAATTTTGTCTTTGTGTTTCATGCTAATAAATCGAGTTTTTCTTAGGAGAAAAAATCCCAAAAATACAAACATTTTTTTACAGGTGTACATCAATCTAATTGGTCATTATCTAGTAAATGAGTTCTCTCCAGCTAGAGCATTTGATCAAAGTTTTTAAGAAAGTTAAAAATTATAGCAGGAAGAAAATTAAATCACCGCTTAACATGAAACCAAGTTAGGCTAATGAAAGGGATGCCTGCTTATCTTCTATAATTCTATACTCAAGGTTTATTTTAGCAGATAGCCCCCCTTCAGGGCTTCATTCAGTCTAGTTACTTTGACACAAGACGTTATTTTCAACTATTTTTTTTTATTTCTTCAGCGTTACTGACTGTATAAGTTAATTTTCGGTCTATTCGACGGCTATAGTAACGAAACCTAGTTGACTATAGAAAGCTTCTCCTATAAACAATGGGTTTTTCAGTAATTCATACAAGTCCCGCATCATTGTATCCTGATATCTTGAGAAATGAATTTTTGGCCATAAATCACTGTTTTCTCTCTTCAGAATTCTATTTTTTTTCCCTTTCTCTTTCTATTCAACTTTTATATTGAAATGAGCTCCGTCAATGAGGATAAAGAGCAATCAGTTCGACAACGAACAGCAAATAACGCCAGTAGCAGCAATAGTAACACGGCAACCTATCGAGATCTAGTTATTTTCGAAGAACGGCTACGAGGCAATATGACTAGATTACTAAAAAGAAAGAGAAAATACGAGAGTAAGGACTCGAGTCATTGCTTTGTTACGTTCCATTCCTCTGTCGTTAAGCATTACATTCTTTTATTCATTTTAGCTCTGCTTGTTGGATTATTTGTATCTCTATCTTACTTTTTTTATGCAGTCTTTATAGATCCAAGCAAGGTACCATATACAACAAATGATTAAACAAGTATAACTTATATGTCATATAGGTCTTTATGTTTCACCTAATCAATACAGTAGCGCTTTTGAGTGTAGCAGGTGGTCTTGTATTCTTTTATAGATCTGGCATGTATTCTGAAAAGATAGTTTATGCACAAAAGTATGTGACCCATCTGGTGTGCTTCTATTGTTACTAATAAATAGTGATTATAGGTTTGTTCCACACTGTAACAGAGCTTTATCTTCTTTCAACTTGGAGTTCAATAAACAGCAAGGTGGAGGACTTAGTTTTCTGGCACAAATACCAAAGCAATTCCAAGAAGGCTTCGAATCTTATCGCCAGCAATATCATTTACGAAAGAAAGCAAGACAAGCCAAGTTGAAAAAGTCGACTTCTTGATTACAATAAACATTTCTTTTTTTATTAAAAATCAGTAACTCTACCACCAAAGCTCCAGTCATTGTGCTTGACAGGTTCATTCTTGGGTCCATTCACTTCGCCTGTCTTTGGATTTACATCACCTGTGAATTCCGCCATGGGCTTCTTGATGGCATCGTCATGAATGTCATTGACATCGCTATTAGCGTCTTTGGACTGTTTCTTTCTTATAAGGTCGAGCATTTCTTTTTGATGCTTTTTATTTCCGAGCGGCAGTGGGCCTGGTCTGTTTAAGGAGGTATATGTACGGCGAATCATTGTATGTCTGAGCATATTGTAAATAGAATCAAAATGGCAAGCATGCCGTAGCTTTGCACTTTTGACTTATAGTCGGTTCGTGACCGCGCTTGAATCCTTCCAATGAGAGTACATCTTATGAAACCCAGCAAGCGACAACTTGCCAATGAGTGGGGCAGACTTAAATCATGTATATATAGATGATTCAATAGTTATTTATTGTCCAATATAATATACTAATAGCATTTCAGTTCAACAGTGATAGCGATTGGCGCTAAAGCTCAATCAATTCACTATGTACTAATGACAAATGCCAAACTATATAGTTCATATTCATTTGATTCAATAAATAGATAGATCTCTCGACCGATCTTGGCCTAATGTCATATCTGATTTACATTCTATATGCAGAACAAGTGGATGCATCTAATACAGCATATGTTTATACTATGACATATTTTATTTGTCGCTAATTAACTGTATATTATATATATATATATATATATGGGTATTTATCTCTAAATCGATTAATCAAACTTGATCAAATATTATATAATGTTAGCGCTGTAAGTATAAAGTGAGCTTTTGCATTAACTAGAACTGTAATACAATGGAATATGATCTGTTAAAAGTAAAGGATAGTTTTGGTCTGAGATTTAAAAAATGATGTCAATTGGCTACCGACAATCGAAAAATGTATACTAAGCTATCTTATTGGTCAATAAAAAATGAGAAAGTCTGCAAGTTCTGAGGTTTTGGAAAACCCTACTGTTTTTGATTTGACAGCAGTCCTTTTGCATATGAAGAATAGAGCCTTACACGTGTTTCGTGTAGCCTCATCAATTAGCACTGTTTTCATGGTATTTATTTCAACTGAAAGAGGATTTTGTCTAGCTTTACGCACGATTATTTAAATGTAAATTTGAAACCAAAAGATAAACTAAAACACAAAGATCAATCGTTACGTTGCCAAGCTCAAGAATTGAGTTTCATGCTCATAAAAGGCATGTGATCATCATATTCCAATTATGAGTACGGCGTTTCAAAAAGCTGGGTATAATAGAGAACGAGACAAAGAGTTTCTCTCTCTTTCTTTATCTTATACTCCTTAAACAAATATGACAAGTATAAGGAAGAGGCCTTTAAAGGTTGTGACGGATAGTGAAGATGATCAGTCTGATTCAAGACACAGACGTGATTTACACATTACAAGCAAAAGAGTTTCAACAATAGCGGAGGAGAAAGAAGATTCGATCAAAAAGAAGCATATCCAATATACTGGCTTCTCTCATACACTGCCAATCCATACAATCACAAAAGCATCTGTTCTATCAAAAGAAGCGCCACCCGAAAACTATAGTGGATTCTTGAGATTAGGCAGTAAGACCGGATGATAAGGCTACTTGGTTATTGTATTGACATAGGTTTGATAGTGCTTGTTTTGGGTGCTAGCAATATTCGATTGATCATTGAAAACTGGATGAAGTATGGTCTGTTGATTGGATTCCCTCATAGTCATATACCCACAAAAGACTACGCGTTCTTTTTCTTTGCTTGGCTTTGTGTTCCACTTAGTCTAGTCATATCTCTGGTGACTGAATATGGTATGGGTCGACTAGCTGTCTTTGCCAAAGATGCCCAGCCCGACTATTTGAAAAAGTTGTTTATTTTGGAGCGCGTTGTAGCATTAACACATGTAGCTCATCTTACATTTTTGCTGACTTTCCCTTCTTATCTTGCATACACTCAAATCTATCATCCAGTAGGTAAAGTATACAAGATCTTTAAAAAAAAAACTTGTTTCAAACAGTTACTAATTTTCTTTTGATAGTGGGCTCTGGTGTCATTGTTATTTGTTTAATTACCTTTTTAAAGCTGACATCATTTGCACTTGTTAACCATGAATTGAGACAATCATTTGTTAATGGAAAATCAGAAGATTTCTATACCGAAGAAGTCGCTTATCCCAACAATGTTAATGCGAAAAACCTCTTGTACTTCTTTTTTGCACCCACATTGTGTTACCAGCCCAGTTACCCTCGGTCACCCGAATTCCGCACCACTTTTTTCTTAAAACGTGTAGCTGAACTCATTACTTGTGTGGCCATGATGTATGTATTAACCGAACAATATGCCAAGCCTACATTGGCCAATTCAATTCAAGCTCTGGAGGAAAAGAAGTTTGTAACTATTGTTGAACGTGTCTTGAAGCTATCTACAACAGCCGTAGTGATTTGGTTGTTGATGTTTTATGCTTTATTTCATGCATTTTTGAATGCTTTGGCGGAGGTATTGAGATTTGGTGATCGTACATTTTATTTGGCTTGGTGGAATTCAGGCAACTTGGCTACCTATTGGCGTCTGTGGAATAGACCAGTTTATCTCTTTTTCAAACGCCACGTCTATATTCCTGCTGTTCAACGCGGTGTTCCTCCTTCCGTATGTCAGTTGTTAGTGTTCTTTGTATCTGCCGTATTACATGAAGTATTAGTAGGTATCCCCACTCATTCTATTACTGGTTTTGCATTCTGGGGCATGCTTGGTCAAATTCCACTTATTGCCATAACCCATCCATTGGAAAAATGGAGAGGTAAAGGTACTTCTCTTGGCAACACCATCTTTTGGTATGTAAATTGATTCATTAGCAACAAATGTATCCGACTAAATGTTTTTTTTTTGTCTTCATAGGATTGTCTTTTGTGTTGTAGGTCAACCTACCATTGCTTTATTGTACTATTATCAGTGGACAGCAACTCATAGGATTGCAAATACAGCTTAGAAAAAAAAAACACCGTGTGTGAAAAGAGATCACGTAAAATAAAACTTGTCGCGAAAAAAAAAACAGGAGCTGCATTAAAGCAATTGCCTTATTTATACGTTTGTAGATGACAGAACAGAATGTCTATTTCTTCCTGGATCCAGGATCTTCATCTTGCATATATAAAATCCAAGTTTTTCCTTTCATAATGCGTAATCCTCTGTTACAGCTGTCGTCTGCTCTTTTTTTCGACCTTATAAAGTTGCAGTAACTATGTATACAGATCGGCGGAGGAGGGATTGAAAACAAAGCCAGCAGGTACAAGGTTCGCGTCACAGCATGTGAAGACTATAAAAGTAAAAGGCTTTCAAGAAGTCTTTTGCTTTCTCTTTTTCTCTCCTATTATCATCTTGTTTCAGTATGACAGACAATAAGCACTTAATCCAAATGACTTTAGACCTCCAAGAGGCACGTAGTAAAGCTACCTTTTCTACTGAGTCTATGCTTCACTTGCTTCATGGAGGTCCTGATGCTCTCGCCAAATTGAACCATGTTCGTGCATTAGCTGAAAAGGAGCCAGTATTTGATAAATCCAATACACCCTTTCAAAGTCGACAAGAAGTATATATTTATTAACCGTTACCATGTCATATTCACTTACAAATGCCTTTTTGCAGCAACTGTATCAATCTCTGCTCATATCAAAGCGTTTGATTGACATGATCGAAGAAAAGAATATGACGGATGAAGAGTTCGCAGCTTTATTTAAACATATCGAGATGTTAACCCCAGTAAGTTCTTATTGGTTTGATCGTTAAACACTCATTAATTTTCTTGTAAAAGCTCGCTCTTCATTATTCAGGTAAAAAGGGCTAGTAATAACACGTCTTCAGCATACTGATATCTGTCTCTTATTAGCTTTTATGCCTGTTATTAAAGCTCAAGGAACTACCGAGCAAGTTGAAAAATGGTATAATGCAGCTAAAAGACATGCTATTATTGGCTGTTACGCTCAAACAGAATTAAGGTATGAAACAGAAAGGTGGCCGCAGGCGACTTCTAATAGCATACTTTAGTCATGGATCCAATGTTTTGGGCTTAAATACAGTAGCCATTTATGATCAAAAGTCTGATGAATTCATTATTCACAGTCCTGATTTGACTGTAAGTTCAATAGATACCTAGACTATCACGTGTCTTTATTCAGTTTTCTGCTTTTAAAACAGGCTGCCAAGTGGTGGATTGGTGGATTAGGCGTTGCTAGCACACATGCTGTTGTACAGGTAGTTTTTTATATAAAATCACACAGCTATATGTGTTAAAACTTTATTCTTTCGGCTCTATATATTAGGCTCAATTGATTATTGCTGGACAATCACATGGCCCTCACCTTTTTATTGTGCCCATTAGATCACCAAGTAAGGTCTCCCTTTTTTCTTGAAGAAATAGATGTAACTGACTCATATACCCGTAGTTGACTTGAAGCCATGTAAAGGAATTCGGGTAGGTGATATTGGCCCCAAAGCATATGGTGGTTTTTCCACTACAGATAATGGATGTAGGTACTAGTAGAGCAAAGATCCTTTTCATGCCCTAATGAACACACTTAATCACAGTTGCTCTCTTTGATAATGTCCGTATCCCTCGCGATAACATGCTGATGAAGTTTGCTCAAGTCACTGCTGACGGCAAATACATTCCTCCTGTACATAACAAACTTTCTTATGGCAGTATGGTCAAGCTTCGAGTCGATATTGTCACTGATGCAGCCTGGAAGCTTGCCAAAGCCACTACCATTTCCATCCGCTATTGTACCGTCCGCCGCCAGTTTCACAATCCTCCCAGCTTCAAAATGGATGAGAACCGCTTAGAATCTCAAGTGATTTCTTATTCGTCGGTACAACACCGTCTCATGCCTCTCTTGGCTACTGCCTACGCACTTATTGTAGCAGGTGAAGGTCTGTATGGGCAATTTAATCAGCTCATGGAACAATTGGAGACCAACGATGCCACTTTATTACCCGAGCTTCATGCTACATCATGTGCACTCAAGAGTTGGAGTACACGTAGATCTACCGATGGTATAGAAGAGTGCCGTAAGGCCATGGGCGGTCACGGCTTCTCTATCTTTAGTGGCGTTTCTGAACTCTTTGCTACATTTGTCCCCAGTAATACATACGAAGGAGATAACTTTGTATTAGCACAACAGGTGGGCCGATTCTTGCTCAAACAATTGCAACAGGTCATTAAGGGAAAGCAAGTAACATCCAGCTCGGCTGAATATCTCTATACATTGGCTGAAGGAAGCACTGATGCTTTCCAATTTGAAAGCATCGATCAACAGATTTTGGATCCTCAAGTACAACTCAAAATCTTTGGCATGCGTTCAGCTCGCCTTGTTGCTGATTTAGGTCAACAACTGCAGAACGGCAGAGAATGGTCAGATGTGAATATGGAGTGCTGGGCTGTCAATCTTGCTCATGCTGAATACTTGATCTTGAGAGAAATGCATTGCAAGGTGCGATCACTTGAGCAGGATCCTCAATATGCTGGCTTGGCTAGTACCATGAAGTCTTTATCCGATCTGGTAATGTATTATACATTATGATGTAATAACAGTAATCTAATTCATTCTATTGATAGTTCTGTCTTTCTACTTTGGGCTATTCTTCTTTGGCTACCTTCTTGTCAACTTCTACAATTACTCCCTCTGATCTCAGTAAATTAAACGAAAAATATCGTGAGGCTATTGCTCAAATTTCAGCCAATGCTGTTCCTTTGACAGATAGCTTTGGTTTTACTGATCGTGAACTCAATTCTGCCTTGGGTAAACAAGATGGTCGCGCTTATGAAGCTTTGTGGGATGCCGCTCAAAAGAATCCCGTCAATAATGGCGAAGAAAGTGTCAAGCTTAGCGTAAGTGTGATATTAATCTGACTGTAACTCAATAAGCTTACATCCAATTTATTTTAATAGAACTTGGTTCTGCAAATCCTTCACCGTGGCAATAACTTGGAGTATATTAAATCTGCTAAATTATAACCAGTGCCAATGATATTTATCATTATTCATATATAATTAGCATATATTAATAAATCTGATAATTCATCGTAGAATCATTCTGTAGGAGTACAATTAATCTCTTCAACCTTTATAATACCCCGAACATATGTAGCAAGTATTATTGGCTAGTTGAGCCATATAAACTTAATGGTGCATGAATTTATATCTGTAGCGCGTGAACCATGCAGGTTTCCTATACCGTCTGTTTTGTACAGGTAGCTAATAAAAATTAAAATTTATGTATACATCACATATGTTTGATTTTTTGTTTGTTTGTTTGAATAGAATCTTTGATTATTCTTGGTTTTTTAATAGATGCACTAGTTCATTCTGAGCAAGATGAGCTAATTGGATGCAACATTTGATCAGGATCAGTCGAGAGATCTAAAGATCATTACATTTCTTTTATTTATATATATAAAATCTACATTGAACTGTTAAACAATACAATGCGCAAACGAATGTCTTGAAAAAAAACAGCAGCTCTTTCTGCGCATGGTTTGTTAACTATATGGGCATTTTGTCGGATTCAGCGATCTATAAATCTAGTTCGTATAAAAAGCGTATAAATTACTACTAGTCATTAATTAATAATAGTATATATGCTCAACATGTTCCAATAAAGTAAAATTTTAATAGGTATATGGAGTTATTTTGAACGTATACTATATATCAGATACATTTGATCTGAATCGGCCGAGTAATGTATAGTTTCTGAATTGTATGATTTATTGTGCATTCCTCAAATGTGATCTACTTATTGTGTCTTGGTTAAAAAAAGTTTAGTAAAATTAGTATTTCATCCTGAACAAGAGCTAGTTATTAGATACAACATTAAACTAGAATCCCTTGAGGGATATACTGATGTTGAAAATGTGGATCAAAATAACCCCCATTTCAGAAAATATCAGGTATGCCTTACTTCCAATCTTTGAAAAATATTATGGAACTCGAAGATATTTTTAGAGACCAAGTTTATTAACAACATAGATTTAGTAAATCTGAGATTATACAGTCGTTTTTTTTTCAGATTTTTTTTTATTGAATACAAGAATCTCATTGAATTATAGCTTGGCTTTCAAAAGATGCAAAATGGCACTTTATCAATGTTAACTCGAAACATTGAAATCATTTTAATTCCACTCAATAAAGTGTTCGATTCTATTCTCTGTCAAAATACCTTTTTTTTTGTGTCGTCATTATTTTGTCATTAACAAGGATGTTAGACCAATTTTTTTTTTTTCGTGTTTAAGCGACGAGTTTCTGTCAGATCACTGATAGCCAATAAAAAAAATGAAAACTCCTTATAAGTAGTAGGGATAGTAGGTTATTGCTGCATCGGTCTCTGATAATATTAAAGGGGTTTTATAGGCTGGTTCATGACGTTCTTCAATTCTATAGCGTTTATAAACGTCTATGAATACTTATAAGCCTTTACTTTTATTTCTGTAGCCTCTCTTGGGGCGCATATTACATACAATACGCAACAAATAGCACAAAATCCGCTTAGATATCTCCGAGATTGACCGATCCGTGTTTTATATCGCATCGGATAGGCTGCCCGTGTTAAGATTGAGTTGTTTCATCTAATGGAACCTTTATTAAATTAGAATGAACTAAATAGATCATATTGTTAATATCGAAAAGTAAAATTGTATAACTCAGTAACTTAATAAAAATGAACAAAAACAGTTGTTTTATTATATATTTACAATTGAGTGAAGGGAAGTAATAAAGCACAATATCTATAATAAGAGATATATAATGAACGCGCGTATACTAGAAGTGAAGGGGGTTATGAAATAGTAGATTGATGATTTTTTTGTTTTTGCTTTATTTAAGAAAGCACTTTCTTGATACCTTCTTTTTGAGCATCTGTCAAAGAAGTAGGGAACTTCACCTCATAGGTAATGATCAAGTCACCCTTTTGGCCTGTCTTTGAATTAGGCATGCCTTCGTTTGGAACACGCGATTCTTGACCGGAATGAATAACGGATTTGGTATTGTTTACACTCAACGTACGGTCGTCTAAAGTTTTGATGGTCTTGTGGAATCCAGTTAAAGCTTCGACCAGAGTAAGTGTGAGAGTGACACGTAGATTGTCGCCTTCACGCTTGAAAACGCTGTGAGGCTTCTCTTCAATAATGAATTCAATATCTTGCGTTTGGCCATTTTCCAATTCATCACCTTCACCAGGAAATCTAATTTTGGTTCCAGCTTTCCAACCCGGCTTTATATTAATGGTTAAAATCTTGTCCGTAGACACATAACGACCAGTAGCACCATCGCGCAATTTTCGAGTCACTTTCAATCGTTTGACTGCACCCTTATAAAGGTCTTCAAGAGAGATAGGGAAAGGACGTTTGATAGCAGGAGGTTTTTCATCTTCAAAAGCAGATTGCTGCTGCTGCTGTTGTCTAAAGCCGCGACGCGCACCTCCAGAGCCAGGCATACCACTACTAGAGCTAAAGGAGAAACCACCAGGCATACCATCCATTCCTCCCATGCCGCCCATGCCACCCATGCCGCCCATATCGCCAAAAGAGCTGCCGCCACCTCCAAACGAAGCAAAGAAATGTTTAAAGATGTCGTCAGCATTAGAAGGATGGAAACCACCAGCACCGCCTGGACCAGACGACGTGAAACGGAAAGTGCCACCGCCAGGGAAAGCTCCAGAAGCACCTCCAGGAAAACCACCAGCACCAGCACCAGCTTCTTCGGGACCGCGTCCTTTGAGACCTTCTTCACCGTATTGATCAAAAATGGCACGTTTGTTTTTGTCACTTAATACTTCGTAAGCTTCACCGATCTCTTGAAATTTTGCGTTTGCTACATCTAATTTATCTTTGTTTCTATCAGGATGCCACTTTAATGCTAAGAATAAGCATGTCAGTAAAATAAAATAAAAAATGCAAAGACATCAACTTGAAACACGCGAGACTTTACCTAGTTTACGATATGCTTTTTTGATTGTATCATCATCTGCGTCTCTAGAAATACCGAGAATAGAATAATAATCTTTGCCCATATTGAATGTATATGCTGTTGAAAAAGTACAAAGGAAATAGAAAAAAGAAAAAGACGAAACAAAACATGGGGATTATAAAGGTTATATGCAACTTTCCAGCGAGTTCTATACAATGAACCAATAAAAATAACGTATAGGGCAATGATCTTTTAGTGGGCGATGGTAGCTCGAATGAAACTCAGACAGTCGTTCCAGTATTCGCTAGAAGCACCTCGAAGATTGATTTTACTTGTATTGATTTTAATGCCAATTGGTGGTTTATTCTTTATTGTTTTCTTCTGTATATTAAAGAAAGAAGCATAAGAGAGATAATATGATATTTAAGATCTGGGCTTCTCCTTCTTCTCCTTGTACAAAGCGAGAAGAGAGACACCAGCGACCTTGACGACCTTGAAACGGACACCAGGAATATCACCAATAGCGCGACCCTTACGACCGAAACCGGCAATCAAAACTTCATCGTTTTCATCAACATAGTTCAAACAACCATCATTGGGGACGAAAGCAGTAACCTTCTTACCGTTCTTGATGAGTTGGACACGAACACACTTACGAATAGCAGAGTTAGGTTGCTTGGCTTCAACACCAATCTTTTCGAGAACGATACCCTTGGCGTGAGAGGAACCACCGAAAGGAGAAGAACGGAAAGCAGTACCGATAGCTCTCTTCTTGTATTGCTTATCAGCCCAACGCTGATCACGACGATGAATACGAAGCTTACGAGCTGCGTTCAAACCTCTAGGTTGACCCTTACCTATTGAATAAGCGTTTTTAATATCTCATCGCATAAGTTTAATTTATACACATCAAGAGTTGGTTATGTATATATAGTTGCAAATCGTATAGTTGCTGATTGTAAAGAGTTGTAGACAAACATAGTTGCACATACGGCTACTGTGTAGAAGCCAAAATCTACTGTCGCAGCATTAGCGTAGTCGTGTTCTGGTGATGAATTGATCCATTTGCTTGCATCCAAATTGCAGTTGATTCAATATATATCCATCCATCTATCTATCATTGCATCTACTACATTTCCAAAACTCTTGATGTGTAATCATGTCTTCTTACCCATTGTTACTAGATATTTTTAGAAGAAGGTTATCACCAAGTCTGCAGGACCTTTGACATGATATTCTCGTTCTTGGCTCCTAAGACTGACCTGTGCAGAGAAAAAAATTGCCCCGAACCTGTTTAAGTCCGGACCGGATAGCTGTCACATTTGTAAGTATTATACCGGGCTTTCAGAACTATGTTGTTCAATTTAGCAGGAAAACTACAACAAAGTCAATGAGTATTTCCAGACGGGTCCATACTGACCTATTATTTCACACACGGACTTGTCTACTTTATTAGCTGACGAGGATTGACAAGTTAGTCCATGGCATTTTATAGAAGATTGAATTATTTGCAATATGCTCTCACTAATTGTTCTCTATGAGCACTCTCGAGTTATACTAGAATCCTCAAATCATTCAGTGCATTAAGTATTAATCAGATACAATACTAGATCAAAGACAATCTCGCCTAGTGAAATATGAAATACTTTTAATTTACGGTTACTGATCGCTGTACTATAGCCAACCAAAAATTTTAATATAAGTAGTGGCTATTCTGAGTATAATCACTGATCTAATACAACATTTGATGATCAGTAGAGATGCAGAGGTGATGATTAATCCTTGTCATAAGAAACATATATAGCTTGTTAGATAGTTATTGATGAATACAGATGCATTGTTATTAGCTAGTTAAAAGGTCTAATAGTTTTAGTAGATCATTTTGAATGGGAGCTACTTTCTGATGTGACATTTTACCGGGATCAACTAAGAGATCGATATATTATTAGAGTAGTTTATAAGAAATAGTAGATACAACAGCTCATTTTGAATATGTAATGCTTGATAGTTACGATATTAAACCTGATTCCGCTGAGATTTATAGGTCTACAGCTCTAGATTGTAAGAGAATGCATGCCAATTGCTGCAACTATTACGTAATATAGCTTAATTAAATAATTGAAGTAATCTATTTTGAACATGTTATACTAATACACTGTACCATACCAAATAAGCAATTCATTTTAATTTTCAAAAGATATCTGGTCAAACATAGGGTAACTAATACAGGCTTCATCTGGTGAAGTATATATTCGAAAAGTTCCAGTCAGTATTTTGGAAGCCATATCTTTGGCAGCTGAGTATTATTCAAAAGCCTTACTTCATATGTGTAATCACAGAATTTTATAGAGTCACTGTCGTGTTCATTTCATTGAGTGGCTCTTTGAAAAACGCATGAAATCTCTTTATCTTATTCGTCCTAGGAATTATAGCCCATAAAACACTTTTTATGGGACAATAAGAGGATATACTTGTATGGCTTACTCTTGCATATGATTCGGATTAAATTGGCTAGAACATCAGATGCACGTTCAACAACCAGATTAGGATGGTATATCAGGTTCATAAAAGTTAGAAAATAGAGTCACACAGTGGTAGGATGTATAGCATTTTTTATTTGCGCTTTATCAAGGCCCTCTAATAGCACCTTAACCTCATCAGATGTACCAAGTAACATCCGAGTAATAAAATTGGAGAAAATTGTGGTTAATAATGTAGCGACATTTATTTCATATAATATATTCATATCGTATATGTAATAGAAATAAAAAAGAAGGAATCAACAACTACCACTATTTATGAGCATTCAAATAAAATAATGAGCCTCACAGGGCTGCTTTTGGTTATACTCAACTAACATTAATGTTTACAGAGTACAAAGCCTAGTGGCGTTTTTTTTTTAAAAAAATATTTATATATATATATATCTGACAGTGATATGTCAGATGAAGAGTCATTTATTAAATGATAAACTAAATACGTTTTACGAATCTGCTCTTGTAGGGAGAATGCATGAGTTGTATTATCAGTATTAATGGTACTGTCAAGGTCAAAGAAACTACAATTTGGATGGAGCATAAGATACATCAACTTCAGCCTTCTCAATTTATCATGCAATCTTTATATTCTACAGATAGACTTTGTACGAGAAGAGAATTATTCTTACATAGTTGGTACCTGATTTAATGCTATCCAATTTACTGTTATGGATTTTTGACTTTTAACACTAAACTGAGAATCTTAATCTAAATACTTAATTCAAGTTCGCTAAGTTACTAAGAACTCGTATTTTAGTTGTAAATTAAACTGATCGCCGTTGATCATGTTCAACAGCCGCTCTTGATCAAACAGACCAGTACTCTTAGAGACTATTCAATAACACTTCTAGTCAAAAAAGTTTAAACTGGAGTATACTCCTGCCTAAAATACAGCATTCATCGTTGTTAAAAAATTTCCTGGATAGTTCCAATTTTACAGCAGCATTATTCTACTTTTATTATAAGTCTAATCTATTTCTTATCAGCAAAAAGTTCATCAAAGATGCCTCTAACGTTTTGGTACACCTGTTCAACAGGTTGGTCGCAATGCACCTTCAAAAAAAAGAAAGACATTAGCTTTGAACGTTTAATCAAATACTATAATAACACTACCTTCTTGACCTTGTTTTGCTTTTCAAATGCATCAATAACGGGCATACTGGTATCAATGAAAACAGAGAAACGCTTTCTAATAGATTCGATGTTATCATCAACGCGTCCAGAGCTTTCGCCTCTCTTTAATAAACGCTTCAACATGACTTCCTCGGGGCATTCAAAGTAAAGCACCAATTTAGAAGGCACAACGACTTCTTCAAACTTGACAGCTTGATCCATTTTACGAGGGAAGCCGTCAATCAAAAAGCGCTTTCCTTTACCCTCAGCCATAGCTTCCTTCATTGCTTGTTCCAAAAGGGCAATAGTCACTTCCATAGGAACAATTAAACCTTCACGAATATAGTGATTGATCAATTCTCCATACTTCGAACCTTCGCGCTTTTGTTCGGCACGCAACAAGTCACCAGCTAATAAAAGAAAAAGTATGCGTGTGTGAATACCTTTGAAGTTAACGACACTTGATTATATGTACCTGACAGATGAACGAAACCGTAATCCTTGGTCAAGTTCTCGCATTGAGTTCCCTTGCCAGCACCAGGCCCGCCCAAGACAAAGACGACTGTAACTTCCTCAGGTGAAAAAGCTGGAATGGGCTTTGCTTGTTGAGCTTCTCTCTTTGCCTTGACTTCAGCCAATCGCTTTTGTCTCAAAGCTTCCTCTTCAGCAGGTGTCGTTGTTTCCTTTCTTCTAGGCATAGCTATAATTTGAAAAGTTCGTTTAGTGTTGGAATCATCAAGACATAAATAGATTATTTACTCTTGCCCTCTCGGCTTTGAACGAGAGTGTAATAGGCAGCGAAACCCATGGAGGCAACAGCCAACATGGCAGGAACACTAGGCTTATTGCTTTGATTGGGAGCAGCACTCGAGTACAAACGTTGAGTACTTTTAGTGCTAGCAGTAACTAAACGATTGCCATTACGAAGAATATGACGGAACATGTTGGAATGAAGATTTTGACAAAAGAACAAACTTTAAAAAAACAAACCTCGACTTGACTGAACCAGGCATCCCGAAGCTGTCTTATACCTTCATCCTTTAACTTTCAAAGTTTTTACGAAAATTGATTGGTTGGTGATAATTTCAAAATATGGCTGCAACTATAAGATACTTGTTTTACAATCAGACAGATTATTGTTTTAATCACAACTTTTTTATAACAAAAGATTGTGGATCCAAAAAAGATACCTATAAACTTTGCGTAAAATCAAATGATTCATCGAAAGATGTAAAGAAAGATTAACATTTCTTTTTAATTCAGTGAATTACTAAAGGCAAAATGCTGTTTTGGCTTTTTTTTTTTTTTTTTTTTTTTTTTTTTGAGAATGTAGTCAAAGTACAGGTATATTATACGTAATAAAACCTAAAGCACACTCTTTTACACTCTGAAATATCATCACATTCCACAAAAAGTGACGCTTAAAATTTGGTCTTAGATATCCCTTTCCTTGAAATTGTCATTTTTGACACCTCCATATGTTTAAGCCGATACCTATTTTATGTCATATTTGGTCACCAGTACAAATTCAGGATGAAGAACAATAATCAATGGAACCTTTATTTGATTCAATTATAGTATGTATATTTCGCAAAAAAAAATAGTTTTAAATGATCAATACATTTCCCGATTAAATATACATTAGATACATGGAATCTGTTTAGAATAAAGTACTGCATCTAGTATAACTTTTATTTTTCAAGAGTATAACGAGTATTCCACACATTATTGGTCAACAATACTGTTACCAAAAGTCTCATGTAAAACTAATAGATCTAATAATATTGTACTTCATACCGCATTTCACTCTCACAGTGCGTGGGAGGATCTTTGCTCCAGTATCAAATCTGATGCGTAACTTCAAGCCTAGAATAAGTTGTTGCATCTGCCAAAACATTATTTAGTTTCGCTTCATTTGTTAAATTCAAAACTCTGTGCATAGTTTTTCATTAATAGCCGTCATTAAATGCATGATGTATGTTTATTCCCTTTTGCACAGGCAAGAAATAATTTCTCTTACACTACAGTGACATCAGTTGAAGAGAACCAGTTATATAAAGAGCTCACAGAAGTAATTTTTGGTATATCCTATGTTACAAGTGATTGTTTGAAAGATTTGGGCCCTTTATTATTATTAAATTAGCGTATAGCAACAAGTATCCAGGCAAAATTGTTGCAGCAGTAGTGTTTAGTTGAGCAATGTTTTTTATTTTATATAATGCAATGACCAAGACGATTAATTGATACTATTACCAGCATTTTCCCTAGTATGATCGTCATCGAAAAGCTTTCTTTTCCACTCATTATCATCAGGACTTTGTTCCACGCCTTCCCAAACATCATCTTTCATTAGCCTGATTGACTTGTTTAGGCCATACTCATCGTGATTCCAATAAGGATGTGGTCTATCCACATCGAGATCGTTCTCGTCAATTGATTCGTTATCTGTTTCATGAATCTCATAAGACTGCTCCGTACTTTCGTGAGTCAATTCAGGAAGACCGGATGGTTCTCCCCAGTCTTCTTCAGCTTCAGCTTCCCCTTCTTTTACCTTGGCGTCTTCCTCGATCTCATCATCACCATAATAGTAATTTTCAAAAGGAGTTCGAGCCGATTGTGAGTCCCACACGTCTACAGGAGGAGAAGGTATAGAAGTACCAAATATATGATTATTCTGTCCTGGAAACTCTGCTTCTTGGTCAAGCGTATAGGCAGTACCCATAGGAGGAGGTTCGTCGTATTGATCAATATCAACGTTATCACAGCAAAGAAGAGCTAAAATCTTATTTTTTATTTCGTCAAAACCAAGGGAAGACATCTTTAGGTATAACAGAAAGAACAGCACAGAATTGTTTTTGCAGTGATTTTTTAAAACATCACGAGTGATTAAATGCTATGAAACGTGAACATTATTTAATCATTATTGCATAGATTTATTAAGAATCAGCAAGCGCAATCAACTCATGAAGAATATCATAGCATTCATTTAATAAAGCAACACAAATAGCTTGACCTTCTGGTATATTTCCTTCCTCATCACAAAAAGTACCATTGACTCTCATGTTATCAATACTTGCTAGTTTCATTTGATATCTAATTAATGGGTTAGTATACAGCTTGTCATTTCATAGTTTTCCCACTCACGGATAAAGATCTCGAACTAATAAAGGTTAGACATGTATGAATGAAACAAACACAATAAACTTACCAGAGTCAGGTTTTCCCCATTTTGTCACTTCTACAAGACATCGTCTAACGGTACTCAGCTGATTATGAACAGGCATTAATGCTTCAGCTACAGGCACATTTTCACTCAGCATTTTAGCCATGATACGATAGCATCCGCGCAATAAAAAGTTGACTAATGCTTGACCTTCTGGTATTGTCTCTGATGCTGGATCTTTAAAGCTTCCATCCTGTCTCAATTTTTCGACCTCTTGCAGTTGTAACTAAATCTAATCATTAAGAACCACACTTAAACACCAGTCGAGTATCATCTACTTACGTGGTAGGTGTATAGATCAGTTTCTCGTAAAGTCCATTTATGTGTCAATGCCAACCGTTCTAATTGAGTTTTGATCTGCTTCAATCGTTCAACAATAGGCGCCAATGATTCAGATACACTGTTTGTCGAAGCTTTCAGGTCTTGCGCCTCTTCATGTAATTGCTCCAGTAAACCTTCGATCAACGCTTTTCCCTTAGGGTCTGATTGAAAAAGTTCTAGCTTTGTGTTGTCTAATTCCCGAAGCTATAGATAGGCGTTAGTTGTATATATCGTTATTAAATGAACAGTATACCTTTTCTTGTATGTCATTCACTTCTGCTGCCGTATATCCATTTGGTTTTTGAGCTAGAAGAGCTAATTTGCGTCTCAGGTTTGCCAACTCTTCATGTAAAGGTTTTCTATGGGTACAGTTTAGGCACCATTCTTACAATATACAAATAAACTCACAATGATTCGGATACATCCTGAATGTTTGCTAATAAACTAGACAATAATTCCTCTATAACAAATGTCAGTTACACTACCAAGGGGGGGGGGTTGGAGGAAATACTTACTGCAGCGGGTTAGTTTGTGCTTTAATACTTTAACAAAACATGTATCGCTCGAATCAGAATAAAGAATGGTTTCAATATCATCTAATCGTTCTTGATTCTCGAGTAATATTGTATCGGTATAAGTACCCATATGAGATAATTGTTCTAAATAGCGCTGTGATCTGCATGAATAATCTCGAAAATAAATCTTTAGTAGTACTTTGTACCTCTACTGTAACCAATTGAACATAAACAGCTGGACCTAAGACAGAAGTTAGTTGTAAAACGCATAAAAAACGGATCACACCTACGTACTTTCTCTATTTCTGCCAATGCTCATAAAGAACAAAGATAATAGAGCCATAATATCATCGAGTACATCGTTTAATCTGTTCCGCGAAGCAGCGTTCCAAACATCTCCAGTTCGGATTTCATCTACTAGTTCAACCTGCTTTTCAGTTTCTTTATAGAGAGAGATAATCAAGTTGGCGTCTGGATATGATTCTCGGTCTTTTTTAAGTGCTGAAAGCCTGTGTCGAATAGTAATGAGGTTCTCCAAGACTGGAATCTCTGCACGTGATTGCAATTAGTTATATAAATCATGTCTATTCACAACACACACTACCTTCTGTTGGTACACTCATCATGGTGAGATAGTGTAAATGAGAAGAAAAAAGAGAAAGAACAAGAACGGCTGTTGGTTTTTTTTAGAAAAAAAAAAAGTGGGCTTCGGGGAATCAAAATTCATTTATTCATCAATGACAAGTAGAAGACGACTGAGTCTTTCTACTAATACAATATGAAAAGGTATACAACTACGACTGGAAGCAACAGGGTTAATAAACGATAAATCATATAGTTTCTTGATAATATTGTGTAAAGCACTGTAGGAAGAATGTTGAGTGTGATTGTACAAAAGATGGATCTACAGGAGATTGATTTAAGGTTTTTGATTTACGCGATTTTTTCTATGTCCTACCTCTGCAATGAAAGGTGCGTTATTAAACTGCTCCATACACGGGTTAACACTTTTGTTTGGTAACGAATGCTGTATCAAATAACCTGTAGCTAAAGGCATCATCCAACTCTCTTTCTCAGTAATTGCTTCGATACGAAGTATACCCTTGTAAGCTCGATCTCTTTTGTGAGAATAGCTGATGCGATGATTTAATACTAATATTTGAGTTTCGCTGTCAAACAATTGAGTGCTCCCAGCATTTTGGTTGTTATTCTGCTGACATTGATTATGCCCTATAATGCGACTTTTACCACTGGCATCGAGAAAAGCAGATGATAGTTGGCTTTTACTTTGAGCTGTAATGTCTAAAGAAGTTGAGGCATCTGAAAAACGCGTCTGTAAATGGAGGTTGAGGCCAGATTCCATGTCTATACTGATAATGGCTACGCGGTATTTTTTTGTACATGAACTAGTATACCGAAGCCAATGTACTAGCTCATCATTAAACATTAAACCTACTTTAGCAATTACTATAGTCCATGGAAAGTCTGTTCGCCTAGCTATTTCTAATGTGCGTTTCCAAGCGTCCTTGTGTGCCGATTTTCGACTAAACAGATCATACTCTAACAACTCGCCTCGATCGTCTATCCATACAACAGACATCCAGGCACGATTATAACTGAAGCAATAGGCCATATGCAGCTCAGCTTGTTGATTCAGAATGATAGGAAAAGGGCGAATATCGTCAAGTTTGAAGTCTATTTTTCTTTGTATTGGCTCAGTTAATACAAAAGGGGGTGCGTATAAATACGTGCTTGAATCATCTAAAGCACTTGGTATCTGTCATGTATATACAGGTCGGTTACTTTTTTTTTTGCATGATAGCGTTTACATTCGATATACCTTTCTATTAATGACACTGAAGCATTTAGTATATACTGAAAAGGCAATATCCTTCATTCCCATCAAAGTGTATCCTCCAAATGCTGAGGTTTGCAATATATGGTCAATAGAAACAAGCTGCAGTACAAGACGAGTTTGCTGCTTTTGACGTGATGCTTTTTTATATGCTTCTTTCAGTTTGTAAAAGCACCGACACATATCTAAATAAGAAGATATGTGTGGGCCAGGGTTCACGATGTAAATCACAGTGTGTGTTTCATGTTGGTTTGAACGTTCATCACTATTTGCTAGTGAGCGACCTAATTCTACACATGTTTCTTCATAGCACTTTAATCTCTGTTTCATACCGGGCTCATTCTCCTCAACCACTGCATTGATAACAAGAATCTTAGCGGAAAGCGCATGAAGTCAGTAGTCTACTTACCGGGAATCAAAGGAACTGGCACCAGGCCGTGATGATACGCACCAGCTTGTCCTGGATCATGTTTTCCCAAATGACACAACTCGTATGCAGAGCATAGGCCTTGGAGAAAATGAATCACTGAACATTTAATGTCGACGTTATCCGGATAAACAACAAAATATTTGATGTACTTCTTCTTTGAATACGGTTCTAACCCTAGTTTCTCCCAGAAAGGGATCATCTTTGATGACCCTTCTAAAAAATCTTCGTGCCTTGTGACAACAATGTCTGGCTGTTTTAGAAACTCCATGTTGGGTTCATCAGGCCGCTTCTTTTTGATCTGGTATTTACCATACTTGGAATGAGCTTGACTATGCGTCTCTATACAAAAATACTTGATTAGTGTCATTGTAGGCAATGTTATACATGGTACTTTTTATTTACCGCTCAAACTATAGTACTTTTGAATACTCAAAGGTCCTTTCACGTCTATCTTTCCCGGTAAAGTATCACTCATATAAGATACAGATTCAGTTAACATTCCCAGATCATCTGATACAGGTGGCGAAATATCATCGCCTGTAGCAGCCATTGAATCTGCAGTCGCATTAGCTCCCTGAGGACACAAAAGACCTGTTTAAGCATGACTTTAAAATCCAACATCAGCTTGGTCATGTCGGCTTGCAATGCAGGTACATGAGTTAGAGCACCGCGAGTTACCTGCATCAAGTTGGTTCTACGAGCCATCATAATTTTAGCAAGCTCAATTCCTATCTCACCGCCGTTTAGAGATACTTCAGCCAACCCACCAGAGAAAGGATAACCACCCAAGACGGCTTGTTGGCATAGATAGTCCATTGATTCCTCCATTGCTCTACTTTGACGCCATTTAATCGGTTTTATAACATCATCCGCTAATGTAGAAGCGAAGGGTGTATCATAATCCATAGTTTGAGGCGGAGGAAGAGGAGCAGGCGTAGCTTTGAGCAAGCTATCAATAACACGCATTTTAAAATGCTTTAGCGCTTGTAATTGTTTATCCGCAATATGTTCTTGATGAATAGATTCATCTTCTGATGAACTAGTATCGCTTTCGCTATCGTCACTAGTAGAAGTACTACTACTAGAAGTGCTACTCCCACTGTCAATATTTTCACCAATGCTATCCACGTCCATCTTATGCGTATTTTTAATGACTAGTGCAGGGTTTGGTTTTGTCTTTCTCTTTGAGGCAGCCATCAAGTTGGGAACATAATCTGGGCTGTAATTGAAGCTTGCCTTGTTGAATAGTTTTGTTAGAAGTGGAGAACTCTTTTTTACTGTAATTTCTTTCTTCAAATGAGATGGAACGTACATGAACTTGCCTCCAGAGCTATACTTGGCATCATTAACACCAGTGCTCACAGAGACAGGCAAGAAATCATGTGGTACAAACGATTCGGTAGTGGGCCGTTCATATTGGAAAGCTTTTGGCAGTGCCTGTTGTTGTTGCTGCTGCTGCTGCTGCTGCTGCTGCTGCTGTTGATTTTGATCTTTATGTTGCTGTTGTTGTTGTATCATGGGTGTGGAATAGGAGGAGGAGTTATGACCAACTGGACTAGGTTCTGTGCTTAGAACTTCTGTGCTTAGAACTTCTGTGCTTAGAACTTCTGTGTTGCTGTTACTAATAACAAAAGGCGTGAAGAGACTATCATTGTTTGGAGTAAAGTTGGTCCTTGATGGGATAATTTCTTCCATATCTACATCACCTGTCTGCTCCTCTTTTACTGTAGGAACAAGGGAAGGCTGCGTAGTTGCATCAATAGACATGGTATTGAGTACATTAGATATTAGCTCTGGTGCTGTTACTGCTGCTACTACAGGTGCAGATGTCTCAAAAAAATCAAAATCAGCTTCAGTCACATCCAGATCCAAATCACTCAAGTTTTCGCTGGCATCCAGAGGATCTCCACCGCTGACATTCAAGCCGTACATTAAATCATCCATGGTGTAATCTTCTTCTATAGGCTGTTTTATAGTTGGATCCTCTGATAGAACAGTAGAGAGTATATTTTGATTCTCGATTTGCTGTTGTTGCTGTTGTTGGTGGCTGGCTTTCTGTTCTGGTTCGACCATAATCGTATCTTTAATTCATATTGATTATATCAGTGCTTAAGAATACAATCTCTTGATTATAGCAATTTACCTGCTGCTTCCAGGCGATCACTACTTGAAGCCAGAGTTATACTTGGATCTTGCATTGGGTTCAATCCATTCAATAGATCCGATGTAGCAGTTTCCTGTTCCTGCTGCTTTATCAGAAAGCTAGCTCTAGCAAACTCTATTAAATCAATGCTGGTAATATTATTTGGAGGTGTGATAGATTGCCGATTCAATGCACCAGGTGATTTGTAGTGGAATGGAAATACACTCTTAGTGTTCATGATAGGACTGGCCATCACTGGCTCAGTTAATGCCTTTTGTAACAAGAGCTGATTTTGTTGATATTTACTGTCTATCATGGACAAAGCATGCATCACTGTGTTGCTAGTATATATTATCTGGTCGTTGTAGGACCAATAATCAATCATGTCTTTGGTTTGCGGGACATTTGATTTTAACTGGTCTTGATATATGTGACGCAATGCTTTGGATCCCAAGTCTTCGGTGAGACCATGGTTGATACTCGAGATACCATTCATGCCTGCCAAAGAGGCAGGCGTTAATTTTGTATCTGTAGGTACAAATACAAGTCGTGAAGGGTATACAATCGAATCTTCAGTAGCTGTTCGAACGGTAACAAGGGATGGAAGGCACTTATTGGCTTGTGTTAGCTGAGTAAGAGGTATACGATAGAATTCTGCCCATTGCTTCAATACTTGGTTCTGTAAATCAAGTGTAGGCAGACTTTGGAATGAGATGATCTTAGCATGCTCCCCAGTTGGACATAATAAAACTAGTAGGACGCGCTTGAGTTTTAATACTTTTTTTTAGTTTCATAATGAAAACGCGCATAGTTTAAGTTGACTCACCTTCGGGATTTTTAAGCAAAGCATCGTTATCGTATAAAGGCCTTATTCTCATCCGTCTTGTATTTGGTTGGAATACAAGGTTGCTTGTAGTAAGGTATATATTGTACATACAGGCAAGCATAGTAGAAGAAGTAACTTTGCAGGAATCCATTATGCCATTATCCTGTTGGATATCGGGAAAAATAAAGAACTCACCTAATGGAAAGGCTCCTCTTGTCATAACCATGGCATACTGTATCAAGTTTCGAATGGAATTGATAAACAGCTTGTATTCTTTCACTGGAGTAAGACTGATGCCTTCATTGTCTGGCTGAGGTGAATCTGAAGGCGATAATCCATTGGATGTTAATTGGCTCCAGTTGAAGGAACCGGCCTTTAACTCTTTGGATTAAAAGTTAGTTATCATGTTATCTCCTGTTTTAAACAAAGAATGTTACCTCGAAGCTCTTGCAAGCCGCTGTCATTGTCAATTGCTTCGGTGTGTCTATTATCAAACCAAAATACCCATAATTCAAGTGTAAGGGTATCGGATGTTTGAGCGGTAATATGCCACTGAGACGGAATATTTAAACTGAGTAGATTATGGTACGCATTAATGAGTGAGCTTTGGTGCTTTTCGATATAGGAAGGAATTGTTTGCATATCTTTAAAGAGAAAACAAGACTGTATGGATTCTCTTGTATATGATTGAGCATATATCCTATATTTTATATTAGAAATGCCACTCTACAAAGAGATGATTAATGATCTTTATAACAGGGAAATGGCTACTCATTACCAAACTGAGCGTGTTAGTAAGACTATCGTCCGTCAGCATTTGTTTATTATACGTGTAGAAGAAAGAAAAGGGCCTATATTCAACTAGAGAAAGAGAATGTAGTTGATTATGCTACATTTTTGGTACTATTCTAGCCAATTGCAGTTCATTGGGGGTTTTACTGAGACGCGGGGAGTTAACTACAAGGATATTCTTATTGTTTCTTTTTTTCTCTTTCTTTCATCTAATCATATACAATGAGTTTCCTGTAAAATATCATGATATTGACTGATGTAACCTTGATTAATCTAACCATTGTATTATAGCTCAGGCTTCAAAAAGAATTTGAACAGAGCTGGTCAAACGGTAAGGGCATATTGTGTTACAATCAACGTCTGACACTTTTTTTTAAAAAAAAGATTAAACAAAAAACTAGTGGCAATGACAGAACCATTGACAATGAATTTGAAGAGGAATTAGAGCGATTCAAAAAGTAAGTCTTACAGTTGAGTTATTTTCGAGAAACTAAGTGGTTATAGCCTGGAGAAGAAGTCTGAAAAGCTTGCCAAAGAAGCTAAGGGATATCTAGATTCGATGAGAGGTAAGTAACACTTGAGAGAAAATACGTGCTTTATTCAATAACAATTTCAATGCAAGCTATGACTAGCGCGCAAGTACGCATAGCTACTACCATGGAAAGCTTTTATGATGATACTTCGCCAATGGGTCCTGCTGGTACAGAATATAAGCGAGCAATTGAAAAGTTGGACGAAGAAGCCAAAACAAACCTAGTAAACAGCTTATATAACTAAAGGGGGATTACGTTTATATTAAAATATGTTTTTAGGATACTGCCTACCGTACTACGGTGCTTGAACCCTTGGGTAGATATTGTTCTTATTTTCCAGAAATCAATGAAGCCATTAAACGTCGACAAAAGAAGCTGTTGGATTATGATTCTTCAAGAGCTAAGGTTCGAAAATTGGTGGATAGACCAAGTGAAGATCCTCAGCGATTACCTCTAGCAAGTATATAATTATTTGCGCGTTAAAACGTGTATTTACCTTGTTTCTAAATGTGTAGGCTGAGCAAGAGGCTAATATGGCTCGGGAAATGTATGAAAACTTGAATACAATCATTGTAAATGACTTGCCACAAGTGATAGAACTTCGGGTACCTTATTTTGATCCTTCTTTTGAAGCGCTCGTCAAGTCTCAATTGAGATTTAGTCAGACAAGCTATGAACAACTAGAAAGCCTCAGACATTACTTCCCCCCAGATAACGAAACTGCTGATACTCGAGTAGATGAGGTTTTGCAGCAAATGCGCGAACTGACCATCTGCGGCAACTTTTAATCCTTAATAATAAAAAATATGGTATGACTTCTATAACTATACAGTAACACAGTGCTTACGGGTGGAATGATTTCAGGTAAAGGATCATACGTAATTTCCACAAACCAATAGAAGATTCCACAGACTAATGACGGATCTGAGTGTCGGAAGCAGAATTCACATATAAATGTAAGCTTTCTCGAGTTCATTCGTTTTCTTCATTAGTAACCATGTGTATATTATTTTGGACTGTAGATAACCACCCTAAATACCGATTGTAAGCAGTTCTTACCTACCATATACTATAGTCTTTACTCATTTTTATTAGTATTTTTGCAAGCAACCGAGACGAATTCCTAAGACGGCCAACGTCAAGAGCTCATTTCTGGCAAGAACCTCATGACAATGTACTTGCTGGAACAGATCTTGAAGTACATTCCGAAGACGAGCACTTAAAGAACGGTACTTGGCTGGGCATTACCAAGCAAGGCCGATTCTCTGCCCTTACCAATTTCCGGGAACAGAATTTTCGAGGTTCCATATCTCGCGGTGTCCTGGTGAGAGATTTCCTATATGAGACAGACTCGGTGCATACTTGCCTGGAGAAACTAAAACAACGAGACCATGATTTTGGAGGGTTCAGCCTAGTAAATTTCGACTTTGGACAAGAGCCAGTGGAGATGGCATGTATCACAAATAGACAAGAGCAACCTATTATTGATTTGGAACCTGGAAAAATCTACGGTAAAGATGACTCAGTAGAATCCGTTATGTGAAACTCATTTCAATTAGGCTTATCGAATTCGATATTGGCACATCCCTGGCTAAAGGTACAGGAAGGCAAAAAACTATTTGAAGCAATTATCAAGCAAGAGGATGGCAAAGATGAAAACCAACTGATAAACGCACTATTCGGATTACTAAGGTAGTCATGTATAACTTACGCAAAAAGAATGGTATGCTAACTATTAAATAGTACTTCAAAACCGATGAATAATGTAGAAGATATACAACAAATCTTTGCTGATCTACAAGAACGCATTGCTGTTCCTTTATTTAATTTCCCAATCCCAAATATCAAAGATCCTGCTTATGGAACTAGAACAAGTACAATTGTATTGATTGACCATGATAACCACGTTACATTTATAGAAAGACTCTGGTACGATCCGGAAACCCTTTTGCCTATTAATTCTGACGAATATGATGATGTAGTTTATCATTTTGACTTAGAGAAATAAAGAATTATGATGAATATATAATTAATTTTACAGTAGGCCCTTTGTTTCAGATGAGTTTCTCACACTATTAATAATACTTACTAAAAAGTCAATGAGATAGAAGCACCCCAAAGCATGGTCTGAATATGTACAATTTACTGCTAGTAATTAGTAAAGTATAATATATTCCTTGTACTGTAGTGAAACAAAAATATCATTAGACGCACCAGTCTATTTCGAACACAGAATACACGTTGAGATTTAGAGTTGAATACAAATCGTTGTATAATATACGCATTGCCCTTATATACATAGTTACTTTTTCTAAATATGATCCATGCACTAGAAGTGACATTTAAATGGGATCGGTGGAGAGATCTATGCATTGATCATTAAATCTATATCACATGAAAGTAATTTAGAGCATTTATTAAAATAAAGTGTAGTCATTCTGCTTAAGTCTAATATTAGTTCTAATAGATACAACGCTTCATTTTGAGCATGTATTATGTAGTCATCAAACGCAACATTAAACTGGAATTGACAGAGATCTAAAGATGTTAAAAAAGGGACATCTTTGAAAATCCGAAGATGAGTAATAATCTCAACTTAGGCTTTCAAATAAAAATTATTTTTCTGTGGAGTGCTAAAACTACATTTGCATGCTATTACTTATTAATGACATTGGCTCTACAGATTTGAAAGTGTATACACATATTTTTTGGAGACTTTATCATTCAAAATAGATGAGTCATAACTCTAGTATATATTTTCGAAATCGTTTTAAGTTAAAGATCTATTAATTCCAAGAAATCCCAATATAAATATTATACTTTTGAATGTGCAATGCGATTCTATATAAACTTGATTAAAATGGATTAAATCAATATTTAAAAACTCTAGCTTTTCCAGCTTCAACAGCCATGGCTGCTGCTACTGCTGCTGCTGCGTTTATTTTTAAATTACCGAATGCCAATAAGAAATCATACAACTTGGCTTTGTTGTGCGCAAACAATACGTGACTCTCTACTCTCTATAAAGCACTTTTGACGTTTGATTTATGTTTGTTCTTTCCAGACTCATTCACTAAACATGCAAGACATTTCTAACTCGGAGGGCAGAGAAAAACTAATGTAACTATGGCAATTGTATATAATATGACAAGACCATTTGAATTAACTGTTGTTTTTCGTTATTCAGTGAGGACTATCTCAATGAAACACATATTGCCGACGAAGACGACGAGTTGTTTCAAACTGAAGAGGATGGAAAACAAGAAGAAGAAGAGATCAGCAACATACCTTCAGAACTTTCAACCCCCATTAGCCTAATGCAAAAGAAAAAGAGCGATGAAGATGCCGAGAAAAAGAAAAAGAAGAAAAAAAAGAAGTCCAAGTCTGCCAAACTGCCTGAAGCAGGCTCTGAGCTTGCTGATGACTATGTAGAAAAGCATAACGAAGACCTTATCGAAAATCCTTTTGACCCGTAAAGTATCCAGGGTTTATGTTTGATTTGTCATTCTTCTAACACTCTCGTTGATGTGATCAGTGAAAAACCACTTTCTCAACGCGTTGAATACGCGATTTGGAAGTACCGTAAAAACCACAAGTTTTCAGAAGAAAAGAAGGCTATTTTTGATAACTATCTCAAGTTTGGTGGCATTAAAACAGGTCCAAACATGTTTTTGGGTCGCGCAACTAGTGCAGATACGCCTGATGATCCTGAAGCTGTGATGGATTTTGAAGCAGCTAAATCCGCCATTGATTATGTACCTGATGAATTGGAAGATGGTGTCGAAGTCAACTTTACTGAGGTAGCTCAAGTGTATTTTGGAAATACTTTTATTCGTGAAAGTCGATTTATCTCGTTACAAGATTTCATCAACGCGCCTGTTCTCATTGACGCGTTCTTAAGATACCTCCAAATAAGAAATGTAGCTCCAGAATATGAACAAGATATCGCTGGTGCTCGTACTATTATAGCTGAAGCCAAAATTCAGCTGCCCATGTGTAAGCGTGCCAGTGGGTTACTACCTGGCAATTATAACAAGGCTTGTGCTGCTGTGTTTGGTGAACTACAATCACAAATGGATACATCTTGGATGACAGAAGCTACAATGAAGATCCAAAAACAGTTCATATCTTTTGTAGTTGAAACCATTGGCAATACTGCTGACGATTCCAAGAAAGTCATCCAGCAGCATATTAAAGATCCCGATAACGTATATTTGGTAGAAACACGAGATTGGGTTTTTGTTAAAATTGCTGAGATTGCTCCTTTTAAACCTGAAGAAACTGGATTACAGGACTTGGTTCAAGTAATACTGGAAAACAATGAAGATACGCAGGACATATACAAAATCTTCTTGGAGAGAGAAATTATTGAGAACCTTATGCCTGGTATGGTTACCAGAGCCACGCTCTGTAAATTAAGTAATGGTGATTGGTACCTGGACAGTGCTAATCGTGTAATGCCTACTTTTTTTATGGAAGATGATTGTATGGCAGAAGAAGATTACGATTATTAATTTAAAGTGGTGATAATAATCAATAAATACGAACAGTATATGTTCAACCTTACCGATCATAATATGAACCTATATAGTCGATACAAGTCTACTAGCTATGCATTATCGTACCAGCTGAAATACTCAATCAGAGTTTTACAACCTTTTAGTAATTGTATATATTATTACGAAAAGAACCAATAATAATGTACATTACCAGTCCTTCTGTTAATTGCGATTGTATACGTTTGCTTCATCTAATAACATGCTCGCCTTTATTTCCATGAAGTGTAGCAATCCTTAACAAGCCTTTGGTGAGATCTAAAAGGACTTGTTTCAAATCTATGCCAAGAATATCACATTTCAAAATACAAGACAACAGTTAATATACAGGTAAACCTTAAGCTTCGAGGTTTAAAGGCTTTAAAAGTAGCGCATTTTTTTTTTTTTTTTTTTTTTTTTTGCTAAATAGATCCTGTAGAAGATTCATAATTTGATATGCAACAGCAACACAGCATCTAACATTTTAATGCGCTGCATTCTTTCTAACTTGCAGTACAGAGGTTACATCAAGGATTAGCTAATTTTAACTCGGGCAAATACAAGTTACTGAAAAGTCGTTCTTGGGATATGATAGACTCTAACACTTGAGTCACTAATTGTAACAAGCAAGTCTCATGGCATATTAGCTAGATATTCCCGACTAAAACAGAGAAACAGATGCAAGTGAATTCTTCAACGGAATCATCCTAAAAAGATACTGTCGGTATGCATATCTTGTGGAGATATAGTTAAGGGATCAAGTTTTAGACCAATTCTCTTCTTATTATATTGCTTTTTGAACTTCTTGTTTTTTTAATACGAATACCAAAAGAACTGGGCCATATCGCAAGTGCAGAAACCAATTATATGTCCAAGATGGTCTTATAACCCAAAGATAACGAATAAACTAATTGTTACAAGAGCCAGCACCAAGTAAAGAAAGCGTACATATCAATTGTTGCGAGCTCATGACCGGAGAATGTTAAAGACAGCGTAATTTCGTCTTCTATAGTAACAAATACAAAAGATATGATTTACAGTAAGTATATATAATGCAAAGAAACACTATCATTTTGCCCAAATATACAACTTTTTTTATAGATTAGTATGCGTTTTATTGAATTATTCATCACTGCTGCGGCTGCAATTGTTGTTACCCATGCTGCTCCCACAGGCGTCAGAGACGTCAATATGGTTCAGAATGTGCCTTCTATGGAAACACATAAAATTGTATTTGATCCCAAGACCATGAAGCGTCGAACTTCTAGAAGGATACAGCAACTGAAAAACAAGCATCAAAAGAGACATAAACCATGCTGTGATACAAATCTTGACTTCAACATTGGTGCAAGGCTTGACGTTGCAGCAAATGTTGGAGGCCCTGCTGCTAACCCCGCCCCCGTAGTGCCTTATTATCCATATTCTGGTAATTCTGTCGATCATAATAACCGTGGTGGAGACTCTGTAGTAGTTATTGTCGATGCTGACCATAATTAGAGAATTCTTCATTACTGACACTATACCGTTCCCAAAGAAAAATCACATCATGCTAATTTATAGTTAACAAGTATTATTCAAACCAGACCAAATGGTTTGCTTATATTTCAATAAATAATTCTGAGCGCTATTCATTGCTGTTTGTTGGAAGTTTGCGTAATAACAGAAACTACTAATAGTTATATTAATTTAGCCTTTTTTTTTTTTCGTTTTTAATTCTTTGCGCTGTTTTACATACACATGCATATTTTGATCATTTAAAAAATTAGTTTTAAAAATGCCAGTGATGAGTAAAAATCTCGATGCCAATGCTCGCATTTCTATTGCTTCATACTATCCAAAGGGCATAAACACCTGAAAACTGTTAGGAGGAAAGTTTGGCCTTAGCAGTAGCCTTTAAATTTAATCTGTGGAAAGATCACTGAATGCAGAACACGCATTGATGGAAAGACCGTTTTCAATATTATTATACTTGGTGAGCTTATCGCTCATTCGTACATTTGACTAGGTATTTTTTTGAGGTACGAGGAAAGCCCCGGTATGAAAGCTGTTAATACTGTGTCATCCATCACTGTCCCCAATATAGCTGAAGGCAAGGGTTTTCTCAATAATACTGAGGAAGAAGAAAATAGTCGTGATTTAACTTTTAATAATTAGGACGATAAAAGAGTTGAAGAGATGAGATAGCAAGTAATTATAGATTCCCTTCTAAAAACAACTACTTGATAGAAATTATATCGACTTGTCTAACAAGTTTGTCGTGTTCTCTTTAATATTTTTGAATGTAATAATCTTTTAACAGTACTTCATAATATAGTACCTATCATTATTTGAGCGCCTTAATGTATGTTGCAACAGGTTAGATGTGTAGTATTAACAATAATATGGACAAAACTCTGCACGCAGGGCCTTGAAAAACGATCAGAACCGTTTACAGCAAAGTAGCTGAATATAAAACGTAATTAAATGGTGTTCTAGCATGAAAATGACCTTTAGCACATCAAAATTTGTTAAAAGAATACTTCCTCTAAAGGCATTCAAGAGCTTTATGAGAGAGTTATCGAGGCTTAGTACTAATGTATCAAATGAAACGAATATTGAACTGTCTATAAAAATAAAAAAAAAGTACATTATTAGCATATCAAAAAATTAAGTCATACAAAGCTGTAACAGCACATAAAAATTGTAATGTCTATAGACACTGCGAAAACAACAGACAGCAAAAAAATTCCGGCTTACCTGATTCGAACAGGTGACCTAAAGATGTCTTTTCACTACAGTCTTCCGCTCTACCAACTGAGCTAAAGCCGGTACTTGATTTTTTTTATTATAGAAAAATTAATATAATAAAAAAGCGGGGTTTTAATAAATAATAATAATAATAAAAATTAAATAATAAAGCCCGCTACCTATAGAAACTCTTCTTTTTCATATTTCATAAATCGCTCTTTGTCTGTCGTATACTAGCTGTGTTTATCATATAATCCTTTCACATAACTTAGATAATTATTATATTTAACACGCAATAAATTTGATATAGGCATTACAAAACCTTTATTGTTTGATAGTTTAAGATTATATGTCTGAATTGAATGATGTCGTGTACGTATTTTACCACTCTGTATCTTTTCGTGTTTGGTAATGATCTGTAGTATTACTAAGTGGTATAATGAATTAAATAGAATACAAATAATAAGTTGAAGAAGGAACATTTTCCAATTGGTATGGGAGTAATTGCTCAATCTTAACGCAATATTACTTTATTCAAAATCTTGACATTTACATTTGTTTTACCTTCATGGCTAGTTATTTTAGTTTATTTCCTCTCCCCGTTCCTCGGCTATTTAGATTTTTAGAGTTGAGTTATTTTCCAAGGAACCTATATAGACGATATTAAGTCTACTTTAATTGTGTTTACTTTCAACAGTGTGCATCACTATTGTAATCTCCGTCCTCGATTTGAATCTAGATTACTGATGAAGATTCAGAATTTGACATTTCGATAGACAACAGCATTGTAAAAATTAAAAAAAAAAAATCTTTTATTGTCATTGTCATTTGAAGCTTACGCCTATTATTTTTATTACACTTCTATTCTATATATGTATATATTTTTAGTTAGTATATCTTTCAGCCTAGGATCTAACTGTTTTTACATTGTTTATCTCTGTTGTCTTCAAGCAATTAAAATAAACATACTGAGCAAAACCCCATATTATCAGGTTGTGATATCAAACTCGAGCAATAAATCTTCAAAACCATATGACCTAATTCTTGAGTGTGAATTTACTGGCTTGATAATTTCATAGCAAGCAGAAGGCTAAAAATGATGAAAGGTCTTGGTGAATGGCTCAATAAAAAATTATTGGGGTTCTCAGTTGTAAAAAATGTTTAGTCTGCTTTAAGTCTCGGTTAACATTTGTTATTAACTCATTTTGAACGATGGAATACGTGAATGCTTACAGGATTCCCGCGATTGAATCTGATTATGGTACTTTCACAGTATTTCTTTCGGTGTTCTTCCAAATGTTGTATATGCGTGATTACCAGGAATAATTTGTATTCAAAATTACTGACTTGAAGTGAGCGTACTATGCTAATTTTCTACATCATTGACCTCATTGCTTTTTACCAAGCTTGACAGACTTTCGCTCTTTTTTATTTTGTTCCACTACAAACACCTCGTTCATAGTTGTAGGTATAATTCAGGTGGGGTGGAATACCACGTAAAAACCTTGACCTATGTTGATGACATCTGCGCAGTTCTCCAAAATCGAGGATTATCACATAATACAGTACCATCATATTGAGTAATACTCGAAAGTTTCTAACATCAAGTTTAATTAACAGAAGACAGAAACCTTTTCTTTGAGCAGACAGTGGATAATGACTGGAAAATCCTACAAGACATCAAAACATTATGGGGTGCCCCCATCACCAAGCCCTGGACCCTTTTCGTTAATATTGAAAGCAATTCTAGTCTCTTTGTAATTCCCAAAATATTTCATCCTTAATGGCGCCTACTTCATGGTATCAATTTTACACAAAACGATAGTTCACTCTGTTGCATCTGTCATGAAATACCAAATGAGAATGAATATCGCTTCGCGGCTTGCTAAACACCAAAGAAATCCCTCTGATTTCGCCCCATGAGTAAGCTATCACGGTCTCTGGCCTTTGCTAAAAGCAAGAGAAAATATGGAGGGTCTTGCTATTTCGCATACCAACTCTCCTGGATCCAGAAACAGGCGTTGTGCCTAAATATTCGATGATAGATACCCACTGTTAATAGTAGTAGGTATGATCTCTTTGAGCGTATCTGGTCTTGCTATTGCAAATGTGTAATGGCTACCCTCTTGCCCTCCGGTTGAAGGTAGAGCAGAAGGTTTTATTCGATTAGCTGCTGCTTTGCTTCTATCTGAAAGATAAAATACTAATTTAGGCAAAAATAACATTGTTTTATAAAGTTTTATATTATCTTGGCTTCGAAGGTATTTTCAATATCGCTGAGCTCCACCAAGGATTTGATACATCTGAGTCTACTACTATCTCTTTTTAAAAAATTCGTATTCATAACGAGGTTTAGTATACATTCGCTATACAATACTAACTAATGATAATACTTTGATTATCTTGTTTATCTTTAGCAATTAGCCTTGATCAAATTTCAAGTTTTCGAAATCATCTCCACATAACTTCAATCATATATCATGTCACACCAGTTATAAATCCGAAGAGGAGAAATACCTCAGAGAATCATCATGAAGTTGATTAGGCTTCTGCAGTACAATTGAAGACAGAAATAATACTTGATGGGGATAACAACAAATCCTTGAAGCTTCTGAAACTGAGATGTGACATGAAGAGTTTTCCCGAAAGCATCTTAGACGAACGAATTTCCGATTGCTTCCTCTTAACATAATGATTGCATAATCTCCCTCATCCTCCCTATTCATTGATATCATTGAAAAAAGATTCAACTTCATCCTATTCTGATAAAATAGCATATCGTAAAGAATAAGCCATGCTGATAATACGTATCATTGGCGACAAAACCTTCCTTTTCTTGTTTGAATAACTTGAAGGCGCTACATTATCGAATTTGTTCAATATATCAGCAGGTATCTAGTGTAATCTACCAGAGCTGTTGGCTATAGTTGAATTTCCCTTGTTAAGAACAGCATATTCGGCTTTATTGTGATTTATCTGACACTGAAGTCACGTTTAATCAAGTAGCTCAGTGATATAATTATATGTTTGAACCTATAAAGTTGTTTGATTCATGCATGATACTGGAATTTGAATTATCCACTTGTTTGAATATCCAATTTGGACTATGAGCTTCCGAAAAAAAAATAATACCATTTATAATTATCCTTTCACAAGAAACTAGAAGACTCATGTTAAAATTTGACAGCCACTCTGCCGTTTTATCTTTTGTTGACCTAAAAAATAACCATTTCTAACGCATGAGTGAGTGTAGGGCTTGCACACATTGGTGACCTAAAGATTGGATACCCCCCTAAGATTTGGTAGCTACAGGAAACATGATGTGGTTTATATACAAATTGCGGTAGCGATTCTCTTCCTAGACTTTAGAGCTGAAAAAAAGCTTTTGCGAAATTGAGGTTCTTCACGATCGCACTTAGGTCGCATTTCAATCCTACTTTTGATTTTGTCAGATCCTTAAATTCAATATATTGTTGCTCTAGAACACGTTTAAATATCCATTTATTTACTAGAACCAAGCCCAAGCACATATTGCGTATATGAAAGAGGCAAAAGAAGAAGACAATAAAATTCATGGTGCTTCGCTAAAATATTATATGGTAGTTGTGTTTTGGTCAAATAACAAGTCTAACAGATGCAATATTTCTTTATAAACATGAATTACTATTTAGATGCGACATTTTGTCGAATTCAATCTAGAGATCTAGCTTTAGAAAAGATATGATTTCATTTTTCAATCCACAAAATATTGTCTCGAAGATGTAGACAGCGTTTTAAAGACATAGTTTATAACAATTGTAGATATAACATGTTCGAGAACATACATTTGTACTTTTTTTTTTTTAATATTTTATCTTCAAAAACACACGAGTTATATCATATTTCATGAAATCAAAAAAATTGACCTGATATCAAAGATTTAAAGAAATTAAAAATGCTATTTATACAATTGAATACACAAAAAAATCTTGCACACAATTTATTAAGTTGTCATTCGCATATGGCCGTGTTTTAGTTGTAAAGATTTGTATTAAAGTCCTTGTTATTTTTATTTTTTTATTTGTATTGTGAACAAGCTTGACTGTAGTAAGAGATTATTTTTAAACAAACACAACTGCCATCCAATAAAGTAGCGTGACAGGGTTATGTCCATCTCGATATCTAGCTGTTTAAAAAGAATGAAAAAGAGCATCCAATAATAAAATATGATGTGTAGTTGACGTTAGAAGTGTACTATTATATAGTAGCCGTCTCTAAATTTGAAACTAAAGAATTATCGAATAAAAGATATACAGATGCATATCGAAAGAGATACTTTCGGTTATTATCATTATATTAACATCCTGTGTTATATAGTTTATTCTAATAGTATACAGCTCAACTCATATGTGAATGAATCGTAAAGACAGTAGCCTTGGCAGCAACGAGCAATGATAACCAAGTGAAAAAAGGCAACATTAATGGAGGGGTATATGTACTGAGGCCTCATTTAATCGTTCAAATGTGATAATTGCTTGTATGATTGAAGTTGATTCTTTTTACGTTCCAAGACTTGCAGTTCTTCAGCTAAGATGGCTTCTTGTTCCTCTTTCGTGTATTGTAAGCCAGGTAACGATTCGAGAACTTGTTTAGCATGTTCAAACTTTTCTTCTAGTTGGCCAACTGCCTTGCCTACGGCATCTGGATTGTTACCGTTCAGTAATAGATCGATCACTTGATTGAAATCTTCTACAAACGAAAAGTCAGACTTTTTGAATTGAACTACTGTTTCTTTTAATGGCGATTCCATAATGTTTTGAAGAAACGTAAGAGCAAAAGTTTGACGCGTATTTAAACTCTGGCGAAGGATTATTCCCAATTTTTATTGGCCTCTGGGATTAAATAAGAAAGTTATTATTATCATCATTATAATCAAAGATCATTTTTCTATCTTAATTTTATTATGCACTTTCAAATTAGCTTTTATATGATATAGATATTTTATATATACAGGGTATATTTACAAAAGTATACAAATTTTCATTCTGTATTGAATAGAACAAAAATATGTTAAATATATTGTAAAACTTTGGAATTATTTTCGAATTACATGAAATTTTAAGGTTCTTGGTCTTGTGCTGGTAAGTCTAGCTTTTTACATGGAAGATATTATAAAAAAAATAGGTATAACGAACACTATCATACTAAAAAAAATGTATTAATAATGTCCTGTGGATTATTAAAGTAGTGTCCTCAATCCGTCATTAGGTTGACCCTAATACTTTCTCTGAAATCATGTTCAATCGGAGTGCAAGTATAAACTTAGTGTAACTGGATAATAAAAAGCCAAAGCAAGTTGAGGAGATTCGAAGATTCAAGTGTCTAAAGCAGCTTTTCAGTAATAAAAACATGCGAATAAATATGCTACTTTTTGAAATAGCTTATGCATAATAAATTGTGTATCAAATGGCGATATTAAATTTAGAAAGTATTCTCAAAAAATACAAGCTTATTGGGTAAAACCGTTGAATTATCCATATGAAACAGAAGCCCTGAGACAAGTCCTGATTAAAACGCAAGTTTTCTGCCAATGAAGTATATTGAACCCTTAGGTTGCATAGAAATAATAAAAAAAGAAAGTTTGATTGCTCAGTATCAACACAGAAAGATGATCCGAGCTATTTTTTTTTTTTTTTTTTGCGGCAGTGGCAAAATTAGCTCAAAATAAGGCGATCCTCTCTCCATTCCTTGGACCCAAATAGGCTATAGAACAATATTTGAGCGTATTTCCTAAGCGTTGTAATACGTCAATTGAAACGGATTTTGATGAGTGATGAGCGAAATTCATAAATATGAGAATAATAATCACTCTATGTATTTCGCTCTTGGGTCTAAATAAGGAACAATACCTCAAATCGCAAAACTGCCTCGTTCTGTTACTTATAATGGTTGAGCCGAAAATCAGATGAACTTTGAGCTATTTTACACATAAAACGCTTAGTACCCAGCTAAATTATATTTTTTCCCTTCTTTTTATTCTTTTATTGTTAACAATGATCGTAATTGATAATATTAAATACGCTTGCCAAAGTATGTATTCAGTAGCTTACGATGTATCATTACTAAATGGTTCTTTTTGCTATACTAGAATGTATAAAGGTACTCTATACACTAAACAAAATAACACGACGCTCAAACTTTTCCCTTAGGGTCATCGATCTTCGCGGTGCGACCATACTGAAAGAGTTCTCGTTATTGTGAAAAGAAAAGGAAGACCAATAAGCCAATGCGACGAGTGTCGAGAACAGCGGAAGAAGAGGCAGGTTCATCAAAAGTGTGTTTGTCCAAAGATCAAGAACAAGCATTCTTCAACGCGTCAAATGATGTCCATTGAAGCTCTTCTGTTATCTTCGTAAACCCTACAAATCATCATCTTTATACATATATATATATATATCAATCATTTTTTCATACTGATTATTCAGTTTGCATTTCTTGTTCAAAGGACAAGAGTCACGTCGACGTCACAAAAAAATGGCTCACTATTAAAAAACGCGTTTTTTTCACTGTCTTCCTTTATTTTCTTTTTTCTTTTGACTTTTGCAGAATCTAATCGAGATCTATACTAGAAATCTCACAACGTTCACTTCAAAACCAGTTAATAAAAAGTAAAAAGAATGTGTATGTATCGTTATTCACGTCCATAACGCTCGACAAGTATATCAGAATGCTTATACGTTTCATACATAGCTTTCAACTTTGGTAATACCGCAAATAAGCCAGCTACTGGTGGATTTGGTGGATTCGGCACGGCTGCTCCAAGTAAATAGATCAATTTGACAGTGCAGATAGATATTAATCAGTCTATCATTGTTTTTTTAGCTACTGGTGCTAGCACTGGTTTCTCTTTTGGCAGCTCTACAACTGGTACAACTGGTGGATTTGGTTCTGCACCTGCTGCACCCGCTACCACTGGTGGTTTTGGTGGTTTTGGTACACCTGCTGCTGCTACTGCTGCTACTGCTGCTCCTGCCACGACTAGTTTCGGTGGTTTCGGTGCACCCGCCACGACTGCTCCTTCTACCACTACTACACCCAGTTTTGGTGGTTTCGGTACACCTGCTACTTCAACTGCTGCTCCTGCTGCTTCAACCGGATTTGGTGGATTTGGCACAACACCTGCTACCACTAGCACTGCTGGATTTGGCGGCTTTGGTTCAACTACACCTGCTGCTTCTACTGCTTCTGCACCCGCTGCTTCTACACCCGCTGCTACTGCCACAACCGGATTTGGCGGATTTGGTTCAACTGCCTCTGCTCCTGCCAGTACTGCGGCTCCTGCCACTACTGGATTCGGTGGATTTGGCGCTGCAACTGCTGCTAAACCTGCTACTGGTGGATTTGGAGGATTCGGTGCAACTGCTACTACCAGTACAGCTACATCTACACCTGCTGTTGGTGGGTTTGGAGGTTTTGGTGCTGCCAGCACTCCTGCGACATCTACAACGGCCACAGGTTTCGGTACACCTGCACCCACTTCTACTGCTGCTCCTGCTGCTGGTGGTTTCGGCGCAGCAGCAACAACAGCTAAACCTACACTTTCTTTCGGCACTACACCTGCAAGTACTACAACTCCCTCTACAACTACGACAGCTCCTTCCTTGGGAGGATTTGGTGGATTTGGACAAAAATCTGAAGGTAAACAAGCGATAGCTTTTTATTAAACATGTACTGATATAAAGGTTTAGCTTCTACTGCCACTACTACTGCCGCTACTACTACTTCAGCACCTGTCACTAATACTCTTGGTGCCGCATCTTCTTCAACACTCACAACACAACCAGCTGTTTCGAAACCTGTTTCGGTCCCTACACCATCTACATTAAAGAATAAATCCATGGAAGATATCCTCAACTTGTGGACAAAGGAGTTAGAGAAGCAAACCAAAGATTTCCACAGCCAAGCAAACCAGGTTGCTCAATGGGATCAACAGCTTATCGAGAATGGTAACAAGGTAACTAGATAGTATGCGTTTATAGGCCAATATCTTGACACGTCATTTTGTTAGATATCTACTTTATATGAGAATGTGACCAAGGTTGAAGTAACTCAACGCGAGATTGATCAAAACTTGTCTTATATTAACGCGCAACAAGAGGAATTGAATGCTATTCTCGACAATTATGAAAAGCAGATCAAAGAAGTGTTTGATCAAAGTAACTTGGAACAACCTATGCAACCAGCCGACGCACAAAGAGAAAAGGCTTATGGCTTAGCTGAGAGTCTGAATGTTCAGTTGGATGAAGTGAACAAGAACCTGAATGTTATGGTTGAAGAGATCAATAAGATGGGCGGTTCGAGACAGCGTTCTACTGATGATGATGATGTGGTAGGTTTTTAGCTAATAATATGATCTTTTGTCCTAACACTTCTGTAGGTCGGTCAAATCGTTCAAATCCTCAATTCGCACTTGTCTTCTTTGCAATGGATCGATACTACTTCTATCAAGTTGCAAAACAAGATCCAAGAAGTTTCTAAATTACAGGAAGAGATTGTCAGAGATCAAGAGCCTTCTTTGCGTAGATAACTTTGTATAGTCATAACAGTATATAATAATAATAAAAAAAAAACTCTGTTTATTTAATATCAAGTAAGGCCTTTTTGAGCTCTTCACTGTCATGATCAAATCGTAAACCAGTTTGGAAAGCTTCTGCTGCTTCTTCGATTCTGTTTAGGCCAACAAGAGCTTTTCCCTTTCTAAACCAACCTTTACTCCATTCACGTTTTAAGCGTGTAACTGTTTCAGCATCAACGTATGCTTCTACGTAGTTTTTGAGTGATAGATGGGCAGCACTTCGATTGCTCAAGACAGGAGCTAATTCTTCACGAACATATTGAAAGGCCAAAGGTTCCCAAAGAGGTCGAGACCAAGCCAGATCAACTGCCATAGTGTAAAAGCGAATCGACTCGGCATAGTTGTTTTGTTTAAAATACTTGTTTCCTTCTTCCTTGAGTCGGATCACTTGGGCATTACGTGTTGGGTTGGGAGCGTTTGGAGGTGGTAAATCTTTAACGTGTTTCAAGGTGGCTGCTAACGTGTTATGTTCTGTCCAATCAACTTGGCACTTGGTACATTTCTCAAGACCATGTTCCTTACACAGTATCTTGTCTCCATCGTTCGAGACGCTGACTTCAGGTTGCAAGTATAAGGTAGCCATTCTTTTTATTAGATGATGATTAACCAAAAGAAAGAGGAAAAAGGTAATTTATACTGTACCCTGCTGCACTCTATTTCTAAGAAGCGCATAAAAACGTCACTTTTTTTTTTTTGCTCAGTTTTATATCTCGAAACACTCTTTCTTTTCAACCACTTAAAATATGCCAATTCATGAGGTAGTATTCTACCTTGTAATACATTGATATAAACCTAACAAGATCAAATATTAGATAGATGCTGATAGTCTTCTTGATAAAGTCAACAAGGTTATTTGTTATTGATATATACAATTGTTTTTATCTAAAACATCTATTTGATAGGAAAAATGCCTAGTCAAATTTTTGGATTTGCCTATCACGTATAAAAGGTTTTACAATACAAGCAAACTAGAAGACCGCCAAACTAATACGATATTACAGCCGGAACTTGGATCTTATCATAGATTATTATCACGTAGATGATCTGCCCAGCGAACTACATGAATGGACGTTTCAACTAGTAAAAAGCAATCTTTTTGACATGTAATATCACCTATGACGTCCAACATAATGCTTATACTCCTAAACATTCAGGTACAATAACTCTCAGGGGGGCTGGAATGAGCTAGAGAAAAGGAATGAAATGCTTTCACCTCAAGCACGCTATTTGATTGCTCGGTCAGCTTCTGATAGTAAGGACCTTAAGGGGTTTTTGCTATTCCAAATGGTACAAGAAGAGACAATGGATGATGATATCATGGCAAATTGCGCTTATTGGTAAAGACGATAAAAGCGAGCATCGTGCATGTTATATGTCAACTTATCTATTACTAGTTATGAGATACAGCTCACAGAAAGTGCAAGAAATAATGGATTGGGTGAGTATCTCATGGGTTTATTGAGTCAAATTGGTAGTTACTGGAAAATGGACAAAGTCATGTTGACTGTATTTAAAGGTAAAAAAAAAAAGTTATCAAACGAGCAGCCAAATTAACTGATTTATATAGCAAATCAAGGTGCATTTCGATTTTATACAAACAAGTTGGGGTAATAAGCTACAAGTTTTAAATATTTCCTTTCATTTATCATGGATTATAGATTTGAGTTGGATGAAATCTCACCTGGTGCTTGTTTACCAAGCTACAAAGCAAAGAAGTTTGATTATGAGTTATTGAGCAAATCTTGCGCAAGACAATAAACCCTTTATGATACTAGAAAGCTTTCAATCTCTTTATGAATCTGTCTAAACCGAGTGATTAATACATCATGTCCTTGATCTTGAAAGATAGCCAGCTTGGTTTTCGGCAACAGCTTTTTGATTTTTTCAGGATAATACGGGCAGGTCTGTTCATATAAAGCTTAGTATTGCAATTATATACAGTAACACATCCCTTACTTTGTCTTTGTCGCCCCAAATCACCAAGGTCGGGATATCTGTTTGGCCGACTTTCTTATACTTGTCCTCCAAGTCAGTCAATGGGAATGCAACTACAGTACCAATAAATGCTCTGAGCAAACCTGCATGATGCAAGAACTGGTATGTAGCTACTTTGGCAATGTAATTGCTGGCTGCCTCTGTCTCATCATCTAATCCGGTCTGTTCTAATTGAGTCGACCTGGCAAAGTTTTCTGCTACTTTCACCAACAAAGGGCGAACGTAAGGCTGGTTGGTAATAAACTGATGCACATAAGGCAGCTTTACAACCTTGGAAATCAATGGCATATCTGTTTCGCTATTGATCAGACCTGCAGGTGAAATGAGTACAAGTTTATTCACCATCTCGGGGTAGAAACTCGCAAACGATGTAGCAATAGCACCGCCCAACGAGACACCGACCACACCTGTCTTATCCCATCCAACTTTTTGTAACAGCATGGCCAATTGTGAAGTATACAAAGCTTCATCATAGGTGACCGCCGGAGCTTGACTGTACCCTCTACCCCATAAATCATATATCAAAACATGATGACCACTTGCAGCCTATCATCAACTGCAATTAGCTTCTATCTGTCTTTCTTGTGGCCGTGTTAACCTACCAAATCAAAAGCTAGTTTACTATACACAACTGAGCCGGTTGTAATGCCATGCACCAACACAACACGTGTGCCATTCTCGTTACCAAATTTCCAATATCGCATTTTACCCAAGGGCAAGTTGAGATAACAACCTCCAGGATAAAAGTCTTGCGTGTAAAAGTCTGCAGGAGCCTCTTCCAGGGAGCCCAACGTGGGTTGAGGCTTACTGTTTGTATAAACTACAGATGTAATCAAGGCTATCCCAGCCCACTTTAGAGTCTCTAACAGCATAATCGCTTACGAATAATAAAAGAAAGGAAGAAAAAACGTCCTTTTTTTTTTCAAGTTCAGGTCCTATATTCCACCATTTCACATGAACCTCTATGGTAGTACAAAGCAAAATGGTTAGAAGTAGTGCAATTTGATTAAAAATCATAAATTAATAATTGACAGATCATCTAAAATAAAAGAATTCGAATAGATCTAATGCTTTTGCTAGATATAGAAGCTCATTGTAAGCGCGGGCTATTAAACAAATGAAAAACTAGACCGGGGTTTATGGATCGTTGAGTATTTGCATTTGCTTTACAAGGTTTTTTTTCCTTAAAAAAAATAAACAAATCAAAACTTCAGATATAGACGATATGGCATGAAAAGACAAGGCTGCATTATAAACTGGTTGCCTCAAATGTAATTGATACTATGAAACAGTCGATACAAAGGTGTAAAGATGTAGCATTCACTTTTATCATCCTTGTACTGTACATCTAAGTTTTATTGAGTGGCAGCGTTTAGGGAATGAATTCATCTGCGCTCAATCCAGTTTTTTATAACAAAAGCTCATGGACGCAAAAAAAAACATTTCAAAGTTTAAGTAGAATAAATTATACATCCAATGATGTGAGTATTACCTGATATTGCTTCCAATTAATGGAGTTTTATTTGACCCATAACCAATTTTCCATTCTTCCAAAATATAAAAATATGTCGCGTGTACTTGACAAAAACGTAGTTTACGAAGCTGGACATAATGGCTCAGGATCACAAAATTTTATTTGGTTAGCGGCAGTACATGCAGCAGTCCATCGGAACGGACAAAAAAAGGGCCGTGATTCCCTTATAATGACAGCTGTGAGACAAAACAATCATTCGATGCATTCATGGTCAATGTACATGCATTGAAGGACGGATCAATTTTACATATGTTACACATAAGACGAAGCATTCATCCACGTCACTCACCTCTTTGAGATATTATCGTTGAAGAGGCGCTTAATTACCATTGGCAAAAGAATAACAAGAACGACGCGTATAAATTCCTATTCTGGATATAATACCAGCATTGACTATAAGAGGCATTACCAACCAAACCTTTCCAATACTTATCATATATTCTGAAGGAATCCTTGACTGATATCCAACATATCATTTACAAAGAGCTTGCATATGCCATCAGATTGTAAATATGTCCTAATCAAATCAATACAAGCATGATTAAATCAACTCCTTATTGTTTAAAATATGACAAAAAGAAGAATACAGAAAAAGGCACCAGCGCATTATTAATCAAAGGCATTATTAATGTAACCAAAGCTTTTGATATACCTTTGCAAAAGAAGAAAATACCTATATAAGTCGCGCAGATTTTTCTTCAATTGATATTTTTTTTATTCCAACAATATACACAACAAAGAACAATCAAAAAGCAAATCATGGTTTCCAACAAGCAAGTCATTTTCTCCAAGTACCCTACTGCAGGCTCTCTTCTTCCTGGAGTACATATTCAAGTAATCGAGTCAACTATTGATTTAGACGCTAGTCTTGCTGAAGGCGAATTCATTCTCAAGACCTTGGAGCTTGCTATTGATCCTTATGTAGAAACTCGTCTTCGTGACCCCGCTGTCGAGAACTGGTCTCCTCCTATTCCTTTGAACGACGTTATAGCTGACGAAACACTTTCTGTTGTAGTGAGATCAAACAGCGCTGATTATAAAGTCGGCGATCTCGTTTACAGCTACATTCTCAAAGGCCACTTTGCCGAGTATGTCAAGGTTACTGCTGAATACGCTGCCGAATCTTATGTCGTTCGCAATGAAGCCAGAGAAAGCAAGCTTCCTTTGAGTCATTATGTCAGTGTTCTCGGAATGTCTGGCATGACCGCCTACTCTGGGTATGGATAGTAGCTTTTGATGATGATAAAAAAAAAAAAAAATTCTAACCAGTAAAAAAAAAAAAAACTATTATATAGTATCATCACCCTTGGAGATCTCAAGAAAGGTGAAACTCTCTACGTCTCTGCTGCTTCAGGTAATGTAGGCCTAATTGCAGGTCAAATCGGCAAATCATTAGGATGTTATGTCGTTGGCTCAGCTGGTAGCCAAGAAAAGATAGAGTATCTCAAGTCTGCTGGTTTTGACGCTGTCTTCAACTACAAGGAAGGTGATATTGAAGAAAACTTGAGGAAACACTGCCCCAAAGGAATTGATGCTTACTTTGAAAGCGTTGGTGGAAAGATGCTTGATGCTGTGTTGGCTGTTGCAAACAAGCGTGCTCGTATTGCTGTCTGTAGTATGTTGACTCAATTTGATCGCAAGCCATACAGCTATGCCAATATAGCTGAAGTCGTTTTCAAGTGCATTCGTATGGAGGGCTTTTTTGTATACGATAATTTGGATCGCGAACCTGAGTTTATCAACAAAGTCTCTTCTTTGTTGAGCAGCGGCCAGATGAAGTATAAAGAACATATCATCCATGGTATCGACAATGTTCCCCAAGCGTTCTGTGATGTCTTTCAAGGCAAACATTTTGGCAAGACTGTTGTTCATGTTGCAGACTTGTGATATCTCTGTCTCTAAATATTTTAAAAACCCATATAAATAAAGTAGGATAATATTCATCTTAGCTTACTGCTTATCATTTAATAGTCTGTTCACCGTAATAACAGTGATTATTTTTATGTGCTGATTTGTTATCTACTTTTCGATTAAACTCTAGCGTACACTGTAAGAGAATTTTAGGAGAAACAATCGAATGAAAACTCTTTGTTAACTACTAGGGACTGTGACAGAGTAGGATGTCACTCATACTATAGATGTTCATGTAGCTTATTAAACATATCATGATTAACCTAATAATGACTCCGTTAAGCATATATTTGATAACTCGAGGTATACTAACTAATATATGTTTGACGTCATAGTAAACAGCGGCCTTATTTCTAAAATGGGTTTATGACTTTAAAAATCGATGTAATGGCATCTCCATCACCACCAACCACCACCAATATATTTCTGCTAAAAACTAAACAAATCGAGCCTATAGCCCGTCCCAGTCAGTCAAGTTTTTATTTTTATTTTTATATAAACCAGTTTTAACGTCTCTATTCTGCAACAATTCTGACTTAGCGTCGCTTCTTATTGGTAGTACATGTTCAGAATGAAGCACTGCATTTATTAGGAACTTTATTCGAATGCAGGACAATAAAAATATTACACTTTAGGAAGATGTTCTGTATTACATTCATTCCATGCAGAATTGTTCTATAGATCTGTTGATCTCTTAATCGATCTCGATCAAATGTCACATTTGAAAAATAATCCACATTCAAAATAAATAACTTGATATAAACTTTGTTTAGTTGAATTATAGTATATACTATGCTTTTCTAACGATTAGCTGTAGATTATATGTACTTCAATTGATATTACTAAATACTCATCTCTAGATTTCTTAGCCGATCTCGTACACATGTGACATCTGATTGGTATTCCATGCTCAGAACGAGAAGCTGCGCTTAATAGAACATCGATTTGTTCAACGCAATGATCATTTTGTTTAAATTTGCGTATATATGAGCAAGGCACCAACTATCATCCGCCAATTATTTGCTGTTTGTCATTCGGAGTTTGAGTGTACCCAGTTAAGGTTCATTATGCAAACCGTATGCATGCAAATAGTCATCACCAGTTGATAGTGCATTAGCCATTCAATGCTTCATACAAATTTGTATCAAAAGTGAATGTAACGAAACAGATATCTTCCTTTAGCTGTTTCCTCCCCACTGCTTTCACGATAACAAGTCATATTACAATGATAAGGGATAGTTTTAATATATGTATATACTATATAAATGGTACGACTATATGATGTTCTTTAATATGCAGATATCCACTCCCAACCTTCAAGACCAGCAGCTTTCATTTCTTCCTGTGTTGGCATAAAATCGCTTGGCACAACAATATAGATATCTTCCTCCTCCTCCGTCTCGCTCTGCTTATCTTTCTTATTTCTTTTATGTCCACTATTTGACTGAGCAATCATTCTTTTCCTCGCAACGATTTGAATACTCTTTTTGACGATATCATTTGTTTCTTCCAACCTTTGTTTCTCTTTTCGTAGATTGGCAATGGTTTGTTTTAGTAACTCGATATCTTCATCCTTGGCAGTGGCTGATGTGGTGATTGGGGTAGTGATACGAGGCGGTGATGCTGAAACTGTTCTTACAAATTCATTCTCTGTGTTATCATCCTCTTCTTCTTGCTCGTCGTCGTCTTCTTCATCGATCCAAGCACCAGGTAAAGACTGTAGGTTGACCTTTTTTCTTTTCATTACCAAGTCTTTGGTTGTTGTATGATATGAAACGGAGGGTACTGTAACCAACGAAGGTGATGAGCTCATGATTTTGATAAAGAAGAAAAAGAGAAGAGATAAGTGGCGCAAATAGAATCCAACTTTTTTTTCTCAATAGTACAATGACTCGTGCATCATAATAGGTCATCAGTTCTGTTAATCAGCTGGCTTACCCATCCTCCTTAATTCCACCCCAATCATATAACAAAAAAGGTTTTAGTTTATTAAAAAAAAAGTTTAAGCTTCAACAGCTTCAGTAGCAGCAGCAGCGGGAGCAACAGCAGGTCTGAAATCTTGAGCAGTAGGTTCAACAATAGCGACATCTTCCTTGGGTTCAAGGATGGTGACAATATCGGGAAGACATTGCTTGGGACCGTTGCGGCCAGTAGGATCGTTATCCAACATAATCTTGACCTTGATACCCAAAACACCTTGACGCAAGTCAACGTGACGGACAGCAGTGGTGATAAAGTCACGAGCAGGGTTACCAGAGTGGATCATGAAACCGTCAGCAAACTTCATGGCCTTGGCACGGGCAGCACGAACCTTACCGGAAACAACGACTTCACAACCCTTAGCGCCAGATTCCATAACGAAGCGAACGACACCATAACAGGCACTAAATGTAAATGATCAGTATATGCGATTGCACTTGTAAAACAGTTTACTTACCGACGGACAGCCAAACCGTTAAGAAGCTTGAACTTGACAGACTCACACTGAGCAATGGCACAGAGACCACGGTTTTGAACACGCTCAGCATAAAGTTCGACAGCGTTCTCGGGGAACTTGAAACGCTTTTGAACGAGAGTGGTTAACTCACGAATACGACGGCCCTTCTCACCAAGAACGTTTTGGGTATGGGTAGCACGGATGATGATTCTACATTATCTATTAGATATGTTCCCTTGTTTTTTTTTTTAGCGAAGAATAGATCAACAAAGACTTACTCGGTACGAGCAGGAGTGACACGGACCTCAACACCAGCATAACCATCTTCAGCAAGCTCGCGAGTAAAGAACTCGTTGAGTTCAGCATAGAAAACACCGTCAGCGACCTATTCTCCCAATATGCGTTCAATATGTCTTTCGTTTTTTTTTGTTTTGTTCTCAAGTCAGTTGAACTTACGAACTAAGTGAGTGTTGTAAGGTCGAGTTTAAAAGTGAAAATATATATAAATGAAAGGACGATTAGTGAATCCGTGCTGATTTATTATCCCCTTTCCTCGAAGCATATCCACACTAAAGTTTCTCTCCATCTGATTATCTCGCGTTTTTCCAATATCATCTCTTTCTCATCCATTCATCTATCAAACATACTTTTCTCTTCTTGGAAATTTGGGCAGCCATGATTATGAAAAGAGGAGGAATCTGATGGATGGGTGTCCTATTCTTACTACTATTCGTTTGGGCTTTGGGGCCCTCGCTTGTCCTTTGGGACGGATTTACCTGAACTCCAGACGAGTCGAAAAGAGGTTCGGCCCGGGAAACCGTAGCTTCAGTCCGGTTCGGATTCGTTTCGTACTCAATTTAATTTAGTTAACAGGCGACACTATTTTTTTTTTATGGTGATACACATATACTAGAACAAATAAATCGGATCACTTGCTAAAACACATCATTTGTATCTCAATGTTATTTTTATGACAAAAAGGCTTTAAAAGGTCTCCTTTTTTTATTTTATTATAGAAAAAGTGAATGGTAATGATTTTTGTTTCTTTCCAATTGAACTTCTTTGATGGACTTGGTTGGACGTTTGCTTTTTTTACCTTTGGGTTTCTATCTTGTGTTTTTTTCATGATCGAGATCTAAACAAATATACGATCTGGAAAGAAAAAGATAAAGATGAAATTGAAAGGAAAAAAGAGATTGAATACGATAAAAAGAAGAGATAGTGGAATAAAAAAAAAATCAGAGAAAAAAAAGAAAGGCTATCGTAAAAAAAAGATTCAATCTGAAAAAAGGAAAGGAAACACAAACAAAAAACGATTAAATGGAGTAAGAAGAGGGTAATTAAGGTATTCGAATGATGATGATGAGGGGGGAGAAAAACAAAAATTAAAGAAAAGCAAAAGAGAAAGCAAAATATACAAAAAGGTAGATGATAAAAAAGAAGAGTAATTACAAACAGAGAGAGAGAGATATGATACAAAAAGGAAGAAATAAGAGTGAAAGGGTATTCAAAAGGGAAAGAGAGTCTTTAAATGGTCTTGTATAGTATTTCTTCGGTTTTTGTTCCATGGATACATTGTCGGTGATGATATGATGGGGTTGTTTCTAATTCGTTTTTCTTTTTAAAAAGAACACTTTTGCACCTTTCTAAGATTCAATCTTAAGCATGGAACGAAGTCCTCGCTGGATTTCTGAAAGAGCTAGATTGGTCTTTTCGAGTTCATAAACAGTAACGACCTTTTGAGGAGTAATGAGGTTCATGAGATCCATGGATTGCTGTTGAAAAGAAGGATTTACAATAAGTGGTTGATTGATAGGGGAGCCACGAGCATTAAAAGCAGGGATAGGAAGTGCACTTGGGGCAGGAGCATTGTTAAATGTAGGACCAGCGTAAACTTGATCAACAAGGCTATAATTTATAGCTTAGCCGCTATATATATATATATATATATATATATTAATTGTTATATATACCTTTTATATTCAAAATTGGGTGAAGTATTGCGCTTGTTATTGTAAGCTCTTCTGGGCTTACTGGAAGTCATCATATCATCCTCAGAGGAGGAGGAGGAGGAGGAGGAGGAAGACGAAGAAAAAGATAAAGAGTCATCTTCAGAAACAGCAGCCTTCTTTTGATTACGGCGCTTGTTACCCTTGGGTTGAGACTTAGGGTTCTTCTTGGGCTGCTGAATGGCATGGTTTTTCTTGGTTACAGCAGTGGTAGTAGTAGTAGTAGTAGTGGGCTTTGGTGCAGCATGAGCAGAAGGAGAAGGGCCTGAATGATGATGATGCTTGGTGTTATTGTTGAACGTTTTTACAGAAAGAGTACGAGTAGACATTGTTTAGATGATAAGAAATGGTTTTTTTATATGGTTTTTTTAGTTTTTTTTTTATATGGTTTTTTTAAAGTTTTTATAAAGAGGTTGGAAGAAGGGATAAAGATGATGGGGGGAAAAGTTCGTTAAAGAAGTGTGTTTTACTAAGAGGATGTTATGATGTATATGTTTAGATATGAGGAAGAAGAAAAAAAGAAAAGGAAAAAACAACTTGGGTGTATTTTATATTGCAAGACATCCAATTGGTCTTGAGTCGGAGACTCTGACCGTGTTACCAATTACATCTTATTTATAGAAATTAGTGCGGTTTCTATCTTACCAATCACATTTGGCTTGCTTCTATATCACCATGTGTTTCAAAAAGATCAAGCAATATGCATAGATACCTTATGGAGTAGTCGCATCCTAAGGCTTCTACTGGGTTAGACGGCCTATTTACCTTAGAATGTTATGGCAGATGATCATACCTTTATGCCCTTAATTGGAAATAGCAAAACTAACTCTTGGTACTTTTGAACTTGGAATAACAATGAAATCCACTAAAAAGATCTTGGGATCATACTCGATATATATATGCTGGAATATTTTTCATAACTGCAGAATGGCTCTGAATTTCCCTTTGAAGCTTACACTTTTTTTATTATCAAGATTAAATATACTATGTACAAAAGTGAAATTGTAGGGACAGTATGAATTTCGCCATAAAACTTCCCCCCCCTTTTTGTTTTCTAATAAAAGAATTCGCTTTACTGAAGTAGATTCTACGTAATATTTTGCAGTATAATTAAGAAACGTATCATTTAATGTATATCTTCTATAGCCTGCAGTTAGCTCGATTTAGTGATGCTTTTGTCATATACCATTATTTTGAAAAAAAAATAGTTTCACCTAATTCACTCAGAATATCCGAGGGCTTTTCGTTTAGGCGAAAGGAAAAAACATATCAGTTGATAAATACTATACACGTTCTAATCCCAACAAGATGGTCATTGCTTTGAAGCCAGATGTAGTAGTTCATTCTGAGTATGGCCTACTGATCTAATACCGCCTTTGATCTAGATCAACCAAGAGATTTAGAGATGAATATCTACCGTCATATGAAATGCATAAAATTTACAGTTAATTGGTAGTATATAAAATATACTAAATGTACCACAGTTAAACAAAAATTCCTTAACCCAAGTAGCAGTTCCTTATGAGCACGTAATACTAAATTAGATCTGACATTTGATCGAGATTAGTAGAAATTTTGAGATGAATATCCAACTGTACGTAAACTACCGCTGGTCATTAATGTATAACAAACTAATTGTATTTTAGATAAACAAATACTTTCATACATGTATCAGTACTTTATAGACACTTGCTGCTAATCAGCTATGATATTATACCAAGCTCTAAAACAGAGAAAGTCTGAAGGATTGCTTCCTTAGGTCAATTTTTAAGTTTCAACAGTTATTTTTGTGAAGCATGAATATGACACTTTAAAAACACAGTTTATAATTAACGCAAATGAGGCAAGTGCAAGTACATGTTGGCATATATATAATTTTGGTGATTGAAGTATGTGAGTAACTCTATTATATTCGAAGAATTCTGAAATATTGAATTCACATCAAAACAAACTCCATATATTTACGAGAATTTACTTACACTATAAACTATTCGATACTCAATCCAGTTTTATACAAACGTTAATAAAGTACGGTTTTGTCTGTTAGAGGCGTTTTGGCTATGAAAACCTTTATCCTAATTTTTCTGGATCCTCAGTAACAGCAACGACAGCCGCAATGTTTTTAAATTCCGAAGTTCAGTAGAAATACAGTTCCTATGGCAGCGGGAAACAAAAAGTCAACAGTAGTAGGCAGCAACCGTTAACCTAGTTGAGGTGTAAATCCCTAGCGATCTTTGGTGAAGAGTCGCTTTTATTTAACAATCCATGCCCTAAATGAGTCACTAATTCTAGTGGAACCATTATTTGGTTCTCAAATGCTGAATGTTATCTTTTCATTTGCTAATAAATGGTTACTAATCATGGCGAAATCTCATTTAAAATTTGCATTTGATTCATAATTCATGATCATAACGAACTACTCTATCAAGTAGGACCTCCAGAATCATCGTAAAGAATGTACTGATAAGACAATGAATCAGAAACAAGTAACAAATGAAAATTTCACAATCATGTAGATGACCGAGCCGTTGACGTAAGCCTACGAGTCAGCAGGTATCTGCGCCCGCCATATTTGGATTTTGGTGCTTTATTTGATAATCTTTAAACAGTTAGATTCATTGCTATTGGTGTTAAAAATAACAAAATAAAGGGGAAGGTCCTCATTCATTCTTGTAACTTGTAACACGAAGCGCTCACTGAACCATTCTCTTCCTCTCTTTTTTACACAGACAAATACCAACCATATTAAATTTATTAAATTTTATTATTCGCAGCTGACTTTTTTTTTTCTTTTCCTTTTCTTTTTGCAAAATAAAATAAAATAAAAAAAAAAAATGTCGAGACTACCAACGGCTGGTATCGCAATAAGCAATCCGGCAGCTATCCCTACAAGACGTTTATCAAGAAAACCATCTGGTGCTGACCTACGAAAGAGAAAGACAATATCTGAAAATGTTCCACCTGTACCCAAGTCTACAAAATCAACGACAAAGGCACGTTCACGATCTTTCATAGGCGATCAGCCTCCTCCTACGTATTCTGTTCCCAATACACCTAGAAGCTCCATCACTTCTCCTAAACCAACTAATCGATTATCCTCTAACCCTCCTCCTCCCCCTCCTCCTATGCCCAACTTGCCCTATGTGGGTGAAAGAGTTGCAGTAGACTCTATGGGTATAGTAGGTACCTTAAAATTCTTGGGTGAAGCTGAATTCAAAGAAGGCTATTGGGCTGGCATTCAGTTAGATATCCTTGGTTCTGGTAAAAATGATGGATCTGTGAAAGGGTATGTGCATGAATGTAAATAATAGAACAAGGATTCTATGGTTTAACTGTTTCAGCTTGATATTAAACCTTTTATATTATTAGCATACGATACTTTTCTTGTCCTCCACAAACTGGTCTATTCGTATTAGCCTCAAAAGTTACTTCATTGGATGTTGACTCCGATTCCGTTAGATCGTTGTCTCCGCCGATGATGGCCGTACAACAGCAGCAGCCTAATAATAATCGTACGTCCCTTTCCTTAATCACTAATGGATCCAGAGCTGCACGTTACATTGGGATGACTGCCTCACAGCTTTCGCAACAACCTCAACAGCAGCCAAAGAAGAAAAAGAGCCGTACCCCTTCGTTATCCGTACGTTCATCAACTTCCTCTCTGCACACGCCCATAACTTCGCCTGTCTCGAACAGCGGTCGAAATAGTCTACGCAGATCGCAGCCTTTAGTTCAATCACCGACTCCTACGCATTATAATCGTGGTATTCCGTCTCCCGCCATGACACCCACTAGCCATAGTGTCCAGGATAACGCAGATGATTACTATCATGACTCACTTTTATCTTCTGCCTCTGATGACATGATGATTACGGAAACACCCATTCCTGCCAATCTGGCTCTGTCCAAATCGATCACGACCGCTGCCATGAATACAGCTTCGTCTACTTCCACTTCTTCTTCTTTGGAATCCCCTCACGAGCGATTGGAACGCGTCTTGGGTGAAGCCATCTCCCAAGCTCCTGATGAAGCTTTTATGCGTTTGCAGCAATTACAGCTTCGCGTTGAAGTCCTTGAGGCCGAAAACAAATATCTCAAGTTGGAAAACACACAAAATAAGACCGCCGAACAGATACTTGAACGTTCGCTTGTCCTCAAGAAAAAGGACGATAATGGTGAAGAGCTGTTTACCCTTGAAGGCCACAAAGCCATTGTAGAGGAGATCAAAGAAAAGCACGCAGTCGAGGTCAAGACCTGGACTACCCAACAGCAAGAAACAATGCAGGCCATTCAACGACTAGAGACCAAGGTACAAGAGCTAGAAGCCGAGCAGCAGAATTTAATCACGGAACGCGACCGAGCTTTGTTTGAAATTAGTACTGTGCGTAAAGAAAAATCCTTGGTTGAACACCGTATCCATGAACTAGAGAGCAAAGTTGCTGAGGCCGAAGCTGCCACTGCTGCTGCTCAAGCTGGTGAACGCTTAATGACCGAGAAAACCAAAGCTTTACAATTGCAAATGGCTACTTCTCCTACCTCACAACAGCAGCAGTTCTTCCAACCTGGCTCTGACTCGGATGCTATGGACCGTCAAATGAAACTTGAAATGGAGATGGAGGAAGTCCACGAAAAAATGAGCTCTTTACGTGATGCTGCCCGTGCTAAAGACATGTTCCTGGCCTCACTCTCAGAACAAGTAGAAACGCATCGTAACGCTGTAGAAGAAAAGGAAAGAGAGATCCGTAGAATTAAGGCTGATTCCGAACGTCACGTCCGTGAAAAAGACCGACTCTTAGAGGAGCTTAAAGACGTGGAAGCCAAGTGGCTCGCTCATCAAGATTGTACCTCCAAAGAAGTTTTTGATAAAGTCAAGAAAGAACTGTCAACTGTCAAGGAAAACTATGCCAAAGAAACAGTTCTTGTTCAAGAATATCGTGAGCGTATCAATCAACTACAAGCTTCAGTTGATGAATTAAAACGCGCTGGTATGGAAAGTATTGAACTATACGAAAGCTCTGTTGAAATGAACCGTGTTGATCGTGAGGCCATGAATGCTAGCCTTGCTGATGAACGTCGTAAAGTTGCTTCATTGGAAGTTGAGCGTGAAGAACTGCGTAAGGCTGGTTTAGATGCTATTGAAGTCTATGAAGCTACTATTGAAGAGATGAAAAAGGAGCGTACTATACAGATTGAGGAACATGCAGTTCGTCGCGAAGCTCTCCAAGCTACCGTAGAGACTTTAAAGCAAGAGATAGATCAGCTCATGAAGAACGTTGAGACAGAAGAAAAGCACGCTATCCTTAAAGATGTCTGGGAGAGCGAACGTAAGCGATTGACTGAACAAATTGAAATCCTTGAGCGCGAAAGATCAAGTCACGAAGCCTTTAAAGCCGAAGCTGAAGCCTGGAAAGATCAATCTAAAGAAACAGACAAACTTACCAAGGAAAAAGCAAAGCTTGAGGAACAGCTTACACGCTTACAAGCTGACTATGATGAACAATTAGCTTCACGTACCAAATATCTCGATGAAGTTCGATCTGCTGTAGAGAGTCAGAAAAAGACTGAAGGTGAGCTTCGACGATTATCTGAAGCTAAAGAAAAGTTGGAACGAGATTTACTTGAACAACAACAACTCGTCGCTGCTGCAGCCAATACATCCAATGGTAGCAGTGAAGGAAGCAATGACAAGCAGCATCAACTTGAAATTGAGACTTTCCGTAGCGAAATTGAAAAGTTGCAAGCACAAAACGCCATGTTAGTGAAGCAAAAAGAGCAAGCAGAACAAGGCCAACAAGACTTGGCCCAATACCAACAACTGATCGCTACACTTAAATCCGAAAACAAAAAGATTGCTAAAGAGCATGCCAAATTGGAGGAGTCCCACAAGCAAACGGAAACCGAATGCTTGAAACTCATGGAAGAAGTTGAAAAATTGCATCAACAGGCAGGCCAAGACGAAGCTAGAAATCTTATTTTAAAAGAAGATTTGAGTGAAGATGACAAGATCGCAAAGCTTTTGCAGCAAAACCAGAAAAAGCTGGAGCAAATGTCTATTGAGCAAGCTACCGAATTAAGAAAGGCCAAAGAAAGAAATGAAAACGCAGAGAAAGAACACAAGCGTCAAATCCTAATGCTCAACCGAGACATCTCTGAGCTGGAGAGCCTTATTGAATCCAAGATCTTCAAAGAAGCTGATTTAGAGGAAGCGCTTGAAAAAGAACGCAAACAAGTCAAGAAATTGATGTTGGAACTTCAAGACATCAAAGAAGAAAACAAGATGCTCGAAACTTCAGCATCAACCTCTTCCAAGCAAGAAACAAAATCAAATCAAGCTCCATCCGTGAATAAGGAAAAGAACGCTAGTGAATCATCGTCCTATTGTGAAATTTGCGAAGTGTATGGACACGATTTGATTAGCTGTAAAGCTGTCTCTGTTACAAAGGAAGAAACAGGCAGACCTGTAAGTAATCTAAAGCCAATTGTATATATATACACACATGGAAAGATTCATCTAACGTTACTTTTGCTAATAGTACTGCGAGAACTGTGAAGAATTTGGTCTTCATTTTACGAACAAATGTCCTAACCAAAACGAGACTTTTTAAGTTGTGCAAGCGTACAATTTAATATTTGATACCATAACTTGTATATCTTTCCTGTCCTTTATTCCACTTTACTCTCCGTATTATACACCATCTACCTCTATCTACTTCACCCCTTCTTATTTATACATATATATATCTTTCCTTCATTCTCTTTGTTCCATATTTCCTAAATTAAACGAAAATAAATATTGCTACATGCAATACATTCACTCTGAACGATAAAAACCAGATTTGACACTGAATAGTCCTTTCTGAGTATCAAGGCCTATCCAAATACGACATCAAACCAAGATTAGTCGAACGATCTATCCATTATATTTGATTCTAGTAAAGTGTATGTGATTGAATAGCAGTCATTAAAGTATAGTACACCCACTGTATTTTTGTCATAACATTATTCGAATGCGACACTGAACCGAGATCGGCCGAGAGGGGAAAATGGTGTGATTTCTAAAGAGGATTTTCTTTTATTAGGCCAATTTTCATACTGCAAGTAAAAAATTTATTTCCGTGACCCAATTAAAGTGAATTTCGGGTTAAACTCGAGCGAGTTGGGCATTAGTCTAGACAATAAAACATATTTTTCTATTTTCATAGATATAAGCTGACAAACACGGTTTTGTATTAGTGTAGTGTGATCATTTCCAACTAACATAAGACTTGCATTTATTCAATAGAAAAGGGTTCAATACAGTATATCCTACAACGTCCCAAGCGTTGATGGCCTTCTAGAATGATAGTTATAAATAGATACACAGGATTGTGTCCTTGTGAGATTCTTCAAGTGAAATAAACAGACAAGACCAACTCTGCCAACAGGAAACAAATAAGCATATACACATTAAATCAAAGGAAAGAAGCTCATAGATGATCAATCAGTAGACTTCAAACTGAAGGTACCCAGACAAAAAAAAAAAAAAAAAAAAAAAAAAAAATCATAATAAAGTTCGCTTGAAAATTATGCAAATGTAAAAAGAATTACAGCTTAACCTGTAATCCACTCGAAGCGGCAACGATTCTCTTGCCTATTAACAGTATTTATTTTCAATAGGGATTGGGATGGTGAATCGTTATATGATTTTTGATAATGTTGATGGTGTGGCTTGTAAAGCAAGTATATTTGATGCATTCAAAAGTACATACTCGTATTTTTAATGCACTTAATTTCATCTTAAAATCTGGTATAGTACCATGAAAAAAAAAATTAAGGTATTCTATATATTAATCTTCTCTGAAATGGCTCAATATCGCATTTGATGATCAGTATATGTCGAGAATGATTTGCCGCCTATAATGAAATCGTCAGTTGCTTAACTTGCTACACGTATATTATGTTTCTGTGATTGGCTGTAATATAGGGTCAATAATGCTGCATCACCAAGATAAGCAGAAAGACTGCTGAGCAGATCAATAAATCCTAAATAATAAATAATACATATTTTTGAAACAACCATATAGTAGATGCAAGAATTAGTTTCTGAAACAGATATCAAACAGAGCAAGTAAGTTCATTCACTTGAATAATCTAGTTTGTATCACTATACGCATTAGAATCAAGCCTATCATTTTATCGAAAGAAGGTTGCTACTGCTACTAAAGCTCTTAGCTATCTGATTGAATTTAGCTTTCATTGACAATGCATTACTATCAAGCATTGAGTTGAATCCAATCTCGTTCTTTGTAGGACATACTAATAATTGTTGTGGCCCCTACTCAACTTCTTACACAATAAAGTCAGCGTCCTTCTTTAAATAGTTGTAGAGCAGGAGGAAGTACCTGAAAGCGGGTAGAGGGCAGTATAATTGAATCTCAACTCGAATATTACTTGCTAGCCTCAAGCTTTTGAAGTTCTTTTTTACTTTCTTTCTTTTATATCCTGTTATTATGTGCGACTTGACAGATCCCCGTATTCTGGAGACTTATACCTCTATCGTCGAGCACGACACCACCAACTGGTAACGCATACTTATAAATCTCGAGATGATGACTCGAGATCTTGAACTAACACGTACACTCTAGGCTTATTCTTGGTTATAATGATACCAGAGACGTTATTTCGTTATATTCTAAAGGTACAGAAGGCCTAAGGTAAACACACTAAGCTATACTTTTAGACACGTAGCTGATTGCCCTATTAGCGAGTTCCGTAATAACCTCAGCGACGAAGTATTGTACGGTTTCGTCAGAGTGGATGATCGTTTTATCTTGATTACTTGGGTATCTGAACAAGTGAGGTAAGCTAATTACATAACATGTCAAAAAGCGTTCTGTTTATTCATGTTTCCTTTGGCACTTAGTGGTGTACGCAGAGGTATAAATAGATCTTATATTTATATATATATATATATATATAAACTATAGCTGACATGTAATTATTAGCTCGAGCACTGGTACATAGTAGATCGGTTGGTGCACTGTTGAAAACACACCATGCTCAACTCACTGCCTCAACGATGAATGATCTCAGTGACGCAAATATTCGTACTAGACTCAAATTGGGTGATGGCAACCAATTGTCTTCCCGTAGATCCTCCTCTTCTCTTTCTCAAAAGAGAGCTTCCCGTAGACAATCTGCACAATCTCCTACTAGTCCCACACAGCCTCCAATTGAACAGCAACAATCGTATGAGGAGTTTGTTGAAGCTAGTGAGTCATTGCCTGAGCGTGCCATAGTTGATGAACCAGCTGATACAGAGGCAGAACAAGAGCATCAGAGACAATTATTAATAAAACAGAAACAAGAAGAAGAGGCTAATCTAAAGAGGATTGAAGAGCAGCAAAGACAAGCCGCCGCTGCTGCGGCTGCTGAAAAAGAAGCTCAAAGACTTGCTGCCGAAAAAGAAGCTGCCGCCGCTGCTGCAGCAAAGAGATTAGAACAAGAGAAAATTCAAAAAGAAAAGTTGGAAGCCGAACGTTTGGCCGAAGAAAAGAGAACATTACAAAGAAAACTATTGGAAGCAGAAAAGAATAAAGACATTATTCTTTCAGGATACGTATCAGTGCAACCTAGTACAAGCCCAGTAAGTAATTGATATGATATGAACCAACTACTTGAACTGAACTTTACATAGTTTTGGAGACGTAGATACTTTACAATCAAAGGAAAGAGTATGGCATTTTACAGTGACGAGTTGAATCCCAATCCTGCTTTTGTTCTTGATTTGAGAAATGTTATCCGTTTAAACAACGTGAACGTAGATATCGAGACTTTCGTGCCTAATGCCTTTGTCTTGGAAACGCAAGAAAACGGATCTTATCAGTTATTTGCAGATGATAAAAAGACTTTAGAGACTATCTTGACTGCACTTCAAACTGTCATTTAAACTACTATTTACTACACTCTATTTATTTCTTATATACGATCAATTCAAATAAAATAATGTTAATGAACTGATATAGTTTTACAAGGAAATGTATGTCATTTCCTGTCGGCATTTGCTCTAATATATCTATACAATCATCGCACTTTAGTTAACTCATGGTTTTGATAGCAATAGCAGTTCATTCTGAACTTGTGTTAGCGATCATATTAATTAAACCTGGATCAACCGAAGGAGCTATAAATCTAATCTATACATGAGCTGCAATGCAGATCGTTATTGCTGCTCATATCAAACAAAGGCTCTGAATAGACATAACAACCTTTTCTGAGCATGAAGCACTTAATCAAGTGCGTCATTTAACCGGGATGATCGGCCGAGAGATTTCTAGATCAACAGCTCTAAGTGATATGAAATGTATGTAATTTACAGGTCATCGTTCAAATGTAAGTTTACTCAATGTAATTTAAATGAATAAATGGCTCTGGTACATACAGTACTTTGTCCTCAACATGTACCAACAATCAGGTGTGACATAAAAATAACAATAGGATGGATATTGGAAAGATCCGGAAGAGTTTAGATTATATCTAAAGCACAAAGTGTGAAGTACTTTTTTTTATTTTTTTATTTATATGTACAATGCCAATAATGACAATTAGTTTGGTGTCTTGTCCCAGTTTTCAACTAGCCCTTTTCTATCTTCTGACTCCCCACCATTGATTTGCATTCGATAGCTGCTTAAGGGATCCAAATCATTCTGTGCTCGGTGTGTTGTAGTAGTTGGAGATGAGATTGATGTTGAATGTTTTCGCTTAAACATGGGAAATGCAGTTGTTTGTTTCTCATCTATATCATTGGATTGCCGTGTTTCATTACTACTGATCAGGTTTTGGTCATATGGATGATGGTATTGACCTGCAGGCATACCAGTATTTGAAATATCGCGTGTTGGGTGATCTCTCCACCTTAGTTCACGATTATAACCTCCTTCACCAATACCTGTATTCCCAATAGAGATTGTATTTGAATGGGGCCTTGATTTAACCTTTTCAGTTGCAATGGCAGAAGTATCAGTGAGTGATTGCATTCGATGCTTGGTAATAATGGATTGACTTCGTCTTGTTGTGATTGCATAACGGCTAATACCCGAGAAAGGTGCAGGAAACAAATCAGCTGCACCAGGGTTTTGAGATCCATGATGGCTGGCTTCATTGTTTAGGTCCTTGTTTTCAAACATTTCAAACATACTGCGCTGGCGTGGTTGTTGCTGGTGGTCATCAAGTAGTATCTTCTCGTCATCATCGTCTTTGAGTATGATTTCTGGATCAGGCTGACTCTTTGAGTTATGTAACAGTGCTACACCAGAACAAATACTGAGAAATCCAAGTACACAGGTAACAACGTCAACTGGAGAAGCATCAAAGCCTCTGTATAATACAATAGAACTAACAATAGTCATGGTAGTGAAAATCACGTAATAGGTAGGAGTAACCAGAGCAGTATTAAACAGATTGAGTGCCTTGTTCAAGTACACAATCTCAACAATCAAGGTAACCACTACAACACCCAATACGATATAAATAAACCAATTCGTAAATTGGTTCTCTTTGGAGATTGAATAAACAATAGCTGAGCCTAAGCCTTGCGTAAACACAACAGAGATGGAGCCAATCAAAGAACATACAATGATATAGACTAGCATATTCTTTTTACCCCATCTTGGTCCACAATAAAAGACCAAAATGAGTGAAATTACTACGGCAATACCACTATAAACTAAAAAACCTATAATAAGCATTGATTAATGTTTACTATATTTGAATGGCAGGTATGTAATACACATACCAACGGATAAAGCAAGGTGCTTGAAAGCCTCTATTGTTGCATCTGCCGAACTTTGTTCAGGTGCATGCAGCACAATCACAATAGCGCCTAGTATACATTGAAGACACCCAATCTTCCCTTGAAAACTTAGTCTCTCCTTTAGGAATATTGATGACAGAACAGCGCTAAATAATCATATCAGTAAAAAAAGAAAAGGAAAGGAAAGAAAAATCTTTACTGCTTGATTATACCTAATTACGACACTGAGAGCCCCAAGTGGTGTAATAAGAATGGCTTGTGTAAAGGCATATGCTATAAAGTTGCACAGCTCACCAACAATCACTATGTTTAGAGTATATAAGCACAAAGAGAATTGACAGTGAATTTGTGATACCTACTCAGAATCATGCCAGTCCACCACATTGCTGATTTCAAATAAGTGTATCCTTCGCCAGCAACGCCACCTAAGGATCGATGTCAGCACAAATCTTGGGCTTAGGCTATAATTGAACATACCTGATCGTTCAATGGATTGCAATAGACCTTTCTTTTTGAATACAAAACTACTTCCAATAAAGATGCCTAATACAAAAAAGATTTTCAGAGCGTTTTCAGTTGTCTTCTATTCATATTCGTACCACTGGCTACAGCTAAAGATACACCGATGCCTTTGTAAAGTCCAGCTTGATCTCCTGTTGTATCTGCTGCAAATGGATTTGATGTTCCATTAGTAGAGTCCATTATACAAATAGAAGAAAGAATGTAAAAAAAAAAGAGAGAGAGAGAGAGAAAAAAAAAAGAAGAGGTAAGGCTTTTTCTAAATGTATTAGTTTGGATTGCCTTCTGATTAGCGCTAAACAACCTACAAGCACCTCATGTGGCTGATTATCCAAGGAATCATGCGTTGAACCCTTTAGCTACAATAGCGTAGCTTTGCCCCATTTAATTAAGAGCCAGCTCACTGTGTTATCAGGTACTATTGCTTTACATTGCCATTTGAACGTGCCTTTAATCTAATTGACTACCTCTATCTATCAATTAGCTTTCAAAGATCTCATTAGTTAGTCAAAAATGACATAATCTATCCCAAACTGTGCATGTTTATGTGTAACTAGTAGGTGCGTAGATGTGCGACGCAGAATCCTACAAGGCTTAGTTTTATTATACAAGCACAAAGCCCCTCTAATCACTATCACTATCCTCATCATCGTCATCTTCATAACTATAATGAATGCCAACATGTTCGGGCGAATCCATAGGACTAGGTGCAAATTGATCACTAAAGATATCATCAATCGTCTTCGCCTTCCGTAATACGGGCCTTGTAGGTGGGCTATTACTACCAAGGAATGGATTGACATTCTCTTGCTGCCTGTTACTGTCCGGAGTATTCGAAAATATGTCCATAGTTTGCTTTACCGGAGATCCTACTTGCGCCTTTTCTTCCTCGAGCATGTCTTGAAACTTCATTGTCAGGTTTCGACCAGGATTAGGTAAAGGATCTGATCTATCAATGCGATCGCGTGCTCTCCTATGAGCTGTTCGAGGCGTATAAGGAGGATGGTCTTCTTGGCTGCCTTGAACCAGACTAAAATCTTCTCCATCACTCGATTCATGACGATGCGGTGTTCGATCCATCATGATCTTTCTATATCGCATTGGAGTACCTTGTGGAGTGGTTGCAGGAGGATATTCAGATGAAGCATGACCGTCTGTAGGTTTAGAAGAGGAAGGCGACTATTCGTAACGGTTAGTTCCAACTAAGTTGATTTTTTTTTTACATAGTGAAGTACCGTACCAAACAGGGCTCAGAGTAATCACCAAAGATATTTGCGTTGAGATATCGGTTTAATGAGGTACGTGGTGTAGTTTCGGGATTTGGTATATTATTATCTCTTCGCAAAATGACTGTGCCGGTTGTTTCCTGAGGGAATAGCATACTAGCTGTTCTTTTGATACGTTTAGGTGATTGGGCGCTTTTGGTGAAACTACCAGTGCGTTTCATAGTAGGTCTGCCGTTCAACATGCTTCGATTCACTTTAGCTATGGCTGCCTTGGTTGCCTCGCCACGATTCTTTTCAGCACTCGTCACAATACCTGATGCTACGCTGACAGTACGTTTGAGGAAAGAGTCAATAGGATTGCTGTTGACACGATTCATCTTTTGGGGTAAAATGCTTTTAGCTGATCTAGGTTCTAATTTGATTCTAGACGATGAAGCAATGGCTCTAGTGTTGGGTGTATGAGTACGGTGATGCGATGGGGTATCTATTGTATTGCCAAGTTAGCATTGTATTCCTATTAGGCGTTGGGCCAAGCTTATGTACCTGAGTTTACATGCGATTGGGATGGTTTGTGTACTTTTGCTTGTATGGATGGTGTAGGCTCTTTAGTAGATGACAAAGAATATTCAATATCTAGGTCATCATCTAAGGAAGACGATGAAGAAGGAGAGGATGCCATATCATCACCGCCCGCTGATTCTTTAAACTTTTGTGTCAGTTCTGGCAAACTATTGAACCTTTAAAAAAAAACTGTTAATGAATCAAAGAAAGAAGACATTGAATCGAGTATTACCTTTTCTCTAGCACTTGAACAAATGCATGATCGCTTAGATTGCAAGGATCTCGGCGTTTTACAGCATGTGGTCCCTCTTCTGAATCTTGACCTGTCAAGAAATCAGTGATGTTGTTCATGGAAAAGATAACCACCACCTTTGCGAAAAAGTCTTCAGCTAGAGCGAAAGGATCTCTTTTAATTATATCCAAGGGTAAACCATCAATAAGTTTACATATAAAGCAGTAAAGTATTACTTGTAACTGAGCTCTATAAAGCACGAACGTTAGCACCATTGGTAGCCTACTTATAACATACTTACTCTTTTAATTTCAAGGTAACGCAGCTCATTTTTTCAAAGTTAGAGCCAGATTGGTGCTTGTATTTAATTTCTCTCCACCATTCATACTGGTATGTTTGTTCAAGCGTACTTTGTCCGGTCGGTTTATGGGCAGCTTGAGTTATTTCATTCCTATGTTTGATATCAAGGTCGACTATAGGCATTGTGTAATCAAATATACTAGATATGATGTCTTGCTTGGTATAGCTGGATTGTAAAAGGTGACTAATACATCTATCAATGATTATGATTGTGTTATCCATAGAATCCTAAGATGCATTTTAGCACGATTTTCTAAACTTATAGCTTGGCAATACTACCTTTTGCGTATATAGTGCTTCGAGATATAACTTTTTTAATGTCTTTCCAAACATGCTTACATCAGTAGGCAATTGAATTACTCTTTCTGCACTCTCTTCTTTCTTTTGCAACCGCACTGGCTTCTTTTCTTGCTCGTCGGTAGATATTTTTGGTTGATTAAGGTTGTTCTTGATAAAAGAAGGCACTTTCATATTCAATTGGTACGATCGATCTTCTGGCGGTAAAGGCGCTTCTGGTAATTCAACTTGTAATCTTGTGCCGGCAAGGTAAGTGCCGATAGGATAGTCATCATCCACGGCGACATCTGTTAAATTGACGTCTTGAGGAACATCATCAATATTCAAGAATCGCATGGAAGCGCTTGATCTCGAAAAGGGTTCTATGCATACTTTGCGATTCAAATCATGATATCCACTCATTGGAATCAGTTCTGCGATCAAAATAGATTGTGTTGCATACAGTTCGTCCAGCAAGATATTGAAAAGGTTAGGTGATTCGTCCTCTTCACACGTCAATTTATAATCAGTATCTGATTCTGCTGGATCGTTTTTGAGTAGCCAGGAAATTGAGAATTGGCTGGCATGAACGATATTCATTGTACGTATTTCAGAGATATAGGCCAATGTAGATGTTTGGTATTCACCATTGCGTAGAGCGGGATATACAGCGAAATTGCCAATGATCTTACCAAGTTTTGTTTTAAAAGGACCTTTCCACATGGGAATACTCGCTGAAGATACACAAGATTGATCTGAGGGTAAGATATTGACGAATTCTGATATAAAAGAATGGCCATAAATCGCATTATTTCGTACCAGTGTCTGAAAAAGGATGTACTTTCCTTTAAATGGCTCAAAGCATGATATGAAGCCTTGGTGGATCATTCGGCTCACCATTTGTTCATTGGGATTACTGTGTGGGCATTTCCAATCAGTGTCCACAAGGCTCAGTGACAGGTGATGCTGGGTATAAGTTTGTAATAATGTGCTGCATAGTTCATCTTTGGTTTGCTGAAAGTATTGTGGAATTTGGAAAGGTAGCAAGTCTTGTACATCTTGATGTGGGGATATAAAGAATCGCGTTAGATCTTTCCCGCTGCAAGGGCATGCTGTCAGTAAGAAGATGTAGTTTTTGGTAGGTTCTGGAGTGCAAAGGTCAGTGTTTTCCCATTGGAAATCCCCAATGACTTCTTTGAGTACTTGCTTAATACGCATAATAGGTGTGCCTAAAACAGTCTGCTTTGGTCTGTCCCTATTTCGCTTTTCATACTCGCTTTCTATAGCGTTGAAGGATTCTTCAGTCATAGTATAAAAATGTCGAATTGAATCAGTCGGATATCGTGTTTGAGTACTAAAGAAACGGTAGCCCCATAGAATTTGCTGTCGTTTATGTTGAGTGTAGTAGAATAATAAAGTACGCATGATAAATATTTTCAAGTTGTCTATTTGAACAAACGAATTCACTAGTGATTGTTCATCAATCAAGAAGACAATCTTGGTTGGGGTTGTTGGCATTCTAGTATTCAAGTATCCTATCGTCTTTCCAAGAAGTAAAACACGAAAAAAAAAAAATTATATAGAAGAGAGGAGTTTTATGCTGACCGAGAAAAGTGACCTTTTTTCACGTTTATGGTCAGATAAAGAACAGCCGTAGTTGTTTGTTGATTAGAGAATATGTGTACTAGTAGAGCATGGACATCTCCACCAATATGATAATATAGTACGTTGTGTTTATGCAATCATAAACGCGGATATTTGAACATAACTATTTTATTTCATATAGTCTTCATGTTCGCGCAAGACTGGTTACTAACTGCCTGATATATATTTCTTGTTTAGTATTTAGTAAAAGATTCTAGCAAATGCAGCGGCCCACTCTGAGCATTCATTTCTAATCTAATGAGAAATTTAACCGAGATCGGCCGAGAGATCTAGAATTGAATCCTTCATGTCATATAAAGTACAAATAAAAATTACTGCTAATCATCAACAAAGTAATATGCTCACTATACTTTTGCAAAATAGAGATTTTATCATATAGAGCAACTTATTCTAAGCATAATGCATTTATAAGATACACTAGTTTGACCGAGATCAGACACGAGATCTAGCAATCATTCATTTCATTTAAATGAACTGTATTTAAATTACTCCCAGCCCATGATGTCGTTTTATAAGCATTGCATACAATACAATATAATACAATAACAGAACTAGTAGGTAGAGTAATTCATTCTAACCATATAGCGGTTACCAAAAGTAATACTAAAGTAGAACTAGTCGAAAGATCTAAAGATGTTGAAAATGGCACATTATTTTTTTTTAAAAAAAAAAAAAATTCAGGGGTAATAAATTCGATTTTTCAAATCTCCTATTTTAGTTTATTTTTAATATCTTTATATTCTTCAGGCGACTTCCGTTTAATGTTGCACCTAATAACTCGAGCATTGAAGCAAGCTATTGCATTTACTAATATCATTTCTACTATTTTGTATTTATAGTCATTTTATTATCATACAAGATCAAACAGAAAACAAAAATACTATTACTTAAAAAGACAGTAGGTTCTTAAGGCCACTAAGCTAAGTAGAGCTAGCGAGTGAGCAGTCCATCTACAGTGTTAGAGACATGTGCCTTGAGATTGAGTTGAACTTGGCGGCTATTTTGGCTCATCAAGCTTCGCATAGTGGGTGCGCCATATTGGTGAGAAGCTCGTATCAATAACTACTAATTGCTCGCTGGCAAAAGAAGCTGGTATACACCCAAGGGCGTTGCTGGTGTCCGACACATAAAAAGTCAGAGCACCCCAAATTTGATCTGCTTCTGAAAAGATATCCTCGAGCGAGAGCTTTAAAAAAGCGGAGGGCCAGAGTGATTGATTCAAAGAACAGCCCACAGAAAAGTGATATACCTCTGAAATTTGGCCACTAAGATCTTATTTGGCTCTAACAATATAAATGAGTATACTACAGTTTAGTGATTGGCTCTGAATGATATTCATTTCAATTAACCTGGATCTATAAAAGATCTATATGTTTCTCGACTGATCCGAATCAAAATCTGTATGTAATTAGTAGTTTATGCAAAAAATGAGCTGCTACGTTTTATAAAACCTTTATTTAAGCAAAGCATAATTAATATACTTTATTTGCCAATGATTAACAGTATTTCATATTAAGTTAATGATTCAATTTTATCGGTCAAAACCCTTTAGTTTACGTCTTTTAATCTTGCCTATCATGTTTCTGAAAGAAATAACAATACCAAGGTTTATTAGTTAGCTACTTTTTCTATGAGATTGAAAAAGAATTGCCTGTAAAAAGAGCTCAAATAAAAGCATTGGTAAACGATGGTCCGAAGTTTTACAATGGTGAATAAAATTATTAGCGATTCTTGTATAGACGCAACCCTTTTAATATGAAAAAAATAAGGTTGTTATTAAGTTAATGGCTCAACTTATGGAGGGAGTAAAAAAGCATTTCATGTACTAGAACGATATCCAGTTTATAATCAAGCAATTTGGCTCGGCCTTTTTAAATTTAATGTCAAATCGTATGGTCCATCTTCATCTTGATTGAGTTTATTTCCGTCTTGTATTCAGCATGAAGGAGCCTATACGTAATAAAGACAGTCCACATGCTGATATTGTCTCGAGTTGCTACATGTAGCTGATTCATACAGAAGAAGAAAAAACATCAATTCGATTATTAATATCATGAAATCGAAATAGTAACGCATCATCAGTGCTGTTCAATTCTTCCATATATAAGCTTTTCTCTAAGCCAATGCATGGAAATTACATTAGGGAGAATTCAATTTAGTAAAAGCAGAAGCAGCCATCAAAGGCTTGTTTATCTGATCAAGTGCTTAACAATAGAAAGTAAAGGCTGGTACTAGCAACCTCTATTTTTGACTAGTGAAACTGATATAAATTCTGCAATAGCGTTGCTTTTTTTGCGTGTTTTTTAAGCATATTATTTACAAAAAATGTGAATAATAAAAGGGAAACATACAAGAAGTGTTTGTTAAGTAATAGTTGAAGTGATAAGCTTTGTAAATTCGAGGAAAACGAAGATAAGGTAGGTAAACAGATGCGATTCACCAATTCTCCAGTAAGTATCTTTTACTCTTTCAAACACAAAAAGCCGAAGATAAAGCCCATGTCGTCTAACCTAGCCCTTATATGTTTACCTCTTTGCTGTTACCTTTTATTAGTTCAACAATATTATTATCTTCTTTTTTTTTTTTTTTTTTTTTTTTTTTTAAAAAAAAAAAAAAGAAACCAGGACCCAGATCAAAAGTGTATCTTGAGTTATTTAATATGGTTATTACAATAAAAAGATGCAAACACCATCAAAATACATTTTTATATTTTAAATTATGCTTCAAACGTTGTAAAAATCATATTAAGTTTATTATTCAAATCTTGAATTGCATTCGAGCCACATAGTAGTTCAGTTTTTGGTTTTACACTAATTAGTTGAGCATTTTATATGAGAAAAAATTATAAAAAAAATACTTACAAAATACCTCTATTTATGATCTACAATTTTGGGCTATAAAGTGTGTCCAAAAGTGCAATTAGCACATTTAATTCCTTGGACAAGATTCCATGTCTGTGACGGAAAGGGTATACCTTTTGAGAAACTTGCTGTGCGGAAATCCAATCAATCCGAGTTTTTTTGATGACGTGAGTTTGTGGCCATTGTTGACCTTAACCTGGTTACCAAAATCATAGCCAGCAAAAAAAAAAAAAAAAAAGCTTGAAAGAGTGAAATGGGTGGCGGCCCTAAGCGAAATAAGCCCTAGTTTTAAAAAACATCTTTTTGTTTTATTTTTCTTCCCCGCACACCCCACTCTTCCTCACTCTTTCCTTGTAATTATTGAATTAATATAATGTTGGCCGCCTCTCGTAAAGCCATTATCAGCACTGCCTCTAAGGCTACTTATGCTACTGCTGCTACCGCCAATGGACTTCAAATCACCTCTGCCTCCAATGGCGTGAAGGTTGCTTCTAGCCAAGAACCCGGTCAAACCGCTTCTTTGGCCGTCGTTGTTAACGGTGGTGCTAGAGCTGAATCTGGCAAGAATGCTGGTGTTTCTCATTTCTTGAAGAACTATGGTTTCAAGGTGATTATTCTATACTTTTACTTTTACTTTTAGATTTGTGCATAGATAAAACACAACTGATAGAGGAAACGCGACACTAGAACTTTCAACTGTCAGTAATCATACGTCAATGATGGTCTGCTTTTTGAGCAAAATTTGTACCTCGAGAACAATTTCATAAATCAACTGCAAAAAAAAAAGATCCCATTCGACAAACTAATCATTCTTTATATAATTGCTGAATCCCGAGAATACTGTTTACTAACTGACATTTTGACATTTAAATAGAACAACGCTGATCGTTCTGCTTTCCGTATTGCTCGTGAAGCCGAACTTGCTGGTGCTGTTTTGTCTTCCAACCTCTCTCACGAGTCTCTTGTCTACTCTGCTGAATTCTTGAAGGATGATGTGTAAGTCAATTTTTAGAGCATTATAGATAAAGAGGAAGGACATACAACAGGGATAGCTGCGCATATATAAGCTTTCTATGGGTTTCTTGAAAGATTCAGCTGAGAACTGACCATTTCTTTTTACGTGTATAGTGAGTTATTCGCCGAGATCTTGAGTGACGTTGTAACCAAGCAAAAGTTCCAGGAACATGAATTTGTCGACGTTGCACACCAAACTGCTGCTGAGTCTGCCAACGCTTTCTCCAACGCTGAAATCACTGCTATTGAAGCTGCTCACCAAGTTGCTTTCCGTACTGGTCTTGGTAACTCTATTTTTGCCAAGCCTACTGCTCGTATCAACAACGCTGCTGTCAAGGCTTACGCTCAAGAACTTTTCACTGAAGGTAACATTGCTCTTGTTGGTACTGGTATTGATCACGAAACCCTTCAAAACTTGGCCGAAACTTACTTGAACCTTCCCTCTGGTAAGCTCTCTTTGGCCGGTTCCAAATACTTTGGTGGTGAAAGCCGTATTGAATCCGTCTCTCAAAAGGGTGAATATATCTTGGCCTTTGAAGGTGCTGCTGCCAACTCTGCTGAGTTTGCTGCCCTTCAAGTCCTCCGTCATGCTCTTGGTGGTGATGTTCAAGTTAAGCACACTACTGGTGCTGGTATCCTCGCTCAAACTGCTGCCAAGTTTGCTCAAGGTACTGAGATCAAGGCTTTCAACATTGGTTACTCTGATGCTGGTCTCTTTGGTGTCCAAGTCTCTGCTGCTACCGCTGAGACTGGTGCTGCTATCTCTGCTGCTGCTGAAGAATTAAAGGCTGCTGCTAAGGGTCTTTCCGCTGATGCTTTCAGCAGAGCCGTTGCTCAAGCCAAGTTTGCTGCCACTGCTGGTTTCGAAACTCGTCTCGACCGTCTTGAGACCCTCGGTGTTCAAGTAAGTTTTTATAATAGTTGATTGAATAATATCTTAATTATTTGACAAACAGGCCCTTCGCTCTGGCAAGTATACCTCTGCTGCTGAATCTGTCGCAGCACTTGACAAGGTCACCACCGCTGATATCGCTCAAGTAAGGATTAGGATATAAACAAAAATGATAATCAACTAACATGAATTGATTAGGTCGCCGAGAAGTTGTTGAAGAGCAAGCCTACCACCGTTGCCCTTGGTGATCTTACTAGCTTGCCTTATGCTGATTCTGTCTCTTTGTAATTTAAACAATACTAAATATTATATACGATCAATTGAATAAGCAAAAAGACTTTTTTATATTAAAAAAATGAAGGAAAAGAATAATTTAAACAAGATAATCTCTTCTGTCCTTTATTTGTTATACTATTACTATTATTGCCATGTACAATGCCTGTACCTTGTTGGATAATTAGATATCTATGGAGATACTAACGGAATTTAAATGCCAAGTAAGTCAGGCCAATTAAAATCGACCTCTGTAAGTCACGAATTCACGCGTCTTTTACTGTGGAATGACAATAAGAATGGCGCCGAAATGTGTAATGATGGGGCCATGCCATGGTAGGTATTGTTACTCAGAAAAATAGTATGAAATTGCATCAGCAAAAATAACCAAATGCTTTGACGTGTTTGCTTGCTATAGATGAAACTTTTTTTCTTCTATATAAATCAGCTCGGGCATTATATGACCAAACGCGTATTGCTGCACCTGCAAACCTTTGTATGCTTAGAGAAATCTCAAGTACAAAAGACCTATACTGCAAAGTCTTTTCACGTGCTGGTGTCACCAAGACCCATTGACTTTCATTCCCCCAAACATTTTCTGGAAAATAAAACTTGTTCAAAGGACTCTTTTCCTTCTTCTTTCTTTTTCTCTTTTCCTAGTATCGAAACAAAATCATGGCAGGAAAGAAGCGCTCGCCTAAAACAACGCCTCAAGTTGCCGAAGTGGTTGAAAAAGAAGAGAAAGTAACTCTACTAGCTGCCGAGTCAAGTCAAAAGAAATGGAAGAACTGGTGGGTTAGAACAATTACAACCTTTATGATGATTGGAGCTTTTTTCCTTATCCTTGCCTCGGGTCATATATGGGTCATTCTTATGGTTATTGCCATTTCAACAGTTGTATATAACGAAGTACTTCAAATTGCTCAAGGACCTGCAAAGGACAGTAACTTCAAGTGGTTTAAAACTATGAGCTGGTAACTATTAAATATGAATGGGTTAGGTTTATTGAACTAATATGGTTCAATAGGTACTTTTTAGTTACAACAACTTACTTTCTTTATGGCGAATCCATCATCTACTATTTCCAAGAAGTTGTATTGGTGGACAGAGTACTTTTGCCTTTTGCCACTCATCATCGATTCATTAGTTTTGTTCTCTATATAATTGGTAAGTTATACTCTGGAATCTTAGGGGAAGATAAGATCCTTATCTTTTGTTCATAGGCTTTGTCTTTTTCGTGACAAACTTAAAAAAGGGACAATACAAGCGTCAGTTCCGTCAGTTTGGTTGGATGCATATGGCTCTTTTACTCGTCGTATTTCAAAGTCACTTTATCGTGAATAATATCTTGGAAGGATTGATTTGGTTCATTATTTCAACATCTTTGGTTATTTGCAATGACATCTTTGCTTATATCTGCGGTTTCTTTTGGGGTAAGAATCAACTTATCACGCTTAGTCCCAAGAAGACCATTGAAGGTTTCGTTGGCGGTTGGATTTGTACAATGATTTTTGGGCTATTGGTAAGTATGGGTTTGTAAAAGTGTATCTTTGTCTAATTAGTCATAATAGTGGTGCACATTATTGATGAGATTTGACTATCTGATTTGCCCTGTCAAGGTATATACATATATATATATATAAGACAAATGAAAGGGGAAGAAGGGGACTAACGTGAACTGCTGAATAGGATTTATCCATGTCTGCATGGTCGCATACCGGTTGTGATCCTGTAAACCCTGTGTTTACTGCTGTTCCTTGGGAATTACCAGGCTTATGGGTCACTGTGATCAAGACTTTGGTAAGCCCAAAAAGTGGCTTTTTCGCTATTGAAACTCCTAACATCTAAGCAATTCTTTAGTTTCATTTGGATATCACAAAAGTTTGGATTGCACCTATTCAACTTCACACCATTGTTATGGCATGCTTTGCATCTTTAATTGCACCTTTTGGAGGTTTCTTTGCAAGTGGTGTTAAGCGTGCATTCAATGTTAAGGATTTCGGTGATATTATTCCCGGACACGGTGGTCTTACTGACCGTATGGATTGTCAGTTCTTAATGGGTGTTTTTGCTTCTATTTATTATCAAAGTTTTATCAAGGTAATAATCACGTAGCATGAATTACAATCAATAACTAACCAATTGCGATATAGACTTACAATTTGAACGTTGGTTCAATTCTCGCCACCGTCGTGAATAACTTATCTTTGCCTGATCAATTAGAACTGCTGGAGCGTATTTTGACTTACTTTGTCAACCAAGGCATCCTTGACCCTACTGTATTGCAAAAATGTGGTGCAAGTGCTTTGACTGAAAGTGCACGTCAAATCTTGGAGAGTGGAATTACTACATCCACATTGTAAAAACCTATTATTACCATTCTCACTTAATATTATTACTATCAAACACCCAAATCGAATGCTAATTCTATAATCTCTTTATATTTTACATATCAAAAAACCCCATGTTATTATTAAATTCATGTATATTGCTTTTTTATACTTATAGTTTTGGCGATATTGATAAGAAAACATAACATCCTAAGCTCTAAATTAAGAACAGCTCTCAATTAGATCACAAGAGCATCAACTTTCTGCTTATTGAAAATACTAACTAGTAATCAAAAACAAAGCATTTAATGGAACGAAAGTATTGCTGTATAATTGAGGGTTCAACATATACAGCAACTCATTCTGAACATGGAATGATAATTTGATGCAATATCCGTCCAAGATTGACGGAGATCTATTGATTTAAAGATCATCAACCTGAAATACAAGCAATTACAATCCATCCTTAACATGCAATGTATTCATTATACATTGGTCAATTAATGATTTAGATAAATACAATGTATCATTCTGAACATATGCTATTCATTCATTAAATGCGCTATTAAGCTAAATGAGTCGAGAGAAGTAAAATATTCGAAATGGGTAATTCCAGAAAAAAAACGTAAGGGTATACCTTTAAGATCAAATTCTGAAAAAAAAAAATTGTTGATATATATTTAATATACAATGAAATAGATCGATTAGGAGCTCATTCAAAAAAGAGCACAATATCGGTTTACATGGATAGGAACTTAATAATTTGAACCATTCTTTGCGCCATTAGATACGTATTTCGGTTGTATACAAACATTATTAAACTACTTTTGGCGCATCGGTAATCTTTTTTAAAAATAAGAACAAAATCTTTTTCGCTTTGAAGCGAGGTTCGTCGTTGTTTTAATTTAGCAAACTACTAGATATTTTCATAGTGAGATACTTTTGCATCGGTTTTATGGCACTATTGCAGCCATTTTAAAGGCAAGATTGATCGTGCAACTTTATTGCTGATAGCTTCAAGTACATATGCATATTTTTGGTGTGTGTGTGTGTTTTTTTGTTTATGAAAAAACATGAGGTGCACTTAAAAATCAAAGTTAATCATATATTGTATTGATATCCCATCAATGAACACGGTCTGGTTTTAAAGAGAATGCTATAAATTGTATGCTATTCAATACATAGAAAATTTTTGTATAGATGCTGTTAATATACTTTGTGCGTATGGAAACCTTTTAATTATTCAGAGATCAACCAAAGTCCAAACCTGATGCAAACAAATGTGTTAGTAATGATATTGAGCCTGTACATTCAACGATGGTATACAGTCATTAGAGTCTTTATTTATTTTACACGAGATTATAGACAATAAACTGTTAGGAGGAATGCAATATCAGATTTAATATAAACAGGTAAAAGAATAGGAGTGTCTTTTTCTTGTGAATCCACAATAACTCCATATATATACAGCGAATCTTAAGGAGGATGTTGACCAGGTTCCCAAAATACAGTAATTTCACCGTCGCCTAGAGTGGAAGTAGATTTTGAGCTTTGAATCGACGCTTGGCTACTGTTCACTGGTTCTTCCGGAGGACAGAAATAAAAGTCGATTTGATCGCTCTGGTTTCGCTCTGGTGGATCATTTAAAGATGCGTGAAATGGAGCTTGCTGATCTTGATCAATAACGGTTCGAATAGATCTTTTTCGCGTAACACCGCCTTCTTTCCTTGTAATTGTGTTTATACGGACCATTTTAGGTTTAGCCAGTTTTACATCTTCTGAATTGAAGCTACCAACACGAGTAACTGAACTAGAACGCGATGTAGTCTTTTTTACAGACACAGCTCTTCGGACTGTGGTGACTTCTTCTAAATCATCATCTTCATTGGTACGGTGAATGGGTATAGTATTGTGGCGGTGATCATATTTAGTTACTTTGACAGATGAGGCTCGACTCAAATAGCCTAGGTTGGTTTCTGAAACAGCTGTGGTTGGCTCAATATTAAGTGATCGACGAATACTGGTTGACGGATCGGGTGTGTCAAGGTGCGGAATCTGGAGAGATTGAGCACCGATAATGAATGGCGACTGTGGATGATCGTATTCAATAGCCTAGATCCTTTGATTAGTTGGTGATTACGTAATGTCCCTTCAATAATTTTTTTCTTTACCTGAGGCCAAGCTGTTGGTAATGGCGGCGGTAATACTGTATGAATATCGGATATAATGATAGGTGGTGTTGAATCTTTTTCGTCCTGCAACTGTTTCTGTTGCAGTAGTTTCTGTAGCTTCCGTCGTCTATAAAATACAAATCCTGCTACTGTAGCTGCAATCAGGGCAATTACCACGAGACCAGTCGTTAAACCAGCTACTAACGCGGTTTGCTTATTATCGTTTTGCGCGTTATAGTTGGTTGCTGTTACTTGCAGTTGACCTTTATCTAGGCATTGAGTAGGCGGACAAGTTCCACATTCTGCCACTATCTTATATACACACACTTGATCTGATGAACAGCTTGGGCGGCACTCTAGAGAGCATGATTTTGGCGGATTACATGATTTTGAGTTTATCTGCTGAGATGTATTATAGCTTCGTATTGACAAAGGATTCCCTATGTTTAATATGTTAAAATACCCATTGCTTCAGCTTGTAAATAATTTACTTTTCAACTGGTTATTAGACATCTTGCAGTCATAGAATGGTATATAGATAAAGAAGAAGAAAAGGGGGAGCTGGGTTGAAATGCTGGTCTTCTCAGCTTTTGTGTGCGCCTTAGTTCCAGGTGCGCGCCTAATGGTCACGTCCGAGAAAAAAAAATGGGACCCGTAAAGTGTTACACATAGACGCTTACGTGCCACACTTGTATTTGGCTTTACTTGTTCCAGAAACTCTTTTTTAAACACATAAACGTCATACGAAATGTATGTATTCAGCTGCAAACGTACTAAATAATACTAACTTGTAATGATCTCTCCTGTCTTAGGAATTTTGATCCTAAAACCAAAAGAGCTTTTGAAAAACTCAACACTGTCATCAATGACAATGTAAAGCTAGCAGAGTTGATATCTGAAGATCCAAAGATATTCACTGCTGCCGAGAAAGCTAAACTAGAGGCTTATCTATCCACGTCCACACTAAAGTAGGTATTAAGAGCTCAAGTACAGCATACAAACTTACCTTATCATATTATGTAAGTGTTCCTAGTATAACTCAAAAGCGCAATAAGAATACAGCCGATACAGATTAGAGTTCTCAATACTCTTCTCATGCATATTCCTATTATCTCACTGTAGAAGCTATAGAAGCCTAACTGCGCTTCAGTGATTCGACCTAAAGACTGTATAAACGATTGCATTCAACCAAGCTTTAGTAATGCAATAAAAAAAAAGTTTTCAGACTTTGTATGCTCACACACTCAATATGTCTTTAGCCTTTTTCTGTTGTTGTTGACCAAACTCAAGTTACTAGTATAAGCGTTCTGAAACTTGGTCACTGTACTACAAGCAGCCTGTCTACGAAAAAAAGAAAAAAGAAAAAGCCTTTTTAATCATTACTCACGAGGGTCACATTTATCTCATTTGATTGGATAGCGGTCTTCAACTTGAGAAAACGATAGGTCATTATTACAAAAGCTTTTTACAATTCTTTTATTTCTTGTACCTATTTTCCTCTTATTTACTTGCTAAAATAAAAAGGCTCGCCTTTCATGGACTAATAAGAAAGGGAAAAAAGAGATACTAGTTAAAATGAAATTTGGAAAGCAAATGGAAACAGCAGCCTTTGATCTCCCAGAGAACTGGAGACCACATCTTATCCATTACAAAACGTTGAAAAAGTCTATTCGACTTGTTGTAGACGAGCTAGAGTCTAGAGGATTATCCAATGAATGGATAAGTACATTGGATACAGAACAGGCTATGCGATTAGATTATATTTTTGATGGTAAGTATAATACTTGAAACTGTATCCTTTACTCAGTTCTGGTATTAGGTGATGCCAATGCCCCTCAGCCATATATAAAGATCACTATCGAAGACCCTACTTCGATCATATCGTCTGCAGAAGAGCCTGCTCTACTCAAACTCATACCAATCACACAGCAATTGAACACTGAGCCTTTATCTATCAAAATTGAGCTTGTAAGAGATTCCGAGTTCTTTCATTTGCTCTTACATGAACTGTCACATGCTGCTGCTCTGCACGATAAAGAAAAAGATCGGTTCATTGGCGATGTTGATGCACTTGAAAGCCAATTAACTGTAGCAGTTAGTAATGCTCTAGCGGTTGTGTAACTGTTTATGATTAACCATTTCTATCTAGGCTTCCCCACAAAAGAAAGATCTGTATGCTTGGAGAGAAATATTCAATTTGTATATGGAGGCTGCTATCTTTAAGAGAGAACCCGAGGGCCCTTACACTGCCCAGTCCTACGAAAGAAGCCAAAGACAACTGCAATGGTTCACTAAAGAGCTTTCAAGGATGAATTTGGTATGTAATGTTTACTATTGACCTGTCAAACTGAAACACATATTAAAATCATGAATCATCTAGACCAAAAAACTATCTTCGAAGCATTCCAAAGTAGCTCTAACTCAGTTTCTAGCTATCAATGCCCAGCTTGTGCATTTCAAGCATTTCCAATCCTTGAATCAAACCGCTATGATCAAAATATTGAAAAAGCACGACAAAAGGAGCGGTTTAAGGTAATTATAATATACTACAGAGCCAAAAAATGTATATTTAGACCTTTTATATTGAATAGCGCTACTTCAGAATTTCCGTCATTTGCTAAAAACAACGCTGTCTTTGTAGAGGGTGTTATGCAGTCTCTTTTCAATGCCATACAAACCAAACTTGTGACAATTGTACCGCAACCAGACGACTACGATTGCCCCGTTTGTTTCTGTAAGTGAATTGTTTAAACTACCTTCTATTTCACATACTGATCATATAATGCAGCTATTGCTTGGAGGCCTATTCGTTTACAATGCGGTCATGTATTTTGCGTTCGTTGTCTTATCAAAGCACACCGAAAACGCATGTATAATTGTCCAATCTGCCGCCAAGAGGACGCAGTCGGTAATGCAGATGCAAATAATTTAGATCAAGCCTTACAGAACTTCATGCTTTTGTATTTTCCTAAAGAAATTAAAGAAAAGCGTAAAGAGAATGAACAAGAGCAAGCCTCTTTAAACAAAAAGATTACTTCCACAGCAAGAAATCATCATACCTTAGCCTCTCGTAGAATGGATTATACTGTTGGCCGTACCTCTTCAAGCTCGTCTTCTAGTTGTAATATCATGTAATATCATCTGTATTCCCATTGTACATATATATGAATCCTAAAAAAAAAGTACATTACTCTATTTCCAATAAAGCACTTTTTCATTTATTGCATATTAATTATACAACCAATTCACAGTTTAATAGTATATGCTTTATTAGGGTTATCGATTCGAATTCTTGTGTTGCAGAAAGCACTGATATTTAACAAATGGAATCAAAATGCAGATTTCATTAGCTGCAGTAGTTCATTTTGAACTTGGAATACTAGTTAAACGTGGTGTTTGGTCGAAATCAACCAAGATCGCATGTTTTAAATAACGCGCCATATCAAGTTGCAACCCTAGAAAATTTCGAAAGCAGGAATATCTAATAAAATAAGGACAATGGATACTAACCATTGTAATATTTGTAATGAAAATTGGACAGGAAAAATAGCTTTTTTTTAATAGTTAAGTTTTTTGCAAGACAAAAGGTAAAACCTTGCTCTAAAAGATTAAAAACTGATCAACCGTTGGAGTTGTACAGAGCTTTAATTACATGTATAATTAGAATATGCATCTAATAATAAGAACATATTCTATTCTATGCATTTCTCGAATTTTAAAGCTATACCTATGTTCTCTATTAAATTAGATAATATTTCATAAAATTTGTCGAAGGCATCATGAATTTCCATATTTAGCTCCTCTCCTTTCAATAATTCAAATGTTCTTTGAAGTTGCCCTTGCTTTTGGTAGAAGTGGGATATACTTGGAGTATTAGAAAAAATAAACATTCGCGGCAGCAGGGATAATTGGGAATACAGTTTTAGGTCATCGATTCAACGTAAAACTTTATAAAATATCACGCAGAGCATGATATATTGGATAATAATTAGCAATCGGTACATGGTGCTGCATACATTAAATGATCAGTGAAATATCGGATAGTTATGCGTTGCTACGCTCACTACGCTGAGAAGGAAATGCAACCGGACAACGCATAATAAGCCACTGGATGGGCCGGAATAGCTTTCTGCTCGGAGTATGAGTTTCTCAACAAGACAAAAATGAAATCAGAGAGCAGAAGCTATCGAGTTCCTTCTCTAAATACACCATGGGTAATTTGACATGATACTATGTATACAGCCATCCATCCATCTAACCTCATGTAATCCATTCCAATCATCATCCAGGTATCAGTCGTGATTCTCGCCACAAGCGTAGCAATACCGGTGCTAGACGTGATCAATACAGAAAGAAGAGAAAGTAAGCGATATACAATAAAAAATGATAGATCTATATACTAAATGGCGATTTAGGTTCGAGTTGGGTCGCCAATCTGCCAACACCAAGTTGGGTGCCAAGCGTATTCATCTTGTCCGTGTTCGTGGTGGTAACTTCAAGCGTCGTGCCCTTCGTCTCGAAGCTGGTAACTTCTCTTGGGGTTCCGAGGGTGTCTCTCGCAAGACTCGTGTTTTGACCGTTGTCTACAACGCTTCCAACAACGAGTTGGTCCGTACCAACACTCTTGTCAAGGGTGCTGTTATCCAAATTGATGCCACTCCTTTCCGTCAATGGTACGAGTCTCACTACGCTCTTCCTCTTGGTAAGGCCAAGGCTGGTGAAACCGCTGCTGTAAGTGTTTGATTTTGTAATAGAAAGCGAAAAACAGTATTGACAAATAGCTTATATTGTAGGAGGCCTCTGCTGAGAAGAAGTCCAACGCCGTCCAAAAGAAGCTCGAAGCCCGTAAGGCTACCTCTGCCATTGATCCTCTCTTGAACGATCAATTCAATGCCGGTCGTCTCTACGCTGTCATTGCTTCTCGTCCTGGTCAATCTGGTCGTTGTGATGGTTACATTCTTGAGGGTAAGGAACTCGAGTTCTATCTCCGTAAGATCAAGGTAAGCACTTCTTATTTGTACTCTCTGTTACAATATACTAATCACTACTTTATCTTACTTTCAATAGAGCAAGAAGCATTAAGTTTCTTGTTTACTACATTTAAAACAATAAAAAGCTTCATATTTGTAGTTTTCATTAATCCAACGTCTGTATTATTTTGTAGTAATGTACATATTCAAAAATATTGTTCCTGTTCCTGTGTTAATATCCTCCAATGGATAAATGGGTTTGGGATGATAGGCAGGATTCGGTATATTTGGTAGTTGTTTTGATTTCAATAACTATATATTCCTACAGTGATATTGTTGATCTATTTCTAATGTATTGCACCATTGAAACGAAAAAGCGAAAGTAATGTGTAAACCTGGGATATAGCATCTATGTGGAGAAAATGAGATTTTTAGCTTCATTCATTTTATATAGTGAATTTGCATCTTTAATCGCAATTTTTTTCGTCTTTAATGATAGTATACATTTCATATTGACTTCCTGCCAGAATGTCAGCTTCATTCCAATAATTGGAAATTAGCTTAATCCTTAGCCTATCTTTCAAATTACTCAAGTTAAAACAATTAAACATTCAACACTTTCTTGGAGTTGTCCTTTTATTTTATAACCGGCCCTTTTTTTTTTTGGTAACTTTATTGCAATATAACAGAATCAAAGACAGAAAATGACTATAGATACATAAAGCAGAAATCCGGCAGAGATAGAACCTGCCTGTAAGTAGTCCAACCACAGCACAGGAAGCATGTATTTCGGCGTCGGGCTGGATCCAGAGATTTGAGTAACTGGTCATGTAAATTGAGCTGAAAGACGATGTAAACCTTATATATCAAGAGGCAATGAGCTTACACTCATCCGCCCAAACATCTGTGAATCAACAAGAAGCATGAGTTATGAAAACTATGTTATGCCTGCAAATATGTGCGTTACATTTAAAAAAACGCCTATTTTACTATATAGGAGCCCTTATTCATGCAGTATCTGAACCCTTGTTTCGTAATTTATTTAACAGGTATAACGTATTCATGACATTGTATTTTATTAAATGTTATAATAAATGCAGTGATTGTGTTACCAATCAGGTACAAGTTTTGACCGAAATCGATTGAAAGAACTATCGATAGTTAAGATTCCATGAAATATGTATATGTATGTATATTTACTACTAGTAATTAGTATGTAACTATTTCTTAAATAAAACAAAAATTCTAGTAAACACAATAATTCATTTTGAGCGTGGACCGCTAATTAAAGGTAGATATCGCTCTTTGATCCAAATTTCCAATAGTATTCTTTTTCTGGAGTAAGATGTCTACATCTTCAAAATATTATCAATTAATAATGTAGATTCAATATATGTAAGGCACAATTAAACCTTCATTAACTTTATTAAGTCATATATTGCGAACCGAGATGTCTTGGCTGCTCAAAAGTGGATTAAACCAATGTCAAGCTTATGGGAGAGCCTTAAAAAGAACTTAGACATAATAAACATAACTTTACAATACCGAAAGTCAATAATATCCCAAATAACAACTGTAGTTATCGCAGCAATGATATACCTTTACAGTATTTGTTTGAATGTACTGAACGTATTTTAAATCTTAGTACATAAAGTAAAAACGTTCTTGTGTTTTAGAGCATACATATATATTTTCTGTGTATTTTACGCATACTAAACAAGTATTTGATTGCTATAATGTTATTGCTACTATTTACAATTTTTTTTTAACAAAACTAGAATATAATGTCTAGATAAATATTGATCGTATTACCGAAATTAATATAGACTTGAGCTTCACCTTCAATGATGCAAAGGTAATGTTATTTCTTGCTTTTTAATACGGTATTATTCCCAATAAATATGAGTTTCCATTAAAATTTGGCTTCTTGATGATGTACCTAGTATTCCATATGGACTAACTATGAAAGAAGATATACGCACACCCTATTGCTATAGTGAATACTTTTGTATTGGCGAATATATCTTAAAATGAAATATCTACAACCAAAATGTTGGTCAAAGCATCGAGCTTTAGGGTCGTCCCTTTCTAAAATTTCAGTTTTTGGCGGATATTGATAATCGATCCGGGCCGAACACAATATGCCATTTCTGCCTTCATGATTAAGCCCGGTCAGTCAAATTTATGATGAATGGAATAGGCAGACGTTGATTCCCTCTCTTTTAGCTTCGATATAGTCCAACAATGGTATGATTGCTTTTTTGAATTGATCTATAGCGTGTCATATAGAATGTATGAAAAGGCGATGATTGAAGAATGGATGGATTGATGAAGCTGTAGATCGATACGTTAAAAAATCGGACGCGGAAGACCTGTGATTGATATTTTTTTGACATGTAACAACTTCAACATATGTACGCCTTCTTCAACCCTTTCGCCTTTTCATCATGTTCGACATTGCTTAAATAATATTTGTAAATTGTATCATAGCTAATGGTTATACGTTAATAGAGCGCCGAAGAACAGAAGGTTACCAAGAACCCCATGCGCAACCTCCAAATTGAGAAGTTGGTTCTCAACATTTGTGTTGGTGAGTCTGGTGATAGACTTACCCGTGCTGCCAAGGTTCTCGAACAATTGACTGGTCAAACTCCTGTCTACTCCAAGGCTCGTTACACTGTCCGTACTTTCTCTATCCGTCGTAACGAAAAGATCTCTGTTCACGTTACTGTCCGTGGCCCCAAGGCCGAGGAAATCCTTGAACGTGGTTTGAAGGTCAAGGAATACGAACTCAAGGCTCGTAACTTCTCTGAAACCGGTAACTTCGGTTTCGGTATTGATGAACACATTGATTTGGGTATCAAGTACGATCCTTCCATTGGTATTTACGGTATGGATTACTACGTTGTTATGGGTCGTCCCGGTAACCGTGTCGCCCGCAGAAAGCACTGTAAGTCCAAGGTTGGTGTTAAGCACCAAATCAAGAAGGTAAGATATACATCTTGGAGGGTTGTAGCTGTAACTAACAATTCAAATTAACAATAGGAAGAATCTCAAGAATGGTTCAAGCAACGTTTCGACGGTGTCATCTCTTACAAGGCTTAGATACTCTTCTCCCTCAATGCTACCAAATAAAACCAGAGATCATTATAAAATAACCATTAATGATAATGTAAAGTGCTTTATTGTGTGCTTGAGAAAAAGGTCTTTTATTAAAAGTGGGGTATATCGTTGAGGGTTAATGATCTATTTGATCGCTTTGAAAATGTTCTCTAAATTGTGTTCTCAGGCATGTGCTGTTGCTGTTTGCCAAGGTTTACGATCCATAGGGCAATTTTCTCCATTGGTAGAGTTTTGAAACCAGGTCATGATACAATGTAAATGAAAAACATGACTACATTCGCCCCAGATCAAAGGACAATCGTCACCAGGCATCTTGCAAGTTGGACAGCAACCGTCATAAGCTGAATGGCAAATACCACAAACATCGTCATCTTCTTTTACATCCCATGACCATTGTGCGGCCATATTCCAAGATACTATGTTGACTTTCATTGTTTATTATTTCTTACAGTTAATTACGCGTAGCTAGAATAATGAAAAAGAAAAGTTGACGTTTAATGAAAGAAAAAAAAAAAATTTGAACTGTTCATTTAGCGCCTTGTGTTCTCGATCAAGGAATACCCAGCCAGCAGTAGATTATTGCAGGCTATTATGATTATTTAAATATTTTATATAGTGATCTACACTTATTTTCCTTATTTAAGATTTAAAAGGGCTATAGGGATATAAAAAAAGGTGAATAGGTTGCTATCTACTAGAAAATCGAAACGAATGCGTAAAAGGTCTATTATGGCTGGTTAGAAATCTGTTAACTAAGTAGCGTTTAATCTGATTGCTAGTCCCTCATTTGAAAAATGGAATTTGACCCACTTAGCTTCTATGCAATACAAAGCACGCATATATATTTTGAATATTATGAACTATGCCTCCGCAATAGCTTTAGGATCGCCAGGAAATGATGCAAGAGAAACTTCACTATTGGATTTTTTTTTCGATATTTATCAGCTGTTGACAATTTAATTGCTATGCTTTAGACTTGGTCAGAGCATGGGATACTACCATAGCTCAATTTTTTTTTTATATATTTGCCATATTTTTAAATATTTTAAAGCTACATTTCCAAGTCTTGAAAAATACTGTCTTCGTGCTTCACAAAAAAAAGGTAATCTTCGATAGTTTCGGCCTTGGGGTATACTTTAAAGGTTTCTAAAAGCCGTTCCATTATCAGACCGTTCCCAACCTTGCTACATTTCTCAACCAATTCTAGTTTAATATCGTATCTAATGACAAATGTATGACCATAAACTATTGTATATACTAGAACCATCATTTCGCTCAAGTTTAATGATTTTACTTTATTTTAATCTGATATTCTGTAGATCTTTCCATAGATCCCAGTCAAATAACACTTTTGATTATCTTTCCTTGCTCATAATGAGATAGAGCCTTTTTTTTTTTTTTTTTTTTTTTTTTTTTTTTGGCAATATCACTCCTTTATTTGTAGGTGAAAGCATACTGATCCAAAAAAAACCATCAATTTGTAGTATTTCCACGCTCTAGAGCCAAATTTGTTTTTTCATTTTCTTATACAGAAGTAAAAAAAAAAACTATTTATGGCTTGCAATTTCTGTAATAACTCGTTATATTGCATTTTATGAACACAATTCACTAAGGGATAATCCTTGATCAATCATAGGCCCAGGGCTATATATATAATTTGCTGATGTAGATATATATCAACCTAAATTACTTTAAGCCATATTGATTTCATCATGCATACCGAGTGTATACAGTAAGGGGTTTCATTTATTATTATTTTTTGTATAATTTTTTCAATTTACGTGTGGCAACATAGTTCATATCAAACAGACCTTTGTGTGAATACCAAACTTATTTCTTGAGTAGACATCCTTAGATTGAAAATATAACAAAGCTCTATCAATGATGTTGGACTTCCTTCTTCCATCTACAGTAGAGCCGACAAGTTTCTTACGATTGTCAGTCCCAGTCGTTCTTCTGGTCCCAAATGGTGAATTCTCTGCCCTCATTTTAAAGCAGATGCACCAGGAGGCAACCGTAGGAGCTTAGATTGTTTTTGCTTTCTTCATCAGCTTAATACCACTGGCTATGGGTCTTCTTAAATGTCATATTAATATAAACGAATGTGATAAAAATTTAAATTATTATCCAGCTAGCTTGTATCTCTTGTATTTCTACTTTCAAAAGAAACTATATTTTAACATTATCATTCTAAATGATTTAAAATATGACTTGATATGTGTTTTGCATTATATTTTGTTGATTGATTTAAGTGATGATTCCAGCCTCTGATGAAATTGACAGATGGTGGGGACTCATTTATAAAAAGTATACTTTAAGTATGATTGGCTTCTACTTTAACTATCGACATTTTATATATATAAAAATAATAATAAATGAAACCACCTAGTGTTTTATATAAGCTATCATTCTTAGTCATATATCATACGTAAGCCGTCGTGTGTCAAGTCATATTGAAACTACTATGGAACTTACTAATATCGATTTGTAACGTTTCGATCATTTACTTGAATGTTCTAGTGTTTCAATTGCATAAACTCCAACTCGGTAAAGAGCGAAGAAGTGCCAATGGTTGTTATAGATCATTCAGCTGATTAGAAAAACAAAAAGGCTACGGGTGGTATTGACTACTCCTTTAATACTTTTTCTCGGAATAACTGATGCGGTTGAAGTGCTTGCCTTTACAAGCAGGAGGTTTCTAACTACCATTTACATTCTAGTCGCTGTAAAAGATGATAGCTTATTTAGCTCATTAATACCATTGGTTCTTTCAATATTAGAATATTCTTGATGTTTCAAAAAATCGAAAATATTAATTTTTTCCCCCTCAAATGGCAAATCAATAGAAGTACTTGATAGTAATTATGATATTAAGTATGAAGTGTCTTTATTTTGAGAGTAGTAACATGTAAATCTATATGACTATATAATGTAGGTACAAATGCCTATAGCTTTTTTTTGAAACTAAAGTAGGACCTGAAACGGAACTGAAAGATAAGTTTATTAAGCAAGCAAAATGTCAAAATCTATTATATAATAGCATATCTTCTGTTGAAATTAAAGAGTTATGGGGGTCTTCTATTGACAATGGATAATGGATATACCCTTCTGCTTTCTTAAACATCAAATCAACAATGTTACTGTCATTGGTATCGGCATTGATTATTCCATTCGAAAGTAAATAAATGCTCTGTAGACAAGGATATACTTTAACAAGACGCAGTACATGTTCATTGAGCCACGTTCGACGACTTGCAAGAATAAGCGATTTCAGACTTGGTCTGCTTTGGATTTTCTGTTCTAATTCTGTAACCAAAGTCTCTGCGTGTATATGGATGTCGCAGCCTAAAACTATACTAGTCATATGAGGTGATTGAGCGAGAAGGTTACTAAGAGCGTAGGCATCGATAGACACATAGTTTGATTGTATAGATGAGCCGATTAGCTTCAATGTCTTGATTTTCAGTGGTTGGGTAGACGGCAGTCGTAGCGAATGATCTGATAAGGTGTTCCAGCCACAGACAGTCAAGTGTTCTAAATTTCGACAAGACGATAGTAGATATTGAACAATAGAATCGCGTACATCCCATATGTATATTGATCGGATGAGGGATAGGTGTGGATCAAGGATTGATCTGAGCTCGGTCAATTTCCAAAGATGGCCAGTGACATGCAGACGAACTGTCCTCCAATTAGTAGGATGATCGCAAAAGGTACGGAGTATCTTAGACACTTGACGTAGACTAGATATGTCTTTATAAGATGTGAATGATATGATCTTGAATATGATTTCTGGTGGTAATAATGTTAACATATTAGAAGGAAGAGAAAGCTGCTAAATAGACTTGATTTGTTTCTTTTTTATTATTATGATTGGACTCATATACATGGGTTAAATCACTCTAAAAGGAAATAAAATGATCTCTACGTTTCATTTCTATTCCTGACAGACAAACCCGAGATCAACTGCTATTGGATCTGTAGCCCATTATTCAAGACAAGCGCTATACTTTTTTGCCTACACTCCAACAGCCAGGACAGTTATGTAACACTTCATGAACAAACATATCGCACTCGGCACAGAATTCTTGAGCGCATTTTGGACAGGAAAACTTGGCACCAGCTGCTTCTAATTTATCAAACTGTGTTAAACAAGAGAAACAATGCGTTCCAATTTCACTATAGATGCGTTAGCTTGGGCACCTGTCCTTTTAATTATTTTTTACCTGTTGTTCTTGATTTCATCAAAGTTATCCACGGGAAATAGGTGATGATAAGATCGTGCCAAATGAGGTGAAGAAACCAATGTCAAACCGCAGATATCGCAATCACTGGGCAGTTCACATACTTTTGATTTACACCTTGGACATATATAACCGCCCAAGGTCAGTTTTGAATGACTTTTGATAAAACATTATTAATAATTATTTATCCTAGTTATGTATATGCACACTTTACCAAACACAAAATGTAGGATGATCCTCCAGTAATCTCCTGGGAAAACCCATAGTAACAAGATTCGAAGTGTTCTTGTTTGGTAGAACAGCAGGCGGTGGTACCACTTCAAACAGTAGGTCTTTGTAATGTGCTTCATTTAATACTACACCATATGTGCCTTTAAACCCTCATTTTAGATATTTTTCTCAATACATTTGAAAACCATTACCTTTGGTAGATTCACTCAACAGTCGACATATCTGTACTTCAGCAGCAAGCCCCACAATACTAACGCGTACCATTTCCTTTTTCAATAAATCAATGGTTTCATGGATATCTGATGGATCACAGGTAGTTAATGATCCAAAAATCAGCAGCACCTCCTTTGATCCATGACTTGGCACACCCAGCATGCTCGCTCTAGCTAATTGTAATGCGTTTTGCAACGAAGGTTCCCCACTTGTCTCGGTATTCTTTTTTGATTTTAATACTTTAATATGGTCCGTAGGGTTGCCGCTTAATTCTGTCAGCTTTTCAGCAATACCATCTCGAGTGATGATGATACCGAGCTGGGATATTGGGTTTTGATCAAAGAATTCAATCACAAACTGCTGAGCATACGTCAGACTGAGCTCCACGCGACTTGGCCTCAAGTCTTTTTCATTCATTGCTTCTGATAAATCGATAATGAGAAATAAATGTCGAATAATGCCACGCTGAATGATAGCTGTATCTTTCAATAATCTATAATAGAGATAGATATTGAGCTTGTCGGCGCGTATTCCATCCTCTACAAGTGTACCTTCTACGCTTTCGTTGTTTCTGTAACTGCGAAACTACGCTACTCAGTCGACCTTCAGCATCCTCCTGCAGTACATCCCAACTTCTTTTGTATTCTTCTTCCCAAGCATAACCGCCATTGCCAGCTTCATCGTCTTGATTTGCATCATAGGTATCATCAATATCAATATAATCATCGTCTAGTTGCTTTCGAGATCCCATTTTTTCAAAGCTATTGGTATTCAGGGAAGTGAAGTTTTATGGCTCTCGTGCGCAGAACTCGTCTTTTACGTGACCGTGCTTTCAGCAAGGCTTGCGCAACCAGCCAATTGAAACTATCTAACGTTTTTAATGCATTAAACTGATCTAGTATCTCTACTACTCTACTAGTATTATTCTTGATTCTCGGCTCTATGTAATAAGGAAAGCCTTTATATACCTAACTGCAGAATATATTTGCAGGAAGGGGATTCTACGATATTAACTTACTTGATAGTATAATGTTTTTTTGTCTGAATATGTTTCATTGAAACGGCCGTATGGAAAAGCAACCATGGAAATATCATTACGTAGCAGAGTAGGCTATGTTACAGTATTTGAGAAATGCTGAAATAATCAGAAATTGATTAAAACAATTAAAAATAATTTGTGGATAAAGAAATTCAAGATGAAAGGACAAACTTGATTCTTAAAAATCCAGATACTACAAACTTGTCATTCTTTTTGATTAGGTTCGCTTTAACCTACAGCTAGGAGAACAATATACTTACGGGTAGCCAGTTCCTAAGCCAACAGTATGTTCAACCTCTACACTCACTCATGCATTAAGAGTTTTTCGACACCAAGTAATCTACTAACACGCTAGTTAAGCTACTATTTAATGATAAAACTTATCGGCACAAAGTTAGTGAAGAGCACGCGGTAATTGTAATGTTGTATACGCGGATTTCATTGGGTGTTCAAATTTCAGGTAAAGTTCTGAACAAATGATGTATGCGCTTCTACTCTATATAACTTTTTTACATAGGAAAAAAAGCCAATCATGATAAAACATTTCAATCAACCACATAAAACATTTGGCTGTGAATCGAATAATGTACAAATCAAATTATTGTTTTGGATCAAAAATTGTAAACGCGATTTATAGCATTTCGCAGCCAACGACAGTCACTTGAGTTGACTACAATTTTTTTAGAAGAGGAGGAAAGGCTCGAGTTTTCGCTTTGATTCACTTATATTATTTAAAAGATGCAAGCTGAACAGTGGGAACAATTAAAGGTATTCAACTAGAAAAACTTCTTTCATATGCTTCTTAAACTTACACTCTTATAAAGAACGAAATCCATAGTAAATGCGTTGCATATGACTATATTGATGCTAGTGGTAAGACTTGACATTTTCGCAGTACTTCGAGTCTTTTTTAACCTCTCTACTATACTATTAGATAATACTCTTTCAGAGTTTATTGTGAACTTGATTCAAGTGGGGAAAACTCCTGCTGAAGTGAATGACGAACTTGTTTCTTGTGAGTTTCCTTTGAATTTCATGTAAACGAATGAAAAATTAACTGTACCTTTTAAATTATAGTGGTTGGTTCTGATTTCGGTATGCTATACTCATAATAACTTAACAAAAGACAAGGTTACTAAAGATTTTTGGGGGATTCTAGACACCAACGTCATTCAATGGCTCTTTACGCGTAAACAAGAGTTGGAAAGTCCTCCCCAACAACAACAAGAGCAACAACAGCAACAACAGCAACAACAGCAACAGCAACAGCAGCAGCAACAAGAGGAACAGCAGACTCCTGTCCACGATCAAGACTCAAGGCAGGCAATGCGCTCAGACAGAATGGAAACTGATCGTCCTAAAAGTAGAATTTTCAGTCAGGCTCTCGGAAGCGTTTTGAACAATAATAGTCGATCTGAACGATCTTCCACTCGATTCACAGCATCTCGCCGAAGCGATCGTTCTCGTAGTCGCTCACGTTCGCCTGATCGCCGCAGCTCCCGTCCTGACCGTCGCCGCGACCAACGTGAAACGCGTTATGAGCCACGCGATGATCGTCATGATGACCGCCGATCGGGTAATGTCTTTTCAAGAATTGGTAATGCCGGCAAAGATGATGAAAGACCTAGCGTGTTTGACCGTCTGGGTGGATCAAAGCCCGTAATTATGCATCAACGAACCAGTTCGTCAGACAACAAGAAAGAAGAACGCTGTAAATACTGGCCTACTTGTAAAAACGGCGATGATTGTAACTATGTACATCCCACTACAGTTTGCCCGTAAGATCTATACAAGAATACTCTCAATAACGTACTTACATTTATCGATAGTGATTTCCCTAACTGCCCTAAAACGGCTATAGAATGTCTATATATTCACCCAGAAACTGCTGCTATTAAGCCGCAACCCATCTCAAAGCTACCTTTCCCATGCAAATATTTCCCTTACTGTAATAATCCAGCTTGTCCTTACATGCATCCTACTATGATGCCTCATCAGCAGCGACCATTCTTTATGCAATCAAAACCTGCTTTTGGTTCAGTAGTTCAACGCGTACAGGTGCCTTGTAAGAATGGTGATGCGTGTACACGACCAGATTGTCATTTCATTCATCCAAAAGATCCCAATCCTCAAGCTGACGTTGTGGTATGTATAATTTTGACTGTATTCTCTCCAATATATTAATGGTTTATTTAGTGTAAATTTGATGGAGCATGTACAAGACCTAATTGCTTCTATAAGCATACAAAAGAAAACAATACACAAAACAAGGTGCTAATCAATAAGACTGAACGCCAATTTTCAGTACCTGAGGATCAAGTAGAAGAGCGCATTCCTGTGGGTCAAAGTGCTGATTTGATAACCCAACAACAGCAACAGCAACAACAACAACAACAACAGCAGCAGCAGCAGCAACAACAAGCTCAAACTATGGATATGGATCATGATGTTGTGATGGATGCTGCATGAAAACTAGAGTATTTTCATAACTGAATAAATCGTATTTGTAGAACAAACAACCAATAAAAAATTAATTTTAGCTTGCTGCTGAATATCTTTTTGCTACATGTAATATAGGTACCTGCCTAGCAGGATCCTCCTCTTATCATCGAGTCTTTTGAATGAGTTGAGTACAATAAGTTTCGTGCAAATAGGCAATATCATACAAGGAGTTTGTTTGAGAATTAAAATTCGTCTACTCATCATACATAGTTAAGTAAATTAATTCTTGCAACCTTCAACGTAAAAATATATACCAAGGATATATACTTGGCCAATATATTGCCCTTCGTCTGAAATGTCACAGTAAATTTAAGGCGGTTCATTAATAATAATCTTAAAGTAAATACGTCAAAACGACATGTATCTAATATATATATATATGTATATAATATGTCTCTTTTTTTTTAAAAAAAAAAGGACCTCAACCGATGAAAAAGTTATCAAAAAATTGTAATGAATTCGAAAAATTAAATTTTTAATAGGAATACTATATAATCTATAAATTATTAATGCCCAAGAAAGTTCTTCGTAAACTTTGTTAATAATACACGTTATATTATCATACTTTACACTGTTCAAAAATCGCAGTAAAGTGATTTAAGAAATTTATCTTGACCTAACTAGCCTCAAATTTTTCCCTCCTCCTCAAGTTCAATTTTTCTTCTTAATAAAATATCCGACCGCCAATCATAATTAATCGTGACTGGTCTAATTATTCTTTTCTACCTGAGTACAGAGATAATGGTTTGCTTTCAATTTGTTCAAACATTCAATTCAAATCCATAATGGCTTCGATTGATCCTAGCCAAACTTTATACCTCTCTAATCTCAATGGGCGTATTACAGTAGAAGGTAGTGCATTCTTAACAAAAATTGACGCGTTCTTGCTAACAGGCTCTATCGTTAGAACTTAAATTGTCTCTGTATGGATTGTTCTCTTCTTATGGACCCATTTTAGACATTACAGCTAAAAAAACCGAAAAGATGCGCGAACAAGCATTTATCGTCTATAATAATGTTGCTTCTGCGACTACTGCCAAAAGAAGTTTGAACGGATTCACATTTTTTAGTAAACCCATTGTAAGTTCAGTACTCTACAACGATCCTGACTGGCAAATGCTAACCCAAGATGAATAGAAAATCGAATACGCCAAAACCAAATCGGATGTCGTTGCTAAATTAGACGGTACATTTGTACTGAGGACTTATAGAAACAAAGATGATAATGAAATGAATGTTTTGGGCAAGAGACCTTCTAACGAGGATACTCAGAATGAAGCAAAGGTAGCTAGAACCGAAGATAGTGACGATGACAGCGACGATCATGCTTAATTATAATGCATATACACTAACACCTATAAAGGCATACATCCACACGTAACCCATAAAAAAGTAAATAAAACCATCGAAAAGCCGAGAAGTGTAGACAGAAAGTCAATAAAATGAGATATTAGACAGGCTAAAGACTTTTTTTTTTTTATTTTATTTTTTTACTATGCATTAAACGCCAATATGTATCTGGACACCTCTCAAAGATGTAGCAATGACTGATTTCGGGGTATACCTCGGTTAAAATTTCGGCTTTCAAGAGCAAGTTCTCGAGTTTGCAGTCGAGTTTCGATTATCAATGCTCTATTTTCAAACCATTGAAAAAACATTAGGATGTTATACTTTCAGTCAACACGAACCTATTGAAGGGGTAGATACTTGCCAATACCCAATTGCGTTGGCATACCATGTTCAATGCGAAGAGGCTGTAATACCAGTAACGGGGACAAATGCAGATCAATCCCATGCGCCGTTTCAACCTCATCTACCGTGTAAAAATTATATATTAAGAGCGCGTTTTCCGGGTTTTTCTTGTCATCTACCCCCTTTTAATAATTGAAAGATGCATTCTTACCTTGTTATTGGTGGTAACGGCTTTTTAGGTCAACACGTCCAGGAACAAATTCGTCTTCGTCAAGATGGTTCAACTATTGCCGTGTTTGATATGACCGAGCCTAGAGAACCCCAGCCCGATGTAAAATATTATACAGGTGATTTGCGTAAATTTGATGATGTGTATAACGCACTTGAAGGCATCACTGCTGTTATCCATACCGCTTCACCACCTCATGTCAATACGAGCAATCCACCCCGTGATCTTTACTTTTCAATCAATGTAGACGGTACTTTGAACATTATCAAGGCTTGTCAAGAAAGAAAGATCAAGGTTTTAGTTGTAACTAGTTCTGGAAGTGTTATTTCTAATGGAGAGCCTATGGTGAATATTGATGAAAGTACACCTTATTTTCCTAAGGCCATCGATGTCTATACTGAATCCAAGGTAGATATACATGCAGATACTGGCGGACATACACTAACGCGTAATCAATAAGATGGAATGTGAAAAAGTAGTATTAAAGGCCAATGGTGAAGGTGGATTATTGACTTGTACTATCCGTCCTTCAGCTATCTTTGGCCCTGGTGATAGACAGTTGATTCCAGGTATGCTTGAAGTATGTGAACGCGGCCAACATCGTTTCCAGATTGGTAACAATCAATCCTTGATGGATTTCACGTACGTTGGTAATGTCGCTTACGCCCATGTCTTGGCAGCTGAAAAGTTGGCTATTCCTGATTCTGGCGCTGCTGGCCAAGCTTTTAATTTGACGAATGGTACGCCTGTCCCTTTCTGGGATTTCGCTTCTCGCGTTTGGGCCGAGAATGGTCATTATATGCCCAATAACAAAAAGATTGTGTTGTCTTACAACGCCAGTCTGGTGATTGCTCTTATTAGTGAAACCATCTTTAGTATTAAGGAATTGTTTTGGGATAGAAGTCAATTGAAAGAAGGTTTATCCCGTGCTAGAATTAAGCAAGCCATGTCTTCGCGTTATTTTAATATTTCCAAGGCAAAGACGATCTTGGGTTATGAACCTAGAGTAGGACTTGAAGAGGGTATCAAATTAAGTGTAGCTGTAAGTATTCTATTCTAATTTTTGCAAACAAAAGAGACTGACATTTTATATGTAGTATTACAAGGCCAACAACTCATCTGTTAAGAAATAAAATAATAGTAATAGTAATAGTAATACCATAATATATAACATTTATTGTGTTGAGGTTAAATTCTGGATTCTTACCATATTTTGGTAAAGATAATCGTTTTATTTTTGAGTATGAATTATTAAATCAAGGTACAATGTTAAGCCGAGATATTTACTGAAGAATTAGATTCAAATTTTAAATGTGTACATGATTCACTGTAACGATTAATGATGTAGCAAATTTAGTATACTCTAATTAAATAAAGACTATAGTAAATGTAATTGTTTATTCTTGTATGAACTACTAATATGTACTATTAAACTGGGATCGATTGAGAGATTCGTAAATCATTAAATGCTTACATGAAAACAATGTAATTTACAGCTCATTCATAAAATATGATAGACTCTTTACAATTCACTCAAGTGTTGATTCTAGTAGGTGTAATGCTTCAGTTGAACAGGTTGTAGTAATCAGATGTGACATTAAACTAGAAATGATCGAGAAATTTAGAAACACCAAAATGTGATCCGATACTCCTAAGCTGGAATTTTCAAAAATCATTTTCGAGGCACAGACTATTAATAAAATATATTGAATATAATAAATGTGTTTTGCAGTTTTATCAATAATAACCCAATGAGTGATAAGAAATTGAAATTAAAATCTTTTACCGTTTAATTATACACTTTTTTGATTAATCTGCTTTGTGCATCGACAATCCTTTATCATAAAAAGTGAAATCAAAGCTATGGGCAAATTTGAGTATTTTTTTTTTTTTTTTTCATTTTTCTATGTCTTTGTTTATTACAAGGTGCTTGAGTTATGAGACTATAAACAAGTAAAGTAAAGGCTAATGCCTGCTAAGGTTTATTTCTATGCTTTTTCTATGAACTTCCATGTTTTAGTTAGAACCTGAAATTCACTCGGATTATCTCATTCTCAACAGATAATAAACATCAGTATCATGTTTTAGAAGTAATAAAAACCATTTAAACACGCAATTTTAATCTGAATCCATTCTAGGCGTCGCCAAGTATCCATTGATATAATTTTTGTATTTTTATTTGTAGTTAATTATTGTAAAGCAGAGCAAAAGAAAAGTTCATTTGACGTTTACCAATGTTATTTTATATTTTTTTTTTTTTTTTTTTTTTTTTGTAGGGGAGTAAGTTATTTTATATTCAGTGATCTTCAAGCAACGAACAGTTGCAATTAGGCAGTTTCATTGGCTATCGATTTACTCATCTTATGCACATCTCCGCTCATTTTACATAATTATCAAAAGCTTTGAGAGGCTGTTTTTATTAAGACACTTTCTTTTTTTCTTTCTTTAATATATTCATGGATTCACCCTTTTTAAGAACAGAAAGCCCAACACCGCTTGGTAAGAACTAGAACAAATACTCGTACTCTTTTTTTTTGACATTTCAAACAGGCAGTCTCTCGCAATTATCCTCTTCAAAGCCACTTTATCCAACGAGATGCATTCATACGATCTCGCAAGAGGATAGAAATTCAGTATTGTCGCTAGCATCTAGTAGAACCTATTTGTTTACTGGAAGTCAGAGCTCACAGATCCATGTAAATAATCATAATTATCGAGATAATTAGATTTCTTATGCGCGAACAATAGGTATGGGACCTTCAAACGTTTACTTTGGTCACCATTCTTAAAGGACACCAGGGAAGTGTGCTGGGATTGACGTTATCGGAGGATGAACAGTATTTATTCAGTAGCTCAGGCGATGGAACTGTCAGAGTAAATTTATACATCCATTAAATTGAGTATACAACTTTTACTTATAGAACCTCCTTCGTAGGTTTGGAATACAGAGACGTTGAAATGCGCATATCTTATACAATCATGCCACGACGTTGGAGACATTTTCTCAATTGTATACTCTGATACGAATAATACAATTTATTTTGGAAGTCAAAACACTAGTATACAGGTAGGAAAAGTTTCGAAAACGACGGATTTTGCTTGGTTATTGATTCATTGTTAGTGGTATGAATTTGCTGATCCTCAAACGCATGGGTCTACTGCAGATATCCCAACTATTCCTGATTCACCTCGCAAAATGGGTAATGTCATCGACTTTTTTGAGGATGGGGAAGAAGCCAATGTAGAGAAGGAGCGTTTGCAAGAAGAATTAGACAAGGATGTCATTAAATGTGTTATACGAGAAAAGAATGTACGAGGAAACGCTCATGACGGCTATATATACTGTCTATTGCACTCAAAAGATGTGCCTAACATGGAAGGAGAAGTGTTGATCAGCGGCTCTGGTGATGGCGATGTTAAAGTAATGTCAAACTAAGGCTTTTTAATAATACCAGCCGCTAACAAATTTAGGTAGATTTGGGCTATCCAAAAGTCTGGCATTCAGCTTGTGCATACACTGAAAGGCAATCCAGACAAAGGCATTTTGTGTTTAGCACTATCGGATGATGGCTATTTGTTCTGTGGTGTGCAAGGTGGTGATGTGCAGATTTGGGACTTGGAAACGCATCAATTGATTCGATCTGTTATGGCTCATACCGATGATGTTTTAGCAGTTTCCATCAAGGGTTCTGGATTTGTCAGTGCTTCTGCAGATGGTTCTATCAAAATTTGGAGTGAAGGATTTCAGTTCAGAGAAAGTCTAGTAGATCATCAAGGCATTGTTTTGTCTTTAACTACCAATGGCCATTACCTTATTTCGGGAAGCAATGATCATACTATCAAGTTTTGGGATATGCCTTCTTCACAAGCTTCTTTTGAGCCTTTTAGAAGACCTAGTGGTGCATTTCATGAAGCTCCAACAAGTGATACCATGCTGTATGTACTCGAAAAGTGGATTGCTATGCGCACAGTCAGTGGTAACCCAAAGTACATGGAAGAATGCCGTAGAGGAGCCCGTTTCCTTAAAAATATTTTGCAGCAACTGGGCGCTGTCAGTCGAATGGTAAACAGCGTTCATCTAGTACTATATCCAAAATTAACAGGCTTGAATAGATTCCTGGTGCTTGCGGTCGTAATCCCCTTGTGTATGGCAAGTTCTCTGGTAAACGATCACCAACAGACAAGCATATCCCAACAGTTTTAATATATGGCCATTATGATGTTATCTCTGCGGAAAACGAAAAGAACCTATGGGGTAGTGATCCTTTCAATTTGACAGGAAAGAATGGTTATCTTTATGGTCGTGGCACAAGTGATAATAAGGCAAGTTATACACTAGAGATTGTAGTACAAACTTGCATATTTACCTTTGTATCTTAGGGCCCTATCCTTGCTTGTATTTTTGCAGTAAACGAACTGTTGAAAGAAGGTTTATTAGATGTTAATGTCATCTTTCTAATCGAAGGCGAGGAAGAAAGCGGTAGTGTAGGATTCTATGAAGCTGTGGATCAAAACAAGGAGTTGTTTCAAGATGTAGATATGGTGTTGCTCAGTAACTCTTACTGGCTGGGTGAAGATGTGCCTTGTATTACTTATGGTTTGCGTGGTGTCATTCATGCTACTGTGTCTATTTGCAATAAGCGTGCTGACCTTCATTCTGGCGTCGAAGGTGGTGCCATCTCCGAGCCTCTCATTGATCTAATCCACGTCTTGGGCAAACTCGTAGATAATAACAAAAAGGTCTTGATTCCTGGTTTTTACGATAATGTCAGTCCCCTGACGGAAGCAGAAGAAATGTTGTATGATCCGATTGTAGAATGGATGCAAACATCAGAAACAGCGCAATCTAGCACTCGAGCACACCATTCTACTATTGCTTCTCCCCACTTGGGCGGTGATGAATGCGGTAACGAAAAGCAGTGCAAGATTGCAGCAACTAATGAGCTGCTGGACGCTAAAAAACTAAAACAACAACTGATGTCTCGCTGGAGATATCCTACCTTGACAGTACACAAAATTGACGTATCTATCAATAATCCTACCATTATCCCTCGAAGCGCCAAAGCCGCTGTCAGCATGCGCGTCGTACCCGATCAAACCATTTCAGATATCTGCGCACAATTTGAGGAATATGTTCGTAAGGTATTTTCGGAATGCACAACATCAGATAACAGTATTTCAGTCACTATTCAAAGTGCAGCAGAGTACTGGTTGGGTGATTTGAACAGTAAATACTTCAAGGCTGTAGAAAAAGCTATTCAAGACGAGTGGCAAGTGAAGCCGCTTTATATTCGAGAAGGCGGATCTATTCCGGCTGTGCGCTGGTTAGAAAAGTTTTGTAACGCACCTGCTATTCATATTCCTTTCGGTCAATCATCAGATCAAGCACATTTACATAACGAACGCATTAGATTACTTAACCTTCATGCAGGAAGACGCATAGTAAAGAACCTGTTGACAAAATTACCAGACTTAGAATAAAATAGTAATTCATAAAAGAGCAACTAGTCAAAAAGCTTATCAAATAGTAAAATATCACAATACTTTAGAAACAGTTTTTAATATCAGTATGATTAACCCTAACATTGGTATGAAGATTTGTGATACAGTTTAGAATTTCTACACTTCTGATGATTAGAGATTTTATGTTTCTGATGCTCTAACTTTATAATGAAGAGCCATTGGGCAGTTTCATTCTCATGCTAAAAGGTGCATCTTTCATTGCAGACTAGATTTATTGATCGATCTGAGTCAAGTATGCCTTTTAATTTATTTAGGCTTTATCCTGCCCAGAATGGGCTGCTTCATCTATTTATAAACTCAAGAATAGTCTAGAGAGGCAGTTTTGCGGCATCGATTTTCCAATCACTCATGAATATCAATGGTTTGAATGAAGCTACGTGCAGAACTGCATTGTAGAATATAAATTATGTATTTAGTTAAAGGAGTGGAGTAAGTTTGATTTATTTGCTTCTGAGCTTTGTTAAGTAGTGTATACAAGGGTTTAGTTGTCTATTTTTGTGATTTTATATTACAATTTGTTGCTGGATTTCTTAAACAAAGAAAGGTATTTGATATAATAATTGTCTTGTAAAAAAAAAAAAACAAGACATTATCTTTCTGTTTCAAATGTGTTCGAGAGAGAGAGAGAGAGATCGTGTTGTGGTGTATATATATGTCTAAGGGCAAAAGAGAAAAAACGTAAACTTCTACACATATCTGCCAGCTAGTTTGGTTGGAGGCCATTCATTTTTCTCTCTTAAATCAGCTTGAATATGTAATATCTGTTCATACACAACAAACATGATAGCACTCTGAAGACTTGTCCAAAAAACACGAGGGCCAATACCTCGAAATAAGCCTGCTAAGCCTTGATTCTTGTAATTCCATATCATACCATCCATAATGCCACTATAATGTTTAACCGGTGGATCTATTAGCTTGGAGGCTGGTATCGTTGTAGTTGGGATCTTTTTAACAGTACTGCTGCCGCTGCCGTTACCGCTTTGTTGTGTTTGTAGTAATGTTTTCATGACATCTAAAGGTGTTGTAACGGCACCTGCAATACCACCAGCCAATGAACCAGTAATCAAATCAATACCAACAGGCAATTGCTCTCCAGGCTGTCTATATTTACTCTGAGCAATCTTTTTGAATTGTTCTACATTGGATTAATTAGTCGCTCAGTATCCATTGTTAGAATAAACGATTCGTTACCATAACAAGCAAATTGGATGGCAGAGTAAGGCACATCTCGAAGAATTGTCGCTCTAAAACCATGAAATAGCGCACCGAAACCATCATATTTAACAATCTATTACAAATGAAATTAAAGTAGTGAGCACACATATGCTTAAGCTAGTTGGTTAGAGTCTTTTTTTTTTACCATTTTTGTAGCATGCCAGGTGTTCTTGTAGTTGTATCCGCTGACAAAGTGAGGATTATTATAGCGTCCTTGTAATTGTAATCTAGTTTTCAGGACCTCGGAGGGCACATAAATAAAAGAAGCTGTCAAATCACCCAAAGCACCAGCTGTTAAATGAGATACAACTTCAGGTACATTGGCTTCTGTCAATGTACGTTTTGTCAATTCGTAAATAGCAAAGTACAGCGTTGTTCCTGGGACTATATAACGCTTGTTAGTATCTGTCAGTTTCTTGAGACTGCCGATAGTTACTTGATCCAATCATGGCTGGGCTCACACCAGCATATAATCCTCGCATGACGCCTTCCTGCTTAAATATGGTTGTATACGCTTGAAACATGCTGGTATATTTCTGAACACGGCTATGAGGTTGCCCCTGCAATCGAGTTTTCACTGTATCTACACTATATAATTATGCGTTGCTTTAGTTTATCGGATCGATCAGATCTCAAATGAATTGGTTTTTAGCCGAGATTTTCTCGAATTTGTACCTGTGCATGATGAAATCAGCTGCAGAACCTCCTATACCACCTGCAATGCATGCCTATTTTATCATTCACTACTCTGTTAATAAACGTTTCGAGCTTCTTGAGCTCAGTACTCTTACATCAAGGTATGGTGGGTATTTACCCCCTCCATCAATTATAATAGAAGGAATTACAAAAGAGAAGGGAGAATGCCTGGCTTGTTGACCGGGCTTGGGAGGTTGATTCATGACAGGTCGTTCGAAGAAGAGAGAGAAAGCTGGTAGCAGTGGATCAAGAGCCGTACAGGGTAGTGTGACTGCGTTTTCGCGTCAACTTTTTTCGCCCAGCAACTTCCATAGCGATCCAGCTGCGAGAAAAATTGGCACAGTTTTTCTTTTTCGCTTTCATTAATCGTTTCTTTTTATACAAATGTCAGCCGTTGCATCAGTAACTAATGACATTCCTATAAAGGTTGAAAATGAGATCAATAAGAAATCTCAACAACTTAAAATGAAAAAGAGAACTAAAAAGAAGAGCAAGAAGCAACGTCGAGAGGAAGAGGCACAACGTAAAGCAGTAAGTAATCCAATCGTTTATCTTGTTAGATCTCGAATTAAAGAGTATTTGTTATCAATTTAGGAACTAGAAAAGCAACAGCAGGATGATGATTCACTTGACGATGTCCAAATTGAGTACGTAGTTCAACCTGTCGATTTCTCAGCTTTGAAGAATATGGATGGCATGTCAAATCTTGATGAAACGACACTTCAACAGTTCTCAGATATCTTTAAGCATTTCCAAACTGGAAAGCCCGAGCAGGATGATGAAGTAAGTCTTTTGGATAAGCAAAAAGACAATTATACTAAGCTTTATCGTAGGAGTTTCCTGTTCAAGATAGTAATGCGGAACACAAAGATGATAGAGCTGAAGGCGACTCTGACAACGAAGAAAAAGAATCAGATCAACCTTTGTCAAAGAAGAAGATGAAAAAGATTCAACGTTTAACAGTAGCTGAATTAAAGCAGCTTGTTAAAAAGCCTGAAGCAGTCGAGGTAAGGAAACAAGCGACGCGTTTCTCTATATATACTAATATTCTTTTGTTAGTGGTGGGATGTAACCGCAAATGATCCTAAACTGTTAGTAGCTCTCAAATCATATCGTAATTCTGTACCTGTGCCTGCTCATTGGAGTATGAAGCGTAAATACCTTCAAGGAAAGCGTGGTATTGAAAAACCACCATGGGAATTGCCTGGTAAGGCTTCACAATGTATGAACGTATGAACTGGATACTAATCAGGGACAATATAGAATTCATTAAAGATACAGGTATCATGGAAATGCGTGATGCTGTCAAAGAGAAGGAGAGTGCAGCTGGTCTTAAGAGCAAGATGAAAGAGAAAGTAGCACCCAAGATGGGTAAACTCGACATTGATTATCAGAAGCTGCATGATGCGTTCTTTAGATTCCAAACACGCGGCAAATATACAATGCACGGTGAATTATACTATGAAGGCAAAGAGTTTGAAACCAAATTGAAAGAACAAAAGCCTGGTCAATTATCGGAGGAATTGAAAGAAGCACTAAACATGCCTCCATTGGCTCCTCCACCTTGGTTAATCAACATGCAACGTTATGGCCCTCCTCCAAGTTATCCTAATTTAAAGATTGCTGGTTTGAATGCGCCAATACCTGAGGGCGCTCAATGGGGTTATCATCCTGGTGGTTGGGGAAGACCTCCTGTGGATGAATACAATCGTCCCCTTTATGGTGACGTCTTTGGTGTATCTCAGCCTAATGCTGCACCACCAGAAATCGTCGAGCCAGTTGATAAGCAATTATGGGGTGAACTTGAATCTGAAGAAGAGTACGAAGAGGAAGAAGAGGAGAGTGAGGAAGAAGAAGAGGAGGAGAAGGAGGAAGTAGAACAAGCTACAGAAGATTTAGCTGATGGTTTAGCGACACCTTCTGGAATGGCATCCATTGCCTCTGGATTAGAAACACCCGATCATATTGAACTTCGTAAAGACCGTAAAAAGGATGAAGATGAAGGACCTAAGCAGTTATATCAAGTGCTTCCTGAAGTACAAAAGAACATTTCTGGTTTTATGGGATCTCAACATGGTTATGACTTGACGGCTGTAGATAAACCACCTACTGGCCCACCTACAGGAAGACCTCAAACAACAAAACGTAAAGCTGGCGCTAATGTTGATGTAGCTATTGATCCAAGTGAGTTAGAAAGCGGCTTAGATGAAGCTACTTTACGCGCCAAATATGACGCTCAAATGAAGGCAAAATTACCCGTTGGAGCTGGCGAGGAAGATTTGTCAGACATGTATGCTGAACACGCCAGTAGACAAGCTAAGAAGGCCAAGACTCAAGATAGTCGAAAAGAAAGCAAGAAGAAAGAGTTCAAGTTTTAGTTTTTTCTTTTTTTCTTTTTTGCTTAAATAATAAAGTTTGATACAATAAAAGAGCCGAATACTAACAGACAAATGGTCAACTAAAGAAGTATCAGTGCGATGTTCATCTTGTAGTATGTCTATTTACCATTGCTTTGAGGCTAAGCGGCTCCACAAAGCCATTCATGATTTCACCAAAAACTTGTGCTATTAATTTGGTTTTGCCAATCAGCTTAGGTGGCGAGTTTCGACATCTATCCCATTCTTCACAGATAGTCCTCCAGGTAGACCCCCTCAGATTTGGTCCACAATTATGTTCAATATATTGACTATGACATATAAAAGCTTTTTCATGAAATGCTAATATAAACAGAGTTTAGCGAATACGTAGACAAAAGATATGTCATAATACCTTGAAGGTCCATAGCATAACGAGCTTGGATCTCTATAGAAAAGGATCGTACAATCTGATATCCAATGATCAACGTAATTGCCACTCCAATTGAGTGAAACAACACTCTGATATAACTGAAAATAGGCGTGAAGATGAGTCACCCGATTAAGAATGACGATTTGCACCAAGATTTTACCTTGAAAAAATAATGGGTGCATCGGGAGTCGCTAAGAACTGAGCATATTTCGTTAACCAGTTTGTTAATTTCGACTTTCTAGGCAATTCATGCTGAATTTTCCGTTTTTTCAACGGACGATCATTTGATGAAGAAATGGACATTATTACTTCAATTATAAATTGTAAAATAAAACCAAATGAACCTAAAGTCATGCGCGGTGTAGAACGTAAGCTGGGTTTAGACGATAATAGTACCTGTTACACTCCCATTGATGATTTTTTTTCTGCGCCTATAGGCTTTATTTTTTTTTTTCTATATGTTCACAAAGAATGATATAGGTTCTAGTAGACACATTAATTTATTCAGAACTTGAAGTACTAATCAGATGTAGTACTCAACCAAGATCAGTCAAGAGAACCATGGATCTCTGCGCAGTCTATTTCAATGAAGCATATGCGGTCTACTGTTATCCATTACGAAATAAAATGTATTGGTTATTTTGCAGTTAATCAAATGCTCTGATAAATGTGTCAGCTAATTTTGAAGGTAGATTTCTTAATTCATACAACATTTATTAAGCCGTAATCGATCGAAAAATGTATATAACTTATAATCTGGTGCTGATACATATTATAAACAAAGTACTTCAGTTAGATAACAGTTTTATTAGATACAGTAGTTCGTTGTATGTACATATCTTCGAATGTGACCTTAGATGGAAAGCAATTGAGAAGTGTAAAAAGAACCGTGAAGGCATTCTCTAGGCCGATAATTATCTATTTTTTTTTGTAGAACACGGCTAGAGCATTTTTAACCCATATCATATAATCGATATGCTCATATGTATATAAACATATTTTTCGTTGATTAAATTATGATGCGAGCCACGGTATTATATCAACTTTGCTGAATTATATCGTATCCATCACCAATCTCTTATTATTAAAAAGGAATTAATCTATTGTTGCTGACTCTCTGATAGCCAATACAAATACAGGCTGTATTATAGTGCGTACTCTTTTGAATCGCCTTTCAATTGTATTGATGTCATTAAAAGGCATATACTTAAATAGTACAGGTTGGTAATGTTTAGAAGCTGCTAATATATTTAATACAAGACGCTTGAGTGATGGTTGCAACGTAATCCTATACATCAAAAACCGAAACCATTGATATTTATATCATTAAATGCGCATTTTATTCTACATAATCTTCTGTAAAACATTTGTTGAATGTCAAACAGTTGTCATGAAAGAGAGATTAAGTTTCATACTAGATTCTGAAGGCAATTAGTTTAAACTGCCGTCATCCAATGAATCATTTCGCATAAAGAATAGTCTATACCCGCTGGCCAATCTAAAACTTCTTTTCAAATCATTGACAGACGAAGGTATAAGGCTATGTGCGGGCAGTAATAGAGTTTGGAGCACCGAGTTTCGACAGAGTTTTTTTTTATTTTTATCTCTGTTAACTTCATAATGAGACCTAACAATGAAAGCTTCCGCGACACATTCTGGTCTCCTTATACTTGCTCTGAGCCCTTTACCAATTACGCCATAGGTCTGCATGTTTTGCATGACAAACTCGGTAAATCTGTACTCGAGAACAAAGCTATCATTCAATATCTTCAAAAACGTATTGATGCCGAGATCGCTTGTGCCCAGTTATTAGAAACGAATCTTTCACCTGTCATATCAGAAGCTTCGTCTGATATCTTGAATGCGATGGTAAAAAGCTCATTCGACATAATATGCCAAGAAGGTATGGATACAGCGCATAACTATCGTGTTCGAGCTGGTGCTCTTGCTCAAGACGTACTTGAACCTCTCGAAAACTTTGCTAGACTGTTTGAAAATGAGCTCAACTCAAAAAAATCGCAGCTGGATGAAAAGATACAAGATTTTGAGCATGCTGCACAAGCTGCTTTAATGACACGTTCTGTGTACTGGTATCGTTGTCGCGCGCTTGAACTTGCTTGTCCAGATTTTCGACCTCCAGCACCTGCTGAATTCCAAGATGAAGAAGATAATGAAGATGATAATGAAGAAGATTTTATTGGCGGTAGACAAAGGCGATCGAGCTCAGTCACCTCAGAGCTGAATGTGGATCGAGGAGGTGTTCGGTTAGGAAAAGGAACAGTATTGCCTTACCGACAAGTAGCAAACATGATAAATCGCATGCAAAGGATGATTGAAAGTACCTCTAAAACAAGCCCTCGAAAGTACCTTGGAAAACATATATTTGAATGGATCCGTGATAATTGCGCAACACCTCATGAAGATGTTAGCTTGGACAGTGAGACTGAAGAAATATGTCAGCATTTAGTGGCGCTTCGCTTTCTCAAGAGTTGCTCGAAAGATAAAGGAAAATTTGATGTTGAACAGTATTATGAGGTTCAACAGAATATAGTAGATCGATATTTAAGAAAGATGCGCATTCGAAATAACATGCCTAGAGAACAGCCTGATGCAGTAGATGAAAGTGTGGAGCTGGCTCTGCAAGTACCATCTACCATTGCTCTTGAATCTAATGGTAGCACGAGTTTTTTGAATGGCTTGTTTGGAAAGCTCAAGCCGCAAAAAAAGCCTTCAGTAGGACTGGCTTCCAAGGTCCATGAAGAGATGGTTGAAGCAGATGAAGCTTACAAGAAAAAAGTCAAGCAAGCAGATCAATCTAGAAAGAGACTGGAAGAAAGCATGGTAATACTGAAACAGTTGATAAAGCGTGTAGACTCTAAATACTTGTAAAGATGACACATTTAGATGAAATGCAGCAACTAGAAATGAGCAGAATCAATATTATTAAACATGGTAAGCTCATAAATGGATGAATTAAGCAGCTTTTCAAATTGATTATAGCTTTTACTGCAATGTCGAAGTCTTTGTCTGACTCCTTGCCCATAATGGAAAAAACTTATCAACAGATTGCTCTTTTTCAAGAAACAATTGAACCTGAGCAAGCTATAAGTTACGTTATCGAGCAGTTCAAAACAGGACCTTGTTGCCCAAAACCGATGGTTTATGAAAATTACTACTATGGATCTGCAACTGATCAAATATTTGGTGTCCCTTTGGAAGAAGTGGCTCAAGCTTATGGTTCATATGTACCTCCCATTATAAGCAGAGGGATAAAATATATTGATAAGGGTACGGAATCAATGAAAATAGATCAATCTTATGTAACTAATCACCTAGGTAGCCATTGCTTTAAAACCAACGGCTGAGAAGAATAAAATGGCCGAGGAAATCTGGTCAGCTGTTCTACCAATGCAAGAATTGAATGTTTTGTGCGACCAAGTGGACAATCTAGCAGGACCTAGACTAAGAAAGTCGCTTGAACAATATGAACCTCGTGTGCTGGCAAACCTGATACGCATGTATTTATTAGAACTGCCTGAATGTTTACTGACATTTGATTTATATGAACCCGTGAAATTACTCTATGCCACTCAACAAGATACTGAAAGCCGTTTAGTATCTGTTAGTAAACTGTTAGCTACCCTACCTTCACCCAATTATTATACAGCCAAAGAACTTTCATGTCACTTATCTCGGTTAGTAGCTTCGAATGATTGTAGCTTGCATTGACATTATGCATTGACTTGTTTATGCTTAGATTACTAAAACTGACTAAGAATGATGGCCTGTTGAGTCACTTGGTATCCTCCTTTGCTTATATTTTGATGCGGCCTCGAGTTGTTTCATCTCTTAACATTCACGATCGTCATCCAAAGAAACTAATCCGAGATTTATTCACTCGTTATGATACTATCTTTACTCAAGATGTTAGTAAAGTACAAATGTCGGGTGCATCTAGAGCAACTATTATTGCCAATGAGCCCCTTGAAATTAGTGCATCCCCTTGGAACAAAAATGATAGTTCAGAATCAGCTTTACGACGTACATTAATGCACATCATCCGACCTAATACGACAGAAATAGAGATACGATCGCGCCAACACGCCTCAAATGGATTACCCTTTGTTACTCACCCAAAAACTACCATACTTGATGATCCTGATAATAGTAGTCCTTCTCTCCATCATTCATCCACACCTTCAAGAAATTCAGTGGAGAAGACACATTGGCAGACTCTGGATGATATTGATCGGGTGGACACAAAGCGATTATCAGCTGACGTGAGCCTCATGCTTGATCCAGAAGAAGATGAGCGTGACGCTGTTGAAATTGAAGAGGTTTATCACCACCCAATCTCTGTAAGAAAACCTAATCGATCTCGGGCTTCTACTCAAGGCACAATGGATAATGTTACTCTGGACCCTTTTTTCAGTGAAGATTAGGTAATACTCGGATTGATGACATCATCTGCGGGCCTAAATCAAATGCCTTTCCACTGTTACGTTTCAAAAGAGAGAATTTAAGCTATTCTTTTCTTTTGAATCTCGGTTAGATTTTTTTTTTTTTTAAAAAAAAAAGTAAGTTTTTTTTTCTTTGTTATGCGACGTGAAAGTTTTTCAAGTAAATCATCCTTTAAATGCTTACATTAATTCGTTATTTTTGCAGTTTTTGAACATAGAACTTAAACAATGGTAAGCATTCATTGAAAATCTCGAAACATCTCGAATAAAAGCAATATCTTGTGTACTTGAGTTTGCCCAAAGAAAAACCCGGACTTGGGACGCGTTAGTTTTGGTCAAACCACGCGTTCAAGATATATTTAATATGAGGATTGCGGGCATAAAAGTAATAAGCTTATTTAGGATTTGCAAGAGAATTGGGTAGTACGCCATTCACGTACATATAACAAAGACTACTACTTCAACACAGTTTCAAAAGAATCGCGTTGGGATGCTCCAGTTGCTTCTGGTGAAATTGATCGTGTTAGAGCCAGTCACTTGTTAGTAAAGAGCAAAGATTCCAGAAGACCGAGTTCTTGGAGAGAAGAAAATATTACGCGTACCAAAGATGAAGCCTTGGAAATCTTGACAGAATATCAGCAAAAGATCGAAGCGGGTCAAGAAACGTTGTCTGCTTTAGCTACTAACTATTCTGATTGTTCAAGCGCAAAACGCGGCGGCGATTTGGGCTATTTTGAACGCGGTCAAATGCAAAAGCCTTTTGAAGATGCTACATTTGCTCTTCAAGTAGGTGAGTTGAGTAAGCCTGTTTGGACAGATAGTGGTGTACATTTGATTTTGAGAACTGCTTAATCTACTTATAACAATTCAATAATAAAATGATATCATTGCTCTTGCTTGTAGATTCTTCTTTACTACAGGTGATTCCAACGGATGTACAGTCGCTTCCGCCCGACGCTTCCGGAGTTTGAACTATTGCCTTATTTGTTAGTATAGACGTTACGATCTACGCGTACGATGGAAAGTCTACTTCACAAAGTAATGTGATTCTTGGGTGTTGAACAGATCTGACCGTAATTTATTATTGCTTCTATGTGTCAACTGAATAAAACTGACTTTCTTTTCAAATGATTACTTGAGCAAAATTCATCATTTAACTGCTAGTGCTTTCTACTCTATGATTTTTTACTATTACTAAAAAACAGCATATATCATATATCATATATCATAATCAAATAATATTTTAGAAAAATATAAAACAAGCTCAGAGAATTCTTCTACTATTGTATATCAATCACGTCAATTGGAAGATGATTTAGTAGTTCAAGAGAAAGATGGTGAAGCAAACCGCTTAATGAGTTTTACACTGTATTCACTAGGGCTCAGTTAATCGTAGTTATATCTATTAGTCTTTATTGCGGTTATATCATTAATATCAGGAAACATTCAAATGCCTACATTGATTCAAATTGAAAGGCTATACTTCTTTGTACCGTCTGAAGCATATTTCTCTATACTGATTCGTTTGTTATATGTTTTAATAAAATTCTCTGTTAAAATATAATGAGATTTCAAAATACAAATAGAGGATGCTAACCTGACATTTATATTACACATGATCTTTCAGCCAATCTCACCTATTTTTTATTTTATTTTTTTTGAGGAACAATAGCGAATGAATATAAAACTCTACAATATGAGCTAGCTTAGCCTTAATTTCTAATTACACCATTTTGCTTGTTCTTAGGATGATATATTTCTTTGTTTCAAACTATGTCATTGTGATAGGTACTGGTGTGATAGGTGGCAGCGTAGAAACTTCTATGTTGGTTTGCGCAGCAGAACATAAAGCCTAGTTTTATTATTGTATATATAGACGAGGCTCATATGTCCGCATCTATTCCATTGGTCAAATGGCTAGTCCATTCTTCAATAGCGCTGCTGAAGGTACTATTGGTGAATGACTACTGGAAATAAGTTTTTAAACTTTAGTTTCTCAAAAGATATACTTCATTTTTTTTAACAAAGGGATCTGTTGGCGGTGTTTCCGTCTTTCTGGTAACCTTTTTTTTTTTTTTTTTTTTTGTACCTGAAACACTTCGATCACTGGTGGGGGCAATGAGTCAGGCTACGCAAACCTTATTCTGTCTCCATAATTTATCAGTTATCGTGGCAAACTCGGCAAAGAAAAGTTTATGAACAGTGGCTTTTGCCCTTCCTTAAATTTCTCCAAGCCTTTTAGTTTTTTAGTTGATCTGACGTGTTTAGGTTGCTGTCTTTTGGAAGTATTCTTTTTATCTCTTTATACAGCATCTCAACCCATACAACCAAACAATTCGAATTTCATCATGACTTTTCTAAACTGAAGATAGGTCTTATTTCGGGTTCATTTGTAATAGAATGTTTAAAAAAGACAGCTAGAAAGTTACACGACCAGCATTCGGAAAAACCAGATATAGAGATTTCGCTTTTTAATGCTAGGTTGAAAATAGGTTGGATTAGTTTGATCGGGACACACTTGACACCCATTATTTATGGCTGAAAAATGTATTTCAATGCCCCACTACTGAAAGTCTTGATACTACCGTTTCTAAGTAAAGCATATGTCTTGTTTTACATCATGGATTTGACCTAGCCCTATATATAGACGGCTTATCAACACCTTCTGCCATTATTTGCATACAGTCTCTTATTATAGACTTGTTCCCCGACACCAAACAGTCCATTACGTCTTCCTTTAACCTAGTACGATGTTTCCTGGGGTAGGTATGACATATAATTGTATACATATAATGTATTAACCCTAATAATAGTGCGACTGCCGTTCTTGTCATTGATCCGGGTATTCAAGGTGTAGGCATCGGATGGATGTTCACCATTATCAGTCTAGTTGTTACTGTTTCCAATATATGTGTACCCATTCTTTTGAAGTTTGGTCCCAGTTGGGCCAAAAACCGAGCCGAAAAACAGAAAATATCGAATGACGATCTTTCTTCTGTGGTTTATTATAGGTTTAGTAACTGAAGAACCTTGGCATACTATTATTAGACACAGAGTTTCTTGCGGGTAAAACGTGGGCTTGGTTCAAAGAAATGTTACCTTTCAAAATAATACCTTAAAACTTGTCGTTCCATAACCTTATTATGGTTATACAATACCCAGCAAACTTTATATGATAAGTTACAAATCAAGCTTATATTATAGATACGGTACATGAGCACTATCCAATGCTAGTACTTATGAGTACGATATTTTGACATACAAGTGTTTTTGAAGCAAGCATCTTGAATAGATATTGCTTGAATAGAGTTACATGTGAATCATGGGCTGCAGTGTCCAAAAAAAGAAAAAAAAAGAGTCAAAAATCAAGGCATTAGACGTAAGGACCGATATTGTAACAACGTTTTATAAGGACTTATAATGTATAGTTAAGGATACTTAAACTAGATTAGCAATTGTGAATATCTAATATGTAAATTACATTGACCGACGACGACTTAATACTGAGTCCACCATGAATATGCCTCGACAAAAACCTTTCAGACCGTGAACTGCATCAAAGTGAGGCACCACTTTAATTTTCGGTGAATATATAACCCAATATACTTTCCTATATATATATATATATATATATATATGATTGCTGTTGTACTTTGATATTTAAATCTTCAGGCACTGTAAGGGCCTAAAGAGGTATTTTATTATTGTTTAGTACATTTTTTAGAGTAAAATTCAATTCTATATAGTTTTTCTTAATATACTAAATTACTAATACTAATGCTGCATAGTAAATAATACCAATATCTAATTTTCATCGGGCTTTGAACGTTATCTGGAACAAAGTCTTTACATTAGTGCGACGATTTAAAGTGATGGTTCTTGTTGGGTATGGCTCCACAAAATCTTTAGAAATCTTCAAACTGTATATGTGCAGGGATTATAGGCGAAAGCGCTTTACTTTTTATGACATTTATAGAAGGCTTTGTAGCTCTTGAACTGATTAAAAGTTTATAATAATTGTATTCTTATGAAAAACTCTAATAAAACTCCGATCGTTTATTGTTTTTACCTTCTGAAGCGATGTTTTTTCATTTGTTTTTCTATGAAAACTATACCATTTGCAGGGAAACTTAGTTATTCATAGGCTATAGCAAGTCCACAAAGCTCCTAATGGCATAAATTGCTTTGTATACGATGATTTCTATTTTCGATATACATTTTGAGCCAGCTGTTTGAGATTCTTCACGGTCTGGAAATTAACTTGGTGCTCTATTCCACGCTTACGATCTCAGTTGATCTCGCATCTTATAAGTAATCCATGTTTATAAAGAGCAGTACTATCTGCTCGATTCTTTTAGAATCGAATGAAGTGAATTTCTTTCTTATATTTCTAAATTAGAACCTTTATGATTTGAATTTCCTTGATATGTACAAGCCTCAAGTTACTATGTATATGTTTGAATAAGTAATGCGACAAATATGCTTCTTTTATCTCTGTATACTGCATCATAACCCGAGAACAATACCTGCTAGATAGATTAATCTAAGACCTTTGATGCGATGTTTCACTCTAATAGATATTATTTGCAGTAAGTAAATTGTCTTTCCTTCTCGAACTCTGTCTATCTGATTTACATTTGATCAAGAATCTTTCTTGTTTATAGTGTACAGAGATTCTCAGTTACTGCATCTCTCGGGGATGCATAATGCACAGTACATTAAACTAACAATGGTTTGGGCTAAGTTTTTCGTTCAAGTAAGGTTTGAAGGCTTGTGACCCAGTACGACGAGATCGACTCCGCCCGACATCCTAATGAAGGCCATCATACCATTAAATATGGCAGTGACATGATAACAAAGTACTGGGTCCATTACTCTGAAAAGGATCTCGATGCTTTACATATTTTCCCAGAACGCTTATGATATGCAAGTGCATTGAAAATCAGAATCAGTTACACAGTGTCAGGATCACTTGACATAATCCTTGTTGACAAGTAGTTATTTAGAGCTTTGCCATGATACTACTACAACAGTGAATGACAATGAATATTAGATTGTAACCTTCATGGATCAAAAAGGAATATGTCCGTTTTGCAAGGACAGTTGCTATAAAAGGCTTCTAGGTTGTTCAATGAAACGTGATGTATATCAAAGATCTGAACAATGAATAATCAAGTAAAAGTACAACGGAGGTAAATTATTATCAAGAAATGGAAGTTTCCGCCTGTAAAATATATTTCAGACAACACTGCATACACCCTTCTTAGAAGTTAATTGTCCAAAAGTTATATGACAAAGAACACTTGTCAGCATACATCTAGATATTTTGCTGCGCGTGATTCGTTGCACCAAAACTAAGTCTCATCTGTAATATCAGCAGTTCCTCAAATTTAAACCAGCAAACTCTAAAATATTATAGATATTGGTTTATTTTAAATGCAAAGTAATAAAGGGTAGAGCCATATATAAATTATATAAAAGAATGGGGCAGAGAGCTATTTACACTATGTAATACAGTAAGATGTTTCTGTAATAAAATAAAATAAAATAAAAAAGAGGGATCATGTTAAGAAGGAAAGAAAGATAGGGCATAGGTAGTGGGTATGATATAAGGATGTTTTAGCGTCTGTGCATCAAGTGTTCTGGTTCCATCATGACTGTTGAACTCATAAATGAATTTGTTGTAGTATTATTTAGCATAGGGTAATGGTTATAGATGGATGTATGAAATCCGTCTTGTTCTGTTTTGTTATTAATGGATTGATCTTGAAATTTTTGTATAATCATTTGTTGTGGTAGATAATAAGGTTGTTCCTCTTTGATATACTGCTCACGGATTGGCCAGTTAGTTATCGTGTTGGTCGGCATCATTGGAACCGATGACTGTGACACGGGAAGATGATGATGATTATTATGAGCTCCGTTAATAGGTACGAATGGCTGATTGGTTTGCTTCATGGGTGTAGACACGGGCTGTTCTGTAGAACCACGACGATCCATAGAACTATACTCATCTTCATCTTCATCATCGTACTCTTCTTCAGACGCAACAGATCCTGTTTGATTTGTTTTTGCGGCCGTTGGAGAGGAAATCAAAGCAGGAGCTGTAACTGGTGAAGTGCTAGTACTTTTCAGAGTGGGTTTTACGTTCTTTTTTTGCTTCTTGCGCTTCAAACGATTATCAGCTTCAGATAACAAGTATTTGTTGAACTTTTCTAATTCTTGTATACGGTTTTGATAGCGTTCTTCCATAATAATCGCATTCTTGACGAAATCAAGCGTACGATCGATGATTGTACTTTTGGAAGGACGCGTGTCATTTTGAAGATTAGGTAAAGTAAAAGCGAGCTGCTGGAACTTTACATTTAAGCTTTCTCGACGAGCTCTTTCAATAGCATTATGTTCAGCTCTACGCTCAGCCTTTGTTTGGAGCTGTTTACCCTGGGAAGAAGTGCTACCAATCGAATCAGGCCTGTCATAGGGACCAGTGCTTGGGAAAGGTTGCATGACTAAGTTCAAGGTTAGCAAATAAACTCAGGATTGTATTAAAAGATATTTACATTGTTGTTGAGGCAAAAGGTTTTGGTTTTGAAAAGGAGGATAATTCATGGATTGCTGGGGCCTTTGAGAACGAGGCACACTTGGAGCAAATTGCATTGCCATATCAGACTGATACAATGAATTTGTATTAAAAGGCGAAGATTGAAAGTTGGGTTGATTGAACAGAGTATCCTGAGACATGATTGGAAAGAGAAAAAGAGAGTGAAAAAGAGAGGAAAAAGCAATCATGTCTCAGTGTCTTTTTATACAAAGAGTTTTGATGTAACAGACTCGGTCGATACCACGAATGGATGTTCCGGAATGATTAGTTTAACCACAATGCCGTCATATTGAATGATGAAAAGTGACACGTTCGTTTGCTCGCACGAGCCTTCTTTACAGGCACATCAACGAGTCAATTTCATTGTATAGGTTCTCGAACGCAAGAGTTCATTGAGGATCTTCGGTGTAATTTCAGCCCCATGATTTAGCATATCACTTTTGCTATGAAACCACTGAAAATGAGACCATGCAAGGGGAACGGGGGAGCACTAGAGAGATATACTTCAAGATTACTTACAGTCAAAGCGCCTTGAGGAGAGCCATTAGATAAAAAAAAACGCGCCCTATCTATAAAGATATTCACCTTTTCGCTGCAATCGTACCAGTTACACCATCCCGTCCTGTACACTCTCCCATGATCTGTGTTCTCAAAAAAAAAGTCTGAATCGGCCCTAAAAAAAGGTCTATTGCGATATTATCATGTTACCCAAAATTTAGTGTCTGTGTAAAGAAGATTTTTTTTAACCCCAATAAATAAATGTTGTTATTGTTATTGTGCAAAATATATGGTGATATGTAGACATATAAACTTTACAAATCCCAATACTCTTATTACAATTGATAAAATCGCGTCTATAGCTTCTATACATCACTTAAGTAGATAGCATAATATTTTTATGCAAAACAAGGTAATTTGACTTACAGTATCATTAACGCATGTCTATTATACACATCAAGATAATATCTATCCATCGTATCGATCTGATGAGGTTCCTTCATATGTAAAAACAAACAAACAAACAAACAAAAACCAAATTTCCATGGCTCCTTTCACAGTAACAATCGGAAGAATCCGATACTTGAATAGAAATTTAGCTAGACGTTGAAAACTAGTCTTTTTTTTATTAGCCAATCATATAAATGTAAGAATCATAGTTTGTTTAAGATCTCCTATCCGGCCCACTACTAATCACTAATACAGTGTATATAAAATAAGCCTCGCATGTGAAAACAGTCAGTTTATATTAACGAAGCTGTGTGTTAAACTTGAGTCTGATATATTTCTGCATGTACCACGGCTGTGTAGCCTAATTAACGACTCTAGCTATAGGCTATATCTATTTCAAATAGCATTACCAAAGATTCTGTAGCCGGCTTTCAAAACAAAACAAAAAATAGGAATGTAGAATAGTCTAGCAGTAATACAAGTGATCAGCAAAAGTATATTATTGTGCAATGTAGTCATCCACAACGTTTGAACATGACCTCTTATATGCATTCGATTGTATAACAGCACTTTTTGATAGTGTCTAGATCACTTTTCTATGACCAAAAGATTTCTTTTAGTTTCATCGATAATGCTTTAATAGAAAAGATCATTGAGGCTTGGCTGTGATTGACTAAGTTAATCAGGAGAAGTATGTTTTTATAGTTAACATAGTACGATAGAAAATCGCGTTTACATGGTATTAAGAATAATGTGTTCACTGGCCGTTACTCCATGAAACACTAGATATATGAGCATTCATTGTATGCATTTTCAGTTATAATTATCATCAAGAGTGATATCTAGTGGTGATTAAAATGAATATAGTTATGAAGGGCCGTATTAGGTTGCTCAGCTATGAATCGATTTATATACAAAAGCCTCGATCGTTCCAGACGCAATCAAATGTAATTTGGTTGCATTAATCTTACTGCTTCATAAGAAGTTTATGTTTCCAATACCCAAACCGATCGAAAAAGGTATCGTTTATATAAATAGCCCTGTGTAATTTCGGCTTTAACTTGAATATATACAGTGCGATTCCGTTAGTCAGATCATCACTGGGAAAAAAAAAACCAAACCCCATGACAAATCGTTTTTACTAATGTATCAGAATCGTTATTATCAATCGTACTATAAGATAACATAATACCGCTGGAATCACTAAAAAAAAACTGCCTCGATTGAAAACCAAACTCGTACCCATGACTTTTTGTTCAAGTCTTTCAGCAAGTTACACTAAAAAACAGTAATATACCCTGGAAAAAAATTGCAGAAGGACCGTGCATTAGCCGTTCTTTTTTTGTCCTGACATGTTGTCCAAACATTTACTATTTGGCATTCCTGTATTTCGTCAGGCCGAATCCTCTAGGACCTTAGTTTAAAGCTTTGATCATAGTTTAGAAAGTATGCATTACGCTTTGGGATTATAGTTTCTAACGTTAACATGTTCCCTGCAACTGAAACTATGCTTGTAAACTTGATTTTGTAATTTGATCATATGAAAGATATGTGTTATTATTATAAAGCAAAGAAAAAAAAACTACTTATATTTTGAAGATGTATTTACATTCTCAAAAGGAAGATAGTAAACTCTTCATACCATTAGATGAAGCTTTTGATTTTGAACTAATTTTATTGGTACATTTTGCCATCTCATAGTTTGTTTATATGCCTAGTTTTCGTGTTATTATGAATTTATGTTTCAAGTTGAGACTAATCATCCAATGAAAATGAGAAGAGAGCATAGGTTAGCAGTAAAGATGTCATTTCAGAGATGTAATCCATATACAAAACGATTGTTGAGAGTGTAAATACATACAGGCATATTTTAAAAATTATGAGCTAAACGCATTATAAGTTATGTCAAAAATTTGCTTCATTTCATTGCCATATATAAATGAAATTCCTGTGAACCAAAATCTTGTGTTAAAATTTTGGTTTTTTGTTCAAGATAGCTCAATTGTACCTAAAATAGAAGGATTTGTTTTTTTTTTGAGGACTATATATGGAAGAGGATTTTCAAAAAAAAAAAAAAAAAATGTATAGACGAAAAGTCCTACCTCAACCAAATGTACCATAAAATATGGCTGTTAAAAAAATCTGAGTAGACTAATTACATATGTAGAAAATTAATGTATAAATAAAGTTTTTTTATTGGGTAATTGAATGTTGAATATATATATATAGAACAGAAGACTGCCGAATCGCGCCAGGGACTATCCCGTCCGGGAGGGTAGAGCTCTTAATGAATGATATTGAACAGTAACTAGAGAAACAGAGGACCATTGAGTAGGCAAATAGATTGCAAGCATTGCTTTTTACCGGAAGGAGCTGGGGTCAGGAGGGGGCATTTCCTCCTAAATTTAAGAATCGTTGATTTTATATTGAATAGCCAAACAGTAGACTAGCGTCGAACTGAATTAGGATTGAACAGCCTTCGGAGGGCAGGGTATTTTGAAAATAATTTCTTGAATAAGTATTTTGTTGTAGGAAATTAGGATTCCTCTTTCCTAAATCAGAGAAGCACTGATATTACAATGAATAACCAAACGGATAATTAGCTTTGAGTAAGTGGATGTAGTATAAGAACCGTTGTTTTTCTTCTATGAAAGAGCTGAAATGCCTAAATGTAATTTTTTATTAAAAAAAATAGTCTATACTAAACAGTAAAGTAGACAAACGAGATCATTAGCTTTAAAAAAGTGCTCTGCATATAAGCAGCAGTATAAACAATACGAATGATTTAACTATTGGTTAGGTTATTTGCGATTACGGCTTTTTTTTACGTCCCTTGATCAAGTATCAAGTATTATTAATCTTGAAGAAATTGTGATTCATATAAACATTTGCGAGTATTGGCAGTTTTAAGCATTGCGATGCTGCGTGATGCTGTGTGATGCACTGGTATGGAGTCTGATGCAAAAAATGTTCATATTCTTTATCTAGATAAATAGCCCTATAGTACTAACTAAATATTATAAAGATATCGTTCCTGTTTTAAAATACCTTTTCAAAATACTATTGAGAAAGATTAAGTAACCACTTGTCTTCAAAACTTCAGATCAAATCTCTAATGGATGCTTCAACCGTATTATTTGAAGACCTGGGGATGTAAAGCACATTAAAACTGTGGTACCTTACAAAAAAATAGGCATTTACTGTTGCATAAAGTTAACAAATTAATTCACTAAGTAAGGGTAATAATAAATAAATGCTTGCTTATAACAAGTGCAACAAGTAAAAAGCTAACATTTGTTGGATATGGAAAGATTACTACTTGAAAAATTTCATTCATATTCATACTCATTGTTATATAGTTTTAAGTGTATATCGTTTGTGTATATCGGGATCAATAATCTCATTGGTTCACAATCAGATAATACATAGGGATGATCAAGTTGCCGTTATTTGAATCAGAAGATTCGGGGGATAAATAAGTAGTTTTCATCTAGGGCTAAAGTTGATCAGAAGCATCAAGATAGAGTTGGCTTCTATCACACGTGTGCTGTTCTAGTTAGCGAGTAAACATGTAATCATAAATCATCACATCCTCATAGCGGCAAACTGTAACATAACGGTATATTCAGGAAAATACCCTTGTGATATTCAAGAACTGTAACGACAACAATTAGTTCACAAGGAAAAAAACACATAAGATAATCAAGTTTGGTCATAGCATCAAATAAGGAAGAATAGCTAGCATAAATGGCAACTATCAAACCAATCAAATACACACTTCCACAAGCATTAAATTCAAAACAATGTAAAAAAAAAAAAAAAAAAAAAAAAAAAAAAGCCAACTAGATGCTTAGGGAGTAAAAAAGGAATAGATATGGCCGAAAAATTAGTATGGACAAACTGATCAAGCGTACTCTAAGCACATACCTGCAGTTCCAATATAGTATCCTTTCCTTTTAAAAATAAAAATAAAATTTTTAATCTGAACCCAAGAAACTCTCTTGAGTCATCACAACCTCGTTGGATACCTTAATATAATATTTCTAACGAAGTCATCTCCCATTAGATTAACTAGTACCACGATGATGGCCTATTGTACATGAGTAGGGGCCAATTTATTGGCTATATAACACAAAATACACTATACAAGCGCTAGAGAAAATATGCTAATTGATAGCTAGATATATGCTGCTATATTTCTTTTTAAAAGTGCTTTTATTTGAAAGTGATACATATTATCATTTTTCAGTCAAAATAATATGGCAGTAGTAACATAGATGTTGTGTAGTTGTATAAAAGGTTAATGTAACTATTACAAGATTATGAAAAAATTACTTTGAGTTTAATCGTATATGCTATATATATGAACGATAGATTATCAAAGGGGCAATGGCTTAAATCCATTTTGTTATAATAAGAGATTATATGAAATGCAAGCCAAAAATCGAATAGATACACAATTAAACCATACATGGAGTATATTATCTACCAGCATCAGAACAAAAATGCTTAAATAAAATATATATATATATATATATATATAATAATAAATCTTGAAATATCACACAAAAGAGTTACCTGATGAGACTATGAGAACGCCCTAAAGAATTAAACAGTATTTTAACTTGAAATTGAGACGATCTGGGTTTTTTTTAGACAAATGTTTTGTGATCCTCACATAAATAAGCAGAGCATCTCAATTTCAGGTTAATATATTGTATATTATACATTTCATACATACATCTATAATTTCAATACTAGATACAATATATGATAGTTTTCAATTATTTGAATTTTCATAATATATATAATACATAATGTTTTTACCAATTACATAAAGATCCTAGTAGATGCAGCTCACTCTGAGCATGAATTACTCATCAAATACGATATTTGACCGATATTTACAGTTACTAAATATTGTTGTATGCCTTTTATAATTTAATGATATAATAGTTTTAGTTGAAGCAGCTGCCCGTTTTGAACAAGGAATGCCAATTGGATAAAGCAGTTGACTCAGATACAACAAGGTATCTGTTTGTTTATTGTTATGTTTTTTGATTTTACGCTATATACATATACTCTTAATATTAATCATTATTCATATAGAATCATTCGAATTTTAGTTGCAGTTTTTAGAGATGCAACAGCTTGTGAATATGTACAGGTGAATCAGATGCGATCATCATTCCTGATTGGGTAACACTATCATATTTTACATGCTGGTTCCTTGGTAGATTATGTATGGTGCTAAACTTTTGAAAATCTCGATTAAAGATCACATCTGATTCACCTGTACATATTCACAAGCTGTTGCATCTCTAAAAACTGCAAATAAAATTCAAATGATACTGTATGAATAATGGTTTATGTTGGAGTATAATCGAAATCTAAAGCAAGACTGATTTAAAAGAACAAAAATTATTGACATGCGCAGGGATACGTAGTAGTCTGTGAGCTAATTCTCAATAATTAGGATCATGCTTTAGATAGTTTCCAAAAGTAATCTAAGGAAGTTCAAAAAGCAATTTTTAGCAAGATATTATGTCATTTTTTCACTTCAATAAATAAATGCTAAAAAAAAGGACCATCATCTAGCTCATAGAGCTATTAATTAATTAAGGAATTAAGTTACAAACGTTGAATCAGAGTATAATAAAAATTACCACTCAAAGCAGTGGCTCGTTTTAAGCATGTTCAACCCATTTGACATGATAATGGACTTGATATCGACCAAGACCACACGGTTCAAACTATTATTTAATGTCTTTCCAAACTAGGGATAATAATGAAGAAAAAAAATATATCTAGGCTAAAGGAAATAAAAAAATTCATAAAGGATGGACTCAATTCTAATTTTTAATTAACAAGTACAGATTGCCTCGATCAGTCCTTTATATATTAATAGCTTTACAAAGATATCAATACATATACTTGTGAACATTAATACATATTTTCAAAACTATTATCTTTAAGGATATATTTTTTATTTCCCATCAAAAGCAGTGTTTAAGCCATAATTAACTTTTCTGGGAAGGTGTTTGTTTTGTAAAAACAAGCTGACTTTAAAGGGCTGAGTATTTGATAGTTAATAAGCGTACTATAAAGCCAATTTTATCTTTTGATACTTACACCATTAGAAAGCATGACTTGTAAATAATTATTTGAAAAATTTGACGCAAGTATACGATATGACAAAGTTTGCCAAAGGTATAATTATCTTTTTAATAGTATAAATTCTATAATTAAATGTAACCAAAAGGCATGCTCCATAAATCAGGAGTTGTTTTTAACATCAAAGTATCTTGAAGCTTCTTTACTTTAGTGCACAGGTAGATTGATGCATACATTAAAAATAATACAGTTTCTTTTTATGCATACATCAAATATCCAAGCTCTGCTGTTGTTGATTGTGGGTTAGTAGAGAGTCAAAATACAATAATTCCAATTTCACAACTTTTTTCAAGGTTAAGATATGTGGTCACTATGGGGAAAGAAGCAAATAAGGCGGAATTTATATCAAATTCAAGTAGATTTCGAATGAGTTGGTGCATTCACCAGAATTTAAAGAGAGATAACGTGAAATACAAATTAATACATGCTAATATTTATTTTCACGATTTTTCAATATTTCAATTAGAATGAATTTGAGGTTATACTCGAGTGAATCAAGGATAAATTGCAGGTTGAGCTGAAGTTCACTCGAAACGGCAACTATTCTCCGGCAAATCGGCTTAACTTGAAATTCATTCGAACTTTTCCTATACTGACCGCATATGCTAACCTTGACAAACGTTGTGAAATTGAAGCTACTGTATTTTGACTCGCTACTAACCTATACCCAACAACTGTAGAATTTTGATATTTGGTGTATGCGTAGAATGGAATACATACATTTTGTGCTTAAGAATTCGGGTATAAACATTCTAGGAAATTCCGATGCTAAATCAGTCTCTTCACTTTAAAGCGAAACTTTTAGTTTTATTTCATTGCAAAGCCCATATTATTCAAAAGAGGATTTAATTCTCTACGCATTCTATTAATTATACACGCAAATATATAAAGAGTCGCGCCCATCATACTTTTATATTGTAATTTCAAATTTTTATAATCTTGTGCAGTTCACCCGATGCGCGCAATTTCGGCCGCTCGCAACCAAATATCACATCAGTCAAATTACCATTGTTCAGGATGAGCTGGCTGTATCAATTAATGACCTTTACTAAACTTGAACACATGAAATAGCTTGGTTGTACTTTGGATAACGAAATGGTCTAATTAAAATGCCTCGATTAAATGAAACGATAGTATCGATTATTGGTTGAAGCGTTATCGTGATCGAGACTAAGCTAAGCATTACTATGAATAGTTTAGTATTATTGAGACCCTTCTTATTGCGAAACCTTCCCCCTTCTTATCATCTATTAGCGGTTTTTCCTAATAGTGCCATGCGAGATGATTGTAATACAAATGCTTCAAAATAAACATGGTTATGATTAAAACGTTAATGAGAACAATCAATTGGAGTGGCGGGCCTATATGCATAGAGCGGACCGTCTTCTCTCTGCATTAATTAGAATTGAGTTTATCCAATCAAAGGATGATAAACAATTTTTTATTTGTTATTAAGGCAAATCAGATGACGAAATAAAGTGTTTATGTATATGAGATTTCAAAGAACTGAAAAAGTAGATGAAAAAGGGAGCAAATATAGAGAAAAACCATAAATAAAAGTAAAAAAAAAAAAAAAGAATACGCATGCAAGAGTTTTTTTTTTAAAAAAAAAAAGAGGTATAATAGTAAAAATGCAGAAAAAGAAGACTTATGAAGAAGGGAAGATGATGAATATTAGAAAGAAAAAGATGTGTAGAAGATTTAATAGGTGGGCATATAATTACTGTAGGAACCGTTTCTAGTGTTGTTACTTGGAACAGCAGCAGTAGAAGTAGTTGAATTATTGGTCTTGTCTTTTCCAGTATGACGATGGATGCGAATGTGCTGATTCAAGTTATCTGAGCGAGAGAAACGCTTTGAACAAGAGTGATAGGGACATTCGAAGGCTACAGTTGAATGATTAATACATAGCCCATACGACACACGCACATATATATAACACTTACGCTTCTCCAAAGTATGAATAGAGCGGACATGACGTTTTAAATGTTCTGATCTTTTAAAAACTTTTCCACAATCATCATGTTTACATGTAAAGACTTTTTGACCTGCAATGCTAGGACTATTGGAAACTCTGCGACCACGGGAACGAGTGGGCTTCAATGGGGGTTTGACATTGGTTGCTTTACTAGCGCGACGGCTTGGTGGAGGACTAACAGATAAAGAGCTGTCACTGGAGGACGAGGATGAGGATGAGGCACGCTCACGAAACATGCCGTTATCATCCATCATGGGGGCACAAAGAGGATGGAATTGCTGTTGTTGATCAAAGTGGGTGCTGTTTAAATAGGTTTGTGGAGAATACATATCTACAGCAGGGTTTGCATAGATCATGGGAGATGATCTAGTACTGTTTGAGTTTACAGCGGCAGCAGCTGTAAGCCAAGGTTGAACAACAGTAGAATAACCAATATCAGATGGAGGATAACCAATGTGAGGCAATTCGTGCAATGTGCTGAGACGACGCTTGTTGGTGTCAAGAGGGTGGTGATATTGATAATCTTCGTAACTATTGAATGGACTAGGTGTCTGTTGTTCATGGTCAGAATAACTAGCTTCACTTGAGGAATTTGCTAATAAGCCAGTAAAGTAACTTGGTCTACGACTGTAATCAATACTGTCATGACGTTGATAGTTGAGGCAATCGATATTAGTCAATTGAGAAGCGGCAGAGGATAAGTCAAAGGTAGGTTGATAGTTTGAAGAGTACATTTTGTTCTAAAATGAATTGTTTGTTAGTCTTTTTTCTTTTCTTTTTTTTTTTGGGAAGGATTTATTCAAACAGTTGATAGTTACCGATTAAATGATGGGTTATATAACAAATTCTAAATCTTTATCGAAAAGTTTAAAACTGGTAAATTTGAAATTGGGCAAGTGAGTGTGTTTAGAGGGAGAGTATATGGGGCTTTTGTTTTCTGTTTAAAACTTTTCTCTTTTTTGAAAAACAAGCAAAAAATAAAAAAAGAAATGAACGTTTTGAAGGATTGAGTAGGGATAAAAAAAGAAGAAATAAAGGAATTAAGAACGTATTTATAGCTGTCCTCCCGGATGTTTGTTTGGTAAGTTAATGAAAGGGATTTCTGCTCCTATAGTGGTATTATGTGTAACTGTGATCTCCTTATATATTAGACTATATCAAGAGACATTACTGCTTATAATAATAGAATAATCTGGCTTGTGCTCAAGGGATCGTAAGGAGATATAAGAAACACTTCAATTAACTACTGTCTGAGACATGTGTTCTAACGCAAAGATCGGCCCTGCAAATATAGAAAGTTGGATAACATATGTCGGTTTACTTTAATTGACACTCTCCTTTCCCTTCATGCGATCAAAGCGTCAAAAAAGACATAATGAAATCCTCGCTTGGAGAGCAAGGTAGACATCTGTGTCACCATAAAGGTAGTTTAGTTGATTGACAAGGTCGCATCCTGCAATTAGACGATCATCTTTTTTTTTTTTTTGAATAGTTTTATTAGAAATGCAGCAAACGACGCGTATATTTCAAATCTAAAACTGATATCTATTATACAAGAGGAGTATAAAGGGATAACTGTTAAAACGTGCTCACGGACCCAACAAAAAAGTCCATGTATGTACACGAGATTCTTTTATGTTTGATAGTTTCTTCTTCTTTTATCCAGTAAGCCCTCTTCCTCTTCATCCACGAGCTCCTGCAGATCAGCGTCGACGTTATTTCTTGGACGCCTAAATAGCGAGATAACAAATCCAATTATGAATACCACTAAAAATACCCACTGCGAATAGTAGAAGAAGATACCAAAAAAGGGTGTATTGACAATGATTCGATCAATCATCGTCGAGGACACCGTAGGCGTGCAGATGTCTACATGAATATTAGTCATGCTTTTTTTATTATTATTTTACTTTTTACCTGTTGGTCCATATACATCGCATCGAACAATCAATTCATTATTTCCAGCGCAATCTCGATGTCCATTCACCGTTGTGTGATTACACTGTAATATATTTAATTAATTAACCTTAATCATATATATCCTCGCTTACATAGACTTGACTTCCGAAATGTGCATATCCTGGTGCTACCGTCGTAGTCATAGTGTAATTCAGTGCTAATAGACTTAAAGTCAATAACACTGCAGTCACCAATAAGCCTTGAGGAGCAGTAGAGCCTTTTCGAATACGGTACAAAGTCACCCAAAGAAATCTTACGCCAATTTGAATAATACCGGACATAGTGGCTAAAAAAAAGTAGAGTATCAGACCAACCATAAAGATGTAATCCAATGGAAACACCTTGGATAGCTTGACAAAGATGTAATTGATTGGATTGAACATGTTTGGATGATTTATAACATAACCGCATTGACTTCCACATAATGAAAATGAAATCTTATCAACGCTACATTGCAATGGGTTAGTTCCGATTTTTAAATCATAATGTCATTCAACTTTACATGGTCAAAAAGATAGACATAACCAGGACCATGGATAAACATAATAGGACAATGCCAAGTAAAAACTAGTTTTTTTTTTTTTCATTATTAAGGGGTTGCTCAGTCACCAATCATTCAAAAACCCACCTCAAATGGTCTCAATACAGTCAGTATTCTTTGAAAAAGACTAGACTTGTCTTCTTGGATGCCTCTCAATCTTCTAGACAGGATTCTGACAGAACATGTCAATACGAATCGAGATCGTGTGTAATACAAACCTTTCTTCGTCTTCCAGCTCTTCAAGCTCTCTCTGTTCTCTATTGGGTATAGATCTGTTCATATACTTTGATCTTAAAACACGCTGTCTTTCTCTTGATGCAGTTAGTCTGTTCTCTACGTCTTCACTTTCTGCATCAATGCGTCGACGTCCTTTAATCATATTTAAAGGCAATAGAGACAATCCAGGTGCCTGAAAGTAATGTTTGCATGAATAATTTGAAACTAGCCTTTTTTTTCATACTTACTGTATATGCGATGAATACCAACATACCCAATAAAATTAAACAAGCTATAACAAACGCTATAGCTTTTTCGCCATCTAATACAGCATGAGTACTTGAAGGTGGATGTGCTACCATCACTTACTACTCTCAAGTAATAGTTTTCTAAACCAATCCAAATCAATTTTGGGTGTCTTGGTCGTAGGCTTCAAAAACAGTCCAAATACCACCAATAAAATAGAAATAACTACAAAGAATGAAGTGTATTTCAATGCACTACAAATACGGTCCTTGACTGACTCTTCTTCATCATACTCTTCATAGAAAAAGTAAGCAAATGGTATCAATAGGAAACTAAACAATGTAATTAATCCATAGCAGACTGTTTAACAAAAAAAGGGGAGCTTTAGTATTTCTATAGGGCAGAAGTAGAAAAAAAAAAGTGTTACCATAATACACGATGCTCATAGTAAACGTCATCGCCTCAATGACTTGTGGTGTAGCCCACTCCTTTTTTAACCCACTGGATTGGTCTACAGTTGAGGAAACCAGAAAAATATCCACAGGTAATAGAGCCAGCGTCGAAAACACCAGACCAAGGCCTAGAATGGTAACAAAAGTCGCGAAAAACTCGGACTCGTACTTGTTTTGAAAGTGTCTTGTAAAGCCTATACTGAACAGAAACAAAGACTACTTATCATTGAGTTCTCTCGGTACTTTTTTTTTTCTTTTTATTTAGCTTTTGAAACTCACTCCGGCAACTATGCCATAAATTGTCCAAGCAATTCCTTCAACAGCAGGCATTATTATGGTTAATGCTTCAAGTGTGTTTAATGTGAATAGTAAATGGGAATAAAAAAGGTGCGTAAAAAACAAGTGAAACTCGTACAAATAAGGCGCGCGCGCGTCAAAGCAAACCATGCGACAATTTAGTTCTCAGTCAATGTATTCGCCATGAACTTATCATTATCTCAGAAATATTGCAGTATACAAATAAGCTAACCGACTATATCAAATAGAAGCATGCTTACTTTAATCTGAAGCATTATCTTGAGCATCTTGTTTGACCAATTAACAGTGGGCTACTATGCGATATACGCTTGATCTACTGTGCATTAATTTCATTGGCTGTCGATGTTTGAACATTGAGGTCGTCGTCGCTCCTCATTGCAAGCATCTGCATTTTGAAAAAAAAAAATATAAGTTGATAAAGTTTAAGTATAATTTTACATATTAATTGATGCTTGTTCACTTCAATCATTGAGTTTTATATAAAAACAACACATTTCCATTTTTTTTTTTTTTGAATAGGACAATTCCATAGACCTGACTAATAGTTTTTGCTATTTGAAGTGTGACAGGTTTCAATTCAACGTATCTTGTCCATTATTCAGCCTCACTATGTGCAATAGATACATGTTATTCGTTACATTTAGGTCGATTTTCCAGTAATCATTATCGAACAATCACATTCAATGTTGCAGCATTATTATCGATCCTGATGAAATCTATATCAAGATTCACTCTTAAGCTATGAATAAAAGACCATAGGTTTTACTATTAGGATAGGAGACTTTATATTCTGGATATCTATTTGATCATTTTACTGTACTAAATCTTTTGCCTTTAATATTGGATACAACAATCAGCATCGAGTGTTTAAAAATGGCTTGGATACTAATAGTTTATCTTGTCGATTGTTCTGGCATCAAAGCCATAAAACAGTCAAAATTTCAACTAGTAGTTTGATAGAGGCCAACAAGTAATCTCGTTTTTGAGCGTTAGTAGCTTCCATTAAATGAGCATCGGATATTAAGATAGTACTATCACCATTCAGTGATACACTACTACGGAAAATTTAAAATGATTTAGCGAAAAAAAGACTGAAACAAATTAATAGATTCAACCAAAGTTAGAAATAATACAGAGTACGATAGACTCTTTATTCGTAGAAAAGCGGGCAGCAGCTAATACATTATAATAAAGAAAATAAACTGGCCTATTGTGTTGCATACTCGTTTTATTCAATAAAAATAATGAGTTAGTAGTATAATTTTCGTTCGTAATGCGCTAACAGCATCATAATATGGAGAGCTGATCATGTCGATAAAAGTAGGTCAAGTATGTTAGGTCTGCAGACCGCTGACGAATGCAGCACTCTATCCAGCAAAAAATTATGCATAACCTTTGTTGTTACTGTTCAGTCACATATAAAATCGTGCTTGATGCGTGATAAAAAAGAAGCATTTCTAGAAAACAGCCCTGACATATATAGTACAATTCGTCAATAAGGTCAAGCTTATTGCCTTGGAATCTCTTTGTATCTCGAGCTCCACTGCAACATTCAAGTAAAATCTAATAGTTGACTCAATGATTATCAATGTGGTTTCGTTTTGTTGCAGGAATGCGAAGGCATATCCACTAGATGAATCGATACACTTTCCTGGACTTTTAATCGACCTTGGTCTTGTTTCATCTATAAAACTCATATTTGTATTTAATAGTAATCTCATAAACAGAAACTAAGGTGATGAGCAAGATGCAGAAACAGTTAGTGTGTTCTCGGCTTACAATCGTTTGATCACTTAAACCAGCCTAATTCCACCTTTTTTTTAGTGTGGCAAAGTAATTTCAACTCCCCTATGCCGCCATCATGGTACAATTAGATTATCTGATTTCTCGATTCTAACAGCCCTTGGATCTAGAATTCTATTAAGGCTCTGAATATTTGGATCAAGATCTACTTAATTCGAATTAGTTATAGATGTAACTAAAGCCATCTTGGGGATTCCAGAAATGAAGGCCTAATATGGTATATTACCTGAATACGAAGAATAAAGTATCTACTAGATAATGTTCCAACTAGTGCTTTGACGGTGTGAGTATTGGGCATCAAAATAATAACAACACATGACCCTTAAGGAGAGACAATGATCCCACTAGTGATTTAATGAAGTCCTGCAAGCAATCCCGTTTTTAACATTAAAAGCTCATCCATTGACGGCACTGTCTATGCGTGAAATTCATACATAAAAGGAGGTCTTTGTTGATTGAGGTATGCATAATGTTTTATTCAACTATTCTCTGTCAAATCCTCTTTTTCTGTCAATCAAGACTTGTAAAAAATCACAACATTATTTTGATACAAATCCTATCTTAATGATAGATAACTGGTCTACTCCCCATGCTCGGTATCAAGAACCTATCAGAAGCATCTGATTCTGCAAGCTGCTCAAAGAAAAAAGTTCCCAGATATATAAATTTCAGGTAAATCTTTATCGTGTTATCCGAAACGGCCTAAGGTATTTATGTTGTTTTATTAATTAAACATCAATATTCACTCTTATTTTTGGCAATAAATGCACAAATAAAAACGATGCACAAGTCATTCGTTATATATTAGCTCGTTTCTTATTTTCCAGAAATGTCTGCCATCTTTGGAATTGCTTTTTGATTGCTTATCTAACCGTGATCGTAATTTGTTTTCTTCGTTTGAATCTTACGGTCTCTACTAGATTCTAATGCCGTACTGCGGCACCCAAGTATGTGCTTTCTGAAAGAGTTAGAAGAAAGCGAAACCAATATCAGCAAGGCGAATGACATGTACGTCCAATATATCTATCAACAAGAATTCAGGTCTGGTTATCACTTGGCCACACAAATACACGAATGCAGTAAAACGAGGAGGCTCGGTAAGGTTAGGATTCTCTCTACTAGTCAGTGTACACTAGCCTTTTTTTCATTTATTGCTCATCTCTTTTTCTTTCATTAAATTTTTACATATTATTATCATCATCATTTTCTTGCTTGTAGTTAATTTTTAATGCATTTTTATTACTGTATACCATTTATTGTGTGAATTAGCTATTATTTATTGTATGAATTAGTTATTATTTATTGTGCGAATTAATTTTTATTTGTTGTACGAAATATCTTTTATTTATTATGCGAACGTTTATTCTAAGTATGAAAACGGATAGTGTAATTCGAGCATTCTAGATACAACGATAAATCCTCCTTAAAAAATCACATTTACTGTCTTCATGTTTTCACAAAAAAAAAAAAAAAAAAAAAAAAAAAAGCCTATGGGGATATATCCTCTATCTAAAATCAGGTACATTTTAATATATTAATATTCTTCAGCTGAACACTGCATCCACTGACAAATACATGTTCAGAATGAAGTACTGCTTTTAGTAAATTTATTATCTAACTCAAAAAAAAAGAAAGTATACTATATTTTAGTACTGGGTAGTGAATTACATATAATTATTAAAGTATAGATTTATAATAGACCTATGCATGCATTCCTTTGTTGAACTCTGCTCAATATTCCATTTGCTACACATTCTATTTCAGAATGAGCTGTTTCATTGACTGGAAACATTTGTTTAGCTGGAGTGCGTATATCAATTATTTCTACTCGTTAATAGCTGACTATAATTTACATCCATTTTATGCAACGATGGTTAATCATTCTTAGATCTTCCAATCAATCTCGGTTAGATGCTGCATCTGTTAGAGTTAAACTGGCATTTATAGTAAACATTTTACTTCTGTCTGTATACTCAACAGCCATTTATATATAATTCATACGACCTAGATCTACTAGTGATCAATAGAATTGTCAATCGATCCCAATTCAAATGTCGCAAGAGTTGACTACTCTATGTTCAGATGTTGCATCTATCATATTGCAACACGATTCATCCTTCCCAATAAAACTTGTTTCTATTGAATGATTATTTGGCTTGAAATATGGTACATGATTATTATCTAACATTTTATTTGAAATAAAGGAAAAGCTTTCTATCTAACATGATTTATTTGGTTTTACTGTTATCCAATAAACCAGCAATACGGGCCATCAGTTCAGTATGCTCAGGGTTTGGTGTGATATTATCTTCTGTCTCAGGTCCTTGATTACGACGTTTGTTCTTAAAGTTCATCATTTCATCAGCCGTCATGTTTGCATTGCTCTTATTGAATCCACGGCGGTTATCGTAACTATTGAAGTCAAAAGAATCATAGCTTTCATAGTTGTTTAACAATGGGATCGAAGATGTAGCACCCTTGGGTTGAATTGTCACTTCCACGCGAGGCTTGCCTTGCTCGTCCAACTCAGCCTTACGAACATAGAATGTACGCACGTTTCTATCAAAACTATTACGAAGTCCAACAGCGTTACGTCTAGGTAAAGTAGCTACAACACCACCGATACCAACAGAATGTGCGTGTCTGCTATTGTTCAAAATACGTCCAAGAACAGGATAATCCCATCCAAATTCTACATCAGAGTAAGTGGGTCCCACAACACCACCACCGTTGTTTTCAGTTGTTTCTGCAAAGCTGACGTTGAGATAATCAAAGACTTGTTCGGGTACCAATTCCTTCTTGGCCAAAGCCTCTTTGAATGCTGATGCTTTCTTTTCTGATTGTCTTAACAAACGCTGGAATTCAGCAGGGGTCATAGAAGCGGCATTGTGTTGAATTTCCTCGGGACGAGGTGCAGGTTTGCGAGAATTAGGAAAGTTTTCTTTCCAACGTTTGATGAAAAGCACTTTGCTATCACCTGATTCCCAAGGGGTTTGATGCTCTGCTGTGTCCAAGGCACCAATAGTAACATTTTTTGTACGAATAACAGTAGGCAAGTTGCGCTTTAAACCCCAATCACCAATCTTTCTATAGCGCTTTGGTGACTTGTATACTTGCTCTAGGGTGCGATCATAGGATGCTAACCGAGAATTTCGTAGTAAATTGGCAAATGACTTTTCCATTATATAGGTTTAATGTAACAAAGCAAAACCAAAAACTTTTTTTTTCTCTCTAATATTTGACGGCCTGAATTTCACCCCCCGGTTGTTCACTTACAGCATAAAATAAACGTACTCTAAAGATTTAAAAGACCGCATTTTTTTATTTTATTTTATTTTTATTATGATTATTTTATTACAATTAGATGCTTATTTGCACTTGGTTTCAAAGTAGTTGACAGCAGCAGACTGAGCCATCTTTGAAAGCATGGTTTCTTTCTTTTGCTTTTGTTCTTCATCATCATTTTCATCATCATTAGTGCCACGTTCCATGAACATCTTGACCATTTCTTTGGCTGCATAACCAGCAATAGCTTCTTTAGCGCCCTTAAAATGAACACTTTCACCCATTTCTTCTTGTTGTTGCATGTACATTTTGACGGCTTGAACAGCAACAGCACCGGCGATGACTTCATAACTAGTTAACGAACTGTTAGCAGAAAAGAAAAAAAAATTGATAGACATTGAACATACCTCAAATGAGACTTTTTCTTTTCATAGACCTTTTCATGAGCCTTTTGGAGTTCTTTTTCTCTCAAGACGTTGTTCTTGTCATCATCTCCCCAGCCCCACCAGTTACCGAACCAAGCAGACAAGCGAGCACGCTTATTGTCGTCTTCTTCTTCATCGGAAGAGTCAATAACCTGAGGAGGATCAGCCAACTGAAGATCCCAGAGTTGGTTGAGAGCTTCGTCAACCTTTTCGTTCTTGTCGTAGATCATAATGGTGGCACCCGCCTCAACTTCCTTCTTGCGAATATCAACAACTTGGTTGGGTTCAAACAAGGTGTAGATATAGCCATGCTCGCTCGAGTAACCGAAGCGCTGATCATTAGCCTAAAAAGAAAGCTGAGTACGCTTGGTGTAACTTTCGGTATGTATTCCGAGATGACTTACACTTTCTTCATGCTTCATAACGTCCACATATAAATGTTCATGGCCAGTAAAGATGTCTATTTAAACGCGTTTAATACCGTATCTAGATTATAAAATAAAAGAAAAGATGTCTATCTTACCAACGAACTTTTTGGATTTTCCAATATCCATCACCAAACCAACAGACTTGTTGGTCAAGAAGCCTTTTTTTTTTAAAAAAAAATAAAATAAAATAAAAGCTTAATACTATGTAACTAAGTATAGTATCCCTTTTCTTACCATTTTGATGAATCCAGAGTTGAGAATCTCTTTCAGGCTTCTCTTCCTTTTTGGGAGCAGTAACGAGCTTAGTTCCAGGCTAATGTAATATGCAGTCATAAGTATCGTTTTAATAACTAGTTCACAGCCTATTACTTACCTTGACACCCTCGCTCATATCAATATCTAAAGCCATACCATTCAGCTTAGAAATGATGTAAAAATATCCAATGGGGAAAGAATCAGCAGCAACAGTCATTTTTTGTATAGTTGGTGAGAAAAAGAAAAAAAGGTAGACGCGTCTTAAGACGCACTTTATATAAGAAAAACTTTACTCTATTACACAAAGCACTAATATATTGTCATACATGAAAGCCTCTTTCCTTTACAAGTGATGGATCCGTTGGAAAAGACTATTACCCGGTAAAAAAAAAAGTTTATTATATGAGCAAGGGTGTTTCTATATAATTGGATTTGCGTAATAGTGTAGTATAGTATGTATATATATAAAAGGTAAAGTACAGTTACTCTTCATCATCTTCATCTTCGCTTTCTAAACCAGCCTCTTCGTCTTCCATATCATCATTATCCAGCTGACGTTCAATCAAGGGTCTGATTAAACGATCAAAGTAAGGATGAGGACCTTGAGGATTAGAGCGTTTGACTTGATCAAAGTAGTGCACATACACATTGCCATCAGCACGACCCAAGGGACTATTAACCATGTAATCACTCAAGTTGAACGAATCCACAAGAGGAATAGCTTGTTCTCTTACAGCAGCGCACAAGGCATTAGTCTTGGAACGAATGAATTCCATTTGCTTGGGTGTAAAATACTCATATTGCAAGAAGGCACCGGCATTTTCTTCAATAGTATAGAAACCATATAGCAAACAGACATCCATCAAGACGGATTTTAAGCTACCTTCAACTTTGGAAACACCATCCACGAATCTATTGAATAAGTAACCATAAGAATGCAACTTGGCAGCATAGAGTCTTGATTGAGAGCATTGTTCATAAGCATCATCGGTTTCTAATCCTCGTTTGATACAATCCTCGAATTCCAAAGCAGCATTCTGTACTACATTAGCGCACACCACTTGCCAACCTTCGATAATGACAGCAGGATCAGCAATCGCCTCCAACGTCTTAGCCCCACAACGCTTGCCAATCAAGGCAGTACGGTTGTTCAAGTAACCTACGCCAGGACTCAACTTTTTACCCTTGATAGCTTCACGGTAGCTGCTGATCAAATAACGACCCAACTGCAATGTTAAAATCGTGTTGTCACCTTCCCAAGTACATTGCACTGCAAAGTCTTGGTACATGCCTGCCAATCCAGTGTATGCAGAATAACCGTGACCACCACACGCTTGACGACAAGCTTCAATCGTGCTCAAACAGTTCCAGGTACAAAAGGCCTTCAAACCAGCGCTGGTAGCATGCGTTTCTTTCAACGTTTCCAATACATCAGGCAAATCCTTGTCTCCAGGCTTTGCATTTTCCAAACGGCCCATCATTTTGTTGTACATGGTCGTCATTTCAGTGCCTGTAAACAGCATGGCAAATGTCTGCGCCATCAAGGGCATCAAACGGCGTTGATGAATAGGATAGTCCAATAGCTTGGTCTCGATATCTGACTTGGAGTTACCAAATTGACGACGGATAGCAGCATAACGAATAGCAATCGTCAAGGCTTTTTTAGACACATTGCCACTGTCGACCACCATAGCAACACGGCCTTGTAACAAAGCACCATAGGTCAATTGCTGTAATTTAGGTTCTTTGACTTGGCCTGAGCGAGAGACCTTGGCATGCTTCATCAACATGTAACTACGAGGAATGCGGACATGCGTGAATTGGATCCAGCCATTGTCGATACCATCACGGCCCATCTTTTTACCAATATCACCGATATTGATACCGGGCAAAGTATTGTAGGTTTTAGGATCACGCAAGGGAACAATGAAACATTTAGTACCATAGTTTTTGCCCTTGACAATGAGTTGTGCAAATACAGCAGCATGTGTGGCACTGTGTGCTGCACCACCAATCCACCATTTGGTAGCTGTAACAGTGGGTGTATGAATAATAAACTGATCAGAAGCTTCATCAAAGGTGGCAGTCGTTTCCAAGCCAGGTACGTTGGATCCATGACCTAATTCTGTCATAGCAAAGCAACCTACCATACCACGAAGAGACAAAGCACCCTTTTGGAACCAGTAACCTAATTGACCTGAAGTTGCGTTGCTTTGCAAAGCACCAACAAAGAGACCATCTAATTCACATCAAGGTCAGTTATATATAACAACTATGTATATATGTGTGTATATGCGTTACTTACAGTGCACACCGAATCTTGTCCAGAATCCAGGGTCGATCAAACTCACAATCTCCATTCTCTTCTTGAACACGTCAATAGGTTCATTGGAAAGGTGGTGTACCAAACTGCGAAACTAAAAGATAGAAGCGTTATTTTTTTTTTGGATCAAGAACTCTTTTTTTTTTTTTTTTTCTCAATATATACCTTTTCCATGGTTCTTTCACGAAGTTCATCTTTCGAGATATCATGAATATCATCCATTTTGAAAAGAGGATCTCTTTCAAAATCTTGCATAAAGTGTTCCTTCATCTATCATACTAATGAGTGATACAGCTTCTTTATCTTTTTACTTTATTTTTACCAAAGTAGCCTTTTCACCACCATCCAAAAGATAAGTTAATTCCCGAATATTGAATGCTGCCTTTGCGCGTTCTGCATTCATACTTTCAACAGGGCTACACGTTATTGTTTTAATACCAATTCAAGAAGAACATGTTGTCCAACTTACTCGACAGCCTTGGCATGCTTTTGTTCAGCTGTTAAATGCTGTTGGATAGCATTGATTCTACTTTGTGGACTTGACATTTTTTTTTTTTTTGTATAGTGTATAAGGGGTAAAAAGTAAAAAGCAAAAAAAACGGTCTTCGGATTGACATTAGGCTTACTTAAATAGTTTAAGTGACTTGATTTCCATTATCACATGTAAAAGGTCTATCAAGAATGAAAACGCCTGTGGGAATGGTTTCCGTTTCCCCGCATCTTTTTTGGCCCAGTAAAAAAAAGCTTTTTTTATACGAGTGATTTTATAAAGAAATGAAAACCAAATTTTCTCAATATATGGGCATTTAAAAGTGTAGATTCAACCGCGTTGTTTATATATATATACGATTGACGACATGTAAACTGATGCAGTTATCTTGATAGATACATCGTAGCACAATCAAATAGACGCACATGCAAAGCCTTTCATCTGATTTGTTCCTCCATAAATACAGCTTGCTTGGTCATCATATTCATTGTTTAGCATGTGGGGTATAAATGAAATGATATATACTCAATGAACATATTAGCTCGCTTATTACGCTAGTTGACACTCGATCATTATACAACTAAATCACTTGATGCATATTACTTTTATACCAGTTATTTATCATGGGGAACAACTATATCAAAAAGGTATACTCCACACTAGAGTGATACGAATCAAGCTTCTACATGTGATAAAGCTTAAACAGTGAAGCTCTGCCATTCTACTCACCCATTCAAAAAAAGACAATTATCATAATACCCCGGGCAGTTTGAAGCGAGAGACTAACTAAATCCGAGTAGATTCATAGGTTCATCTTTTATTATGAAGAAGATGAATCATTCTCTGGTTGCTGCTGAGATAGTTTGATCTTTATAGATGATCCCTGTTGCTGTTGTTGTTGTTGTTGTTGTTGCTCTGGTGGTTTGATTTTAAATCGGATCTTGGGTGTATTCGGTGAAGGTGTAGCCGAGTTTCCAGCAGAAGAAGGTTGAGAGAAATTGAGCGTAAGCTTTGGTGTCTTTTTATGTTTCTTTTTCTTTTCTTTCTCTACTGTACTCGAAGAAAACGAAGACAGTGATATTGGGCCAGTTGTGCTCGATGAAGGTTTCTGCTTTGACTGTATAGAAGTAGTTGTGGTAGGAGGTGGTGGTGGAGGAGGAAGATGAGGAGTACGGGCAATAGTAGCAGCAGTAGTGTTTTGTAGTGGTGGAGGAGGTGGGGGAGGGTTAAGATCACTCAAATCTGCATTTGGATTTTCTTTCAATCGTTGTTCAATCAATTTTTGACGTTCTAAAGCTTGCTGCTTTTCAGCCAACATGCGTTTCTTTTTAATAATGTATTTACTATCGCCAGTTTTGATCGCGTTGATATCGACACTATGTTTGCTGATGGTATGATTCGGCTGAGATGAAATGGCTTTTGTCTTTGCTAGTTTATTGAGTTGTTTTAGTCCTGCTTTCTTTGAAGATGCTCCACCAGCCAAGACAGCCAACATGCTAGCGGATCGCGATATCTTGGATCCATCTGGCGATGTAGGCATTGATCCAGGTGAACCATAATCAAACGGCGGTATAGGTGTAGGCGTATTGGAAGTGGTAGTGGCAATATCGATAAGTAGATTGGGTGCTGTTAGTTTAGATATGATCAAGGGTTCAGCTACGTTGCGTACAAGTTCATCAAACACTCCAGAATCTGGGTTAAACAAATAATTGCCTGGCACTGCAGCATTCTGCGTTTGTGCTTTGAATAGTTCATCTCTGTCTGCTAATCCTTCACCTATTCTGTAAGTGGGCCTTTCGTTTTTCATAGTGTTGAGTGCTTCAGTCAATGGTACAACGGATGCTCTGAGTCTCTTCAAAGCAGATGCTTCTTCTTCTCCGTCTTTTCGTTTACTGCCAATGGTTAACGAAAGTGATAACGGCTTCTGTGGACTGGTCTCTACATCTTCAGAAGCCAAGCTTGATTCATCAAAGGGTATAATATGAGTAAAAGGGTTATCGATAGGTTTCTTTCTATGCTTAACAATGACAGGCAAAGGTAAAGAGGACGAAGTTTGTTGTTGTTGTTGTTGTTGTTGAAGTTGCTGTTGTTTCTGCTCTTCCAGTTGTTGCTGCTTTTGTAGTAAGGCTTCTTCTTGGGCAGTATCGTCTTCTTTGATCTCGGGAAAAGGCGGAAAATAAGAAGGAATATAAGCTGGTTGCCAGCTACCTTCTGTGCTAGTAGCGATAGACTCTTTATGAGATTTCCAATCTGCAGTGGTAGCCCATGTCAAGTTAGTTTCTGGTGAGGTGGGTGTGTCGATCTCGGGCGAAGAAGGTATATCATATTCTTGTACATTGCCAAATTTGTATTCTATCATGTCTTCATAGTTTGGCTTCCCTCCACTGATAACTCCTATATACAGTATTAAAATAAGTGTCCTGCAAAGAACTCAAAAAACCATTAGTATCTTTACCTTGCAATAGACGGCCAGGATCTGACTGCGCTGACCAACTCGGTGTTAATGCTTTGCCGTCTTGATCTAACCAGCTCTTTAACATATCGGGATCTATAGACACTTCATCCAATGTTTCCATCAAGTCGCGTGCAGTTCCCATTGTTCGTCCATTCAGTTGAGCATAAGCTGTTACTGTAGATCCTAAAAGCTGTATGTAATTTCCAAACACATCGGCAAGTGTATCAATGGATTGGCTGCCAGCAGCTTCAAAACCAGCGCTTTGTATAATTTGTTGAGTAGCTGTTTTTAATATTGAATAACACACGTTATGCGTCATTTGTAATATATATATATCGTATAGTAATTAAAAAGAAAGAAAGGCTACTTGATATAAATGTGCGAGGAAAAATGACGTCGATGTATGTTATATCCTCCGCAACTTCGTGAGGTATATACTAGGGATTTATTCTATCAAAATTTTTGTTATGAGGATTCCATTTTTAAGAGATAGACTTCTATTAAAAACATTTTTTTATACTTGAAGATATATTGCGATATTATTTTTTCTATATATAAAAAGTTTGGAAGGCATTTCACTGTTAAATTGCTGTGCAAGGCACTCCTCTATTCTGATTGGCAATCGACAAGTTAAGAATAATGCCACCAGAGCTCCATTTTTTTTCAGGCATATAAATATATCAATCACTTTTTACGGACAAAAGAAGTCAATGTCTAAAATATACTCTAATCTAGTTGGTTTCCAATTTCACTGTAGATTAAATAGTGCGAAAAGTGTTTGATATATCTTTCAATTCATAGCTATCATTAAAAAAATGTATTTGTACAAATAATTGATAAAAAATGGTTTGCATCTTTTCATTAGCAGCAAATCTATATGCATAAACTGTATCTCGAGAGTGACATTTAAAGTTTCTAAAAAAAAAAAAAAAAAAAAAAAAAAAAAAAAAAAAAAGGTACAATGTATGTAACAATATGCATTATTAAATTATGCGCATTTCATATGAATTAGCAAATCGATAAATCTACAGGTCTCTTGGCCGATCCTAGTAAAAAGTCATAGCAAATAGATATTTTATACTCGTAGTATGGTGCTAGAGTACATTACACGTTTATTTAGTTGCAGTGTAATGAATTCATTGTGCATTCTTTTTGTCAATAATTTAATGAAACGGCTACTATTTGGTATCTCATCATGATACTAAGAAGAGTTAAATTCAAAAGTACAAAGCCTCTTGCGCTCTGATACCATATCTTAGTATGGGTCTGGGCTTTTTTAATTTATATACTCCTCCTTATTGTAAACTCACCAAGTTTCCACTATAAGAGTTACAGAGGGCAATCCTATCTTGCATAAACCTATTTAGCAGTGACGGGCCAATGTTTCAATGCCCTGTTGACGAATAAAAAACACAGGTCCGTGAATGAAAATGAAATAGACTCCGACTATGCTAACCTCTTGCTCAGTATAAATCAATCACTCTAACACTTCTGGCATATTCAATACTAGCAACGAGAAAACCTTTAACTTATTAATGAGCAACTTATGAATAATCCACAGCACTTGGAAATAATATATATAAACCTCAAGTTTTCATGAATAAAGGATTATCTTATTATACCAAGACATAATTTACTAGAACGTTTAATCAATTATCTTAATTGGACCTCGGATATTACAAAGATAAAAAGAATAAAAGGAAGAAGTCTATGTTCAAATGAAGACTCTATGTTTATACAGCCAAGTAACACGTATATCCTTCAGTATAAACAGGAAACTCTGAGTATGTATATATATATATACCCTAAGCATCCCTACTTTTTTCATTAGCGTTTCATATGCTTCCAAGATAAGCTTAGTGCCATACGCGTCAAGACGCGTTTCTAAATTATGCATATGCATATATAAAAGGCTCGCCGAACGCTTGCTTTTTTTTATTATTATTATTCCTTTTGTTTCTTTTTCATACTTTTTTTTTAACTATTACTTTGTGATGAGAGTGTGGAAAGAACTTCCTACGGAACTTCTATTTATTATCTTTGACATGATTGTGAAGGATTCAGATCTCAATGTCTATCTGACCAATTTTACTCTCACCCAATGTCAACTTACATGTCAGCATTGGAGAGAGCATGCCCAAAGACACATATATAGATCTATTCAACTCAGAAGTCCTAACCAGTTTTCTGACCTTTTAGCGACACTAAGCTCTTGTCAGTCAAATGCTGGTATATTTATTAAAGATGTGAATATAGATCCTTGGGATAGATTTGCACCACACGTAGGGTTTCTGCAAATATTTTTATTGAAATGCCCAAATATTGAAACGTTGGATACATTCACTGATGCCACTGGCGAACTCTTTGATCAAATCAGAAAAGCTTATGAACGAGGTGCGTGTAGGCGCCTTCGAGAAACACCATCCTTGGAAGAAGGGTTACCAGAATCAGATAGGCAAAAGTATCTCGACGCAGCATACTGTCTTCATAACAGCCTTCAAACATTAAGCCTAGATGATGATTCTGTGGTAACTTCCACCAAGAGTTTACCTCGTATTCCTTTGCTACAAAATTTGAACGTATTTGTCAATTTGCATTGTTTGAATCTCAAGATGAAATCCCTGGAAACTATCTTTCAGCTTGGTCAATACATTGAAGGTTGCCATCTTCTAAAAGAATTGCATGTGGAGTGGTATTTTAATTCAAAATCAAGTCGACAGACGGATTTGGCTGTGAGTTCAACTACTCCATGCCCTACTATTAAAGAACTTGACTTTGAAGATGTTCCTTTAACGAAGCATATGCTGGAATATATGATCCATGCATTCCCAAACCTCAGCAGTTTTAGTATGGGCGCAACTTCTCTACCTCAAATTACCCACACAATACCTGCCGGTCTATGGGTAAAGTTTCTAGTTTATTTTAATACAAGAGAATTCAAGAGCTTGGAAATACAACAGCTGTATATTACTGACATACCTAGGGTATTGGCCGATTACTTTACTCAAGAAACTGTCAACAAGCACCTCGAAATCAAGTATCAAGAAAGTAATGCTCTCAAACTTTCGTATGTAAATATCAACTATTTTAATCCTCGTGAATGCATCTGGCAGATAAAAATGAATTTTACCATCACAGTTGTATTTCCAGTGCGAACAGACCGAGACGAACTGCCTCATTCCAAGTTATTAAGAAAGGCTGGAAACTTTTTACAGTCATTGGAATTCAATGGCTGCGGCCCCGTATGCGGCATGTATTTGAAACGCAATGGATTCTTCTTGGACAGCATCTTTCGACTATGTCCATCCATCACCAACTTAATTTTATCAAGGCTAGCCTTCAAGAACTGCAGTTCAGATCTGCATCAAAATACATCCATACAAAATCTTAAAATAATCGAATGTTATCTTTCGCAATGCATTTTTCTAGAACTGTCTTCTCGACTGCCATCACTCTCTAATCTCTGGGTAGAAGGCCCATTGCATGTAGATTCTAATGGAAGACTTCAAGAAAATTGCTCCAAGTATATTATTGAAATGCCGTATACTTCCTTTGATATACTGAATTGGATTATGGACTTTAATGTTCCCAGAACCTACTTTAATGCCAACATCAAGGTAATAACATCAACCAAAACATATTATTATATTGGTAATGAAGACGGAACTGTTGATGAAATTACGGATACCTCGTTTCAAAAGTCTTGGGAAAACAAATCAGTATTCTCCATGTTTATCGAATGCAATACTATGAAAGCCCTTTATCTAAGGCTTGAACATCGTTCTTGGCATATTAGTATCACAAACCCGTAGATATAACTACAAAAAGATAAGCTAGTGACTTGAGTCGTTTACCCTTGATATTGTTAATCACCCTATGCAAAATAAAGACAGCTAGCGTTAATTGGATTATTATAAGTACTTTCTGCCGTTTTTTTTTGCTCCCATATATTTTCTTGTGTTTTTTTGTCTAGCTACTGTACCTCTGGCCTTAAATAGAAAAAAATTGAAAAAACATCTAAAGGTTGCCAGTAAAAGGTCATAGGAATATACTCTGTATCCTGACCCAAGTTTTGCATACTTGATTTGCTTTTCATAGGCTGAAAAATAAGTAACTTAATACATAAAATATCATTAAATCAATTTTAATACACGCATGAGTATACAAACGCAGTTTGTTTATATTGCATTGCACTCGAGTTATGATGACATTTGTAAATTTCTATAAAACTATCTTTTACCAATAATAACTCCTTGAGTAAAAGTCAATTATGAAATAACTTTCATATTTTGATACTTCACTTTATTACCTATAATATTTATCAAAATATTTCGTGTTTATAAATACTAAGTCCACCATTAAATGAAGATAAAGATAAAGCCAGATTCCACAAGAGAGCCTTGAGTAATCAGCGCCAACAGCACAGCCAGCAGCCAATATTATTAATTTTCCGACAACCAATAAGCACATCTAAAAATCAAGTATAAAAAAAACTGTTCCTTGTACCCAAAAAAAAAAAAAAAAAAAAAAAATCTTCTGGTTCATTTGGCTTTTCCCTTATCTACCATGTCCAACAACACTTCCGATGCACTTTGCATCAGCAATGATCCCCACCATCCTGCCAACTTGATTCCCGAGCTATGTCGCCTATTTTACCAATTAGGCTGGGTTACAGGTACTGGTGGTGGTATCAGTATCAGAAAAGGGTAAATAACCACAGACAAAAATAAATAAATAACGCCCTTACCGAGAACATAAAAAAAAGTTAATGCTCTTTTTTTTTCTGGATTAGTGATCATGTCTATATTGCACCTTCTGGTGTACAAAAGGAACGTATGCAAGCTCATGAATTGTTTGTCATGAATTTGCACGATCGCGCCTTATTAAGAAAACCTTTGGTATTGAAACCTTCAGCGTGTACACCTTTGTTTTACAACGCCTATACCATGCGCGAAGCTGGCGCTTGTATTCATACGCACTCACAAAACGCAGTAATGGCTACTCTTTTGTATCCTGGAAAAACCTTTGAGATTTCTCACCAGGAAATGATAAAGGGTATTCGTATTGGATCCACCAAAAATAATTTGCGTTACTTTGACAAGTTGGTAGTTCCTATTGTCGAGAATACACCCGAAGAAGAAGATTTGACGGATAGAATGGCTGCTGTAAGTGATAGGAAATGCAATACTTGTAACATGAGATTCTAATTGAGTTTTGTATATAGGCTATGAAAGAATACCCTGATACAAATGCAGTTCTTGTACGTCGTCATGGTGTTTATGTCTGGGGAGGTAAAAGCCCTTTTTTTAGACAGTTGGTAATTCACAGTTGATTAATTTATTTGTATTTTGATAGAATCCTGGGAAAAGGCCAAGACAATGACCGAGTGTTATGATTATTTGTTTGAAATTGCAGTGAAGATGAAGTCTATTGGCATTGATCCAGCTGTTAAACCCGCAAGTGAGCCTGATTATGAATAAAAAACAAATCCGTTTGGTCGGCCATATAAAGTGACTGTTCCTGAACTGACGTATTCTTTACTGTCATATATCTATTGAAATACACAAGCTACTCTTTTTATTTCCTCTTTTTTTTTGCAATCAAAAAAGCTACACATACACACATATACACCTTAAAGAATGAGCGAACTAGATATCGAGAACTTTTGTGATATTACAAACGCTTCAGCTGAAGAAGCCCGCAACTTTTTACAAGTAAAAACCTACGAAAAAAAAAGACGCGTTTCTATTTCAATAACTAAAATCTCCTACACATTAATAGATAGCAGATAATAATGTCGAAACTGCAATCATGTTGTATATGGAAAGTAGGGAATCAGGCATTGGCGGCGATGCTTCCACAACAACTTCTTCGAGACCTTCTTCTGTTCATTCAAGTGCGAATGAAAACATTTTGTCTGACGAAGCATTGGCAAGGCAGATTCAGGAAAAAGAAGATCAAGTTCGAGCTCCTATTGCGCCCAAGACTGATATCTTGGCTGGTGGTAGTGCTAGTGGCATGTATCATTCTCCATCTTTATGGGCCCAAAGGGACCCAGGTGAGTTGCGTAAAAAAAAAGAGAGATAAAAAATAATAATCTGACTAACATTTGTCCTAGTTGGTGTGAGTCGCCCTTCTGTATTCAATCAAGGTGATTCAGCTACTGGATCTGTCAGTGATTTTCTTAGCAGAATCAACTCGGATGGTAACAAAATAAACGCAAGATGGTGTGAATAACAAATTAAACAATGATCGTTAGTACCAAGTAGATCCTCTACTGGATCTCCTTCCGCTGATTTGTTGGCCAGTCCTGCCAGCGCAAAAACAAAGCGATTAGCAGATCTCTTTAGACCACCTTTTGATATCATGTATCGTGGCAATTTTGAAGAGGTAATAATTGGTTATTAGCAATTCATGCCAAGACTTACGCTGATGATAGGCTAGAGAAACAGCTAAAGAAAAAGATAAATGGCTAATGATTAATGTACAAGATCCAACTGAGTTTGCTTGTCAAGTCATGAATAGAGACCTGTGGAGTGATCCCTTTGTCAAAGATATTATCCGAGAATCATTCATCTTTCTTCAGGTAAGCATTTGTAACAGTGCCTATTCTATATATATATATACTAACGTTTTGTCATGCAGTATGGTAATACGTCTGCTGATGGTACAAGATATAATACATTCTATACTGTCAATGGATACCCTCATCTTGCCATTATTGACGCACGTACAGGCGAACGTATCAAAGTTTGGGAAAAGCAAATCACACCAACTGATTTCATGATGGATATCACTGAGTTTTTGGAGCAACACTCTTCTGAAAACACCAGATCAACATCTACAATGAAGAGACCGAGAACATCCAAAGTAGGTAGGACAACCCAAACTTTGATCTTTTACTAATATGCAATATAGAATGTATCTGATATGAGTGAAGAAGAACAGTTAAACGCAGCTATTGCAGCTTCATTGAGTGGAGCAACCACAAATTCAAACAGATCATCACCTGAAGCCACATCATCACATATGGAGATTGAAGAAGAATCAATAGCACAATCCACCAAAGGAAAGGAAAAGGTTCAAGATATAGAACCAGAAGTAGCAGGATCAGCTTTTGATGGTATTAAACCAGTGAAAAGAGATGAAACTACAGATATGGCCAATTCTACACGTATTCAACTAAGAATGGGTGATGGCAGTAGAATTATTCGTCGATTCCTAAAAACTGACCCTGTTCGATACTTGTTTGAATTTGTCAAAGCTGAAGTTCCTAACGCAGAGAATCAACCATTTGAGGTAGATACTGAAATAAGACAAATTATGCATGATATTTATTCTTTTTATTTTATTTTATTCGCAGCTCGTATTTAACCGCACTCAACTGATTGATTTACTTGATCAAACTATCTCGGAAGCAGGCTTATCGAATGCTGCAGTCAACTGTGTATTTGTCTAATAATAAAAAAAAAGAGACTGTGCTTGTCAGATTTGAAACTGCGGGACTTGTTTTATTAAAGCCTACAAGTCCCCCAGAAGGAAAAAAAAGCCTCTCATTGTTCTAGTACTTTTTTTTTCAAAGCTTTTCTTTGTAAAACTCACTTCATTGCTGAATTCAAGAACATGACATTAGCAATTGTCCCTCATGAGTACCACGATCAAGTAAAGATATAGAAAAATCCTCGAGAATATCCTCATATTGATATAAAGTCAATAGGAAAATGGCGGTACTATACCTATTTTCAAGCCAACTTTTGAAGAGTTTAAAGATTTCAAACTCTTTATGGAGAGTGTCGAAGTCTATGGCCGAAAAGCCGGCATCATAAAGATTATTCCACCTAAAGAATGGTGAGTTTGTCCTCCCTCCGTTTGAGAAGAGTTCTATCAGTCTAACTTTGAGTATCTAGGAAATCGAAATTGCCAGCATTAAAGCAAAGCACTTTAGATCAACTTGTAGTGACCAAACCTATAGTAAATACGCTAAAAAAATCAGCAGTATTGATCTATCCAATTAACATTTTGTGTTTAGACACAGCATATTCTCGGTGGACGAGGTGTATATACTCAAACCAATATTGAGAATAGAAAGGCGTTTTCGTTAAAAGATTGGTATCAGGCTTGCCAGCTATCAGACAATAGACCACCTCGAATCAATGCGCGTGATTCTCCAAGTAAAACCGATGGTAAGACCCTCATAGAGCTATCCTAGTGACGGATATTAATGCTTATGAAATAGTATGTACACGATGTAACGTTACTGCGAAATGAAACTAAATGTTACTGCTTAGGATATCTCACTAAATTCAGATCAAAGTCATTTAAGCATAGATCAATATAAAGAAATAGAGCGGCACTATTGGAGAAACATTACCTTCAATCAACCCATGTATGGTGCTGATATGCTTGGAAGTAATATATATATATATATTTTTTAAAAAAAAAGTACCCCACCATTTATTAACATACAGTTGCTACGTAGCTCTATTTGATGCTTCAGTTAAATCATGGAATCCAAACACTTTGGACAATGTTTTAAATAAGCTAAATGTAACGCTTCCCGGTGTAAACTCACCATATCTATACTTTGGTATGTGGAAGGCTACTTTTGCTTGGCATGTCGAGGTAATACTACATAAGCATTTATGGCACTATATCTCAATCTTGTGACTATAGGATATGGATCTTTATTCTATCAATTATATTCATTTTGGCGCACCTAAGCAATGGTATGTTATCCAACCACGCTATCAGAAGCGATTCGAAAGTTTCATGCAAGGTATGTTCAGTTTAAAGTTTAGTGTTACGTATTCATTTCATTTTATTGTAGCCACGTTTTACACGCAGTACAAATCTTGCCATGAATTTTTGCGACACAAAACGTTCATTGTATCACCCAAAGTACTTGAAAATAACAATATTCCAGTGCAGCGATGTGTGCAACAGCCAGGCGAGTTTATAGTCACATATCCATTCGGCTATCACTCAGGCTACAATCTCGATTTTAATTGTGCTGAAAGTGTCAATTTCGCTATGGATTCTTGGTTGGAAATCGGTCAGAAAGCTAAATCGTGCGCTTGTACAGAAGATTCTGTAGTAATTGATATGGACAGTTTGCTACAAGATATCAAAGAGGAGCACGGAAAGACTCGAAAAAAGAGAAAAATAGACTCAAAGGGCATGGAAAAAGAAGCACCAGCTATGTGTATTCTCTGTTCTACACCAGCATCACCCCAATCATCGCTGCTAAAATCAGCTTGCGGAAAGTACAGTAATATCCACAGATTATGCGCTGAAGCGGTAGATGAGACATACATTATTGACAATCAAGTACATGGTATTGACCGTATTCCTATGTCGCGTTGGAAACTGGTAATACATACAAACCAATTCAATGCATTTTACTAATACATTTAGTACAGGTTTGTGTGTTCTGCAAAGAGAAAACTGGCGCTTGTATGCAATGCTGTTACGGAAAATGCTGGAGAGCATTCCATGCCACTTGTGCTATCAATAACAATGCAACCATGGATAAACTACTAAACAAAAAAGAATCGATTCCTCATTCTCTATATAACGGTTACTGTCCACAACATGATCCTGTAAGTAATTCAAGTCCGCTTAAAAAGGAAAGCTAATTACTGACTCTTAATTAGAAACGGCTTTCTGAAAAAAAAGCACTTCAAGACATATATGTTAAAGAAATGATCCATAAATTTAAAGTAGACCTTGAGATATATGCTAAGTGGAGAGGTGGAGGGTTCTACAGAGGTAATTTAGGACCTTATTATCGACACTCAAGACCTAACATCTTTTTTTATAGGTATTATCAAAGAGTGTATCCCACAGCAGAAAATGTGTCGTGTCTTGTTGCAAGATGGAATAACGCGCAAAGTTCCTTGGAGAGACATGTCTTTTGATCCACCATCATATTAATAGTGGTGAGAAAGCAAGCTAATCTACATACTATTTGTACATATTATCCTTTAACTCTATACGTATACAATACATTAGGCAATCATTGCTTTAATCACCATCCTCTAATAACCGTATCTATCGTAAATACTATAATCATACTACAATCTATCAATAAATCACAATACACACTTGGTTTAACTTTGTTTCTCTTTAAAAAAACGGTCGCTAGAGATATGCTGGCTTAATCAAACCATTCATTATTGTCTATCCATCCAAGAGATGAAGTGAAAATACAGTGCAGATACTTAACTGGTAGACTTTGCACTTACATTAACGAAAGCGATGTGTATGAAACGACACACATAAAACAACAGTCATTGGTGAAATAGTAATCTAAACAAGCTATAAAAAACAAGTTGTATCCTTTTTTTCGTTTCCTTTTGTTTCATTTGCTTTCAATTCAAAATGTTAAAATTCTTTGCAAAGCTCTTTGAAGGAATTTTCAAAGAACCAGATCTTCCTAATACGAGTATCTCTGGCTCAACTCCTTCCTCATCACAACGTTATTTTGAGCCAAGAATCAATCGCCCAGTTGAATCTACCAGAGCGCTAGTTCAGCAATCTACCACAACTCCAAGGCACAGTGGTCAGTATCTTACTTACCAGTCAACTCCATCCGAAAGATCTCTCAGGGGTACTTCTACCAATTACACACCCACCACCCCCAAGCCCAATCATCTTTTGGGTACAGTAACAGGAACATGTAGCATACATGATATTAACAAACCACCAAGTTTTTGCAATGAAAGTAGAGCCGCTACATCATCAACAAGGCACAGTAACCAAGCCTATATCTGCCCGGATCCTCTTAACCATACGAATCATGAGATAGCTATCATCGCCTCTCGCGACAGGCGCTCAACTGCAGCTTCAAGACCAGATACTCTCAATAAAAAGGATGTTATGGTTAGTCGCTCGAGAATAGCAATACCACCACCCAACAACACTTATACAAATATTATGAATCAGCCATCATCGATTGAAACACCCAAGCCTAATATGGCCAAATTCATCGCCCATTTGATTGAACTGGTCCTCAAAGAGAAAAAGCTTGATGAAAAGTCGACCGGTGCCTTGCTCAGTGGAACCCCAGCTGAACTTGAAGCCAAAGGCGTAGCCATTCTTGATTTGATGGTCACTGGTAAGTTTCAACTGTTTCATTCAAAATACCAATAGGCTAATATTATGCAATATGTCATACAACAAATAATACTCTCAGATGTGAATAAGGGCTTAGCTAATAAATGGTATGCAAAACATACTGTCCAAAAACAAACAAACCTATTTATCCTCTTCTTTAATTAATAGTACTTTAACTTTATCTCTTCCGCGAGATCATCGAGATAAAGAGGTTGTGCTTCGTCCTCACAAATTGAAGGTGGGTGATATGGTCAACCTGAAAGAGCACCCTGCTTATGAGGGAAATGATGAGGAACTACATTGGTCTGGTGTTCTTACAAAAGTTCAACGATGTAAAATAGCTATTGCTTTGTTTAAAGAAGGTGATATAGAATCTCTCTTTACTTTACCACCTGAATTAGTACGGCGATGCCAAATGTAAGAACTCTTTGTTTATCCATAAACGCTAAACCTTATTTGAATATACAGAGTAAAGTCTACAAGTGATGTTACTTATACAAGGTAAGCATGATTCATATAATGAGAGAATTAAGTAGTCAAGGCTCAACATAGTGCACCGTTTTTATTTTAAACATAGAATGCTGGAAACATTATCTATGCTTCAGGAAGATATCAAGAGAACTCAGAAGCCGCTTACACTCGGCCTACTTGGTCAAACAAAGCTTAAATCGTCTATTAATCAAGAAGAAAATATCCAGTTCTTTGATAATAGTTTGAATGAATATCAAAAAGATGCTGTAAAGTTTGCCTTGGGGCCTTCTGTCGTTTCATTGATTCATGGACCACCAGGTATATCTGATTAGATTACGTAGTCTAATGCGTATGATACTAATGACAATAACTTTCTATATATACTCTATGCCTGTAGGTGTAAGTATATTAATACCACTACAAGCTAACAGAGATGTACAGTATATTAATTAACCGATTCGACTCTTTTGATCACAAAGACTGGAAAGACTCACACTTTGGTTGAAATCATTCGTCAACTGACCATTGTACAGCAAAAGCGGGTTTTAGTATGCGGGCCTTCTAATATATCGGTTGGTAAGTGGCCTGTATACGCATTTTATATCAAAATTACAAAGCACATGCTTATTCATCACTCTATAATATATCATTTTCCATCACAGACAATTTAGTTGAAAGAATGATCAATTATGAAGGTATCAGAGTAGTGCGCATTGGACATCCGGCCAAGGTGACAAACGATGTGATCCCTCACACTTTGGATGTGCTGTGTTGTGATACTGGAAGTAATATTGCAGCCATTTTTAAGGCTGAAATGGATAAATTGAAACTGGAACAACGCAGAAGCCCAGATGAAGACCATAGGGGCGCTATTGATCGTAAAATTACCATTCTCAATCGAGCCTTCCGACAAGCTTCCAGCAAATCAGTTAATCAAGTTATGTCAGCTGCGAATGTTACGTTTTCAACATTGAGTGGGTATGCAAATTTACACCTTTTTAATACAATTGCGTTAGTATATAAACTAATGGATGCTTATAGATGTGGTAGTTTTGATATGCGTAATAAGATATTTGACGTCGTTATCATTGATGAAGCAGCTCAAGCTACTGAGCCAGAGTGTTGGATCGCCTTGTTGAAAGGAAGCAAGGCTATTTTGGTCAGCAAATCTTTTTCAAATAACTTGTTGTTTTACCCTACTAATACGTAAAAAAAAAAAAAAAAAAAATATAGGCTGGTGATCACCTACAGCTACCTCCAACTGTCATGACTCCTCCAGTCATTATTAACGGCACAGCACGTCTTTCTAAAGGCATGTCTACATCAACTCATTTAACATACACTTTATTCGACCGGTTATCGGATATGTTTGGTGATGATATTACAAAAATGCTCTGTATCCAGTACAGAATGCACAAAAATATTATGCGTTTCAGCTCAAATGAACTGTATGGAAAGAAGCTCGTCGCAGGCATCCCCAATTCTACTCATCTATTACGCGACCTTCCCAAAATCAAGTCGACCAAGTATACCAAAAGTTCTATTATGGTGATTGATACAAGTGACACAGGAAAGGCATTAGAATCTCAAGGCAAGGGCATTAATAAGCAAAGTACAGCAAATGATTATGAAGCTCAGCTTGCTATTCGTTATGTCAAGAAGTTACTCGATGAAGGTCTTACTGAAAACCAAATTGGTATTATCACACCTTACACAGCTCAAGTAAGCCAGCTTTTAACAGCAATGGGGGAAAGATGGCAAGATATCGAGGTCGGAAGTGTGGATGGCTTCCAAGGTCGCGAAAAAGAAGCCATAATCTTAACTTTAGTACGTTCCAATAATAGAGGTGAAGTAGGATTCCTGTCTGAGAAGAGAAGATTGAATGGTAAATATTTTGCCAAAAAAAAAAAATTAAAACAACTTGATATTATTAACAGTGTCTTTATAGTGGCTATGACGCGTGCAAGGAGGCACCTTGCTATCATTTGCGATATGAAAACTTTGAATGGCCCCAAAAATGGATCCCGACGAGCTCGTACTTCGAAATCTGACAGAAACTTCTTGGCAAAGTGGATGCAATGGTTGAATAATGAAGCTTTTGTTCAGTATAGTCAAAGCTTGAAAAATATTCCTGCTTAGATTTCTTTGCATCACTTGAATCTTTGTTTCCACTTGTTGTATTTATTTTACAGCTTGTAATATATTTCTTGATAAAAATGCAACATAAACCCATACTGTCATTCAGTAATTGATTTTTTTTAAGTATATAATGAAAAGTTTATTTTATCACTGTCCTCTTTTTATGTATTAAAGATAGTCTATTTTATTATTTTTAATATAAAAGATACATAGTATTTACAATAATGATATGTGAATAATGAATATGAGATTTAGTTGTGAATAGCATCTCGCCAAGATTTCAAGTTGGAGGGAATACGCTTCCAAGTAGATGGCTTCAATATACTGACACCTTCGAGAGGGTCAAGCTTCTTTGTTTCGTCTGCATCATTTTGCTCACTGTTTAATCAAGAGTTAATATACTAAATATAAAGAATAGAAAAAACATCACACGACACTTACTCAAATTCTTCACGTCCAGAAACCAAATCCACTTCAACCAAAGGAATTACCTTTGTCTTTTTGATAATCTTGTAACCTGCGAAAAGGATGACGACAATAGGAACACCAATGTAGCACGCAATAATTTCAGCTGCTTGAACGGGATTAGATGACCATGCGTCATATCCTTGACCAACAATTACGAAGGAACAAATAGCAAATGCAAAGATAGGTCCGACGGGGAAAAGTCTTGCCTTGAAGGGCAGATCGGATACCTTATAGCCCTGTGCAATAAAAGCACGGCGAAATCTCCAGTGCGAGGCAGCGATACCTAACCAGGCAATAAAACCAGCTACACCAGATATGTTCAAAAGCCATCGATACACAACACCATTACCAAACAGCGAAGTCAGGAAGGCCAACATACCGATAACAGCTGTCAAAAGCACGCAATAGATAGGGATACCTCTCTTGGTAATTCTTTTGAAAATCTTGGGGGCCTTTCCTTCATTAGCAAGATCTAAAAGGGTACGACTGGAGGCATAAAGGCCTGAATTACCCGCAGATAGAACGGTAGTCAAGATTACAGCGTTCATAAGATGAGCAGCAGGTGGGATACCCGCCTTCATAAACACCAAAGTGAATGGCGAAACTGAAATATCACTGACATCGCCCTTTAACAAGAGTGGATCATCGTAGGGAATAATTAAGCCAATGATGAATATTGATAGGATATAGAATAGGACAATACGCCAAAACACTTGCTTAATAGCCTTAGGAACGTTCTTGCGAGGATTTTCACTTTCACCTGCAGCGACACCAATCAATTCTGTACCTTGGAATGAGAAACCAGCAGTCAAAAAGGTGCTTAGTAAGCCTATTCCTTGGACACCACCGATATTAAACACTTCCAGACCATAATAATGACCACCCAAAACAGCAGTATCTACGAGAATACCAAGAATAATAAAGACAATGACTGTCAACACCTTGATCAAGGCAAACCAATATTCAGCTTCACCTGTAGATAGCTCATTAGATCAATGATTAAGATTGGTATAATAACATTATCTACTTACCATAGCCTTTGACAGAAAACAAGTTTAATGACAAGATCAAGACTAGGAACACTATAGACCAAACATAACTTGGAACATGAGGCGCCCAATAGGCCATTACCATTGAACCAGCAGTCTATATTATATACATTTAGAACATACTCTGGGTTATTCAATATTCCAAGTACTTACCAATTCGACAGCAACAGTAACAGCCCAGTTATACCTGTAAATCACAAGGTTATTCATTAAAAAAACGCACCTTAAACTGGTTCAATACAGTACTTACCAATAGTTCCAGCCTAATGCAAACCCTAGTGCAGGGTCAATAAATCTACCTGCATAGTTATTGAAACTCCCCGAAATAGGAAGATATGTAGCCTATATCATGTTAATTCCACAAAGCTTCGTCTTCTTTTTTACGAGTACATACCATTTCACCCAAACATTCCATCATAAAAAATACCATGATACCGATCAATGCATAAGCAATCAATGCACCACCAGGGCCGGCAGCAGCTACTGAAGCGCCCGAAGCCAAAAACAAACCCGTTCCAATAGTACCGCCTAATGAAATCATAGTCAACTAGAATAAAAGAACGCGTTAAAGGCATATTTTGATCTGTCAAACAGCTTGACTTACATGTCGAGCTTTCAATGCTCTTTGTAGCTTAGGTTTTTCTTCAACAGCATCCTCTATAGATATGGATTGTCCTCTACTATATACCCGGTCCACATCTTCGTAAAAGTGGCTGGTATCCCCATTCTTCGTGTCTGAGGGTGATGCGCGCGATCGCATGGTATCATATTTTACGTCGTTCATATCGATCTCTTCAACAATCTCATTGTTGCGACTACTACTGCCCTCTGCTTCATTATTAGTCTTTTTATTCTTTCTTCTTCCGCTAAACATGAGGGTGTAAGGTATATTATAGAAAAATAAAAGAGTAGAAAATGCAAAGTAACAGAAGATTTAGATCCAACAATTTTTTTTTTTTTTATATCTATCTGTTTTTTCCTTTAAAGTCAAGAAACTTAGATTATCTATTTCGTTTCCGAAAGGAAAACCTATCCTATTTCTTAGTAGAACAAAGGTTTCAGTTATTGGTATTCCTTGGCTAATAGCCAAAATCGCCGTTTGCAAAATACAATAAAATCCAAGGTGGTATAGTATCTGGAAAGACAGGCTATTTGATACCTCTGTAATATACTTTGATAGTGTAGTATTTTGACATGGATGCGTCATATTTTTAACATTATTGCTCAGATTCAAATGTTCGAATTCACTACTAGTGTCAACTTGATCAGAAACTACCTAAACCCGATAAGGTTCAAACTAAGATCTGTTGGTACAACCAGTCGACATTTAGTGCAACACATACTATATCACTTCTTTGAACTTAATATTATACGCACCTTTGATCTAAATTTGAGCTCGACTCTATATTAGAGGATTCAAGATTCATAGAGAATCTTCCAAAAATTATGATAAAGGGTTCATTTGAAGAACTAGTAAATAGTAGCTAAGTGGAATACGGCAATGTGACCCACTGTCATCTTTCCGGGAAGCAAAAAGATAGTAGTAGAACAGTGAATATTTAATAAATGAAAGTTATGTAGATCTGTCTAAGCATATAACTTTCTGGTTGCTACAGGTCCTCTTCCTACTCGCATTCGGATCGGGTCGGCCTAATAGTTTAGCCAATATGTCAAATCTGTCAAAAGACAACAAAATTAAAAGGCTTCTTGGCTGATCCTATTGCTATTAATTATATATTCAACACTATTTATTAAAAAAGAGTCAATGTTCATTTTAGCGAAGCCAAGCAAACCAGCGCTAGAAATCAACTACTCACTTTAAGTACATTCAATGCCTGCTATTGGCCTAAGTTTATACAATATTCCAAGGTTAGTTTTTTTGTTTCGATTTGATCTGTCTTTCTCTACTGAATCTATCCTCTTTACTACAGTTCATTTTTTTTCAACTGTTTGAACCCTCTTTCAAGTACTGTACCGTCATTTATGGTTTTGTACCTATGAAACTGCTTTACAGACGAGTATCAATTCAGTAGAGATTGAATATGATATATATATATATATAAAAAAAAAAAAAAAAAAAAAAAAAAAGGGAGCGCAGAGCGATCATCTATTCTATTAAATGGAAAGAAAGCTAGTTCAATTACCAAAGCATGCTTTTTTTAAAAAAAAATAGATCCTAATAGGTAAAGTAGTCTATCCTGAGAATACATCATGAATCACTAGACGTGATACCAAACTATGATCCAACGAGGGACTTGAGAATGAGGGAACAAATATATAGTTCATTACTGATAAATAAAGTTTACTTGCTGTATTTGGCTAAAGAAAAGGTTCTGTCATATATATCAACTTTTCCTGAGTATGGACCAACAGGTGCACAATGATAAGCTATGCGAAATAATGTATTATTACAGCACAGATCAGAAAGTCACTTGTGTACATGGAGAAAATGTTCATGTTGTGTACTGTATCGATATTTTACAAGCGCAGACATGATACTATTGTTGTTGAAATACACTGCACCGCATTGAATAAGAAACGCATGCTATTTTTCATGGAATACACCCCTTCAAAGGTAGGCTTCATCTGGCAGAGCATATATAATAAAACATTGAGATTTTTTTTTCCTATCAGTATTTTGGAAGTCATACCTTTAGCACTGGAATAGTATTATATACGTATTCTGTACTATAATATGCCCTGACTACAGAAATTTACTGAGTCGTTGTTGTCTTTATCTCGGTGAGTGGTTATCTAAAAGCTGTCTGAACTTTCTTCAAATTTTTCTTGGGAATCATAGTCGATGAAATAACCTGCGGTGAACAATAGGTAGATATACTTGTATGACATATCCTTACATATTCCTTCGATCAAAAAAACAGAGAGCAAAATACGTGATTGACAACACAGTTAGGAAAATATATCAATCTAAAAGAGCTCGAAAATAGATCCACCAGATGGGAAAAGCTATACCCTTTTCTATTAACGCTTTGTTTATGCTGAATGATAATGCTGCCCTAGCGCCAAAAAATACACCAAGTAGCACTATAGTAATGACGTTGGAGATGATCGCGGTGAATACTTCAGAGACATTTCTTTCATATGATATATCCATGTTGTAAGTGTAATGATAAAAAAAGAGTCAACATCAACCACTATTTATACATATTCAAATTAGATGAGCCATACAGGGTTGATGTTGACTATACAGCAAGATATCAAGTTTAAATTATGTTATTATTTTTTTTTCTACAGCTAATCCAATATTCTTTAATATATGTATGAAAGGATTGACAGTGTTGGTAAAGGGAAACTTAGTCTTCAAAAGGGTACTCAAATGGTTCAAAAGGTGCGGCCTCTTCTGCTGCTGCTCCAGCTGTTGTTGCATCTATCAAACAAGTCAGTTTTGTATAACATTAATAACTAGAAGAAACTTACCGCCAGATGGAACACGAGGTTGGATCAAATCTTCTTCTTCTTCAGGCTTTCTATCTACCAACATGATAATACCACCAACATTTTCTTGCTTGACAGGTATATAACGTGAATCATCCTTGAAAGCGATATGCTTCAACTGAGCAGGCACGACACGAGCCATATTCTCGAGGATCTCAAAGGCCTCTTCCTTCTTTTTCTTTTGTACAGTCTTGCGCTCTTCCTTTTTGTCTTCTTCCATATCCTCGTCCTTGATACTTGTAGGTTTATCTTCATCAATGTCCATTTGATCGCCCTTTTCTTTTTCAATCTTCTTTGCGCGTGCCTTGGCTTTGGCAGTCGTAGAAAGAACAGCGGTAGCTACCTTCTCCACGACAGTGGCAGAAGGAGGCTTCAAAGCTGGAGGATAAGCAAACAAAGAAGCCTTTGCATTTGATACAAACTCAAATCGTGGTGTTTCGAGGTTTTTGTTGAGACCGATGATAGCAGTAGGTGTAAATGCTAGACTGAGCATATGTGTTAAAGGATACCAGTACCAAAATTGTGTAAAGACAGCCATACCAACAATGGCAGGCATGTTGGCATGTCCGGTTCTGGACAAAAGTGAAATAGTAACATTTCTTCCACCAGCATCAAGGATGCCTTGAGCAAGGACAGCGCCAAACTTGGCCATAGGGTCTTCGTGCTTATCACTAATGATCTTTTCATATAGCTTGCGAACGCCAGCGACCTTGGGATTTGTGTTTTCAGTTTGTTGGATGAGAATCATGGCTTGAGACATGAAAGCACCTTGACGGACAAAGTCAACAGGATCCTTGGTCATTGGTTCAAGAAGCTCAAGAGCATCAAGATAACCAGTACCAGCACAAGAAATACCAAGAGCAAGTGTAGCACCGTATCTTACATGGGGATTATAACTTTCAGCCAAGAGTTGAACAATACGAGGCACTTGCTTGGGGTTACGCAACAAGACAAAACCAAGAGAAGTAACTGCAGCACGACGAACATCATCATTCACATCACTGACAGCGACATGAAGCAAACGACGAATAGCCTTATTATTACCGGTGCCACTGTAAGCCATGGCAATCGTGTAAATACCACCATAGCGAAGCACAGGGTCCTTATCTTCCAATAACTTCGAGATCAAATCATCAGCTTGCTCTTCCTTTCCATACATGATAAAAGGCATACCAATGGCCAAACCACGGATAATCTTCTCATGTTGCGTCTCATGAGCATATTGAAGCATCTCCTCGAGTACTTCTTCGTTACCAGTACCGAGCATGATCAAACCCATAGATAAACCAGCGGCTTCACCAGCAACGGCATTATCACCGAAAAGAACATTCTTGAGATCGTCATAAATGGCCTCATTGGCAGTAGCCATACCAGCAACACCAAGACCGAGACAAGCACCATGTTGAATCACATCATCAGAAGTGTCTTTTAAGGCAGACTTTAAAAAGTTGAGAACTTCAGCACCGTGATTTGCGTTAATCAAACCTAATGCATATAAAGAACCACCTTCAGAGTATGAACTATTGCCACTAACACCTTCTTGAGGTAAATAAGGCGCCAGCAAGTTCATAGATTGAGCCAATTGACCCTACACAAAAGTCAGTATCTATGTTTGCTAATATAAGTGAAGTATACCTTGTGAATCACACCAAGAGCTGCAGTAGCGCTGAATTTAGACCAATTGGTAGCTCTGGATAACCAATCGAGGTTTTGGCGCAAGAATTCATCGCTTGTAGTACCGGCTTGCATAAACGCGTTGGCGAAAGTAACAGCAGAGTGATAGATGGAATTTCTTGACTCTAGCGCATTCTACAAAGATATGAGTATACTATCTTTAATCCTATTCCTTTGCCTACCTTTGTATTCTTCAAGATCAATAAATCAGTGTGATTGTTGCGATACAAGAATTCAAGATGAAGACGAATTGATTCTTGGCCTGATAAAATAGACTTGATCTTTTTGTAAGGTGTATCGTTCTTAGGCTAAAGAAAAAGGTATTAAAAAAACTGATCAAACCAGAAGAGTTCCCAGAAATACCTTCTCTACTTCCATAGCTTCTGTCTTTTCTTCTTCTTTTTCAACAGGTAATTCTGCAGAAACCTTGGATAAGAACTCTTGTGTTGCGTTTTCTTCCAAATCAAATGAGATTTGGTAGGCCATCAACTACGCAATAATCAGTAAAACGCATTATTACTTGAATATCAATCTAACCTCATCCTTCTTTTCAACCAAACCCTTGAGCATATTAGCGCAAGAAGAGGTATCATTCAAATGAACCAAACATTGACTGATGGAAATATAATCAGGATTTTCGAGTGTCTTGTAAAGATCGACTAATAATCTCAAAACTTCGTTACGGAATTCCAAGTTTTGAACTAGCGTCATACACACATCGAGAACGTAAGAGAGAAGTTTGCTAGCATCGCCCTTTTGAATGATAGACTTTACAATATCCAAGCGTCTTGATTCAAGTGCAATACCGATAGCTTGTTCATATTCACAGTCCTCAGCACAACGCTGGAACATTCTCTCTACAATATCTTGCAGTCTAGGATCGATCTTTTCGGGAATGTCTACACCTGCTCGAAGGTGAATGTACTTGTCAATACATTTAGCTACAAGAACTAATTAGTCATCGTTCAAAGGAAAAGCTTGGATGGCTTACAAATGATAGTGGTTACGTATTCAGAAGACTCTGAAAGATCAAAAGATTGACCTGCACCAAGAGCAAATGTGAGAGAGTCATCCAATTCACCCAAGTTATAATAAACCTAAGGACGCGTTATTATACTATAAACCACTTCGTATATATCCACTCACCTTGGAAGCAACCAAAGCTGCCAACTCTCTTTGACTGAAAGATGAATCTTCATACAAGATCTCACTACATACATAATAAGTAACGACGCGTAAGCAATAACAAGCTTTAGATTGCTTACATTTTAGCAATAGAGTCAGAGATCTCGGCCCAAAACTCATCAACAAGAGTGTTTAATTGTTGAAGAGCATAAACTTTGAGTTCAGGCTGTTGCTCATCGAGTAAGGCAATAATACCGTCTATAAAAGGCTGTTAAGCTATTGAATGATAGATCTTGCTTCTAACACTTACTGGCAGAAGTAAGAGCTGTCATAGTATTGTTGAATATATAATATATACAGATATAAAGAAGAAAAGGAAAGGTATCTTTGGTTTGATATTGCTTTTGACCGCGTTTTTGGCTTCTGAAGGTTTACTTACGTGTTGAAAGGTGACGTATACTTGTCTAGATTTGAGCGGAGTTTCTTGGGAAACGTCTCGACCTCTGGTTGATTCAAAGTCTTTTTCATATCTTTTTGTTCGGTGAAAAATGGCCTCAGCAAGTTTTGGAAGTAATTACGGTGCTAGATCCAAAACGATCGAGGTACCATTACAACATGAACAAGTGCTTGAAGTGGTTTGCAATGATTTACCATCGAATCCTACCGAGTTAACTGATATTTTTCGACAAGAAGCTGTGAATTTACCTTATTATCGAATGCTGGCTGTAAGATCTCGGTTCGATCATGTTTTTCTTAATAACAAAAGACTTACTTTATATCCTAGATCGAATACTATGAACAAGACAAGATTGAACAAAGCATCACGGTCGTTCAAGCTGGTTTAACCACTGGTAGAGTGTCATGTTTCTCAGTCATTTCAGTTTTCTGACGCGTATTTTTCTATAGCGAGTCAGTCGCCTCATACAACGCCTCGTCAGAAACTACCTCTATTAACTTTAATCGCTACACTTCATATGCGTCTCGCCAAGAAACAAACTAATGAAACTAAACGTCAAAAGTACTTGGAAGAAGCAACTCAGTTCATTAATGAAGCCGACCGTATCCATAACCAATACGAACCCACCTTTGTCGTGAAAGGCAATTTGTATGTTCTACTCAAAAAGATCGATGATGCTTCTCGTTCTTTCAACATGGTACTAGAGAAACGTCCCAACTGTATTCCAGCACTCTTGGGTCGAGCTAAGATCCAATACCATGGCAAACAATACAAGGCTTCACTGAAAACCTATCAAACAGCGCTTAGATATTCTCGAGGCAAATTCTCGGTGGTCGAGATTCGTCTTGGCATTGCTCAATGCTTTGCTCAATTGAAGATGTATACAGAAGCCAAAGCTGCTCTCAAACGCTGTATAGATATGAGTCCAGTACCTAATTCCACTGCCTTGATTATGTTGGCTATTATTGAATTGAACGAATCCAAAGTCGTTGGCAATGGCTTGGTTCAACAAGAGACTGCACTAAGACACGGTCTCTCACATATGCAAAACGCTCACGTCGCCAATAAGAGCCATCCTGTCGTGCTTAATATGATGGCCAACCACTTCTTTTTGACGCGTGATTTCGAAAAAACCATGACCTCAGCTTCAAGAGCTTTAAATACAGCTGCCAACGATTTCACCAAAGCTGAAGCATCCTATCAAATTGCCAGAGCACATCACCAAATGCAAGAATTCGATAACGCTTACAAGTTTTATTCGCAAGCTCTTGAACTCAACAAAGATCATATCTTGGCTCAGTTTGGTATGGGTCAAATGCAATTGAAGCGAGGCGAAAATAATGCAGCTATCGAAATCTTTGAAAAACTTCACAAGTCAGAACCCGAGTGCGTTGAAGTGATGAAGGTATTAGGCTCGCTTTATGGTTTGTCCGGAAAGAAGGAACAGTCATTGAACTTGTTTGAAAAATTATTGGAAAATACCAACGACGATCCTCTATTAGCTATGGAAATAGCTGAAATGTACGAACAAAAAGACAGCACCAAATCACTCAAATGTAAGTTGACAGTATATACAAAGCGATTTTCAAACTAATACTGTGTAGATTATGAACAATCATTGAGTTTATTGGATGATTTACCCAAGGACGATCTGGTTGCTCAAGAACGGGTCAAAGAAATCAAGCCTGAACTATTAAACAACATTGCAGTCATGCATCAGAACCTGGGCAACTATGCTGATGCTGAACATTATTATGGTCTTGCAATTCAAGAAACTGAATCAAGCAAAAGTACTGAAAAAGACTTAAAGTTAACCATCAGTTACAATTTGGCAAGACTATTTGAAGAACGCTTGGAAACAGAGAAGGCCATTGCCATTTATAAGAAGATTATTGAAGATTACCCAGGATATACAGATGGTAACGTCGTATTTAAATCATAAAGCCTTTACTAATTTTTGTTTAAAGCTCATTTACGTATGGGTGCCATAGAACAATCACTTGGAAAATCATCTGAAGCCATTGAATACTACAAAGAAGTATTTGATACAGATCCATTAGATGCCAAAGCATGGATTATGATAGGTCAAGCTCAGGCCGTCGATTCTGAAAAACTATGCAAACGATCTTACGAAAAAGTCTTGCGTGATTGCGATAAAAACGACCTTTATACACATGTAGCTCTTGGTAATTACCATGCTGCTACTGCGCGAGAATTCAAGACTGAAAAGACAAAACAAATGCGTGCAGAATCATATAAGTTGGCCGTCAATTTCTATTCACAAGCTTTGAGACGTGATCCAACCAACGTCTATGCCGCCAATGGTTTGGCGATCGCCATCGCTGAAAGTGGACATGTTGAACAAGCTAGAGATTTATTTAATCAAGTACGCGAAGCTGCTATCAATAACTCGAGTGTTTGGGTGAATTTGGCACATGCCTATGTTGAATTGAAGCAATACAAACAAGCTATTGTCATGGTAAGTTCAATTACAAGCTATAGAACCTCTCTAAAATACTTATCCATTTACTTGATAATAGTATGAAAACGCTTTAAAAAGGTTTTTTAACAATAAGGATACCAACCTCTTGCTATGTCTCGCAAGAACGCAATATATTCTATCAAAGACCAACAAAGATCATGAAATCATGTACGAAGCACTTAAAAGCACACAGAAAGCACTACACATAGACCCAACAGATAAGACAACACATTATAACTTGGCTCTTGTAGCCCAATCGTATGCCCAACAGATATCTGACCTGCAACAAGATCAAATCAACTCGGCTAGCATACGTCGTGCTCTAAGCTGCTTAAACTGCGGTCAGCATACATTCCGTATGCTCATTAATGTCAAAGAACATACCTTGTACGATAAAAAAATCACAGAGCAACGTGAACGATATGGTGAAACCCTTCGCGTGCAATTAGACAGAAAATTAGTTGAACAAGTACAATACGAACAAGAAAAAGAAGCTAAATTGAGTCTAGCAAAGAAGAAACGTGATGAAGAACGTGCCAAAATTAAGAGATTAGAAGAAGAAAGGCTACGTCAAGAGAGAATCGAAAAAGAAAAGCTGGAAGAGAACCGTCGTCGTTTGATGGAGAAGGTTCGAGAAGACAATCTTCAAATGGCCAACGAAGAAATGAACAATGATGAATTTGAAGAAGAAAAGAAGGCAAAGAAGAGAGGAAGAAGAAGAAAAGAACGCGATGAAGATGAGGAAGAGGAAGAAGAACAAGAAGTTAAGAAAACCAAGAAGGTAAATCATATTTGTAATGTTTCTTTATGCTTTACGCTAATCTTTATCCATAGTCTAAGAAACGAACCATTGAAGAGTCTGATGAAGATATGGATTAATAAAGTGTCATATTTCTTCAACAGCAATACTCCCCTTTTACAGGTTTCGGTAGTACTCTCATTATAATTCAATCCAACCGTAGCATAGAACCAAGCTACTGTAGTAGATGTTAAGCATACAAATAATATACATAGCCGTTGTAACTATAGCCATTGATATAGAACTATTATTGCTTTATTTTAAGATTGCAAAAGCAAAAATAAGGCTAAAGGAAGTTAAACCGGAAGATCATCTAAATTGTTACTGTGCTGAATCACTGCTTGTTTACCCAACCACTCCATCCATTTGGTTAGGAGTGTTCTGTCAACCATTGAAGCTCCAGCATCGCCTGCCCCTGTTTTCGAACCATCCAACGTTTTCATATCGCAAATTATAGCTAAATGTCTCTTTGCCCGCGTCATAGCAACTAGACACACATAGTTAGTCTTTAATTGGTCCATCTAGCATTCTTATTGTCCTGTATAATGAAGGATACTTTACCATTAAGCCTTCTCTTTTCAGCTAAAAAGCCAACTTTTCCATTTGCGTTAGATCGAACCAAAGTCAAGATGATGGCTTCTTTTTCGCGGCCTTGAAATCCATCAATGCTTCCAACTTCAACATTCTGCCAATTATTTCCCATGTTTGACAGGATTTGACTCACTTGAGCTTTGTATGGAGTGATAATACCGATTTGATCTTCTTTAAGACCGTCTTGCACGAGCTTCTTGATGTAGCGAATAGCGATATTGGCCTCATACTCATTAGCTTTGCTTTGTTCGCTTTTCCCTTTTTGACGAGACTCTAGGGTTTGACCTGTATCGCTTGTATCTATCACCATAATAGGGTTCCTGGTATAAGGAGTCGAGCTAACATATGGGAGATCGTGCAGAAGATGACTGGAATTTGATACATCAGCAATAAGTTTCTTTTGATACATCTCGTCAGAACTGAAGCGCATAATCGTGTCATGCATACGGTATTGAACACAAAGCATTTTGATGATATCGTCACCAAACATATCTTTCAATCGATCAAATAACGTGTAGGATAGATTCGTCGAAGAAGACATTCCTTTCGAAAGCTGTATTGTGCCACTTGCAATAGCAGGAGGAGATTTGACAGTCGGAGGCAGCTGTAAAGGATCACCTGCCTATGCAACGAAAATATTCCATAGTAAGAATTCATGTATACAATGATTTAATTGATCTGTTCCTAGCAAACCCACTTACTAGAATCATTTTTTTCCCTTTCAGTAACGCAATCCAGCATTCTGGTTCAGTAGCTTGAGCTGCTTCATCAATGATTACAACGTCGAATAGTCTGTGGCACATGTTTACACTCTCAGACCTATACAATTATTTAGCCTCTTTTTAATTTACCTGCTACATGGAAACTTACCCGCTCAGCGTTGAAAATATAACGTTGACATTAGCCATCAATGCTTCAACAGATTCTTTTTTTGCTTGTTTGAACGATTCGCTAAGAAGCTTCATTCTTCTGTTGAGCTTGTTTTTTTGTGTCTTGCTTGGGTTTTGATTACGCTCCTGTCTCAGCTTTTCCATATCAGCTTGAAAAACGGTTGCAGTGTCATGTAGAGAGCTACTTAAAAGCACATCCAAAGTGTAAGACACAACTGCACTAGTTACCTTGGCAGTATGCCCAATGCGCACAACGTTGATACCCTCGAGATTAATGACTCTCTCAACTAAGTTGTCTAAAATTAGTAAATTAGATGCAAGGTATGAGTATAAGATGTATCATTTTTATCAACACTATGTAGCAAAAACTTACCCACAGAAATACTGGATGGCCCACATACTAGGATTGTCTTTCGTTGTGCGATAGCCAACTGCTGGATTATTTCAACTAACACATGTGTCTTTCCGGTCTTTGAGATTGATAAACATGATTAGCTACTAACCATCATGAATCTCTATTATGTACAGTAATATCAACACTTACGCCTATATTTAAATCAATGAGTATATACAAAACCATTGGGTAGTGTTCTTTTTACAGCTAGATGGTTCAAGTAAACATACCTGGTGGACCATGGATCAAAGATACAACAGAAGAGCCTACAGAAAACTTTACAGCATCTTTTTGATGTTCGTTCAGATTCTTATCATAGTAAAGAATAGATGTTTCCTCATTGACTGGAGGTGTGAGCTTTACTTGACCGAGAAGACCAAGTATCAGAGGACATTGAGTTCTATTAACCATGCCCTTTAAAACATTCAATGCTCTCAACATCCTATGCCAATTATAATGAAAAGTAACCGTTCAGTTGGTTATTTAACGGTAATCAAGATCACGCTAGTCGTTTGTATATGTCTGTTTACCTTGTGTAAGTAACGTTATCCACTGACTTTATGCTATATATTTAGATTATTAGATTCTATTAAAGTATCATCATTTAACGCTTAAGACAATACAAAAAAAAAAAAAAAAAAAAAAAAAAAAAAAAAGATTCTTACATTTGGCAGCTTCCTTGAAGCTCCAGTGGCAAACTTAACATGGACTCTATTCGATCTTGATACAGTGCAATTGTAACATGGAAATGCTGATATTGCGTTATAATTCCAGACCAGCTCCTAATATTCTTCATTGATGAATAAGTCGAGTACTGCTTCAAGGACACTGCTTCACCGACTTTTAAGCGATTAGAGGGAAGCTTAACCTGCTGGTCATGATCGTCCCTGGAGAGAGACAAAGTTAAAGTGCTACATGTTGTACCAAAGCAAAAGCGCATTTGAAAGTTAATATATATACAAGTATAGTAATTATGAATCTATCAGTTATGTTTTACCAATTTTTAGCTATATCTTCTGACACATCTATATACGTATAGCAAAGTAGGCATCGCAAATTAGACTTTGTACTGTTGAGTAAAGGACTATATAATTTACCAGTTACAAACAAGTTGTTAATAGCAACACCCTTTTCTTCGAGTTTCTGTGGAGCCCCTCTGAGCTTACTCCTTATTGACTCTTGTTCAATTGATTTCTCTTTGAGAACAAGATCAATCAAGTGGTTAATGAATTTATTCACATCAGGTTTGGGAGATATCCCTGAACGGTGAAGGACATCTTGAGTGCGATTGGAGGTTTCGATCAACGATCCACCAGTGATTCTCTCATTGAGAGATAGTATAATCATCCTTTCAAGAATTGATTTAAACATACTACTTTTGTGTACAAGAAAGAAAGAGCGAGATAAAGTCAGGACGATTGAATATTGTGCTCACTTATTATATAGATAAACAGGCTTCACAAGTATTTCTCTATGTATAGATTAAATCTGGAAATAATAATAGAACATGTATTTCTTTATTGTTAAATAAACATTCAATTTCTGTAGTCATTGGTTCAAGAGAGGTTTGTCATTTCACAATGAGTGCTCTTATAGATTGATATCCACAGTAATCCTATGACGGTAATATAGATGTAAAATTCATCACTCGTTTGTAAATTCAAATAATCTTCCCTTTGGCAACAGTCTGCCACCTGGATATGAAGAGAACGTGCTTTTTTAGCAACAGAGTCAATACCATAAGATTATTCGAGTCCCAGATACGTTAAAAAGACATTCTAACCAGTACTATTAAACGGTAGATATATAGGATGCACTTACGGTTTGGATGCTACTTTGTTATCCAGTGGAACATACGTTATGGTACAAAGAATAGGCTGTCAATTAAGTAGTGTTGTAGTTGGGCGCGAAAATACCACCTAAGTGTTAGACACCGTTAATTTCAACAATGAATAGTCGTAGCTCGCGTTAGATACTTCTTGATTGACGATGTTGCTTTATCAGTCTTTACTCTTTGCAGGTTTTTAGACTATTATTTGGCATATTGTAAATACATTTATCTAAGTTATTTTATGAGTATAAAATGCTATTATGGATTGTTAAATGAATTCAGGACAAAACACAGGTTTATGAAGCCACTACTACTGTCAACAATAAAAGCCGCCAGTAGAACCGAAAAGGGCACGTACAAGCGTAGCTTATGGTCCATTGAGCAGCAGATTGCTTGACTGTCCTTAGTTGTATTATCTCACCTCTATCTTAATTGTCCTAACTCGGGCTCTATTACGTTTTATACGATCAGCAAAACATTACTATTTGAGAGATTTCAATACAAAATAGAATAAATTGAAACAGGCTTTTTTAAGAATAGAATGAGGCGCGTATTAAGCTCTTTATTTTAAGATGGGGGAGTTCATAGCAAAAGAAATTAAATGGTTTTTATATCCATTAGAATCAATCTGAGGCTTATCCGACTTTCTATTTTGTTCACATATACAGTAGCTTTCATATAGTTATTGGTCATATATAACTGTTTGGGCGATCATGGTAATCTTGGATTCCAGATATGGAATCCATGGAAATAACTCTATCACGCAAGATATTTGACAAGCATGTGGCTGATTTACATATACTTTAGTAAGGTATAAATCATACGTAGCTATTCAGAGCGTTCTATATTCGATAGTATTTTTGGAGTATGGCTGGGGAAATACGACACTATTGACCAAAATGATTCTAGCATCATAAAGGTGCACACCATTGATTGTTCTATGGCATTAACCTCGATCTGTCTCGGCTGAATGTTACATATGATTATAAACAAATATTTATAAAGAGCTGGCGAATTTATTGCCACCATTGCTTGGCAGCTTCGCGCTGAATATATTATACTAGTCAGTAACTAATTTGTGAATGCCAAACATATCGTGTAATTTAAATTTTTAGATCTTATCGATCTTGGGTTGCATGTCGCACCTAGTATGCAGCTCGTGCTCAGAATGGTATACTGGTCCTTATATTAAAATTTCGGCTTGATTCGAATGAAAAAAAAAAAAAAAAAAAAAAAAAAAATCGTTTACTTTTGTCAATTAATCAACAGGCTCATTATGTGTTATTCAAAGGCGTTTTGATGCAAGGAAATGCCCTTTTTTTTCTTATAACACAGTAAAACGAATGACTGTTCCAGGCATTATCTGAAACAACACTTCTTTATTGACTTGCTAAAAAAAAACAGTGGCTCTCGCAAGAGATATCCCCAAAGGTAAACCCAATCGTGTGAATATGATACAAGTAGCTCTATAAAAACAATCTACTACTGATTTTAATGATAAACAGACACTTTCTTTACGGGAATATCTTTGTCGGCGTCTATAGATATTTCTACAAGCTTGCTAAAAGGACAAAGCATATCTGAAGGATCATGGTTATGATGAAGTCTTGGTTCACAAGAGCTAAATTTTCGTTGCAGTGCGTGTCCTTTTTCAACTAACAGACTCTGATTTGATAATTTACCATGTAGATCCAAAACGCTCAGTTGCTCGTATTCTGGTAGGCTTCTGATCTTCTTGCTTTGAGTTAATGGTACCTGATAGAGTTTCTCTGCCGAGGTATATGCTTCTTTTTTCTTTTGGTTGAGGTTTGGGTTTGTTATATACAATGTTGAATAACTGGATTGTGAAGGTGGGTAGAGCATGACATAACCACGCATGTAGATCATTTCATCAAAATACTTTCTCCAAGAATTAATCCATCGGTTAGACCGAGATACGGTTAAAAGTGAATCCTTGAATAAGTGGCGATTACCTGAGCCTCTTTTGACAATAGACTGGTCTGTTAAACGCGCCGTAATATAGTCATGGAACTCTCTCCAGTGTTCGGGAAAGTATAAAGCGCCCGAGCTGGAAGGTACTTGCATTAAATAAGGATAATCATCATGTGGTGGGTATAATAACTGACGACCGGTTGGATCAGTATCTATGATGCGTGGTGAATATAAACTTATACCGAACAAGCTATTGTTTGGTATGGTGCTGATGCCAGAGTAGCGGTATTTTAGCAGATTGTACTTTATCCAGATGTAGAATTGATTAGAAAGTTCAATACGGTCATCCAGCATAATTGCGTATTCATGATCACTAGAAGGGTACCAAGCTTCTGCAAATATTTGCATAGGATGTGCTCCAGATATACGATGACGGATACTTTTTTCTCCAACAGTCCATTGCAAATTATTAACGAATTTTGATGTCAGACTGTCTGTCTTTTCGTTCATTAGAATTGATAAGTCCACCGTGTCGCCCAAGTAGTTGGCGCTCTTAACTGAGCTGAGCATTCTCTTGACTTGTTGAGCTTTCTTGTGTCCACTTGTGGTAATCATCAGCTTGATACTGGGTATATGCCATTCTGTATAATAGACCCATCAGCTATTTTCCTTTAAATAAATTCAACAACTTACGTTCCAGTGCTTCTATAGAAAGATCTGCCATCCATGAAGCAATTGAACTATCTTTCATTGTAGGTAACTGGATAAAGGTAGGTGCTTTAGCCGTCGTGGCGGTGAGTAGTAAAAGCTCGTTCTGGATGTCCATATTGTTATCATTTTGTTCATAAATGAGTACGCGAGGCGAAATTCTGTCTACCACATTATTAAAATCATTTTTGATGTGGTTGATTGTATGGTGAATATAAACTGCATTCTGTTCAAAAGAACAACTTGAAGGTACTGTTACGCTTGAGTTTACTGTGTTCACTATATGAATCACCTGCATCTTTTCACCGAATTCACAAACGAGTTTTTGAAATGCTACTGATGATTGATCATTCATGAAGAACATAAGAGATCCTTTGCTGTTATCTTGACACGTTTCATTATCACCATTGTTTGAGTTTGTATTCCCTAGTAGCCCTTGTTGATCCATGAGACGAGGTAACTGTATCGAAGGGATTTGGAATTTTTCATATAGCACTTGAGATACAGGCTTTAGTTGTAGTTTTGGTTCTAATAACGCTAGATACCATTCACCTCGCAATACCCAAACGCCCTCCAAGGACTTTACATAACGCGCCTTTTCATTAGTTTGCTGACAAGAAGGACTTTCAGTTCCTATTAGTGCGCGTTCAAATACGGGCGTTTGCAATAAACGGAGCGTCAAATCAAAGTAACCTTCTCCTGGCAACACTCCTGTATCCATAATTACAATGTAATCCGACAAGACTTTGGCGTGTTCGATACCGCTAAACCAATAGCCTTTTTCTGACACTGTCTCGGTAACATGAATGGAGTCGTATAAGTGATATTCTTCTTCCTTCTTCTGAGTCACTCTCTTGAGCATGGCCGTTTCATTTTTTGAACATACAACCACTATGGAGCTTGGGCTGAATGACTGACGTAATATAGCATCGAGTTGATTATTTAGCTCGGTTTCTGAATGATATTGAATCAAAACAGTCATATTGAGATTGTTATGTATGGAAGTGGTTAAACTCAACTGCTTGAGTTCTTCTAGACTATAATGAATATGACTATTATCAATTACTTTAGTCGGAGTGGAATCTGTAAATTGAGGTCTATCATCGTTAAATTGGACTGGCAAGCAACTTGTAAATGAAACTTGTTAAGAGAAAAACGGGCTTACACTACACTCACCTGATAATAGTGATTCTAATAACGTATAGTTGGTGATTTCTGTCGAGTCTAAATACCGAATATGTGCTCTTTCTTTTGTTCCTAATTTCACTATGTGAAACATCAATATCAATGTCAAAAGCGAGCCCAACGCACCCAAAACAGATGATTTGACTCTTAGGAACATGGTTTGTCTTTAAAAGAAAGGAATGTACAAAAAAACACAAAAAAAAGTGGGGAGTAAAGAAGAATAGAGAACTGAATGAAAGGACCAGTTTATAAAGATCCTTATTACTTTGTGCAACCTGCACTAAGCTAGGATCGACAGTCTTTACCTAAAAAACGTGGGCAGTTTCCATTTTACCGAACTGTACCTACTGGAAGCAAAAAGCTAAAGCAAAGGCCATCGTGTCTCTTAGGTGAATACTTGATAGTAGTCTTTCAGTATCTGGGACTGGTTGGTTAAACAGAACTCCCCCCCTCGTATACGTGTTTGTAATGCGCTAAAATCAATATATTTCGAAAAAGGTCTATATACCTAATTAACATGTATAAAAGCTAAAAGGAAGCTCCATAAAGCATTTTGACTCTCTATTCCATTCTGAAGGTATAGATACTGATTATATAAGATAATTAAAATTTATCATATTATTACAATGAGTGACTTATACATGAAGACAATCAGTTAGTATCCTTTGTTATCACGATCTTTACTAAATGCATTATATGATCGTTTGCATCTTTGAATTATACCCCAGCTCTTCTATGATGCCTCTCATATCATTTTATTAGCATTTCTATATAATTTATTCGCTTATCTTGAAATACTTTTTGATAACAAACTGAATTGCTTATTTTATTTGATTAGCGGATATTGGGTTTGATTCTCCTCTGATTGCACTAAATAGAATTCTTGTAATAAACACATCGTATATCGACAAAAATAAAATAGGGTTATGGTGCTAAATAGTTTAATTGGATATCTTTTTTTAATGAATTATTTTATATATCAATGCAATAAAGTAAAGAATAGTTAAATAGCTGAAAATAATATGTGTTTGTTATTCCTAGAGCTTCATTTGATACAGTGCTTACATATCAATATCTCGCAAGTTGTAGTTTTACTAGTCGTTTTTTGCAATTTGGCTTGTCACTTTTTTTAATCTAATAGTGATTCCTGAAAACATAAGTTACTATATTAAAAAGACTAAAACATGTGGTAGATCAGGTACTGGTGGAATATAACCTTTATTAAAGACAAAGCGCAAATATCCATTCATAGTCTTATATCTTGTGATTTCAATTATTGACTATGTATGCCTCACAACTTTGAGGGTTGCCATGTCGTATAAATCTAGTTGTTCTGATGATCACCGATTTCAGTCTAATGTCGCATTTGATTAGTACTTTAAGCTCAGGATGAGTTATTGCATCTACTGAAGCTGAAGGTTAATCCTGATTCCTTTGTTACATTAAACACTTTGATTACATTTGTTAATTTATACTCTTCAATAGTCAATTTTTTTTTTATCTTGTCTTGCGGTGGGAATGCATTTTATGATGCTTATATGTTCAGGAGCTGCGGGAAAAAGTATCCCTAAATACGATATCATTAAATTAAGAACTTACTGATCTACAAAAAGGCTTACATCTGTTTATTCAATAATACATTGTAAGTATATGCTTTGGTATAGAGTTCAAAATTTTGCGTATTTATTATTAAAGTAAAGGCGATTTGGAAAATGCAATTGCGCTATATTCCTTTTCATCAGGGTCACGGTCGATAAATTGACGCATAATTTTTGCACTAGCCTATATTCAAGACATCATATTATATATCTAAAGGCTCGGTAAGAAACAAATGTGTAAATACCTCGATAAGGTCCGTGCACTTTCCATGATTAATAGGAAAAGCTCTACTTCCATCCAGTTCATACAAATGCTGATCTACTTCCACAAAACAGATAAAGTGAAGCCGTAACTGTTCATTGATATCAGGAGTCTATTGAAACATATGACTATGTTGAACTACATCATTGAATTACTAATTTATACTGTACCTTTGTCTGCCCTTCGTGAGCAGCAGCATCGTGAAGTTGTGCTATATCTTGACACGTTTCTAAATACTCTGCTCTCTCTTCGGGAGACATATGTCTCGTTTCCTGGAGTATTTTTTTAAAAATTCCAGAGCCTGGTCTATAGTAAGCATCATCTGTCTATACATTACTACATAAAATAAACTTACCTACTACCAGGTGCTCATTATTTGCAATCGAGTGTAGTAAAGCCATCATACCGCATGCGTTGGAGATTGTCTGCTTGAAATACACTAAATTAGGACTGATGTTCTGCTCGAGCACTTTGAGATGTGTTTCTTCTTTTTCTCGGAAGGCCTCATAAGAATCTGTGATGGGGAATAAGAATATAATCGCTGCTGTTGGTCTAGGAATTGATGCGAGTGATTCAGTATCAAAGCCTACGAAAGAAAAATGAATAATTTTGCTTCACACCTTTTTTTTTAAAAATAAAAATCTATAATACCATATATATCACTGAAGCTCCATCCAGGGTCAACACCGTTACTATGAATAATCTGTGTGTATTATCCGTTAAAAAGGCTCTTTATATTCGACTCTTATTTTGCTAATATACCTTGTTCCAGACCTATTGCACATGCGTTAAAAGTGATAGGTGACTGTGTACAAAACTACTACTTACTTCGGGATTTCCTTCGAGTGGAAGCCACTTGATCTTTTTCTTTGTTGTATCTATTTCTTGCTGCTCTTCCATAATGTTATCTTCTTTCTGAGTCATGCTCTAGTTTGCAATAGAGGCGCGAAAAAGAAAAAAGTGGGAAAATAGGAATATATAAACCGTTCCGCGTAGCACACAAAATGTAAAACAAACAAGAAATGACGTATATTACGTCTGCGTGATATCTCTCAGTAGAATACTTTCCACAAATACCCCACTACCGCATTAAAATAGAATAGCATTCAGCATTTGATTGTATGTTCGTACCGCTTTCATCTGGTTCAACGTTTTTTCCAAAGTATTTAATCGATAATATCGTTTGTTAGCGAACAAGTATGTTACGATCTGTAATATGATGGCAAGTTTTCTGTGAAACATAATGTCTGGAATAAGCCTGTGTGAGCCTGCGGCTTCACATTGAAAAGAACCTATATTTTTCTATATTTTTTTCCCGGGAATTATTAATATATTTCAGTCAGTAATTGAATTTGATGTGATTTATATAGCAATAGAGTTAGTGACTATGGTTTTTATATTATAATTCATGATGTCTCATCATTGCCTGTTGATTAATCTTGGTATACACTATAAGATATATATATATAAAGGCAATAGACCATCGTCATTGACAAGAGCTATAAAATCGTAAATTATCAGTTCTATATGCCGTTAAAGATCCGGTCGCGGAGCTCAGCTTTTAAACTGGCTGCCCTGTCTCATTTAAAAATCCATAGTTCGATCTTTTTAAGCTATAAAGTAACACAAAAGTAGCAAAACATACTGTACATTGTACGTAAAAAAGAAGTATTGTAAACTATGCTTCGTGGATTGTTAAAACATGATACATACGCCTCCATATAGTAGTTACCTTGACTTTTATTGACTGTCAGCGATTTAGCAATAGTTTTGTCCTGAACTTCTCTCAAAATCAGGTATGAACATGCATCTCATTTTTCACAGCAACACCCTGTCGATAAATAAAAGCGATACGAACAGAATATAAGAACATTTAATTTACTCGTCTAGCGGTGCAAAGGCAATGCAGTAACACCTTCTATTAATGGATATATATTTGAAGCGATCCATTTCTATTTATTTATTCAGAAATGCAAACATAGCTTGAGTGTTTTATATTAACAAAAATAGACACAAAATATATTTACATACTTTTATTCATAGTTAACTTAGGTTAACTATAAACTATGCCTTTCAATCTCCATATTCGCATTCCAGAAGAAAAATAGACGCTCTAAAATTTTGGGTTTAAGGCTTAATCCTTACAATTTTTCAAAAAGCAAGCCATTTTGAATGTCTCTACATTTCTCGGTTGGTCCTAGTTTAATGCTGTATCCGATGACTAGTCCATGTTCAAAATAAGGCGCTACATCCTTAGAACTATAATTTAACAGTAGTACATTATACATTACTGACTACCCTTAAATTATATGCAAACGTGATTTACGATGAATAGGTCTTTCAGAGGACTTCAGTCAAACATCGCATATGATGAATGAAAAACGTTCATAACGAGTTATAGGATTTGCTGATACCTTTGTTCAACAGTCTGGTAATGGATACATTATGCATATCGCAACCGACCACAGTAAATTAGATTTATTACGTTTCATCTAAACTAGTTGGCGGTAAAGTCTGTTATATTTTAAAAAAGAATTAAAAATGTCTGTTCAAAATTAGTCCCTTTGTTGAATTCATGCAGTAAAGAAAAAAAAAAAGGACGCGCTTTACTATATCCTCGTGCATAAGCCAGCAGACACAGTCATCCAATGAATGATCTCTTTTGGTATGTCCGCTCATTTTGAATCACCGAAAGCCAATTGAAGCACGAGCTAACGATTGCTAACAGCCCAATCAAAGGTTTGCTTAGAATTCCCACAAAGACGGTCCAAAACATGGCCTAGACTGTTGGTTCTCAGTGAACTAGAGGCATGTTAGATGTCCTTTGATTATAAGATTTCTGCTCAAGTAGCACACTGTGAACAGTCGTTTTTCTCATGGATCAATGGCTTTTGAGCAAACTGTGGACCTTGGCGCTACTTGGCTGCTAATTGAGGTGTCAATTTATCAATTGATAGTGCCGCGGTTGCGCTTGTATTGTCCAGCCTAAAAACTAGCATATTTCCTTCAGTTAGTTTACTGCATATGTCTGGGAGATTAAAAGATTGCCTGATTTCTAACCACCAAGCGTGCCAAAAGCGAGATCTAACTGTCTCATTTAAGAGGCTCAGACAAACTCCACCTGTTTAAGAGACGTTTTTCAACGCTTTCTCTATCCAATCATTCAATTACACACAGCTTCAACAGACATATACAAATAATCATAAAAAACAGTTCTGTTTTATCTCTTTACTTTTGATTTTGAATCTCTTACACTACATTCCTTAAGCATAAAATATGTCCGTCAATAATGGAGGCGGATCTGAAGAAAATCAACAGCAACAGCAACAGCAACAGAAAGATGATTCTCATAATAATAAAAGACCCGTCTTGCCGAAATATGCTACAAGTCATGGAGAGAAAAAGTTCCCTTCAGTAGTATTGACTGGAGAATTCGATAAAAACTTGACCATTGAAAAAGCTCGTTTTGATTCTGGATCTTCGAATAATCTTATACCTCACCCTCCAGTGTCGAGTGCTTCGACTCCTAGTATATCTCATTTACCGTTACCAACAAACAGCAATCTTAATACTGAACAACCTAAAGAAGATACGGTACCCGCGACATTGACAGAATCGGCCGTGAATAATAATACTTTGCAGGCTAAAACTCCTCCATTAACAACCTCAGTCACTCTACCTACCGTTACAACATTACAGTCTATGAGTGGACCCGGGACTCCTTCGGCACCTTCCATGATTAGTACTATGCCTAGTCAGAGTACACCTCTTATGACAAAGACTTCGAAGTCAAAATTAGAGGTATAGCGAGAATTTGAAGCTTTTGCTACGCGTTTATTAAACCACTGTTCAACAGGATCGTCGTACTATCAAAAGGAAAAAGCTTCCACCAATGAGTGGTACAGCTACACCTTCTGAAGTCTTCCATAGAAATCTGGTTGACGCAGTATCCAATGTAGAAGGTAGATAGGCACTTCAAATGATAAAAAGATTTCATGTTTAACATTGCTATGTCAAGATTCGGATGAAAATGAACAATATGTCTATCCTTATAGTGGTAATAATACAGATACAACTGCAACGTATCATATGAATCCAACAGATACCCTTCATCGTACCACTTCATCTTCACTGTACCGTCCTCGTTCTACACGGTCTTTTATCAACAATAACAATCAGCCTATTCCACAGCAATCTGAACATGTCGATCATGCGCCTATAAAAAGAGAGGCCTCCACCGGATTTTTGGGTGATTTGCTTAAGCCGATCCTATTCAAAAGTAAACCCGATACGAAAGCTAATCTAAAACAACAGCAACAACAGCAATTTCGAAGTGAGGAACAGCTGGCTCGCCCAAAGCTTCGAAATTACGTGATGGATCATCCTTTCAGTCAGTACAAACTGTTTAATCATGACTGGTTTGATGGAAAACATAGTCCACCTTTGTATCAAAGCGGCTCCAGTAATAGGCGTCACCACAGTAGTACAGGCAGAAGGATGTATTCTAATTATGGGATTGGGGACGGGGGTTATACAACAGATGATGAAGAGGCTCAGCATCTGTTAGCCCCACCTCTATCAAGCCGAAGGTCCCAGCAGTTACAGAGCCGTCACCGTAAACAGTCTAGCGCATGGTATGACATTGAAACCAAATTGTATATTTATCATGCTCATTATTCATTACTGAATAGTTCACGTTTTTTGAGATATTTGTTGATTATCTTACTAAGCTTTGCGATTGTTTTGTTTTTAATGATCACTTATTTGGCAAAACCATTGAAGGATTTGCAAGTTGAAATGGGCAGGGTTTTGTCTACTGACAAGGAACTCATCTTTGATCTACACATCAAAGCCATCAATTCCAATTTTTGGACAGTTCATATAGCAGATGCTGACATTAGTGTATTTGCATTCAGTCAAGTAGTACCAATGATTGAGGCCGCGGCAGAGAAACCGGATATTCGAGGCGTAGATCCCGCAGAATATTTGGGCGGATTTTACCATTTTGACGAGCCTTTATCGTTTGGATCCTCTTTTTATACAAAAGAACCTGTTACTGCCATTAGTCAAATCCGTATCAAGTCGCCTGGGGCAGATAAAAGTGGAAACGAACGATGGTAACAGCTTGTTTATACTACATTTTTCTTTCTGAATCTCACCTTGTGTATATCATATAGGTCACGCATCATTCGGTATCCATACGGATTAGTAGTAAGAGGCGTATTAAAATACAGACCTCTTTCATTTCTAAGCCCTTATCCTCAATCAATTGCTATTTGCGATGTGGTACGCGTAGATCCCACTACTGATAAAGTTTCGGAAGACCCTGATCAAGGCTTTTGCTTATCATACAACGGAAACCACTCTGTAGCTACTACCGCTGCTGCTGTTGCAGATTATTATCAAATTGCTGTTGGTACTTTATAACGCTCCTTTTACCATTCCTTTATTTATCCATTTCCCCTCATTGTAATATAATATGTACCCGTCCTCTTATATATATAAAAAATAATACCATCCTAATAGTTGAATGCTTTTAATTCAAAGCAAGAACCTCGTGAATTTTAATAAATAACAAGTTGTTTTTCAAGTCAGATAATAAACTAAATACACACGCTGTCAACTTGCATACTGTTTATTGTAATTATCACGAATGTGCTTTTTTGCCTATTGATTTATACTGGTTTTGCTATCATCCTTCCTGTGGCAGGCGCCATTTGCTCATGGTTAAGAGATATAGGGATTGCCAAGGGCATAAAATAGAACAAATAGCCTTTCAACAATAAGAAATGCTGCACACTTGAAAAGAAAAGACAAAAGGGCCACTATTATATCTAGTTAATCCTGTGGTAGCCAGGATTGCGCTCCATCTGACTTCGATACCAAGCTTAAATTTGTTGACTGGGGATATGTTAATTATTATATGACAAAGAGCCAATAATGTATGCTTGAAGCTCTTCAAAATAAAACTGTGTTAGAAACTATGACTTTAAAATGTTTTGAATATCATCAAAAGTGATGGGGATGTTTTAACATACTGAAATTTTGGCTTATTTAGAACGCCCAAACAAAAACTAGATCTGATCTTTGATCCTATCCTTCTTTATAGTAAGTAAATATTCATACTGAAAGACTGCATTAACGAATATTGTGTAGAACTAAATGATCTATTGAATGAGGCCAAGGTTATTTGTTATTTTTCTGGCTCATTGAGTTATTCCTAGTAAAAAGCGAATTCCTTAATTTTTTTTAGAAATACTTCTATAATTTGAGTATTTTATACACTTTTTGCAAATTTAATTTTGAAGGATATGCATTTCACGGCAAAGTTATAATGCATTTAATTTGTAAATAGTACGGAATAGACTGAGATCTCAAAACTAATACGTATGAATAGGAAAGATGTTTAACTATATAGATCAATTTAGCTTTTAAAAACTTAGATAACTTTTTTTTAATTATACTTTTCCGGTGAGCAACGGCATTCATTTAGATAACTGTATATTAAACTGCTAACACTTGACCCGCTACCATAGAGGGAGTGGTTGTCCAGATGTGGCTACGAAGAGGTGATTAGCAACCCACATCCAAATATCTACCACAAGGGTAGACCTAATGGCTTCCACAAAAGATGACCAAAAGAAAAAAAAATGTATAAAGTTTTAACTCATTTTGATTTAAAGAAATGATGAAAATAAAAAATTCACAGATACCCAGCTTTTACTATGGCTGTCTCTCCACTGTGAACACTGTGTACTGAACGGTCATTTTTAATACATTTAAATTATTTGTTAAAAAATTACAAACTTAATTGGGCACGAGACGGTGATATCCTTCGAACTCGCCCCTGTTAGTTCAGATAAAGAATAGTGGCTAAAAATCCCTTTGGATATAAGGGTAAAAACGTATAGCATGTGTGTAAGTTGTTCAAGTAATCTTTAAATTTTGACAATGCATATTAACAAAAGCCTCAAAGATCACTGATGAGGACTTTGTTACAGGCGACTCCTTGATATCATAGTTTCTTCTAAAAGCTGTTCTTTATTTACTTCACCCTTAGAAACAGATCAAAACTGTTCAATGGGATTTAATTCGAGAGAATAGAAGGAAGGGGGGGGGAGAATAAACACAACAATATCCACGACCTCAATATACTTTTGTATATTTGTGTGCTGATGGATAGGCGCACTGTCCATCACAAGGTAGTGTTCTTTGAACGCAGGATGAGGATTCATAACTGCCAGAGTTTTTGCAACAAAGTTAAAATAGTGACCTGCGATGGTATCACTTTTGGTAATTTCGCTGGCCATTATAGAAGAGCTTCCAGCCGCCTTTCTTTTGTTGGAAAAAGCTTGAGCCCTGGGGTGTCTTACTTTAACATTAACGACGCCGAATGGGCTTATAGTCCCAAGTATGGTTGTCGCTTTCGCTCTTGTTTTCGGAACAATAATTATAGCTCCCACTCCCTTTTTTGACCACACTATGGTACGCTTCATATTGATGTGAAAAGTAGCCTCATCTATGAAAATACAATTGCTCATGAAATCCATATCAGTCTCCTGCCAAAATTCCACTCAGTTGTACCGATCTTCAATCTTCTCAGGGCTATTACTTTCAACTGCACGAAAATGGGCTCGTTTAAGGATAATGTTGCACTTCTCAGTAACAAAATTGTAGAGCGCCGTTTTCTTGATCTGAAGATTGGAGAATTGATTCATAAAAGTTTCCGTCATTTTTTCCAAAACCATAAGAAGGTTTTTTAAGCTTCAATCCTAAAACAGAAGATCTATTAACTGGCCTGCCATTATTCGATTTTTTCTCTTCAAAACTATCGTCACCAGCTCGGTTTGCTTTTTTTTTATCCAGTTTTTCAGGTGGTTTAAAGTTTAGATAGCTATCGTAGCTCGTAATATCATCCATAGAGCACTCCATTTCGTCTACTTTCATCTTAACAATTGAAACTTTTGTACCCTCGTCATCCATAAGATTTCCTTTACCATCAAATTCTGTCCATTTTAGATTTAAAAATGGATACTTCATTTATTTATTTTTCCTGTATCATTTTGTAGTAATATAATTGTATTTTTGTAAATATATTAAATCAACATTATTAACTTATCATATCTCAAGCATGTTGCCTCCATGCTCTATAAAATGAAAATAAAAAAAACATGGAAAAGTTAGGCCTGAATGATGTCCCTTTTTTTTATAGAAATCTCTATTTCAGTCATCTCCGCATTTCTCATTAATCTAGTTTATTATCGCATCGGATGGCAATTGCACATCTAGAATGAAACACTGCATTTACTAGAACTATTGTTTAACCTAATAGTTTATACACATGCTATATTTTAGTGATTGGCCGTAAATTACATGTAATTCATCTAAACTAGATCAAACGATTCATAGGCCAATCTTGTGGAATGTTGCATCTGACTAGTTGTGCATATACAAAATGAGCTACTGCAGCTAAAAAAAAATATATTTATAACAAATCATGCTGAAAATACTTTATTACTCAGACCAGTGATACATACTGATGATTGACCTCAATTTTTTTTTTTTTTTTTTTGAAAGAATGTCTTTAAAACAGGTGATATAAACGTCTTAAAGTTTTCACTTGCGGAAGACATGGCTCAGTAAAGTGTGGTAATACACCTCTGTATGAAATATCATTTGGATTAATGGTAGAAAATGCCTCCAGAAGAATAATTCGATGGTCAAATTACGTATTTTGACGCATATCAAAGCTCGCATTAACATACCTGTAGTAGTATGGTTTTTGATTAGAAACCGAGCTGGATATGAGCTTTTATAATGTTCTTTAGACTTCCATCTCTTATAAAAAAAAGAGAGAGAGAGTAGTAAGTATCACACCGGCAGACGCTAATTGGCTATAGAATGCATCTAATTTTATATCGAGCGACAAAACGGGTGTATACAATGGCTGTTTTACTAATTATATATTACTTTATTGTTATTATTCATATACAAAAAGGTTTTTTTTTAAAGTATACATCAATTGCTATTATTATGGAGAAGGTCTTCGTTGAGATTCTGTGTGTTGCTGTTGCTGTTGCTCTTGTAAAGTAGGTTGTATCCTATGTACGTTTTCATTGAAGAAGGGTGTATGTAACGTTGGGGATGAAGGACTATCAGCTTCGATATAATCATAAGTAGATTTATAACTTGCTGAACGTTTAGGAATCGTATTATTATTATTATTATTATTATTATTATGCTGGTTAGTATCGATACTGAGTCGGTTAGTGTTCTTGTTCTTGATGGAGTGAATGCTATTGTGGTATGAGTTCAAGCTGAGAGACTTTCGGGCATCTTCTCTGAGTTTATCCATGGTTGAATGTAGATTATCTTGCTCTTCGCTTGGTGGTGATGCTGGCGATGATACATCTTCCATGTTCAATAGCTGATCTAGACTGTCTTCCGGCGCTACTGATATACAAACAAGTGGAAAAGCTCCTTTAAGTCCAGTGGTTACGTTGAATCCTAAAGCCCAACCATCGTCGAAATGAAGCGCCAGACAAACGATATCACCTCTGTTTAAAGCGAGCTCATCTGGCATTTTTGGTTCATAATGATGTATCACTACAAAAAACTCTTCGTTGTTTATACTATCTACTTCTGTTGTTGCTGTTCCTATACTAAAAGGTGTTGCTGTGGTAGGCAGTAAAGCTGGGGAGAATTCATTTGTAGTTTCCAGTTTATCATTTGAATGGTTATGCGGCACATCACGGAATGAAGAAGATTTTGGTAATACGGCTGTTGCAGGTTTTTGTTGTAGTTGAGATACGGAAGTTGTAGTGGCAGTGGATGACCCAGCAGAAGGCATGAATTGATGGAAAGGATTGCGTTTCTTTCGACAACAGAGCCAAACAATCAAAACCATGATCATTACTACCACGCCCACACAACCAATGACAATGCCGATAATGGCACCCACTGATAAGTAATATCTACAGTAATTAACAGTTTGACAGCACTTGTCTTCATTATTATGTTTACAATAGTTACAAGCGGCGCGTGTGTTTTTACCAAAACCTGTGGGACAAAAAGGTTAGGTAAAGACTTATTGGGTGCATAATACACATACCACATGAGTAAGGTTCGTTAGCTATACCGGATATGCAATTATCACTGACCGTTCCATTGAAACCTTCCCAAGAGTTGCATTGTTCTGTAACTGACGCCAGCGTGTTATTACGTTGAATAGAATCTGAACAGACACGTGGATTATCAGTGATCTTGGTGATACTCTTTACCCACTCGAAACATGTGGACTGGCATAATGGTGGTGGCGTTAACTCGTTATCGAAATTGCAAGGTAAAGAGTAAGAAGGGTTCTGGATCATTGCGGCGCATAATCGAGTGATGGAGTATCGAGCGTAGGGAATAGTTGGGTTATAATTTGAGCTTAGGCAGCCCAAAGGGAACAAATAGTCGCTTGTCGAGTTGACATAGTTTAGCAATCGATTATCAAACTCTTCAATAGTGTAGGTATTCAGCAAGAACGGATATTCATAAGCAAGTCCCGGTAAACCAATGTAGAATTGTGAGAATGCTGAGCAAGTTTTTGAGTTGGCTAAGGAAACACAACCATTTGTTGCGTCCTGACTGTTCACCACTTTTATAAGTTGAATAAATAATAAAGTAATGATGATCATAGAAAAGTCAATAGACCAAGCATGACACTCTATCAGTTTCAGCTTGAATGATAACGATATAGTATGAAAGGGTAATCTTTGGTGGTTATAATATAAAAAGATACAAAGGAAAAGAGAAAGACAAAAGAAAAAGAAGAATAAGGTATTACTATTTTATATCTTGCACCTTTCGCTGAGTTGAAAATAAGCCACACCCATTACCATGAAAGCTGTTTGCCAAGTGTTTTCCTTTTTAGATGGCTTGCTGGATCAGCTTCTTCTTTTGTATCACTTATAATGAACTCTATTATCACTCTTGGGGATGAAAATCAGCCAAAAGGCTATGCTGTAAGTCGCCTTGGAGGAGTTTGATCCCATCGCTCTAGTTGGACATGAGCGATAATTTGTTTTACTCTGGTACAAAACATCAGCCTTGTGTATGTCAGATTATATACGGCGCATTAAACTGGCTTCCAAAAACTTCTGTTTCTTACCAAGGGGGGGGGGCAGGTGATATCGAGTGTTAAACGCGTAAATTTGTCAATCTTAAACTGAATGAAGTATAAATATTTGTTTATTAAATAGATATACAGTTGTTTTTTATTATTGACGGGTAAGAGTCTGTTTCACCAGAAGATATCTTTCAAGCAAAGGTCAGCTCCGAATTGTCAGAGGGCTGAACTACACTTTCTAATGAAGGATTGTACCCGCTCACAATCACAGGTATCATGGGCTAATAAAAGCTCGCGTAAGGAGAATACTTCATTTCTAAGGTCGCATACCATTATATTGAGTGATTTATTCTGCTGAGTCAATAGATCTGCTTGTTCAACCATTTGTTGTTGCTCGTTTTTCTTTCTTTCTCGACAACGCAAGGCTAGAATATGTGAATACAGTTGATCCGTCATGAAGAGTGGATTGCTTACCAGCAAGTCTATTTCTTTCAAGGCTTCTTTTTCGTTTTGAGTCTTCTGTCATTGTATCAACAATTGTATCAAGGGACGTTTGATCAGTTAGTAAGTGATTTTGACTAAGAGTAGAGGAGCTGTTACTGCTGAGGCTTTGATTTTCTAATAAAGCTGTTGGTTGTTCGAATACCTGTTGATGATATGGGTGATACATGATCTTTCAAGTATTAAAAAGAGAAATAGAAAAAAAGAACGCACTAAACTGTACTTTATCGAGATTTTACTTGATAACATCATAATGATTTTATTTGTTTGCTCTAGAATTATTCCTAATGTTTCTAATTTTTTCCCGGTTTAGCTCAACCTAGAAAATTTGCTCTATATATCAACGGTTTCTTGTTCTATATTTTCTATCTAGATAGTACCATAGAAAGATGGGCTTTAAATTGAGCATCTACTGTTAGGCTGATATTACTTCCATGCTGATAAACTGTATTAGACATCGGAATGCTCTATTAACGTCGATATCAACCATACTGTAGCACATGACGAGAGCAATCTGACAAACCAGAGTGAATTCTTATTCTCTTATGACTCTCCCCTTTCTAGCAAACATATGACAGGGTCTTATTCACGATAAACTTGTAATTAAAGGGATTCTGTCCAATAAAATGTGTGGGATTTCAGTATCTCCAATAGAATACAATAGAAAAACAAGTCTAAAACACGCGATATTAAACATTACATCTTATTAACCAGCAAACTATTTAAACTCTCTAAAGGGAATTAAAAACCATTCATTAGAAGCAGCAGCTTATCCTGAGTATATACTTATCAATTGCGATATTAAACTGAGATCGGCCGAGAGGTCGATAAACCTATACAGATCTAGCTTACATGCTAAATATATAATTGATTATCACTGCACTTTAATATACTACACATTCATTGCACTTTGTCACATAATGGTTTTAGCGGACACAATAGTTCTTTCTGCATGTGTACTACTAATCAAACAGATGTGACATTAAATCAAGATCGTCAGACAGCCAATTTATATGCAATTCAGGTACTTTAGCCTTTGGTCAGTAACATATAGTACATTCATCTTATTTCAGCTAAAGAATGGTCTCAGTATATGCAGTAGTTCATTACAAATAATGACCATTAATCAAACATGGTATTAAACCGGGATCAATTCAGAAAAGTAAGAATGGAGAATATCGATGTTTTCAAAAACTCCCCCTCCGCAGGGGTACAATCCATAAGGTTAATTTATATATTTGCTGGAGCTCTAAATTAGCGCTTTAAAAGCATCATTTATACATAGCAATAGTTGATAATAGCGATTACATTTTGCATTTTCAGTCTTTTTTTTTTTAAAAAAAAAAAAATAGGGATTATGGCGTCATTTACAATAACAACAAAAAGCTTAAAAGGTCAACTTCTTGTCAAAAAAAAAAAAAAAAAAAAAAAAAAAAAACTTCATAGATTAAAAGCAATATAGAATAAATTCTATATCATTCGATACATAATTACGTCGTGCATATATTTCATTATATCAACGTTGCATATCAGCACATTTTAGATGCTTAAAGATGGAACGATCTGATAAATTGTCCGTCACCTCCAGTTTATATAATCTGGATGTTAATATGCTCTTTAACATCCAAGAACGCTGATAACCAGGGCCTAGTTCAACAAAATTTGCTTTTTTCTCTCCACTTTGCTGGTGTTGATCCTATGCCCTTCCTACACACACACATACACTTAATTAACGAGTTGCTCAGATAATCCTTATTTACAAAAAAAAAAATGCCCAATCACTAATCCAGGAAATCATCACCCAATTAGTTCAACATCTGTATTTTGAAGGATACTTGAATACTGTTAAACCTTAACTCTTATAGGTTACATTCCTATTCTAGATCTAGCTCAAGTCAGTTTTTATCAATCTAGAGGATCCTTAGGTCAAGTGTTCTACCTTACTTAAGTATGTCAAATTTTGCGCCGTCCTTATAGCTACAAATCTGCCCTGACATCCCTGGATATATAATCTACTTGTGACACAGTCAATTGCAGTTTTACCTGACCCTCACTTAGAGAGACAGCCCTTCTTGCTTTAATAAGATATATTTGACGATATTTACGTTGAAACTCCACTCGTCAATGTTCAACCTTTGCAATTCCAGCCAACCATTAGTGTTCTCCAGAGATCCACCCTGCCACATTTCCTCTACTCTTTCTATATAAAAGACCTCCAAAGCTAATTCGTTCCTTCTAGCTTGAAAAGTATCGGATTCCCACAAAGCTTGCAAAATGAATGAATTGCTTACTTATGCAGATGATGTAGTACAAATAGCTAAATAACTACAAATGAACAATTTGTTGACCCGATGTGGAGAACACAGTCTGACAAGAGGTCACCGCTGGAATCCTAACAAAAGGGCTACCCTTGATAATAGTATCCGTAGTTCTAATTAATCCCTTTATGGTAATCCTGTATCGAGGTAAGAATATTTCCCTTGCCTAGCTGTGTCTTTCAGCTCAGGTAGTTTTTGAAAGGCACAAAAGTTAATACACACCACTGTCATCTATTGGTGTCAATGGTTCTGGTTTTATCCATCAGATTTTACGCAAACATAATTCGCTCATAACTGGAATATGGTTTGTCAATTAACAACCTCTCTGCTCTCCAGTTCAAAACGTTTGAAGATGCTTAAAACCACTATTTGCTAAAGATCTACAGCGGCCATTCTTGTAGCTTTAATAAAGTAAAGCTTCATTTAGTCAGCATACTCCCAATGAAAGATTGCCTACATATTCTGCAAGCCTAATGTCTATATTTACCAAGTGATACGCTCCTTTATCAGTTGCTTCGGCTAATCAAGTACAGTCGCAACCTCCAATGGTATAAACTATAAACAATGTCCTTCTGGAAAATTCTTTTTGCTCCAGTTGACTAAATGAATACCAGTACCTACTAACAACTCGATTGAACCTTCTGAGAAATTAATCTCCAACAGCGGTAGCAAGCAAGAAATTCCCATCTCCTTTCGCAATATCGATTGGCTGTTTTATTGTTGTACTCGATTATTTGATTATCTATGACTAGGTCAGAGAAAAGTAGATGTATACTTCACCATTTAGGCTGGCTATTTGGCGGCTCACTTTGTTCTTATCCTCCACACCCACTTCGCTTTCTCCAAGTGACAAGTCATTAACCGCATGGATATGCGCTATTCCCTATGAACTGGGTCACCTTTTCCGCATTCCCTCTTTCTACCTTATTTTCCTTGATTTCACACCTCATATACTGGCTTTCTTCCTAAATTCACACAGTTAAACCGCTAGTACGCTGCTGATTTCATTTTTTTTTCCCTTTACTTTTTTGCCCTTGGTCATAATAAAAGGGATTTTTAAGCTCCATTTTCCTTTTGATCTAGTCTGAACAATATAGTAGGTGCACCTAATTAATGCCATATATTATCAAGGCTTCTTATTAATATAATAAAGCTTGTACAAAATCCAGTTGCATTTTGAATGGCATAAAGATAACATTGTATTTCATTCGATTCATATTGTTTGCTTTAACCGGAAGTCGATTTTGAAGAGTATTTTTTTAAGAACGCATTAATAGTATCTGCTTTTTTGATGATTAAAGTACAATCAAAAGCCCATGTATATTCTAAGGTGTACACAACCTACGCTATGATACTATGCCTCTGAAATTTTATCTAAAGTTTCAATAAATATGGCGGCCTTTGGAAAAGTTTGATTCCAACAATGGACCTTTGGATTTTTCTTCAAATACATATTCATCTCTCTAAATTTTGTAATCAATCTCAATCAAATGTTCCATCTGATTAGTATTCCGTGTTTATAAGGTTGTTTCATCTATCAAAATCTTTATTTAAATAAAGTACCAATAATTTCTCATACAGCTGATGATTGGCAGAAATTTACTTGTATTTCATATAAACACTATGTAAGTATTACTAAATCTCACGACTGATCTTGGTCAAATGTCGCATTTGATATATCAGTTCATATGGAGAATGAACACTTGGTATGTATCAAATATTTGGTTGAAATAAAATACGATGGATATAAGACACTTGTTAATAACTAAAAAAGTGAATCATGCGTGTTTCTTCATCATGCTGTCTCATTTGCAGTGAAATATCAGTCTGTGCCTGATCCTTGCAGCAAAGGTTAGTCGATTTTTTCGGAACCAGTAACAATTGCAGCTCGGATTGTCCCGACACTTAGTTAAACCTGCGCAAGGGAAGCAAAAACACCAGTAAAAAACCCGCTTGTGTTTCATTGACTGTCTTTTGAAAAGCAGCACATTTTTTTTTTAGCACTCAAAATACTTCAGGAAGCGGCATTGTTTTGATCTCTTTCTTTCTTTTCTCTTTAATAAAGTCATATCAAAAACAAGAAGGATGCCAATAAATGTAAATTCAAACAATGGTGACTCTAATAAATGCTATAACAAATTTTGGAAACAATCAATAAGCGAAGATACAACTACAGAGGAAGACTCCTCTTCCGGTAATAGTAACTATGGTAATACGGCTATTCCGACAGGTATACACCATCATTGAGGATGCTGTGTGATGTGAGACTAAGACATGTATCATTTAGAAAGAAGAAACGATAACTATAATTATGAAATATCATCAAAAACAACTACTACCACTACGTCGGCTACTAGTTATGAATATACCATAAGAAACTCTTCAGACAATTCTATACAAACTTCAACAAATAGTCGCAATAGTCACCAGCAAGTCCGTGTATTCAACGCCTTTGAAGAAACGTCTACATCCACGTCTACCAAACGTTACCAAACGAAAATGCTATTAGCATCTTTGATAGAGCATTTTTGTCAAGCGTATGGTGATACGCCAGACTCCAACCGAAAAGTATTCTTTTTGATTTGTCGAACATTGCGTTCCCTGGGTATTGTCGATGCTGAATTTGTAGACGAAATGACCAGCGTGCGCTCGGCTTTCCAACACGCGTTCCAAAAACTATTCTATACAGCTGTTCAGACTGTTCGCAATCAAGATTTGATTCATTTCGATGACAATTTACCACGTATGCTGATCAAGTCAGCTCCTGCATCACCTCAAGAGTCTGATGAAGATAGCTCCTGTCTTGACAGTTCTGACGAGACTTCGTCTTCATGTCCAGCAGCTGATAAAGCCTTCCCTTCTGTCAGTAGCTCTGAACGTCAGATGGAAGATTACTTTTCCGCACGCACGTCTCAAGTAACAGCCTCTTCATTCAGTAACAAATTGAGCTCTTCAGCTACTACAGCTAACCCTGCACTTCACTGCATGGTGAATGGTGGTGGTGGTGATTTCTTTCATAATCTCAGTGTTCAGAATTCGCGCTATAAGAACGACTTTGTCGAGAAGAACTTGCTGGGAAAAGGCGGCTTTGCCAGCGCATTTTGTGCTTGTAATAGGCTGGATGGTATCGACTATGCCATTAAAAAGATTCGTCTCGGTAATGATATTGAAGAAATCGATCGCTCCAACAAAGAGAACCCTTATGAAAAAATATTTCGAGAGATAAAGAACCTGGCTCGTTTAGAGCATCATAATGTTATCCGATACTATTCCTCTTGGTTGGAGTTTGATGACTCCACTGGAGATCAAGACGGATCGGATGAATCGGATTTGGAAGATTCATATTCTAGGCGATCATATCAACATAGAAAGAAATTTACTATAGCAAGCGATGAAGAAGATAATGACACAAGTAGTATATTCCAAGGTAGAGATCCTACGTTTAGTGATCCATCAATGTCCTCTCTTGGCGGTGGTCGATATATGTGCAATGACGAAAGCGGCATGTCTCAAATTCAATTTGGTGAATGTTCAAATAGTGGATACGAAGCAGGTAGCGCAGGTGGCGCTGCAACTAGTAATGGTTCCTGGTCTACTTCTGTCAGATCAAGATCTGCATCTTATAGCAATAAGAAAGCCAAAAGTGGCTGGACACTGTTTATCCAAATGCAATTATGTCCAAGTAGGCATTTTTATTGAATGATATTCATTCTAGTTAACTAACCCTTGACTAATAGCTACATTACATGATTATATTCGATCTCGTAATAAGCGATATTCGGAAGAATCTTCTTGTGATATCATTGATACCCAGCGAAACATCGAAATTTTTTCGCAGATTCTGGAAGGAACTGCTTATATCCACGACCAAGGCTTGATCCATCGTGATTTGAAACCTAGTAATATATTCCTTAGTATGCCTAGTAGTACATCCACATATGTTCATGATAGTGATGGAAAAAGAATACGCACAAGCACCAATAGTAGAAGAAGACTCAGTAGTTTTGATTCGTCTTCACCGGGCTCAACTGGATCATCACCTTATGCTACGGGTCATGATTATATGTGGGAAGAGTCTTGGGTCCCCAAGATTGGTGATTTTGGCTTAGCTGCTGAGGTTATAGATGAAGGAACGGGCGATGCAGTGCTAGTGCCCACGCCTATATCTTCCACCCCACCTAGTCCGAAAATCAGTCCTTCATTCGGAAATAATGCTAATAGTCCTACAGCGGGGCAAGTAATTAGTAACAATCGACCAACACGACCTAAACCTCAACGTACTCGAACATTAGGTGTTGGAACTCGTACAGTAAGTGGTCTATCAAGTGTGATAGTAAGAATGAGCTATATTGACCTACTTATCTAGTATGCTTCTCCTGAACAATTGGCTATACCCGCACAAGCTTATGACGAGAAAGTAGATATATATTCCTTGGGTATTATCTTATTTGAACTCTTTCAACCTTTTGCCACGGGTATGGAAAGAGCCGACTCCATAGAGAAATTGAAACGAGGTGTTTTTCCTGAAGGGTTTCTGGAAGCCTATCCCAAGGTAACTGCACTTATTATCTGGATGATGGATGAAAACCCAAATCATCGACCCAAAGCGCACCAATTGCTGGAATTCGAGTTATTCTCTCATCCTTCTTCACGAGATGACCAAGATGTCTGTTCAACATTACAAACAAAGTTACAGTCCAAGATCAGTCAACTCGAACGGAAAAACATTGAAATCGAAGAGCTAAAGCAGACTGTGGCGCGCGTGGAACTTGAGAAACAACAAGCGTTAGAAGAAATGCAAGCCAAGTTGGAGGAAATGCAGTTGAAATTGGACAGTTTGTCGCATACACAAGGATCGGCTGTAGAAACCACATCAAATGGTACTGCTGTCAAAAAATGTATATTAAGCCCAACACCCTCTTTTCTCAAAAAGAAGAAGGAAGTTCGTTGGTCAACATTAAACTCGATCTCGAATACCTAGATACTTTGTAAATATATTAATAAAAGCATTATACCATTAATTCTGACTGATATAAATATAGCTTAACTACAATGACCTGATGAGTTACCATCCTTTCGATACTGTATATCCGTGTTTAACTAAATATATCTTTAGTGGCTCTTTCTTTTTCTTTTTTTTATCTTCAAACATAAATGATAGTATTGTTGTTATTGCTTACCACTATCATCATTTATGCATGTTTGCGTAGATGGTGGTGAATATTACTTCCTGTTATCTACTAAGTGTTAGATATGCATTGTAACAAACATTGTTGAGACTAGCTCTTAATCAACGAGTAAACTAGTCATACGGATACTCAAGAGGGATGCATAAAAGCGCTAACCTCACACATCTGATTGCCGTGCTAAGCTTGAATTTATTTATTTTCTCCACATTAGCTTTTATATAAATCCTATATCGCTGGTATATACTAAGGACTATCCGAAATGAAATTACGTTATAAAGCATGCCACTATGAAACTTTTTCCGTTTTTTATTGGATGTTGAGGATTTGAGGATTGAAGCGACGGCCTTAGACTCAAAATATTTAATCCTTACATGAGAATATGAAGGCAAGATTTATGAGAAAACTAATACTAACAATGCAGGTTTGTTACATCTTCAAGTATGCAGTTATATTTTTTTTTTCAAATTTTATTGCCCATAGAATAGGGGATTTATGGCTTTTTTTTTTTCTAAAGATAATTAATATTTAATATGGCTACCAAAGGTATCTTTGACTGGTTGGCATCTGTCTGGTATACCGAGAGCAAGCTTACGATTTTTCTTCTTGGATAACCATGCCCAGTTCTTTCAACAAGTTGATATTAGTATTAGGCTTTCGTATTATGATTTCCCAAGTAACACCAACAGTTTTCGATGGGGTTTAGGTCTGGGCTATATGCAGGTTAGTAGTCAAAGCCCTTGAAGATTTTATCATGAAGGCGTGATATTCGAAGGAAAAAAAAACTGAGAAATTTTCAATAATGTTGTGTACGCCACATAAATTGTACAAAAGATGTACCTTCTTTTTAACGCGTCTTTATGAAAGTTACTTCAGAATCTTTTCCTAAAGACAAAGGATTAAATAAGGATTTTCAGAGAATGAAAACGTTGTTGAAGGTTTGTAATTAACCTTTTTTTATTTTTATTTTTCTTCTGGTTAATTCCAAATTATGTAGATCAGCGCAGAAGACAAGATAAGCAAGGTCTTTTGGGGTAAAACTGCACCTAAGCTAGGCATGTTAAATGTTCAGAAGATAGGAACAGATCCTGGATTGAATGAAACCGCATACTTTGCTGCGAATGCTGTAGGCAAAAGGTTATTCAAAAATCCAGTAGGGCGTATTGCTACACTTTGGTTTGGAACGAAATATCCAATATCAGTTATAATAGAATCATCTTCTTTGAGTAGCAAGCCTACTCTGCAAAGTAAAAAAAAAAAGGCAGATGAAGGCTTCTGAACAAAGTGCTAAAGTATTATTGAAATAATTTACTTGATAATTAGCGGCAATACACACGTATTTATCACTGTCATATTTCGCTCCTGTGGAAAATGACAATATCTTTGTGGAAGATAACACTCTGTCTGTCGGTACGATGATTAAGTGGAAAGCTGCACACCCTCATCAAATATATAAATCTGTGACATTGAATCCCACTCAAAAAGAAGTAAAGGTATTAACATGTACTTATTATGTACTTATTTCTTTTTATATGGACCTAGACTAGTTATAAAAAGAAACAGTATGTTTTTGCTTCTCAACTTTTCTGATATTTGCGCTACTTTACAAGAATCCCTATTTACACCAGAGCAACGGGCTCATTTAATTGAGCCATTAGACACTAATTTAGCTATTATTCCCAAAACAGTGGGATCGACAACTATATTTCAAGCTTGCTCGGGATATGCGATAACATTGATCCACCTTTAAAAGACAGGGTATTATTGATACTTGTGTGCTTTTTAATAAAATCTATGGAATTTTTAATTGTGCATTGATCCTTTAGAAATTTAAGCCTGAATGGATACTTTCAATTTTTGAACATTTCTAGATCACATGGCCAATCTCGGTCAAAAATTGCATTTGATTAATGTTACATGTTTAGAATGAAATGCTAAATCTATTTGAATTATTATTTAACTAAAGCACAATAAGTATGTATAATTATAAATAAAGGATTAGCATGAATTTACACCCATCTTATATTAGATAGATCTATAGATCTCCTGACTGATCTTGACCCAATGTCGTTTCGGACAAGTGATTCTTGCTCAACTTCCAATGTTGAATATATTAAAAGCTTTGTTTGATTGAAGTACAGTGAGCATATATATATTATTCAATAATTAACTGTAAACTCTTATATTTTGAATAGATTAGATTGATAAATCTGTAGATCTCTTAATGGATCTCAGTCTAGTATTTACATCGGATTCATGCCCCATGTTCAGAATGAACAGTTATATCTGCTAAATACTCAGTACTACTCATATATGACACGAACGGATAGTTACATGTGATATATAAAAAACGTCAGTAATCGTGTTACATTAAATGTCATGGATTTGGTTTGACCTTTATTATTCAATTGGTTCCTGTTATTGGATATGTTAGAAACACTTTCCTACCAAGAATTTTTTTTTTTTTTTTAATTCAAAATAGTAATATTTAATTTGGATCACTAACTTACTACATTGAGCTGATCATTGAATTGAAGAATAGACAATGACTTGGTATATATGCCCCTGATTTCTGTGCTACCTGTAAAGTATCTTAAAAGGAAAACTTTACCGTTATATCAGGTGGGACGTCTTTTTTTTCTTCCCACTGCTCCTATTGTGTGTCAGTTTTACTGACTCAGCAAAAAGTATATAGTCGGAAATAGGATCTCTTTTAGCATGCTTCTTCCTAGTAATCTATACGTTTCATTGTAAAAAAAAAAAAAAAAAAAAAAAAAAGAGCAGGTGTTACACGAGTTATAGCATAAAAGTCAATTGAAAACCTGTCAAACATAAAAATCATACGATTATAATTTGATATAGACCTTGAAAGTATATGCTTTATTATGTATTATTGTTGATATTATTATTGATATTACTGCTACTATGATTGTTTTGAAATGATATGGAAGAAGAAAATTTACCAAAAGCCTCCAAAAACGCCTTCTTCTTTTTCTTTTCTTTTATTGGTTTCACCTGTTCATTGCTATGAGTTGATTTGATAGTAGGAGGTGGAGGACTGGATGATCTTCTAGGGCTGTCTAGTTCTGAAGCTGGATAAGACTTTTGTTGGCGCGGTGTAGAAGGTGGACTATATGTATTTCTCGAAGTAGTTGAATACATGCCACTGAATGTAGATGCTCGCTGCTGCTGAGAGGATGTAACACTTGCTCTTGGTTGATAATTGTTGATGGATGGTTTTCTTGCTCTAAATGATTGTAATGTAGGTGAGGCAGTATTACTTGCAATATTTTGATCATATTGCATTCTTTCATTGTGAGTATTGTAACTGGATGAAGATAAAGAAGCCGTAGGAGAAATGGGAGGAGGAAGATCCATAGCGGTTACTGAGGAAGATGAAGCGATTGCAGTTGGTGTAGATACAGTTCTAGATCTTGTTTGCTGCTGCTGCTGTAACTGTTGTTGTTGCTGAATCATTTTTTTAGCTGCAATCATCATCTTGAGTGCGCGTATTTGTAGACTGGTCTGATGTGATAAAGCAGCTGTTTCGAAAATCAAAGGAGCGGTGGACATGTTTAGCATTTGATGTAAAGCATGAGTGGCTAATTCACGAAGACGTGGAATATCATACATATCAGACAACAGCAGTAGTTGAGATAATATATGAGGTTGATATTGTTGAGCAGTTAATAGATTATCAGTATAAATATATTGCAATAAAGCAATTACCACAGCATGAGGATAAGGAAAGGACATGTAATGACTTTTGATGAGCAAAAGTCCTTCTTCTTCTTCTTCTTCTTCTTCTTCTTTTTCATTATCATCGTCATTTTTTGGTTGTGTTTGTATCTCTTCTTTTTCTTTTTCTTCTTCTTCTTTTTCTTCTTCTTCTTCTTCTTCTTCTTCATGTTCTTTATCATCTAATGTAGTGACAGGCTCATTGATATCTTTAACCAAAGACAGCGATGACGTACTGGAAGTAGCTTCTTCTTCTATTGATTCTTGTTTTAAGGTTTTTTGATTTGATTCTGCTTCTTTTTGATTTACTTTTTGATGATTGTCTTTCATTAAGTTAGCAAAATATGGCCAACGTTGACATAATACAGCAGAATTGACTGGAATACTTTGGTTATCTTGAGTGATGATGTGGAAATCTGAAACAGCAGGTTCATTTAAAAGCCGAAGACCCATCTCCTGAGCTAACGAGGAGCAAGTCTTTTTAGGCAAAGCGTAGATACCGAATGCTTCTAAATCGACCATAGCGATATGATCAAAGTTGACTTGACGGTGGTTGTAATCATCCAATAAGCTTCGATTCGAGTTTCCAAATACTAAGAATCGATTGGTGTTTTCGTGTAATACACCTCGATTCCATGATCCAGTATTGAACACGGTACCTGTTTCTATACGTGACCAAGTCAATTTACCGAGATCAAGCGACCAAATGCTATAAGATTGAGCCTGTGGTGATAAATAAGTGCCAGCAAGTATCATATGATTACCAAGAGTGTGACCGGTAGGGAATCGTAGTCCCGGGGGCATCATGGCTCCATTCATAAAGGTAGAACAGTCTTCAATCATGGCTTGCGCATTGGTAGAAGTGTTGGCATAGATCAATTGAAGTTCTCTTTTGACGTCTGCAAAGTTGTAGTTTGTATAAAGATAAATAGGATTCAAGTCATCCATCGACTGTAAAGAAGGGCGGACAATATCTTCTTGCATGTCTTCTACGGTATGATCTTCTTGAGTAGGTAAACGCGTACCGGGCGGTGCTGTCACTGCTATTGATCTATAAGCGCCGACGTGTTTCTCGAATGCTTTTACTTGTTCCCATTCCCAAGTTTTGAGGTTGAGCACGTTCAATTCATCGAGATAGTTGTTGTCCAAGTCTTGTCCGCCCAAGACTACGAGTTTACTGTCATCTGTAACTGCCGATAAGTGAGCATATCGTGATTGAGGTGAATAGAGTGAGGGTTGAATGGTAGGTTTAATCCAGCACATAGTTTCGATATCCAATACAGAAACATCATCAAGAACACAGAGACCATCGCTAGAGACTCTTGAATAACCCATGCCACCAAATATAATGAGTTGTTTATTATAGACACTTGCTGAATGAAAGTATCGAGCTTTAGGTGGTTTATCCGAGTCTGGCGGTGGAATATGTCGACTCCAGCAAAGCGTATTCAGATCCAGCACGTATAAATAATTGGTCATTTTTCGAGACGTTGCTAGGCGACCAGCAAAGACATATACTTTATCTTCAATTACATTGACTGAAGCACCTACTAGAGCAGGAGGTACTTCTTCTACTGTTACGTGAATTTGAGTAATGATGCCCGAGATGGATTGCATTTGCATAACTGAGGGCATTCGCAGTCTTCTAAAATCTCGAGAATATTTAAGAGAAAGAGAAAAGTCTAAAAAACCAAAAAGCCTTATTTTAAATGTAAGCACGTACGATCACACCAAATACGAAAAAAAAAAAAAAAAAAAAAAAAAAAAAAAAAAAAAACAAACCCCGGCCCATTTGGTTCCATTCACAAAGCCCCTTCCTTTCAGTGCTCTATTCTATGAGCTTGATAGTATCAAATATACGCACTCTAAATAGTAATGAATATAATGAATAATGATTGGTATAATAGACAATAATCAAATAATAATGTTTGAAATAAGGTTACACATCCTGGTATAATAACATTGAGCAAGGAAAATGTAATTCCCGCTTTCATTGATTCGGTTTTACTTCTTATGATGGTAGGAACCAGCGAATCATTATTAAGGCTAGGGGACGAGTTATCTTTTGTTATCGATGATCATATCTTGGTAGCAGATTCTCCCTTCAAAGTCCACACCGCTTCTTTGAAGCAAGGTGTTCGCATGCGCACTGCCATTTTCAAATTAGAACCTCAACAATCCCACATTGCTCAAAAAGAACTCGAAGCATTTGTTGGAGACGACGATTTAGACAGTCTCCAATGTGAAGCCACTGCTGAAGAGCTGGAACAGCTTCAGCTTTTACAGCAAAGAGCTATCAAGGAAATTTCACAAAATGAAACTGAACGTAGACGGCTATTAGGCAAACCACTTCTGTATGGACAAGTAGTTCAGTTACTTAGCACCCATTTCAAAAAATACTTGACCGTGACAGGCAAGACCTGCGCTCAACATCGATTGCAGGTCAGTTTGTCAAAGGTAGCGGGTTATTTCCGAATTATGCCGCGATATCGCATTCGATTTGTAGGTGATACGGTCCGTGTAGGCGAAACTGTCGCTTTACAGTGTGTTCGTCCTGAAGGCTATTTGAACGTAGATGATACTTGCAGCGTCTATTCGCATACTCGCATCTCTTCTTGGACAATGAAGCTTCATTATAGTTTTTCTTCAGATCAAGATACCAAACATGTCAAGTATACCAATTCAGGCCAATATGTACGGTTCTATCATAAAGAAATGGAGTCTTATCTTGAAGCACCAGCTATTCATAGGTAAAATGTTGCTTAAATATAAATGACAAAATTTATTCAATTGATTTACTTGTAGTAATAACACGGATACAGTCTTGCTCAAGAAACATGTCATTAATCCTTTGGACCCCAAAGAAAGTGACTCACCACTTGCATTCTGGGAGGTAACAAAAAAAAACCTTTGTATGATTCATACATCTAATAAGTTTCCATTATTACAAGATTGAAAATGTGGATACCTCAAGAGGCTGTAAAGTACGGTGGAAAAAACCTATTCGAATACGCCATGCTGCTTCAGGAGCATATCTATACATCGATTCTAGTCATGTACAAATTGATATTGCAACCGGAAAGACTACATTTACACTTAAACTATTAAAAAATCTACCACCTCATGATCATCGCACCGACCCTAGCCAAGATATGACCTTGTTTCAACTGATTCCCATCTCTGCTCCTTCTATTTCGGGTATACCATACGGTTCTTTTGTTCGTATTCAGCATAATATGACTCAATGTTGGATGCATGCAGCTAACGGTGAAGAATCTACGACTACATTCATGGAGCCTACTAGTTTCAATGCTAATACATCAGCATTGCCAATACCACCCCTTACCATACCCTCTTTGCGACAGCATCATCAGCATGCTCGATTCAATTCTACTGAGTCAACATTTTCATCCGCACTAAACAGCTCTATTGATACCAATGCTGCTGTAGTAGCTAAGGGCATGGACCCATCTAGCGCCTATTACCATATCACCGCTTCACAAGAATTGTATTATCATGACTGTTTCTCTATTACTCTTGTTGAAGAACCATTGGTAGATACTTTCAACTATGTAAATGATATGATGCCGCAATTACAGTCCTTTTTGCATTATTATCAGACAACTACCACCGACGAACAGATGTCTTATTCTCAGTTAGAGTTGATTTCACAGACACTAAAGACGCTTATTCATTTTTGCACCAAGAGCAAAGAAGTTGATCCAACAAAACGCGTAGGGATTCCTATCGTATATCATCAAAACTTATTACGGGAGATTGGCATGATTGAGACAGTCATGGACATGATTCGTGCTCCTTTTCGCTCACACAAAAGAAGCCCATCATCGGATGAAAAGATCATGTCAAATCCGGAGCTACGTATTGTTTTCACTTTAAGCTATCATTTATTACGTGTCTTTTTGATTCGCAAATCACCTTTGGAAGTTCAAGAGGATACATCAATAGAAAACCAAAAGTACATGTATCGAAAAGTCATTGAGAAAGGCATGATCTCTATCTTTGTCAGGCATCTTTCATATGATATCGGCGCAGTAGACATGATGATTGAATTGGCCCAGGTCATGATGGATGATAAAGTGTTAGTACAATTAGACCCACTTGTTATTAACGAGACGATGGTAGCTGTTGCAGAATCAGAACTGACTCGCGCAGTGAACTGGATTCGGTTGTTAAATGCACTTTGCCAAAAGGCTTCGGCTTCAAGTGTTTCCGATGATCCTATTTCATCTTTACTGCTTGCATTTCGTGATAAAGTGGTGGAACACCTTTTTACTGATCGTTGTGTATTGCAAACGAGAATAATGACAGAGAAAAAGCAGGTGGAGATTAGATTTGGTATGCAAGATACTTGGCTCGAGCTCAATACTATCATACATGAGTATCCCCATATGTTGGGATTTTTGCAAAGTGTGTTGGAACTGATTTGTTCTCTGTCTTGCAAGTCAAATGCGAAAACTATTGAGCTCATGAGTATCTGTGTGAGCAAGCAAGTGTGTTTGAAGAGTTTAAAGAATAACAAACTGCCATCAGCACTTCGTTCCAGGTTTTGTGACTTGATGAGAGGTACATATTATTAACAAAGTATGCATGTTTGATCCTAACAGTATTCCGTATCTACTATTACCTAGTGCTCTATGTAGACGCTTGTAATTTCCAAAAGGTCGCACTATCTGATTATACTATTTACACAAAATCAATCAAAATTGATGCCGAGTACTATCCTTTTGGATCCAGTAGTTTTGAATCCGAGCTTTATCAAAGCCTCAAGAGATGGACGTTTAGATTCTTGGATACACGACGTCATGAGGTAAAAATAAATTTGCTTATCAGAGACAATACATAGACTCAATTATTCTCTACTAGTTCATTGAGAATACAGACGATATACTGTTTTTGGCAGCTGTATTGAGGTTGATTTACACACAATTACGTTTGGGCTTTTATCAGACTTCCCGCGACGTGGGCATTCTATTCAGAGCGCTTGTACAAGTATTAGACGGGCGCACAGATGCCAGGTATGTATCATGAAGCTCTTTGATCTGAGGACATGTTATATCTAATAGATATGTCCTATAGAAATGAAAAACATTACAAGTATATTATAGATAAAACCAGTCCTCGGGAATGGCTTGAAAGATATGTCATGACAGAAAAGAATCAGTTTGTCATGAATACCAAAGTGCAGATACTACAGATCTTTGACTTGATTTTTGATTTGAGACTACGGGTTCGTATATCGAAGCTAGCGAATGTCTGGAAGATTGTGACCGAAAAGTAAGCCATCCCTATATCAATATACTTGAATTTTACTTACCCTTCAAACCAAGTGAAACAGCTGAATATCATACTTCACCCAATGAATCTGGACTATTACTTATGCTATCTGTATTCGAGGAAACTGAATTGCGTGACCGAGAAGAAAGCCTGATGCCAGTTCTCAAAGACATTCTCAAGTATCAATACGCTCCACTTAAGCAAATAGCCATTGTAGTCATGCATCGCTTATTTACTGATAGCCAAGGTAATTTGAAAATTTCTATTTACTAAAACACACACTTGCTGAAGAAAGAAAAAAAAAACATAGAGATGTTTGAAAAGGTATCAGATGCGGTGATCTTGAAAGATCCTGAACAAGCTTCTGTCTATAACACCATCAAAGCTCAACTCAATTCGCTTCAGTCTCTGACCTATATTGACGGCTACAACGATAGCCCTCGTATTCACCATCTCTCAGAAATCAAAAGCCTCATTGAGCAATTCCAAAACCTATTAGCTATGCCTTTTTGTCTCAAAGATGAACTGCCCAAATACGATGGAAGTATCTATTGTCGCATTTTCAAAGGCTTAGATGGCTGTGATCTCATGGTAAATGTTCTCAAATCACTACAACATATACCTGCTAAACACTACCATGCCCATATCGATATCATCCATGCCTGCATGCAATTGCTATGTACAGTAATCAGAAATGACAAGACGCTCCAGTCGCAATTTGTGCTGGCTAACATGGACCTCTTGATCGATTTGATCCAGCTGTCCCCCAAACTTGCTATTGTGTTTGCTCAACTGTGTAGTAATAACATATATCTCAGTATGCACATTAAAGAAGAACATCTAATGCGTATTATTGAGACATCCGAAGGTTATCAAGGCGCTTACTTGATCGCACTTTGTCATTTGCTAAAGCCCCAAGGCAAGCTTATCAAGAAAAATCAAGACAGCGTAATGCGTTTCATCATGGATCACCGGCAAGAGTACGTACCATTTGCGACAGTAACTGACCTAAAAGGGATGCATGATTCCAACTACTGCATCCACCTCATTGAGGTTTTGAGTTTGTGTGGTGAAGGTGAGAACGCGTTTGGTCAATCGTTTGCTCGTACTATTTTTTCCATGCAAGACGTATTTGATGTGGTGCAAGATGACATGATATCTGTTGACCTCAAGTCGGTCATGTTGCAATTCCTGGCCTCCATTTATATCGAAGATATCGAATCACCGTCTGACATTCCATTGTATGATAGCCAAAGGGTACTATGGCTGATGACGATGTCAAAAGATGCTATGGCGCAGTGCCTAAACGCAGATAGTAATGAAAATGGACGCAACTACGTCTTTGGTGGTATACTTGCATTTCTACGTGCCATGTTTGAACATCACATCTCAATAGAAACTGCAGTTAATGAGATGTTCTTTTTGTACACAAAGCTAGTTGATTTAACAGTAAGACTGATACCATTGGCTTATGATGATGAAAACAAGTTGGAAGCTACCTTGTCTTGCTTGGATAGCATGGTAAATGTAGCTGGGTTTAGAGGTAGTTCAGATCCTATCTCTTTACGCGATACACTTAAAGAAGCCATTGATACTTTGAAAAAGCTTTATGCGCATAATCACGTAGGAGAACAGTATACTACCTCTATGTCAATTCATTATCAGTTTCCTATACAAGATACAGTCAATATCAGCTTCCAAACATTGTTTAATCAGATCAAATCAAGCCAGGCAGTTAAACAGTACCAGCAAGAGGAATTTGAACGGCTATGTAAGATATCTACATATATGTATATGTATATATGAGCTAAAACTGTTGATAGGCTCTCACTTTAACTTATCCAACGTACATGAAGATTCCTATAGTAGTATACAGTCCCTCATTGCCTACCTGTCCACCATGACAGCCACCACGGTCGATACACGTATCGAAAACTACCAAGTACTGACAATCAAACTATTAAAGGAGGTGGCTATGCAGTATATACGTAAAAGATCTGCCACTGATCCGAATCAAGACCCCTCTCGCTTTGAAGAATTGGAGCAGTTAAAGACAAAAGCTCAAAACACATTGAATGATCTAGGATGTACCCTCGTGGCCCAAAACTTGCTATCTTCCCCTAGAAGGAAAATCTTTGACGCTGCTCTACAGCTGCTTATCTCTTTATTGGAAGGAGGTAATAAGAATGTGCAGGTAAGTCATAATATAATTCATCAGAGCCAGTACTCATGCTGCATGCGCTCTAGGATAAACTGGAAGAGTACTTTTATAGTATTCGTGAAGAGCGATTCTTTTATTCATTTCATCAACGATTGCAAAGCGGCATCAATTGTTCAAAGGAAGGCCAGATTGCCTTGACCAGAAAGCTCTACAAGATGAATCGTCAACGCTATATCATGGATAATGTTCTATTACAGCAGCAACCGATTATACAGGGCCACACTGAGAATAAACGAAATAGCCATCAACTGATGCTGAGAAAGAGAACTTCGAGCATTTACATGAGTCAACACCAGCCAACAACTAAAGAAGACAATGATCTTTACCAAGAAATCTCTCAGTTGTTTAATATGGCCAACAACAAGAATGAGTCTATGTCCGAGCTTGAAGCCACGATCAAGGACTATCGTGTCATGCAAGATACAATGCGAACCTTGCAGCTGATGGTAGAGGGCCATAACCTATCACTTCAAACGTATCTAGCCAAACAACCTGATAATATCAAGAGTTTCAATATTGTACTAGACGTAGTTGAATACTTTCATGCCATTGTACCTTTATGCGATGCGAACAATATCGAACTGATCATTCAAGTCTTGGATACGATCACCGAGTTGGCTCAAGTAAACTACTTCTATTATTTATAAGGATGTAAATATACTCACCTTTACTTGTTGCATCTGATAGGGCTGTCTTCAAAACCAAGTCACTATTTTCAACAATAAGATTATCAATCCTGTCAATACTATTTTAAGAGAGCCTTATAACGACTGCGACTGTGATCTTGTCAATGAATTAAAGGCAAGTATGACTGATTTTAAAGTATACTAGTGCAAGTATTGACGACTTCCTCACTCCAGTCCAAAGTGGTGACGTGTCTCCTAAGTTTACTGGAAGGTGGTATTGAGAATAGCGAAACCATCTATAGAGAAATGATCGACTCGCTCGATATGGCAACTGTCAAAAGCAATATGGACGCCAATTACACAGAGAATTTGGATAAATTACAGTCGAAACACGTTTATGAAAAATTGGAATGTGGATTTTTGTATTGTATTTTGGTAATGACTTTGGCTCCAGCCTTAGATCAAGAACAAGTAATGTTATATGTCATGAAAAAAGCGACGCTTGAAATACTAAAACAAAGTTGGATTATAATAGAGCGCCTTGTTTTTCGAAAACAATGATGCATTCAATTACTTTCAAAGCCATACTGGAAAAATAGAAATCATTATGGATTACGGACAAGAGAAGCAATTAACCCGTGTACTGTTTCCTATTCCAGAAATATGTCAATATTTAAGAGAAGAAACTAAGCAGCGTTTTTTATGGAATGCCAAACGGTAAAGAAAAATGTCAATGAGAAACTTGATATTACATATACTTACGTGTATACATGTGGCATAGTGATTCTCCATCCGGCAAGATAGAAGACTTTGTACAACAAACAGGAATGATTATATACGAGTAAATGAAGCTATTATATACAAGATGTAACCTGCAACTGCAACAGCAACTAATCCTCCCCCTTTATTAACAGAATTGAGAACCAGGCACATGTAGCACACAACAAACACCTGTCTTTCCTGACTGATTATAGTGCGTTTTGGTGGGAGTCTGCTTATGGTGTTTCGATCCTTCTAAACGTGCTGCTCATGATGTACCCCGACCTTTTGGATACTATTATTAATAAGCCGCTCGTGGCGATCGTCCTGTGTCGGTACCTACTCGGCCTTGTACACCTTACATTCTGGTTACTACTAAATGCTGAATTCTACTTTATCCAGTTACCTGTATTGATCAACCGACGTTATGGCTCAGCTAGTATGCCTTCCCTGGCAGCATGGTGGGCTATTCTGACAGATGCACAGTTTCTATATCATGTCATCATGGTTATATTCTCGGCTGTGGGATTGATATACCCCGGGTATTATTCTATTCACCTGTTAGATTTTGTGTTTAGAGATAGTATATTGCAAGGTGTCATTTCGAGTATCACATTAAACATCCATTCTATTTCTCGTACTGTAAGTTGAAATAATAATAATTAGATTTATGAACTGCGCTCGTTTTGTATAACAATCTATATAGGCTATATTAGGTATCATTGTTATTTATATTCATAGTATCGTGGCCTACAAATATTTTCGAAAAGAGTTTGATGATACAAAGGGACTTTTTTGTGGATCATTGATGGAGTGCTTCATTACGGTGCTATCGCATGGGTAACTAGTTGAAACAAAGAATCATGTATGAGACTTAATCTTTTGTATCATAGTGTTCGATCTGGAGGAGGTATAGGTGATATACTTGAGCCTGATGAGCTTCATAAGCCTAGTGGATGGAGAACTATCTTTGAAATGTCATTCTATCTGGTAGTGGTTGTCTTTCTACTTAATGCTATCTTTGGTATTATTTTTGATACCTTTGGGCATCTTCGTGATGGTAAATTTTAATTTGATAACAAATCGACCTTTTTTTTTTTTTACTAATCACTGTTTGTAGAGAGATCTTCTATTCAACAAGATATGAAAAACTGTAAGTACACAAAGAGACATGCATCTATTTGATGCTAATAACGATGGTCAGCATGTTATATTTGCAGTATCCCAGCTGTAGAATTTCAGCGTCGCACCAAAAAGGGATTTGAAGATCACGTCAGAAACGATCATAACATATGGTAACAAGCGATGGCTCCTAAATTGATATCAGCCTTTTAAACTTTTTGATATACAGGCAATATCTCTTCTTTTTTGTACATCTCCGTAACAAGGACCGTACTGAGTATACTGGACCAGAGTCATATGTTGCAGGGTGTCTCAAAGAGAAAGATTATAGCTTCTTCCCCATCAATAGGGCATTGGGTTTGTTTACAGAAGAACATGATGATAAAGAAAGATTAGACAAGCTAGAAGAGATGAATCAATCTTTGCTAGAAAAACTAGCAAAACTAGAAGAACAGATAGATAAGATTGGGGATAATCAAGCTCGATCAAGACAGAATAGTTTTATGCTTTCACCAATGTAATAAAGCTGCATTCATTTGACAAGCACATATATGTAATATACTGATTAATATCTGATTCCCGTTGTCTAATATATATGATACACATATATATAACCAGAGTTGAAACCTTTGCAACTTTCTAGTAATATAATCTTATATAGACCTTGTGTAATACTATAAAAAGATCTAAGAATTAAAAGGGATCAGCATAAGTATTAATAGCCAACAATTCCCGGTAAAAACATCCTTTATTCATATCAATGGCTGGCTAAGAGTAGGAAAAGGTCTAGAACATTTTTAATATACTGGTTATGTATGATAAACGTGAAGTGGTGATATTATAGCATAGCGTTAATATAAAAACGTTCTTTTTGAAGAATTCTCTACCCAAATATACTATAAATACATTAGTATCGGATTCTCAAGTGCTGCCAATTGAACCTCATCACATGGGCTAAGCTTGTGCCTTAGTTTTTTTCAATCCAGAAATCTCATTTTCTTATAAAGGGAATCGAGCTTGTTAGACTGTTTCTTCTAATTTCTCTTTCTTTCTTTCTTTCTTTTCTTTAACCATGTCTTCTACTAAAAACGCGTCTTTACCATTACAGACTAGAATCCATCCAAAGAAATCATCCAACTCGCTTTGTATTAACAGCTTAATAAACGATAGCAAGATATCAGTTGATTCAGATACTGGCACTGCATTACCAGAACCAACTCCATCTTTCACCCTTCGAGTTGTGAATCCAGATTTCTATGAAGAAGATAATGAGCCTGTTCACCCAGCCAATATCCAGTATAAGCCTACGTTGAATACGAGTGTACTTACTTCACCAGAGATAAAAAACGCTACAGTACAACCGCAAGTTCCAGTTATTGTAGTACCAACAAACTCTTGGCAGAGTAACAGTAAACCAGTTCCTTCTCCCACAGCAACTGCAGATGTTATAGACCAACTCCAACGCCCTTATAACCCATCAGTAGTAAGAAAAGTATCCAAGACACTTGTGGAACAAGAGTACAAAAAAGATCTCGAGCTTTTGCCACCTTTGGAAATGCTTCCTCCACTCTTGACTATGAACGAATCGTATTTACTATCGTCTACTTCAGAAAATACCAACGAAGCAACGCCTATTATCTTTAATCATGGTAACAAAGTAATGACTTCCTTACAAACTTTAGCCTCCAATGCACCCACCTCACCCACTTCTCCCAAGACACCTCCTCCACAATTACCGCAGCACCATTCTGATTTTTTGACGTCTACTTCAGGAAAAGCGTCACCTTCTGTGGCTCAACAATCTATTAATGCAGCTGTAGTGATTACTAAACCCGAACAATTGACGAAATCACCAGACGAATTAGACGAAACTGAACTAAATCACAATAAGAGACTAGAGCTGGCTATAGACCGACGTAGGCAAAGTCGAGACCTTTTATCAAACGAAACTACAAGCACGCGAGCTGTACACATGCGCAACCCTTCTTTTACACCTTCACTTACACCTTCTTCTATCCTTTCTCCTCATATGCAACAGCAAGCTGCTAGTTCTCGCTATGCCAAAGCATCCTATAGTCTCACTAATAATCCCGATGCCATCAAGCTATACCGAACCATGGCTCTTAAAACCAAAGACCTGACTGTTCAGCTTACCTATGCCAAGTATCTGCTTGAAGTTGCTAGTCTCTATGATGAAAAAAAGCGTCCCTTCCGTCCAAATCTTTCATTGAGCTTGCCATTGATGAAACGGCCTGGAGGCAGACGAGATAGCAACACCAGCTATCATCGACCTAGCAGCATTGCATCCAGTCGTCGCAGTAGCATAGACACACATATGAGTTCAAATACCAATAACTTTGGCTCACGTCGTGACTCTGGATTGACACAGACATATGATGAAGGCGAAGAGGCAAGCAAGCGAAAGAAGAGAAAAATGCTGGAAGAAGAAGGTGTGCGATGGATCAAGCGTTTAGCGAAAGAGCACGTAGGTGAAGCTGCTTATTTACTAGCTTTATGGTACGATCGTGGCATGTATGGTTTTAGAAAGAGCTCCACAAAAGCACTCAAATATTACGAGATTGCTGCTAACCAAAAAGTACCCGAAGCTATGTTTGCCGTTGGACAATATCATGAACGTGAACAAGATTACATGACTTCGTTTCAGCTCTATGAAGAAGCTGCCAGTCTAGGCCTTGTCGAAGCACTCTATGTAAGTTGATTTGCAATGACTCCTAATCAATGATACTAATTTTAGCTTGTCTGTTTAGAGAATTGCCATGATTAATTTGAATGGTGAGTTTGGCTCAAGACGAAATGTCACAGGCGCCATTCAATTGTTAACAAAAGCATCCGAAAAGTCTACTGGCACTTGTCCAGAAGCACCTTATACCTTGGGGTTACTACTCCTAAACGATTACCCCTCTGTCAATATACCCAGGCAAGTAAACTAACCACGTTTTAGAAAAGTTTTTTTTAACTAAATCGTTCTAAACATTAGTGAACTGATTCAAACATATGGAGGTACATTTGCAGCCACGACATATCTTGAATATGCCGCAGAGATGGGCATGTCTGCAGCACAATACCAACTGGGACGTATCTATGAATATGGTCTCTACAACATTCGTATTCATCTAGTCAAAGCTTCTTCCTATTACGAAATGGCAGCGAATACCAACAATAATGTGTATGCCATGCTAGGTCTGAGTCGACTGTACAATCAAGGTGTCCAAGTCCCTCCAGAGCAATTAGAAGATCAAACAGCCATTTTTGAAAATGATGAATCAGGCTGGGTCAAGACACGACCTCGTGATGAAGATGCTGCCTTCAAGTGGTGCCATCTTGCTGCAGATCAAGGTTTACCTGATGCATGCTATCTATTAGGGTAAATATTCAAAGCGCAGTACTTGAAAACTTGCATGTAACTCACATCAATCCTTTAGATGGTATTATGAAATGGGTATCGGTGTTCCTCGAGACTTTCAACAAGCTTATCATTATTATCATAAAGCATCAAAGAAAGGAAACCATAAAGAAGCAAAAGGCCGAGTTGAATTGTTAGAGAATCTGGTTAAATATCAAAAGACTCAAAAAAACGAAAAGAGACGTACTATGATTCAAGATAAAAAGCTTTCTTCCACGAATAACAATGGCACTACTTCAAAATCCGGTAATAACACTAATAGTAGAGACTCTCAATGTAATATCATGTAGTATCATTCAATTAATAAAATAAACACGAGTTTAAAAAGCTCAATGTGTTTGTATAATTAGCTTCCTAAAGTTATATCTGATAGTTAAATACTTCTTTTTTTTTTTGTCAGATACAATAGCTCATGTGGAGATAGGAACAGCTTAATCAGATGCGGTACTAAACTGATATCAAACATCACAAACATCGAATTATTGCGCCATGTGTTGGAACTAATTATTGTGCTAAGCTTAAACTTATTAACTCGGGATCTACTATATTTTAAGCGGCAAATAAAGTACTAAATATGCATTTGTGCGTGTAAGTGTTTCTGAAATGCCTTAGAACCATCAAAAAACCGGTGCAAAAGGTGATATCCAACTACCACCACCGCTACGTATCTTCGCATTTCTTATTGGCTGTCGTTAATTTAAAAGAAATGTGGACAACCCGATGCAGATAAGTGTTCTAATGGTATTTTGCTGAATTAAAAGGCACATCAGACAATGCCAAGATAGTTTGATATTTCTGGGAGATTATTAGAAAAAATGCGGTTCATTTTTTTTAACCTCTGTCAATACTTGAACAGTTTATATTAATAAAATTAGCCAAAATACTGTTATATATTTATAAATGGATTGCATCTGCACTATTCAACGGATATGTTTCTAAAAAAAAGCTCGACCTAAGGCGATACTCTTAGAGTATTTACCCAAATTACTTTAGTTCTGCTATATTTTCATCCCTACCACATTATTACTTAGTTTAATATTGTATCTGATGAACAATGCATGTGTATAATGAAGCGCTGCAACTACTAGATCTTTTATTACAGAAATGATATCAATACATTATATATTAGTGATGTTTGTAAACTAGATGTATTTCATATAGCTTACTTTTTGACTAAATGATCGAATCTTCTCTCAACCGATCTTGGTTTAAATGTCGCATTTGATTATTATTCCTTGTCCTGAATAAGCTGTTGAATCTATTAGAACCTTTTTTCAAACTAAAATACAGTGGATATATTATACGTTAATGGTAAAATACTGTTATATAATATATTTCTTCTAATAAACAACACTAAAAAAATACATCACAGGACGCTCAGTGGTAACATATTCAAGGCAATAGATTTTTTGACTCTCCTGAACACCAAAACAGAACTTACACGGCCTCAAAGACTATACGACTACATTAGCTCTAAGGTTATTTTTTTCCAGAGATTCAACATACTATTGCAATCTCTTTTAGAATACATATTACTTGTTGATTCTTGCTAAAAAGAGGTTTTTTTTTTTTTCGAAACTACAATAACTATATTATAACTACGGAAATCCATTGCGTTGTATATACTACCCTTAAAAATTATCTGTCACTACTCATCGGATACAACCCTTCTTCTGATGTTGCCTTGGAGGTGAATGATAGATTATTCCAATAAAACACTATAAAATAACCCGATTCCGTGCCGATTTCCATATTCACCAAGTCTTTGATGGAAATAACTTTTGAAGACCGAAGCGAGTTTTAATAAATAGGTAAAACATATGCTAGCTACTCATTCAATAAGCTTGGAAACAATATTCGTTGTCATCTCTCTCTCTCTTTTTCGCATATTACTCTACGTTTTAAGCTGAATACATAGATTAATAGACACCTTGGGTATAGTGACCAAAAAATGATGCTCAAAAAGTGATAGAAAAGATTTACCTTGTGAAGGTATCTTATGCAGTCCATTTCTTTAGGCATTATTGTAATAATATACGGTGGATGGATTTGTTAAACTAAGGTTAAGAGAAAAGAGAAACTTTGTGATAAATATATATACCTCTTTTCATATACATCAGTTGTCTGGATATAATCAAGTGTAGCGCCTTCATCTCATACCAAGGTGTAATATTACTACCAGAGTTTAAACCACCTTATAATATATCCTTATATTATGCATGTAAAATTAAAAGAGATGTTATATGTTATAGCATGTATCTATACTATAATATATAGTAGACAAAAGCTAATGTATTCATTGTATTTAAGTGAAGTAACTATTCCAATAGATACAAAAGTTTACTCTATATATGTACTAGTTATCAAGTACAATACTAACTGGGATGGTAAGAAGAAATGCATTTAATTTATAAATCAACTCTAAGTAGAGTACAATCATTGTTTTTATTGCATGCAGTGCTTCATTTTGAGCTTGTGATATTTAGTAGATGCGGAATTAAATTATTTAAATTGTTCGAAAAATGGAGATGTTGTAAATGAGGTAATTTCTGACAAATTCCAAGGAATAAGATCTTGAAATCATAATTTTCTTCTATAAAAACAGAAGACAATATTTCCAAGAAGCATTCTATCAATATCATAGGCTTAATGTATATATATAATTAATAGTATGCAATTATATATTTCTCATACATTATTGCATATAAACACTCCATTCATAGCTACCGTTCTAAAACTACCACAAAAAAATATTTTATAAATGATAATTTGATAAAATCAACAACATTAAATATTTTTTAGACGTATACTGTATCTATTAATCATATATATATATACTGTTAAAATACTTTATATACATTGATAATTTTTAAGAACGAAGGTAGAGATTAAAATTTGGCGTTCCTGAGCGAGCTTCAAGAAGAAGCATAATTGTTAAACCAGTGATAACTAATGAAAACTGAAGAAATCCCGTGGAGGTGGTGAAATGCGTACTTGTATTCTATGCAATTTTGTGCTGCCTTTTGTCCTGATTCCTTAGTTCCTCTAAAGAGTGCACCAACACAAACCAATATAGCTAACTTAAATAGTACATATTCACGAGTTATTCTTAAATGAAAGAAAAAGGACCAATACAAACTTAAAAGTATAAGATGCACACAGAATTGTGCGTAACCTTTTAATTAGTATAAATACCATCTTTTATATAAATCAACAACTCTGGTACCGACAAAATAAAACGACTACACGCACCTCAAAAGGGCAGAAAAAATGCTGGTAGCAGGAATCGAACCTGCGTCGACGCGGCCACAACACGATGTACTGCCACTATACTATACCAGCTTGATATAGTGATACGTAGCGTGGTGTATAATCCCCACTCTAAACTAAAAGAACCCTAGACGCACACCACCTACTATATTAGGCCCTTAAGGTCCGACCTTAATATTTTACTTACACTACGAAATAACTTAGTTACACACTCTACTCTCTGATAATTTAAATATCATTATAATTTAACTTATAAATAAACAAGCTTTTCTTTTGATTATAAATTGAATAAGACGTTTTAACGAGTTTGGAATTGATACTTGGAAGGATTTGAAAAGATAATCGCGAATCATTAACTTAATAGAACAAATATACATTTTATACATCAATATTCGATATAAATTCATATTAATCTCGGGTGAATTGTATCAGAAGAACCGTAAAGCAACTCAAATCAAGAATTCACACTTTAGTACCGTAAACGTATCATTGGAGGTCTCACCGAGATTATTTTAATACATATTTACTGTACTATATTATCAACAATCAGCAAGTTAGTTAGAACGAAGACGCAGTGACAGAAATAGATATACAACAGTTTATTATACAACAAAGCAAGAAAACACATAAAAACATTAAGAAAAATAATCAAAAAACAACAAAAACATTGAAGAGAAATATGTCGGAAAACAGTAATAATAATGCCTATTTGAAATTTTTGGCACCTTTGGAAACCTTCTCTGGTGTTTCTGGTGATGCCAAAGCCGAAGCCTGGTTAAAAAGCGTTAAAAGAGTTAAAGCTGTCTCGAAGATGGACGACACAGCAGCCTTGATCGTAGCAGCAAGTAATATGGTGGGAAAAGCGCAAGTTTGGTGGGATTCCATCGAAGATTCAACGGTTACCTGGACTGATTTCGAAATGAAGTTCCACAAGAAATTCCTGCAAAACCGTGTTGCTGAAGCTTGGAGCGAAATTAAGGTCATCAAACAGGGCGAAGGTCAAGAAATTGGTGACTTTATAGAAAAATTAAATAGTCTATTCAAGGTGGTGAATCTCACTGATGATGAATCCAAAATGTCCTTCTTTATTGCCTCTGTTAACGAATCCATTGCTTACGAATTGGAACGGGGTGCAAAGTCTACTGGTAATACAAGAACCTATGATTCAGTGACAGAAGAAGCTATGGAGATCGGGAAACTGCAAAAGAAATATAAGCTTCATGGTAACGGTTTTATGAAGCATGCCACTGATAAACGAGTTACTTTTGAAATAACACAGGATAATGTCAATGGTCAAAGTGGAAGTGTTGCATCTGCTCGTACTACTACTGGTTCAAACGACGAACGTCTTTCGGTCGATTCATTGGCAAGCTTAATTGAAGCAGTGAATTTGTTAAACATTAATATGGTGCAACAGCAACAGCAGATGACTAACCTGCAAAAACAGCAACAGCAATCCTCCTATCAGCAATCGGGTGCCGGTAATAGTAGTTATTCTTTTAATCGTCCCCCATATGGTGGAAGACCAATGCAATGTTGGAACTGTGGACAAGAAGGCCATCCTAGTCGTTATTGTTCAAATAGTGGTAAAAGCAGCAATGAAGCAGCGATGAATGGTGTTAGCGACCGTGGTGTAAACAGTAGTGGATCAAGTAATAACATTGGTAATAATAACAGTGTGGGAAAAGAGAACGGACGCCAGTAAACGAGGGAAATACTGGTGTCCTTAACAATACAATTCCCATTCCACAATCCCAAAATAATAGGCAGAACTTGAATATGATTCAAGTAACACCTCCAAACAATAGTAAAAACACAAAGAAAACAAAAAATAATAATAACAACGAAGTAAATATATTTGCAATGAAAAGAAAAGAAGGTGTTGAGGGTAACACCTCATTTTCTGAACAAGAGAAGGGTCGACCGTCCAAGAAAGGCAAAGAACGTGAAAATGGTGCTATATATTCCTATATTCCTCAAGGGCAAGGGCAAGGTATCCTACAACAAGATGTTAACACCTTACCAAGTGGTGATCGAGGTATACCGAAGGAACAAATTAAGAAACTAAAGAGAAAGAATCCTACCAAGCTAGCCGTCGAAGTTGACTGCGAAGGTACATGGGAGAAGTTAAAGAAAACCCCCGTTACGATTTCCATGGCTGAATACTTAGCTACAAACAAGAAGGCTGCCCAAGAAGTAAAGAAAGGTATAATGCACTTATACAGGCGAAAAACGGAACGTAATGGACAATATGGCAATCCAATGGTTATCAACACGTTGCGAGCTGAAGGCCTACTGGACGAACGAGAATATCGTAGAAATCAAAGCATCAATAATGTTAGCGTGTCTTCTGGTGATAGCAGTAATGACGACGATTACGATCTGAATGAAGATGGTAGCGATCTGGATGACGGCGAAAGCGATAGCAGTGAATTTGATGGATATTCTAGTGAAAGCAGTTACGAAAACGATTATGACGAAGAACAGGAAGATGAACAAGATAGTGTTATTGGTTACCCTTACAACCCAGAAGCCATGAAACGAGCTCAACCCTCTAAAATTATGGTAGCGATTGGTAATGAGCTAGTAACTGCTATTTTGGATTCGGGCGCTGCTGTAAGTGTCATTTCAAAGAAACTTGCAGATAAGATTGGTGTCAAAGTCGAAGAGAATGGAGAATCAATACCTCTAATGGGCTTCCACAATAATGGTAAAAGCGTAAGGTGTAAAGTAGCTACTGATGTAAAGGTAAAAATTGGAGGTCATATCAGAAAAGAGCATTTTTGCATAGATGAAAGTTCGAATAATCGAGAAGCATGTTTACTTGGGCGACCATGGATAAGAAATCACGATATTCGATTAGTGAATAAGGGAAGTATGGTGATTGTCCCAATCAAGAATGGCAAAGATTTTATTGAAGTGCAATGTGTATCTGACGACCCTAACGAAGAAACGGACAATGATATGGTTTCAATGACACCTATCTATTCTGTACAGGTTCAGTGTAATAAACACGAAATCTCTAATAATCAACCTAGTAGGAATAATAATGAAGGTCACGGATTGAAATCCTATCAAGAAGAAGTAGTTGCCGATGAATTCTGGCGTGAATATAACGATGACGAAGTGAATGAAGAGATCCCTGAAGTATTTGCTAAACTAATCAAGAAGTACAAGAACTGTTTCGTGGAATATAATGGCATTGGTCGCGTTAAAGGAGCTTATCACGAAATCAAGACTACTAGTGAATCCCCAATTAGATCTAAACCCTATAGACTGACATTGGATGAAGAAGAGAGTTTGAAAGAAGAACTGGATAACCTGCTAAAACTCGATATTATACGTCCTAGTGATGGTGAATGGTCATCCCCTATATTCTTTGTACCCAAAAAGAATGGAAAGTTTAGACTGGTAGTGAATTACATACAACTAAACAAGATCACGGTGAAAGATAGCTATCCTCTACCCCACATTGAAGAAGTCCTTGATTCTCTCGGCGGAAATAAGTGTTTTACAACGTTGGATGCTGCTTCTGGATTCTGGCAGATAGAACTACACCCAAATTCAATTGCAAAATCAGGTTTTGTGACAAAATATGGATGCTATACCTTCTCTGTGATGCCATTTGGTCTCTGCAATGCCCCAAGTTCTTATACTAGGTATATGACGAATATACTACGCGAGTATATTGGTGTTTTCCTCTATGTGTTTATCGACGATGTCATTGTATATAGTCTCGATCAAGAATCTCATTTGAGACATTTGGAAATGGTATTTGAAGCATGTTCTAAAGCTAACCTACGACTTAGATTAGAGAAATGTCAAGTTGCAAAACCAAGTGTTACTTACTTAGGTCACGAAGTTGGTGAAAGAGGTATTAGGCCTTGCGAAGCAAATGTAAAGAAGATCCGTGAATTGAAGGAACCAACTAATCTGGAAGAAGTACGAAGCGTACTAGGAATGACTGGGTATTTTAGGCGGTTTTATGAAGAGTATAGTGCTAGGACCGAGCCACTCAATCGACTAACTAAGAAGAATGCGAAATTTGTCTGGAAACAAGAACAACAAGACGCGTTTAACTATTTGATGAGTACGTTAATCTCTCCTCCGGTGTTATCATATCCAATCAGATCGCAGGTGAAGATCTTGACGTGTGATGCAAGCTATAAAGGTCTTGGTGCTATTTTATCTCAGTCACCAACCGGTAACGAAGAAAACGAAACGGTAATCAGTTATGGTTCAAAGTCGATCAACAATAGTCAATTGAACTATACCGTTACTCACTTGGAGGCATTAAGTATTGTTTGGGCTGTGAACCGGTATCGCTATTATTTATCGAACAAGGAAGAGTTTGTCATCAGAACTGATCATGCAGCGTTGGAGTTTATTTTGAATAGCGACAAACCAAGTCCGAAAATTGAACGGTGGAAAGCATGCTTGATGGGATATAAGTATAGAGTGGTGTATAGAAGAGGTAGTGACAACCCATCCGATGCGTTGTCAAGGCTATGCTAAAAAAAAAAAAAAAGAAAAAAAAAAAAAAAAAAAAAAAAAAAAATATAAATGGGTACGCTATGGTAGTGACGTATGTACAAACAATGCAAGTATACATAAAGAAATACAGTAGTATGGATATCTTAACACAACATTAGGGCGGACGGGAGGGTTGTGCAAAAAAAAAAAAAAAAAAAAAAAAAAAAAAGGGAATTATATAAATATAAAGGAAGTCAGAGATGGCTATAATAATATCGAAACAAAAAACTTATTCACTATATATGCAGACACCGACAACATTATTTATCACAAAAGCGACTATCACAAGAACAATGGAGTATCCAACATATATAGCAATAACTCAGTTAATCAAGAACAAGACATATCCTCTGGATAGCACAGCAAAATTTAGAAAGAAAATGGATCAGATGGCCAAGAATTACATAGTGTTTAATGGAAGGTTGTATACAAGAAGTAAAGGTGAAGAAGACTCTCTAGAGGTACTGCATGAAGGCAATGTTGAAGAAATAATCAAAAAGGTCCATGAAGAAGGGCATCTTGGAATCAACAATACCTGGTACAAAGTGAAAAGAAGATATCATGCAGCAGATTTATTCGAAAAGGTGAAAGAAGTATTAAAAGTATGTGATACATGTCAATTCAGGAAGAAAAGGCCGGCAAGAAGAACAGTGTATGCAAAACCAATCTCCAGTGGTAGATATCCATTTTATATGATTGGAGTTGATGCTGTGGGACCTGTTATCAAGTCGAAAGAAGGGAACAAGTATATTTTGGTAGCTGTGGATTATCTGACGAGATGGCCAATGGCTCAAGCGGTCAAGGAGATATCGGAAGAAACTACTGGTGAATTTTTGTATAATCAAGTCGTGCAGAATTATGGAGTACCAAATTACATACTTACTGATCGAGGGTCCAATTTTGTATCAACTTATGTCAAGACGTTTTTGAAGACTATCGGCTGTAGGCATCTTACTACTACTGCATTTAGACCTCAAACAAATGGGCTTTGTGAACGTACAAATCAAACCTTAACTCAAGTAATAGCAAAATTGGTAAGAGATCACGGCGAGACTGAAGATTGGGACAAGATGATACCATCAGCTCTGGTCGCCTTGAGATCAATGAAGAATGATACTACAGGTTTCACTCCAAGTCGGTTATTGTATGGATACGATCTCAGAACTCCTAGTGTATGGCCTGCACCAAGAACAGACTACGTAGAAGGAGAATTGAATGAAGAAATCTGTCGCAGAATCGAAGAAATTGATAAAGTAATGGCGAAGTGTAGAGAAGACGCTAGGTTGAAGTCTGACGAAAAGAAAAAGAAGCAAAAGGCGAGATATGATAAGACAGTGCAAGAAAGGAAAAGATTTGAAATTGGTGAACAGGTGTTGATGAGAGATCATTATAAAGAAAACAAGTTCTCTGACGTATGGATCGGACCGATGACTGTCATGAAGGTGAATAATTCTGGTACTTATCATTTAAAAGGACCAAATGCAAGAAGGCTAGAAGGCGCGGTTAATGGTGATCAATTAATCCCATATAGTAGAAGGAAATCAATGGTGCCTGACGTTCAGATGAAGAAGAACCAAGAGATATTTCAGTCGTGGTTGGAAAGAAGGAGTGCACAACAATAGAGTTTAGAGTGGTAATTCTGGAAGGGTAGCATGATACGTAGCGTGGTGTATAATCCCCACTCTAAACTAAAAGAACCCTAGACGCACACCACCTACTATATTAGGCCCTTAAGGTCCGACCTTAATATTTTACTTACACTACGAAATAACTTAGTTACACACTCTACTCTCTGATAATTTAAATATCATTATAATTTAACTTATAAATAAACAAGCTTTTCTTTTGATTATAAATTGAATAAGACGTTTTAACGAGTTTGGAATTGATACTTGGAAGGATTTGAAAAGATAATCGCGAATCATTAACTTAATAGAACAAATATACATTTTATACATCAATATTCGATATAAATTCATATTAATCTCGGGTGAATTGTATCAGAAGAACCGTAAAGCAACTCAAATCAAGAATTCACACTTTAGTACCGTAAACGTATCAATAGTTGTCAGTTCTGTATCTTGTAATGGATGTCTGTAGAATCAGTTCTCTGTGACTATTCTACACGTGATCAAGAAGTATATTAAAGAAGTATTATAAAAGATACAATATAAGTATTTTTAAGATACAAACTGAAGATAAGCTTTATTCAATAAAATTATAATGGTATTTATATTATTCTAAGACGGATGGATAATTATATATGGATATGCGCTTTGGATATTTATAAAGGAATATTTCTATAGTAGTATGATTTTCTAACAATCATCTTGGCAGCGGGCTTGAGTTCATATAAGGCAAGTTAAGTGTACCTTAGTCTTCTTGCGTGTTGTACTGGTATTGGGCTTGAACTTCCTTTTTCGTCTTGCTTCCTTCTTTAATCTCAGCTCGACTTCTATTGGTAGCTCTTCCATTGTGGAGTCAATGGGTTCGACATAGTTTATGATATTGAAAAATTATTATGTTAGTTATTCAAAATTATTTTTCAAGCCCAGATGAGTACCCTATTGGATAACGGAGGGCTAAAATCTCTTTAATTAATAGAGGTTATTGGTTGCGGACAAACTTTCTATACCTCTGTTATCATTCGCTACTGGTTTCGAAAAGTTTCTCCACTACCTTGGTCTTGTCTTTCATACTTTTGATCTTGCTCTATATATCGATTCTTTCTAAATACCTTGATTTCTTTTATTTTATATTTTATCTTAATTTATTTTATTTAGCTTTAGTTAGAATTTTTAATGACTAGCCCTTTTATTTATTTTTGCGGTAAAAATTGAAATATAAAACGAGTTTGTGAATCAGTTAGAACCATTTTATGGATTTTATTGATTCAAAGTGAGTTAAGCAATTCTATCTAGCTTGTATCTCTTGTATTTATACTTCAAAGGAAATGATCTTTTAGTAGCAATCAAAGGTCTTTTTAATATATGTTCACTCTGCATTAATTGGTTTTTTTCTGCGGTGATCCAAAACTCCCTCTTGGTGGATGGTTGAATGAATCCCCTCTTTAATTTATATGCAAAGTGCTATATGTGAATTTCACCACAATTTTGACATGTCTGGACATTTTTAGAGGAATCTCAGTCGATCAAATTCTAAAGACTCGAATTCTCAAGCATATGGTCAATATGTTGTTTTGGAAACATAGTTTTGTCTTAAATTTTTTAATCATATATATATCCCCAAAAGTTTATTCAATAAAAATCATCATCATTTTTTGGAGGAAGTCTATTTAGTGATTGCTTTTTGGAGAAAAGAAGTTCTTTTACATGAAATCAAACGCAGGTTACAAATTCCGGTATTATTATGGATTTGATCAAGAAGATTAACCTTTCCTTTTGGTTTTTGAGCTTAGTAGGCTGTTATAACGCTCTGATCACATTCGCATTATTCTTGTTATCGCACACATTTAGTCAAACCGACTAAAAACCCTTATATTTGCTAAACGGTATTGCAATTTGTTACGTGCCTGAGTTATATGATGTCACATTTCACTCATTATTTTTTGGATTTAGTAATGATCCGTATTATTAAATGACGTTAAGAATCATACAATTTGAACAATAAGTAGAAGAAGCGTCCCTGCTTGTTTGAAGTTGTTTGGTTAATTCTAGCTCAAGCTATTCGCGTTTCTGTGTGGGCCAACCGACTGTTTTCTTTTTTGGGTGGTCGTTGTTCAAGTCCCAACACTTTTCTTTTGATTCAAGTCTTGAGATTTCTTTGTTATACAGTCATTAGCAATTATTTTTTTTAGTTTTTCTTTCTTTTCCGTGATCATTTAGATAGTTTAGAATTATTTTTATTTGATTTATTTTTCGAGGAAACATCTTTAGATATTCAATTTATCTTAGTTATGTTTACTTTCAGCAGTTTGCATAATGATTTTAATCTCAGTCATGCAATCGGATCTGACAGATTTTCGATGATCCAGACTGACATTATGGAAGAATCATCATTTTTTTGAAATATTATAAGAGAAGACATACTCGAGTTAATAAAACGAACAAGCTTTTTCTTTTATATTTTATATTTTATATTTTTATATTATACATCCTTCGCTGTCTTTTGAAGCTTACACCTATTTCCTTTATTACACATTTTGTTCTATATACTCAATTGATATCTTTCAGTCTAGTATCAAATTGTTTATATATTGTTTATTCTTTTATCTTCAAGTTATTCAAAGTAAACATAAGAACAATGCCCCACATTATCATATTTAATAAAAGTAATGGGTTCATTTGATTGGTTACTGTATACAAAAACACTTATTTGAAATTCAGGAAACCATAAAGCGTTAAAAAACATCGCCAATGCACTAAGCGAGATTTATTTTTAAGCCATTGTTAATACAGTGGAAATACGATATATAAAGATCAAGTTTTCTTTAGAATGGTAAAGTATTTATAAAAAGTGTATACTAAAGGCAAAAAACGCTTTACAATCAGTCATGGCACCAAGAGACTTTATATAATAATAAAAGTAAAGATGTTGGATGCATGGCATTAATTTCTATATATTTTCTGTATTTTAGAACTTTATTGTTGCTGCCTAGCGATATACATAATTTTGTATATCATTCACGAGCATACCTTGGGTTATGAAATTAATCGTTGCTGCCCAACAATCAACGATAAAAATACGTTTAGGGAAAATTTTGATTCAATCATTGATCCGAGAAGTAACTACGTGCTAAAAGAACGAGCTGGTATGGCTCATTATATGATATAGTACTGGTTTACATGGTCTGTATATCCAACATCAAAGCGTTCAAACATTTCAACCTCCTCTTACAAGTAAGTGACATAAGTGTATTTTAGCTGTAATGACGTGGCTTCTGCCTTCTAAATAGGACAATGAGGAAAAATAATGCGCGTTTTCTTTCAAGAAAACGCACTTCTTTCACTTGCTATACAATGGATAACAATGACCAACCCATGTCTGACCCTGATCAAGTAAGAATCCCTTCTTAAATTAACTATTCTCGGTAGTTTTAAGCTAAACAATCTTCTAGATACGTCTCAAACGTTTAGCAAAGTTACAGCAACAGCAACAGCAACAGCAGCAACAACAGCAGCAGCAGCAGCAACTATCAAATGAACAATCAAAAGTGCCCGAACAAAAAAAGGCAGGCGCTACGAGTAAACCTATTTTACAAACTTTGGATGAGTTTGTCCCTATCAAAAAACCAACACCCAAAAAGACAATCAATACGATGCCAACTGAGGTAACTTATTCAAGTACCTGATAGCAAAGTTACTAACAAGTTGGTAAAGGCGGCTCCAGCTGTGAGTATTAAGAGCCCTGTTCAAACGCAGCCTACTATCGTAAAACCAGCCAAGAGCTTTGAAGACTGGCAAGATGACGTTCTTTCTCGTGTCTTACAAGTCACTCTCAACGTAGGTAGATCAAGTGTTTTTTGTATTTTCAAATACTTAGTGTTTTGTTAGCCTTCGAATATGTATAAACAAGGAAAATGCGTATATCTGACGGGTTTAGTAAACGAATTAATTGAAGAGAATGAACCTCAACCCAACAAGCTTTCTCAGCAATTTCTGGATCGTATTATTGTAGCAAGATTATCGCTTGATCCAACAGAATCTCACCCAGAACTTCCAGCTGATATTGCTAGTACATTAAATGCTTCGCATTTCGATTATTTACTCAACTGTTGGAGAACAGTACATGATATCCGCAAAAATACATTACAGAGAAGCAGAAGTTTGGAAAAGTCAACGCTTGATCAAAGATTAGCCGTGCTGGATAATGTCAAGAACTTGATTGTTTCTTATTCTGGGTTGGTGTTGCAAATGCCTGATATGTTCCCTCAATTACAAACGTAAATACATAGTTTTAGCTTTAGTATATATACTAATACATTTTGTAGTGGTCCATTGGGTCCTGAGCAGCTTATACCCAGAATCAAGTCTCAGCCTGATACAGCGCAAGGATTACCTGCCGACTATATCTCTGAGTTAGTTAATCGCTTCAATGATGATGGGCTTGATATGGTAAAATAGATGGGATGATACAGTTGGCTGAAACTGACATTTAGTTTAGATCTTGGGACCTGCATTCGTAGGTATTTCAGGTGAGCTTCGTCAACAGAATATTTTGGGTGATTACAAGACCAGTATCCAGGCGATTTCATACCTTTGTGAGAATAAAGCTATTGCTTCTATGGTAAGAACTATATGTGTCTAAAGGACACCTATCTTATTATCGATATTTATAGATGACATCGCTTCCAGAATTTGATCCTTCCAACGTGACACCCAAAGACTTTGAACACGTTTCATTATTAGGACCTTTCTTTAAAATAAGTGCATACCCTGATAGTGCTGTAAGTATATTTGCTTCATTTTTTCTGCCGATGGTATCTAAGTATTTATATAGCCCAAAGTTGCAGAGTCGTATTTCCAAAATTCAGAAAATAGAAACGCTGCTGATCTTGCTTCTTGTAAAAACGGTCTTCGTGGTAGTGTTCAAAACGTCCAGGTACGAGAAGCATACGTACATTAATGAATTTATACTCAACATAATCAATAGCGAGCTATGTTTGGCATTAGCAATTCAATTGTCAGAGCGAATGCTGACGCTAGAAATCGACTTTTGCAGTATTTTGGACATGTCATCAAATTAAACGAAAAGAGAGCTCAAATGCAAGTGGATATTCAAACTGTCTCTTCAGATGGCTTCATGCACAATATCGCTGCTGTACTTTTAATGTTCTGTGATCCATTCTTGGATATTCGTGCTTCAAAGATTGACAAGATTGATCCAACCTTTTTCCGCACTAGCAAGCGCCTTGATGTTTCTGAAGATACCAAGATTAATGCGACAAAAGAACAGTCTGATGCCTATTATGGTCAAGTTCAAGAGATGAAAGGTAGTTATCGTAGGCTGTGTAATGCTGCGTGAACTAATTACTGATCTATAGCCCATAATTTTATTACCGAGACATTCTTTATGACACTCGCTTTTATGCATTACGGTCCTATTCGTGCCCTGGTCAATTTTAACGAGTTTATACGTGAATACAACCAAGTCAAAAAGCAAACAGAAAAGGCACAGCAAGATGCCATCCGCACTGCCAATGTACGTAGTTTGTATTGAAAAAAGTTTAGACAAAAGGCTAACCTTCTATTTAGACCCCACAAGGGGTAATGAGCGATTTTGTAGCAAAGAGGATGAAAGCTAAATTTGATCAAATGACGACTTACCGCTTAGCTTACGAGACCATGCTTTTAGACCCAGTTTTTCTAACTGAAGCCTTGCGATTCTATGACTTAGTGATGGCTTGGATGGTGCGTATTGTTGATACCAATCATAAACATCCTTGGGAAAAGGTCAAATTGCCTTTACCTGAGACAGTTCCCGAAGCATTTTCTATGCTTCCTGAATGGATCATTGAAGATATTGTAGAACTTTTCATCTTTATTGGAAAGTATGGCTATGAAACTCGAGTCATGAATCAATGTCCTCATGATGAGTTGGTTACCTTTATCATTATCTTCTTGAGAAACACAAAGTATGTCAAGAATCCTTACCTGAAGGCCAAGTTGGTTGAGATTTTATTCTTTTTTACGTATCCTATTGCTCAAGGTGTGCCAGGTGAATTAGAGTCTATTCTCAACTCTCATCCTTTAGCTTTGCAGCATTTGGTGCCTTCTTTGATGAACTTCTATGTTGGTAAGTCAAATACCCAATCTTTTGGTTGAGTTTTACTTAATATTTCTTATAGAGGTCGAACAAACTGGTGCTAGCTCTCAATTCTATGACAAGTTCAATATCCGTTATAATATCAGCCATATCATGAAGACCATTTGGAGTCATCCTGCTCACCGTGCCAAATTAAGGGAGGAAAGCCAGTAAGCAAACCGGTTTTGATGCTCTTGACAGTTGATTAATATAATTTTGCATAGGAAATCCGAAGTGTTTACACGTTTCGTTAATATGTTGATGAGCGATGTTACTTATCTTATGGATGAAAGCTTGAGTAAGCTCACAGAAATTCACCAAATTCAATTGGAGATGAAGGATCAAGCTGCTTGGGAAGCCCAAACACCTGTAAGTTAGATGTATTTGATACAATACTAAAAGCTAATAATAATACAGCAACATCGACAAGAGCGTGAAGCAAGTTTACCTTCTCTTGAAAGACAAGCGCAGTCATATGTTGCTCTCGGCAATGAAACTATTCATATGCTCAATTACATGACAGCTGAAGTCATTCAACCTTTCCTGGTGAACGAAATTGTCGACCGTTTGGCCGCTATGCTGGATTATAATCTTGTACAATTGGTAGGACCCAAATGTACTGAGCTTAAGGTGGCTAATCCCGAAAAATACCATTTCCAACCTCGTAAATTGCTTTCAGAAATTATCGATGTCTATCTTAACTTGAACTCGGCGACCTTTGTCGATGCTGTAGCTCGTGATGGACGGTCTTATCGTAAAGAGTATTTTTCAAAGGCAGCATCTATCTTACAAAAACATGGATTAAAATCCATTGATGATATTCATGCCCTCGAAAAGTTTGTAAACCGTGTCGAAGTAGCTATCCAAAGCGGTGTAGAGGAAGAAGAAGAGTTGGGTGAAGTACCCGATGAATTCTTGGGTAGGTTGTTGATTCTTTGATAGACGCATAAGCACTAATAATTGTTTATAGATCCTATCTTCTTTACTTTGATGGAAGATCCAGTTCTGTTACCTACATCAAGTGTTATCGTTGATCGAAGTACTATTCGTGCTCATTTGCTTGGTGATACGCGTGATCCATTCAATCGTATGCCATTATCCATGGATATGGTTGAACCAGGTAAGATTATTTCTACACGCAATTTAATCCTTATTAACATAATACTTTACAGCTACTGAGTTAAAAGCCAAGATTGTCGAATGGAAAGCTGAGCAAAAGAGTAAAAAGACTGCTGTCATGGATACTAGCCCTTAAGCAACCTTTTTCGCATATAATAAACTGTATCCAATTCTAACAAGCGCAATGCCATTTATATACTATACACACGTTTTATTTCTTTTAATGAAGCTGAGGAATGAAGGATTGTCTACTGATTAGTTGGTGGTGTTCTTTTTTGCCATATAAGGTGTCTTGCGAGAGACATAAGGCCCAAGCTATAAAGAAACTGTATTAGAAATCAGGTTAATTACCATTCATAAGCTAGACATACTGTAAAGTTTTCGAGATCAGGCACGACAAATGTTCTGACTTTGTCCCAATTAACCAAATAACCACCATTCTTGGTGTGTCTACCCATGGCACCAGAGCCAGTACCTAAATTTCAAAAAATGTCAATAAAACAAAGTAAAAAAAAAAATACAAATACAAAAGAAATTACCCTTGTAATAGTTGTGTCCCTTCTTGGCTGTTAATTGCAAACGGCTAGCACCTCTGGGAATAGATTTAATGACACCAAACATATTGAATTAGTCGAAAGAAGCAGATCCTTTACCTTTGGTTCCCCCGGGGTTATAGTAAAAAGCTGCAAAGATGACTGCTTTTTTGATTTATTGGATCCGTCGAAAAGAATTTCGGGCACAAGCATAAATTTATCCAGGTAAGCGAGAGCAAGTTCATTTAACAAAATGTACTCTTTGATAAATCTTTTCATAGATTTAACAATTCATTCTGAATATGGATTACTCATCTGATGCGACATTTAACCGAAATCAGTTCAGAAATGTTTCTACTATTTAGCCTCACTTATACGAAATACAGTTACTTATCGACAAGTCATATATATACATATATATATATATATATATTAGCAAGATATAGACTACAGTCAATGCTGAAACTTATCCTGAGCATATCTTGTTTATTAGATGCGATATCTGACCGGAATCAGTCGAGATTTAAGATCATTAGAGCTAGTCTTAATTAAAAATCTGTATTTCACAGCTCATTTTTATAATGCGATGTCATCGTAGCAATTTTGTCAAATAGTAATCACAGTAGATGCAATGCTTTATTCTGAATATGTGCTACTCATCAAATGTACTACTGAATCAGAATCAGCCCAGGGTTATACAGACGTTAAAAATGGCTGATTTCTGAAAAATCGTAAGGGGAATGACATTAAACCCAATTCCTGATTTCTTTTGTAATGCAACAAGATTTGTATTTTGGATGCATAATCTACTAGTAATATAGATTTAGCATATTTGATAGTATGCAGCCGTAATTTTTTCAAAATTCAATGCCTATAAAATACTAGAGTTATGGCCGCATTTTCAAAAAAAATCAAGAAGTCACTTTCTTTATCAAAGACAACTCCTTTAATGAAAATAATATTTGCGTCCTTCAATGTTTCACTTCGTTCTACACACATTTTGTTAATATATCTTTTCTATATTATCATAAAAGTCGAGATAAAAGATCAAGCCTGGATTTTTAGAATGTATTCGATCCTCACCCAATCAAATCAGATGTTGAAGTGCAATAACATAGTAATAGTGGTGAGGAATGCTTCCAAATAATACATATGTGATCTATTGAGAATAATGACCAAAAAACAAGAAATCTTTTGCATAGCCAACTTTTTTAGAATCTAGTTTAATGGCTTAATTGGTTGATGCATGCTTCTTTGTTTTAAAACAAGCGTTTCACACACGATATAAGATGAACTAATGTGTTGAAGCGTAGATAACGTAGTACAGTTGCTATTGTTTTTGCTTGATTTAGATAAGGAATGTCTGCTGATGCGAGTGTTTCACTTTATTAGACTAGAAAGATAATATTAAAGGAAAAGGATGCTATGTATGCGGGATGAATGCTGATATAAAGTAGGGGAGATGCTGTTAAAATAATGCTATACAAATGCTATGAATGTCGGTCGCATTTTTCAATTTCCATTCTGATATATCTACAAAGCTCTCCAGATCCAATTTCGCGTTTGATTGTTAACCAATGATCTAGCAAATCCGTCAGTAGCTTCTTTTTAAATTCATATTGAAGTAATTCACAAGTCCTCTGAACTGCACATTCTACGTGACTCTCGCTTAGGATTTTGCCGACAAAAGCAGCGCCCATCAAATCAAAACAAGCTGAAATACTATGCAATGTTGTGGCATCTTTGGTATGAGCCAATAGTTTATAACCTGTATATTCCAAAAATGCCTTCATATTATCTGCCAAAGTATATGTAATTTCGCGACAATAGGAAGGGAAAGCAGCATCAAGCTTTGTCAATAGCCGCACCATCACAGCAGCGAATGCACGATGTGCGGTGGTACTTGTATCACCTCGATAACGCGAGATGGCAGAAACGAAAACAGCGTGATGAAATATCACATCGACTGCTGTTCGGATACGGTTACGAATATCAATATCTTCTATCAGTACGTACTTGTGCTTATACGAGGATATACCCCGAACGATTCTTTGGTGCAGTTGTTCTTCTTTTTCCAAGAGTTGTTTAAAGTGTAGAAGTCTGGCGCACATATTGGTATGTAGTGTATGGCCAGAAGGCTTGTGATCTGTTGGTAATACTAAAGAAGCTGTAATAGGTTGATAGCATGCCGCAATATTTGAAGACATATGGCTGTTTTCTGGTTGGTTCATAATGATAGAATTACTGGCGGAAGCTGTTGCTGTTGCTGTAGTAGTAGTAGTAGAGGCAGGGCTTCGTTGATTAATAGTGGAGGATCCAACAGTTACAAAGTTGACGATGGCAGTACTGGTATGATGACGAGCAGGTTCTACCATCAAGAATCCGTCTTCTACTTCTACTTCAGTTGCTTCTTCTTTCTTTGTTTGATGAAAAGATAGCTGGCTGGCCACCAATTCAAGTGTAATCAAAGCGGTTCTGCACTGAACTTTCATACTAGACTGGCTAGTTTCTATTTTCCACGTTGTTTGAATGACGGTCGAAGCGAAAAACCGCAAGTGGGAGCTAGTTTGATAGAGACACCAAAGGTCGGCCAAATCAAGAAAGTTTCTGAATATATATAGTACCAATTCATTAGGTAAATTCAACAAACCTTTGGAAGTTGATTTGGGTGTCATATCTTTAACAAAAAGCGTCTATAGTCTCGTAGTATCAATAAGACGGAAGAAGCGAAAGAAATAGGAGGAAAAAAAAGCAAGAGACCGCCCCTTGAAAAAAAGGACTATTTTCACACCAAAAAAACTTTATTCTATAATTGAACTTCTTTATTATGTACAATGGCTTTTAACTATGGTATAAGGTCGTCTCAGCGAATCAGATTTTATCACAAATCCACTCTGATCTAGCATTTGAACCACTTTATGTCCAACTGTCCAGTTCTTTCTATTGCAGCACTCGTTTAGTATCAGTTTCCAGGTATCTTTTGTAGGGCTCAAATTCATTGAAATCATATGTTCTAGACAAGCATAGGCATCATTGAGTCGATCATGATTCAAAAATCCAACAATCATAAAGTTGAACGTGGCTCTATCCGGCTGAGTACCACTGCGCATCAACGCTTGGAATGTTGCCATTGCTTTACCCAAATCCATTTGCTCCACGTAACCTTGTATCAAATTCGTATATGTGTGTACTGTAGGCCATAAGCGATACGCTGGTGATTTCATCAATTCCAATGTCTTTTCTGCTTGATCCATTCGATCTGCTCGAATCCAGCCATTGATTACTGCATTAAACGTATAGATATTAGGTGTCATTCCCATCTGGGATATCAATGACAGCATTTCCTCGGCTGTTTGTGGTGATTTTGACTTGAAAACTGAATCAATCAGCGTTGTATAGGTGACAGTGTCTGGCTCCAAGCCCAGTTTAAACATATCCGAGATAATACCACCTGCAGACACCATATCATCCGCTTTTATATATCCTTTCAGCATAGTATTGAATGTAATCATATCTGGCTTGAATTGGGATTGGACCATTTGTCGATAGAGCAAGCCGGCTACATGAAACTCTTTGTTAATCACTAGACCATTGATCATCGTATTGAGAATGACATCGTTGACTTGAAGTGTAGGATCCTTTTGTACCTCTTGGAAAGCTTGAAAGGCTTTACGCGACTGTCTTGCCTTAAAGTAGACTTTGATCAATTGATTGTATAGAATCTCATCGGGTTTGTGCCCACCCAGAATGGTCTCTCGGACAATGTGTTCTGCAGAGACTACATCGCGCGTATGAGCATAGATGGCCAATAAACTAGCACATATATAAGCGTTGGGTTTGACGCCATGACGTTCCATATCTTTATAAGTCAAAGTAGCGTCGCGCGTTAATCGTGCCTCGCTAAATCCCTTGATCAGCGTATTATAAGTAGTGATATCCAGTACCTTGTCTTTCTGCTGCTGATAGATCCATTTTACATCATCAATACGTTTTTGCTGGAACAAATGCATCAAGTTGGCATTCAACACTTTGGTGGAGTTAAAACTGTGTTGAGCAATCAACTCTTTTGCAACCTGATTCACTTGCTTGTTTTTTGGCATACAACGATACATGGTGCGATCAAAGTCCCGAATATCAGGTATCACATCGTGCTTTTTATTGGCGTCCTTAATCAGCTGAATCGCTTCGTCCATATTGCCTAACTGAATGTAGGTAGCCAAGATCACGTTAAAAGAACCAATACTGAGCTTGACAGGTGGCTTCTGCTGCTGAAACTCACCATTGTACATAGCAAGTACATCTGCGTATTGTGCTTGAAACAGTTTGGCCATGAAATATTCATTATATTCATGAATATCCCAACTATGTCCTAATCGTTTCATATCATTCAACACTTGCAAGATATGATCTTCGGTCCCCCAGCGCTTTTGGCTCCAAAGATCAGCCCGGAGCTTCATAAAATCTTCTCGTTTTAAGTTCTGAAGTAGATCGTTCGGATCAGCTTTTAGATCTTGGTACGTTTGCCATAATGCAGGCCCTTTTTGTTCGAGCTGGCTTTTATATTTCGTTATTAAAGGGTGATTGGGCGTTGAGGTAGTGATCGTATCCACATTAACTTTGGAAGTAGAGGTCGTGGTGTAGTTGTGCATGTTTAGACAAGGGGTGAGTTGTCTAACGTCTCGGTGTACCACAGTGCGTGGAATGCGCAAACTACAGGCTCGAAATACTCGGTGCATTTGTGAACAATTGACAAATGGAACGAAAAGTATCAACTCAAAAATGTAACTCGAGGGAAAAATTCGAAAAAAATATTAACCAGGGCCAAAAATTTCGATCAAGAAACTTGGGCCAGTCACTAAAGTCAGTTGAATCTCGGGTTCTCTGCGCATATTTTAAGTTTTTACCGACATTTACGCAAGATGTATTATGTCAATATCAATGTAGGATAAAAGTACACATTTTATCTATATATATATACTGATAGCCATGACACTTGGACCAAGAGAAAAATAAAGCGGGGAGGACATGCCGTGTTTGTCAATGTATAAGCTGTGTTTAATAGTGTTACCACCGAAAATGCCCACTCTTTGTCCGCGCGCTGCTTCGGTTAAAACCATTTAAACCTCAGCTGAATGATAATACATGTACATATAAACCTTCATTTCAAATGTTTCTTCTTTCTTTACGAAACGTATCAGAAAAATAAGATGGCTTCATATATAAAAAAATCGTTAGCTACAATGGCAGGATACGGTAATCCTGATCTACTGCCTCCTGCCGAGTACTTATCCGTACAAGCCAGCAATAGTGACAGTGACGAAGATTGCACTGGATGTGCCAATCCATGCACCGAGCACAAAGAATACCCTTCTTATCTCAACATTGATATTGATTTTCCCATGTTGGGCTCTGTTAAACCTTACGGTCGACACGTTCTTATAGCCACAGGTGCTTCGGATTGGCCTAAAAAGATACAGCACGAGAAAGATACCTTTGCTTACAGCCTCTACAATGCCGAAAGTAAGAGTAAATCCAGGCCCTGGAAAAATCTGGTTACCAATTCATCCATGACATCCACCTACAGTACTTTGGAAGGCGCTTGTGATGTGTTAATCTTCCCCGACAATATCATCGTTTCCAATGTCACATCAGAAATGGCAGGCGATTTCTATGCATTGTTCTTGGCTACACCACTACCGACAGCACCTATAGATATCGAGTTTATGATGCGAGATGATCGCATGGGGGAAATGCAGATACATAAATCCCCTTACAAGTCAATGCTACTATTGTGTTCTCATAGAAAGAGAGATAAACGCTGCGGTATTACGGCACCCATTTTGGCCCAGGAATTAGATCATGTTTTAAGAGAGAAGGACTTGAGTGAGCACGATGCAGCAGTAGTGATGGTGAGCCATATAGGAGGTAAAAAAAAATCGTTTGTATATAATTATGGGACTAAGAATAGTTGTTATTTAGGTCATCAGCTTGCTGGTAATGTGATATGTTATACGAATGAAGGGACCCGTGGTATATGGTATGGAAGAGTCAAAACTTGTCATTGTCGTGCGATTATAGAAGAAACCATCATCAATGGAAAGGTTATTAAAGATCTTTACCGTGGATCGATGGATAACAGTTTTGAAAACCATCTCAAAAAATCTTCGTTTTTGAAATGGTAATTATATTGGCTTATCAGATCCCCCATTACTAGTTACAATTCAGGCAAACACGATGTATATATGTGATGCACTACTCAATAAAATACATTTTAATGCGCTAATCATTTGCTGTGACATATACCATGAAACGGACGCAACATCTAGGGTTTTTGATGGAAAGAGACTATGCCCCGCTTCTTATCAGATCTAAACATTTCTAAAACCATGTTTGTTACGCCTTGTAGTTCATTCATGACTGAATGTGCAATACGTTTAGGAGATGTATAGTACCTCATTCTAAACATGTACCAGTCATTAGATGTGATATTTAACTAAAATTAACGAATAGATTTATGGATAATCTATATATTCAATTTTTAGTAATTACATATACTTTACAATACTTTCCTTGAATGTGATAAATCCATTATATTCAAGGCAAAGTATGATTGTACTAAATACAGTATTCCATTCTAAACAAGTGCTAGTCATCAGATATGACATTTAATCAGGGCCTATAGCGAGACCTATGGATCATTATTTAGTTTACTACATAAGCTAGCTGGCCCTATGTTCACTGCATTCGCGGCTATAGTCACCCTCTGGGGGGGGGGTTCCGGAGAGTGGGATTTGCATTTTCTCCATAATTCATCTAAATTTCCGCTTCACTCGGTAAACAAAACATGATGTCCAATAGAGCTCAACTTAATTATTTAAATTGTCAGTAGCCAACAAAATCGGCCATTACACAGTGGGAGAAAGATGGGGAAGAAGTATTCTATACGGTGTATTTAGGAAACTTTTAATTGATAAAAGATTGAATATTATTTATACTAATTCTAAAGCGTTACATTTATTTATAGTATAATGATTGATATGTTAAGAATATAAAAGTTTATTGCGAATTGCCAAGTCATATAGTATTCCAGAATGTGAAAGAATGGTTGATTAATACTACGTAATAATCTACTGTAACCCAAGCTTATTACAGGAAGTTCCTACATCAGTCTTCAATGGTGTTAAAGGAATCTCAGTGGTATGAGCTTTGCTACAACTTTGTTGCGTATAGTGCAAAATATATACTGAGGTATCTAAACCTGGTACATTAACCAAATGCCGGGTTATTTATTATAGCGCTTTTACTAATTGAAAATCTACTATGTAATCATGAATATATATTCAAATCTACAATTAGTACTTTATTAAATATTTGAGTACACAGAGAGTAATATGATGGTTTGATAATAGTGTGATTAGACGGTAGAGGGAAGTTTACTTTCTGTAGGGGCAGTTATTGTACATTGTATCTGTTAATTAGTTAAGTATAGTGCTATATTACATAGAAAGTTACTTACTAGATAGGTACAGGTAAGTGATAACATTAAATCATTCCAGACGCCTTTAACGCATTTTGAAGGAGCGTTTCCTCGACAGTAACGAAGACAAATCGAATCTATTATGATGGTAGAAATACGAGAATGTTATTATATAGGAGGTCAATATTAAGCTTTAAGCTCTTACATTGTTTGTGTTGGTCGCCTGGGTTAAACTGATAAAAATGAGCGAATGAGTTAGTATATAACCGCCAAGGTAATGATACAACAGTATACTTTACTGGGGGTATATATTAAGCTTTGGTCTGTTTGCTTGTAAGAACCTCCACAGTATGTACTTTACAGCCTTATTAATATCATTTCCTCCTAATAATACATGGTTATCTATAGCTATGATATATACAATGCATCTATTACTACCTCCATAATCAGGAAAATACTTTTCAAGAGGGACTCGTGCAACTTTAGCTTTGAAAAGGTCCACTTTGTTTAAGAAGAGCATAATGGAAGTATGCAAAAACCATCGACTGTTTATGACAGATTCAAATAACGCGATACTTTCCAACATGCGATTCTATCAATCGTTAGTAACGATTCATAATTAGATAGCAAAGTGCTTACTTGTCGCGTCTCTTCTAGTAACACTTGGTCATATTCACTTAGAGCAACACAAAATATAATTGAACTGACGGAATCAAAGCAATGGATCCACTTTCTTCGTTCAGATCTTTGACCTCCTACATCAAACATGCTATTAATGCATCATTGTTAATATATATACATATAAAAGGCCCAAGGGCGTCATCTTCTCCATAACCAATTCTCTTACTGAATCGAAGTTTGTTTTTTGTGCTGAAACTTGATTTCTGTAATCCCAGTCGTCTTTAATCTAGCTCTTAGTACATCTTGTTCGTTTGGAACGTAATCTATTTCGCCTATACGTTTCACTTCATCAAAGAAGCTTTGTGACATCGTTAGTACAATAGTATCTTTGATCTGAGGTGATTATGCCTTACTATGACGCTGAATCCATCAAATAGAATTCGCTGATCTTATCAGTAACACACAGCTTAGTGCTGTTGTCTGCCCACACGCTTTCAATAGCTTCAATGATGAAAGTGTCAAGTTGTGGCCTATTATCATCGGGAAAGCAGTAATTTGAAATCAATAGTGCGTGATCCTATGGCCAAGAAAAAACAGCAGATGTTAATTAAATTATTGTTAATGCGCTCTATGTAATTTACGATATTGAGAGGCTGCTCATATGCAAGGCCGAGGTTATGCATAGCCTTCACTAGTGTTTGTGCTGATTCAATCAAGTTTCGATAGACAATAATCTTCCAAGATTGAAGCTCTTCCTTTGTATAACCATTTTGATTGATAATCTTCATCTGTTTCAAGATAGTTGATTTACCGGATTCTCCACTACCTGAATCCATAATTAAGAGTTGAGTTGGATGCTTTTATGTAATAAAATATGCTTAGAAGTATAACCTAACAACAGGATCTTGTATTCCTGTTTGATCCTTTCTTTTTCCAATTGTTTATCGATTTGACAGCTTCTTTTTGATTCTCGAGCGTCTTCTGTTGATTGGCAGATACCCATACTAGCGCAAAAAAAAAAAGTTAGGTATGAAAGAAAAGAAAGCAAAAAATCACATATAGTAGCAGTGTAAAAGGGAGCAATGCAAGTAAACGGCATATGCAACGGATATACAGTGTAACCATTCTGATAGACACAGCTTACCTTTGAAAATGAAAGATTGATTGCAGAAACATCAGAGATGAAGACTTTGCTGTATTTAATCTTGATCTATCGGGCACTCTGAAGAAAGAAGACAATAGATCCAAAAGCTCTTTTTAAAGGGATTCGATTACTATAACTGCAGAGTATTCCCGGCCTCCTATTACACATCATACGCTTGTATTAGAAAACAACTGATGATTCCATCTATTATACAACTCCTTGGATAACACGCCATATGATTCCAGACTACTGCTTAATCGCCCTAGCAACCAATCTAGCAGGCGTTTCACGAGTCTAATTTCTTTCAGGAACCATTCAATTGAAGATCATTTCTTTATGTGTTACTCAGAATTTAAAGTCATTTTTCATTCTTTTGTTCCTCTTGTTCTAATTACTCACATTTTCTCACATGGATGTAGAAGGTACCCTTATACCTATTACCTATAGACCGATTGTTCTATTCTCCATAGGTATTACGGGTTGGGCATGCAATCTACTCGTCCTTTCAAAGACTGGCATCGATCCCGTGTCGTTATTACAGCTACATCAAGCAGACAAACATATGCCATTATATAAACCCATCTTTGCTTTGTCCGGGATCTTGTCTGGTATGGTGCTAATTAATCTCATGTTCTATCGTTACTATCAATCCCCGGCCATAGCCATCTTGCCTTACATTTCGGCCTTGGCATTATTATTATGGCCTGGGCAATCGCTGTTTCGAAAAGAAAGGCTTCGATTCATAAGGTAAAATTGAAAACTGACCGCGATTTCACTCGAAATTTAACTGAATACCTTAGAATGCTGAAACGAGTCTTGTCACCCAATATATACGCGCCAGTCTTCTTTTCAGACATCATCTTGGCAGACATGTTGACTAGTTTCTCCAATGTGTTTGGCGATTTCTTTATAGCGTCCTGTGTTATTGCTGCAGGACGCAATTCTTCTTTCTTTATGGATAATACAAACAATGTCTATTACAGAGATATTATGGTGCCTTTATTAATAAGGTATTTCATTTGAGTTGTAAACGTCAAATCAGCGAAACTGATTTTTATGGCTATAGTCTACCTTATTTTATTCGTCTAAGGCAATGTATTTCTGAATATATTGAATCCAAAGAAAAGCGTCACTTGTTGAATGCATTAAAGTATGCGTCTTCAATACCAGCTGTGATATTTTCAGCTGTACAAAGAAAAGCTACTTTGTATATTACAGAATCAGGAACAGTGCCACAGCATTGGTACTTAAAAGAAGATACCATCTTTCGGTTCTGGTAAGCGAATCAAAATGTTCTGCTTCATCTATTGTCTGCTCATACCGTGTACATAGGATGCTATTTGTGCTAATCAACTCGATGTATTCTTTTTGGTGGGATATCTCCATGGATTGGAACTTGATTACAGTAACTACAGATCAGCATGCAACATTCCATTTCCGCCGACAGCTTTATTTCTCTCAGCCCATCTGGTACATACTTGCTGTACTGATTGATTTTTTTCTACGGATCACTTGGAGCTTGAAACTAAGTTCACATATCTATCTTCGGACAATAGACAGCAATATATTTTTGATTCAATTACTAGAAGTGATACGACGTTGGGTTTGGGTGATATTTCGAATGGAAAGCGAATGGGTTAAAAGAGTTTATACTTCCTTACCGTTTGATAATTTACGTATGAACTTGATAGATCGTAAACCATCTTCTTCATCCGGTTTACTGTCGCCTATAGAGGAAGAAGATCCATAAATTGTAAATAAATGCATTTGTTTATTTTGATCCAATTCTTGTTTATTGGTAAGATTTAGCGTATTTTTTGCGCCATTCGATGTATAATGAACATTTGTATAATATTGTTGGACAACCTGCTGTTTACCCTTTAGTATTTACTCTAAGACGGATGAAAAGATGTATCGTTATAGAGAGTGATTGAGATATTTCTGCTTTAAATTGGGGATTTTTATTTATTTATTGCAAGATATATTATGCAAATATTCTGTGTGAGAACTAACAATTTGAGGGGCATATATTTCCTTGTCAATGGCATAGTTCATAGGTTCAAGACAATCAAACTCATCAACAACATGGCCTTGCGCATTTTTGTGGAAAAAATAGACTGTTCATTTCAAATGTAAATTATGTAATGAAAAAGAACCAAAGGGCCCACAAAACTGGCGAGTTTATATAGAGATAGGTTTACCAGGTTTCTTATGCATTGTTCTCTTTTTTTTCTTTTTTTTTTTTTGCGTACACAACGTTTGATCTGCCATCCCGTGCAGATATTTCTGGGCAAACACGACTTTTGTATTTACTGCAGGTTTGGTGGGTGCGACTTTGATTTTATAATTTAGTTTTAACGTATATCTCACTTCAGATTACCTAAATTTTTAGTTGAATCTTTTAGCATAGTTAAATGCGCAATTCATTTCTGTGCAATTGTTATTTTCATAGCACCTACAGTGATTTTTATCAAACCAAAAACCGATTTAAATTACTGCCGGCCAATCAACCAGACTCTAATAATCGAGCCCAGCTTAAAGCATATAGGTTTAAGGTGTTTGAATCAATTTTTTTCTCGACCTTGCAAACAGATCTGTTTGTTTTAACATTTACAAAATGAACACTTACAAGACCTACACTGAACGTGGAGAACAACACCCCAATGCTTGTGCTCGTTCTCTTTTTGAACTCATGGAGCGTAAGCAAACCAATCTTTCCGTCGCTGTCGATGTTACCACCAAGAAGGAATTGCTTTCTATCGCTGATGCTGTAGGTCCCTTTGTCTGTGTTCTCAAGGTAAAAAATAATAATAATACATATACTACGCATGTACAAAGAAACTAACATGATCTGTAGACACATATTGACATTGTCGAAGACTTTGACGCTGATTTGGTTCACCAACTCGAACAATTAGCCAAGAAACACGATTTTTTGATTTTTGAAGATCGCAAGTTTGCTGATATCGGTAATTATTACATAACAACTGTTAGACAAAGATACTCATCGTATCATTAGGTAACACTGTCAAGAATCAATACGCTAAAGGTGTTTACAAGATCGCTTCTTGGTCTCATATTACCAACGCCCACACTGTTCCTGGTGAAGGCATCATCAAGGGTCTCGGTGAAGTCGGTCTTCCTCTCGGCCGTGGCTTACTCTTGTTGGCAGAGATGTCTTCCAAGGGTGCACTGACCAAAGGAAGCTACACCACCGAGTCTGTAGAAATGGCCCGTCGTAACAAGGATTTTGTTATTGGTTTCATTGCTCAACACAAGATGAACGCTTTTGATGATGAAGACTTTATTGTCATGTCGCCTGGTGTAGGTCTTGATGTGAAAGGTGATGGTTTAGGCCAACAATACAGAACACCCCATGAAGTCATTGTCGAGAGTGGAGGAGATATTATCATTGTAGGTCGTGGTATCTATGGTAACCCTGATCAGGTTGAAGAGCAAGCCAAACGCTATCGCAAAGCTGGTTGGGATGCTTATCTTGAAAGAGTGCGTCTTCACAAATAAAAAAGTTTTTTATTATTAAAAAGTGATTTCACCACTTAGGTGGTCCTGTTTGAGACCAGTCAGCTACATAAGAAAACGTTTGGAATTCTTGCTGCTCAACGCGATTCAATGCACTATTGATAGGCGTTAAAGCAGGTTTCTCGCGAGTGAATTCTTCCTCAAAGTTAGAAGTGTCCAATGGCCCACTAATGGAAGGACAGAATGGCGGTGGAACGCGTTTATTAAGCATATCATCCCAATTCACGCCATGAAAGAATGAATGCTCTTTGATTTCTGCAGCATCGGATGGACCAGCACCTAATCTCTTTTTAGGATCGCGATTGAGTAACTATAAACAAGTATTAATACTCGTATGGTATTGTTGATTTTGGTATCTTACTCTTTGACAGATAGAAACAGAGTCTTTTGTCATATTTAAAGGATAAAGTATCTCGTCTTCCAAGATGGCATCAAAAATTTCATCTTCATCTTCACCACGGAAAGGTGATTGACCCAATAGCATTTCATATACAAGCACACCAAAGGCCCACCAATCTACAGGACGACCATACTTTTGTTCCAACAAAATCTCGGGCGCCATAAACTCGGGCGTGCCACAGAAAGTAGCTGTAGTATCATTATACCAAATATTTTCTTTACAAAGACCATAGTCTGCTACCTTGATATGGCCATCTAAACCCAGCATGATATTATCTAGCTTTAAATCACGGTAAATGATACCTTGACTATGGAAATACTCCAAAGCCAATAGCACTTCACAAGCATAAAATCTGACATAGAATCAGTACATTGTATGCGCTGCTTAATCGTTCAGGTGATGCTTACTTGGCTCTTCTCTCAGAGAATGGTTCACGTAAAATATGCCACATCAAATCACCACCGCTCACATACTCCATAACAAAGTAAACGCGAGATTCAGTTTGGAAACAAGATTGAAGTCCAATTAAGAATGGATGTCTTTCACGGTTAGCAACTTGAAAGATGCGTTTTTCCGAACGAACACTAATAAGCTTAATATAAGCACGCTAGCTATGTTTGTATTTGAAAAATTACCTTTCGATTTCATCATTATCAATGATAAATCTCTTTTTCAATACTTTGACAGCATAGAGTTGCTTATCGTATTTATCTTCCGCCAGCATGACTTTACCAAAGTTACCTTTACCCAAGACATACAAAAAGTTAAAGTCGTTTAGAGTAACACGTCTTTGTTGCTGCTGCTGCTGTTGAGGAGGAGGAGGAGGAGGAGGACGCGCGACTTCCATGACAGGTGAGGGTTGATAAATAGGCCTTATATGGGCTGAGCTACCAGTAGAATGAGTTAACTGTTGTTGCCATTGTTGTTGATAGCGAGGGTCATTGGTTTGGATAGGGTATTGTTGCGCTTGTTGAGGAAGATAGGGTTGAATATGAGGTGGGGGCGGTGGAGGCGGTGTAGGATGATTTACAGCTGGTGGAGGTGTGTGAACTGGTGGAGGTAATGGTTTCTGTTGACTTAGTGATAATTGAGACATTTGTTCCATAACCTCATCAGGTCGAGATACACGCACCGGTTTATTTGTAGTAGAAGAGGTAGATGGAGTCACTACATGTCCTTCCAAAGTCTTTCTCTTATTAGCGGCCTTGATTTCTGCCAACATTTGATTAGCCATCTCCATAGATAAACCGCAGAAATCTGGAATAAAATGCTGGCATTTGGTATGACATGTAATACCGCATTCTAGTCATTCTATGGTTAGATCAAAGGTGCATTTCGACCAATTTATCTTACCTGAGCATTTCTTGGCACCTTTTGATCCCAATGGTAGCATGTAGCCACAATGGCAACACCAGTTGGCGCCAATATTCGTAATAAGCTCAAATCGATGAGGGATTCTATGGTTTAGCTTGTCTTCATCAGCATCTTTGTCAGCATTTGCTTTAGAAATACACTTGGTCACCACTTTGGTATAGCACTTCTTGTGGCAAGTATATTCACAATCTAAGCATACACTGTCAAATAACCAACCGTGACAAGCTGTGCTAGCTCTTACCTTCACATTGATAGCCGCTATTCACCATAAACTCACCGCAAAGAGCACAACGCATGATATTATAAAATTTCTTTTCAAAGAATTGATGCCCATTCATTTCATGAACTTCTTCTCGTCGTTGTCTTACAGCACCAGCACGGCCTAGCTTATCCAATGGACGTCGATTAGCAGCTTCACGTACTACATTGTTGAATAAATACTTAGTCATCTATCCATTATACATTAATAAAGGCTAAATACCAAAATTGACACGTAATAACATTTCACCAGAAGGTTCAACATCAAACCAAGCTTGAATACCATCTAAAGTTGATTCTACACGCGCAGGTTCTTGCGGTTTTGGCCGCTGTGGATGGGAAAATGAACCATCTTGTTCTTTTTGATTTTGATACGCACCAGCAGGTACCCAACCAGGCCCGCTTTCTTGCTGAATCTTCTTTTTACGCAGCCCCTCAGCAATATCTGTAATTTTGAGCCAAAAGATACCGATTGGCAAACTGCGTTCGGCTTCTTGATCGTAGATCGATATTTCAACCTCAGTTGCTTTATTGACATGCGTTTCGCACATATCCAACCACTTGTCGCTACGAGATAGTTTAGAACGATATACGACATTACCATCAATCTTGACATAGACAATAGTATCTGGTGCCTTGAACATTCTTGTAGGCGCATGTGCTAATCCACGAGCCTGTACAAGCTCCAACTGTAATTTGCCTGTTACTGGTCTTCTAAAGCCTGGTGGCATACGAGCAGAAGGTGGTGTTTCCAGTTCTAGTAATTTGTAAATATCCATACTGGATCAAACGCTAGGTATTTTACTCACCATAATCATCATCTTCATCCCCTTCACCAATATAAAGGCTTTTGTACTTTCTCAAGGCCTTTGTTAACAAGTTCAATTTTTCAATACTTTCATACATTTGTCCTTGCAGTTCGTTTCTTCTCTTTCTATCACTTGAAGATGGATCTCTATCCAAAACATCTGCCATGGTCTTGATACCAGCCAAAACTTTGTTTTCGACATCCAGCTTATATTCCAACTCGTGTAGTTTTAAAGATACTTTAGACTTGTTATACAAAGTTTCTGTCGTGAGCAAGTCTATTATTCAAATCATAAGCAACCTTCATTTTCATGGTAGATGCTGGATATTTACCTAGAGTCGAATATTTTTTTATATCACCATGAGGCCCTGTGTTTGTTGATCGAGGAGGAATATCGTTGGAGATAGTTTCCATTGATTCGGTACTATGAAGGTCGCGAGACTCGACCTTGGCTAGTTCTTCCGTGAAATAATCGATATACTTTTGACATTCTCTTATTTCAGTGTCACATTGCGAAATGGCGTTGCGATCGGTCAATAATGGTAAAAGTTGATAGGCCTTATCTCGCATACGTTCGTTTTGAACTATTTTGGCTCTTAACTCATTTATCTTTACTTGGTGAAGGTCCTACAAGTTATATAATTTAGTCACTTTTTTTGATTTATATCAAATATCAACATACGCTCATTATTCGATCAAAATTTCGAAGCTTTATGTGAATAATCAATGGAAATACACCTTCTGTTTGCTAAGTATCAAGAAAGAAAGAAAGAAAAGTTCCAGAGAGTTAAAAAAGGCGGCGCGCTTATTTAAATGATGGGTTTTAGCTGGTTTTTAATACGTGCGAGTGTGTATGCATTTCTCGAATGAGACATTGCTATTGGGCCAACCGATCGATTGAAACCATATTTCAATATTAATGAATGATACTCCAAATTGTATGTATAAAGCTTTAAGTTACAATTAAGCTAATATCATTTCAAATAGTCTGTTGAAAAAATACAGTATAATATGATTTGGCACGATAATCTGAGAATGGCCTGTTATCAAGTAGTGACAAAATCACGAAGTTGCTTCTAGATCAACAATAAGCCAGTAATTTATGGAGCAGAGCACACTTTTCAATGCACCAATATTGTTTTATATATATATATACTGACACAATCAGAAGCTACATTTCTTGAAAACCTGTTGCTATGACAGATCCTGAAGTGACTGTTATGGTTGCTAGGGCGATTTGTTGACGATATGTGTAGTTGCTATGGTGAAATGCTGGCCTTCTGAGATTAAATGGTTCTTCTCTAAGAACAAGTTGATTGTACTACAATATAAGGCTGGGAAAAAACACTTTAACAATTAAAATATTCAGAATGAAAAGTAATCTCTTTCTTCCATTCAGTTTTCATTAGTACCATGTTTGCCAAACGAGCTTTCCCTGCCCTTTCCCGATCTATGTCCACTTTGACCCGTGTTCGTAAGTCTTTGTTTATTACAGAACAGACTTCAATTTGCTGTATTAACGCGTTTTTTTTTCTAGATACCAACAGTGCACCTGCTGCTATTGGACCTTACGGTAAAAAAAAAAAAAAAAAAATCAACGAGATTATCTCGAGCGAGGATACTTATATTGTTGAAATAGCTCAAGCCATCAAGGTCAATGGTATGGTCTATACTTCTGGTTCACTTCCTGTCGTTCCCGAGACTGGTAAGATAGCTTCATTGTTCTCATAGTTTCATATTTTTTGACAGCTTGTACTTTAGGCAATGTGATTGAAGGCGGTATTACTGAACAAACTCAACAAAGTTTGTCCAATATTGTTGAGGTACTTAAGGCTTCTGGATCTGGGTTAGACAAGGTCGTAAAGACTACCGTCTTTTTGAAAGATATGAACGACTTTGTCGCAATGAACGAGGTGTATGCCAAGGTAACGTACTATTAAATGTTTTCCACGTACAAAAGACTTAATAGTTTCCCTTTATAGTTCTTTGATAAGCATCAGCCCGCTCGTAGTGCAGTTCAGGTTGCCCGTTTACCTAAGGACGTTGCAGTTGAAATTGAATGTGTTGCAGTAGCTGAATAAAATATTTGCTCTTTTTTATTATATATATACTCTGTGTTTCTTTATTACATGTCATTTAGATAATATAAGTAGCTCCACCGCTCTATTTAATCGAGGAAAAAGCATTATTAATGACGTGTATTCACTAATTATATGTACAACTTACTTCGATAGCCTCCATTTCCAATTCTGTGATAGGAGCGCGACGGTATTTGGCAGCCAACTGACCAAACTCCACAGTACCAACGCTTGCTTGAGGAGCAGAAACCTTGGACACAGGTTCAACTTTACTTGCTTCAGCAACATGCTTTACGAGATTAGGTGGTGTTAAAGGATGAGGACCAGTATGGTGAGGGGCATCTAATGTCAGTAATTTCAGTTAATTAGCTTGATAAATTTCGGAAAAACACTAAATAATACCTTTCCAGAGAGCAGCTCTAGGACCGACAAAACGAATCATAGGCTTATGAACAGCGCGTAATATAGTTGAAGGTTGCATATTAGTTTAAAAAAGCAAAAGAAATATTGATGTTTTATTTAACCCAGGGAAGATTTCAAGTCAACCCCAGATTTTACAGCGTGTGTAACGCATTCCCCTAGAGGCGCACCTTGCGTCACAAAGAACGCTCTTTACTCTACTGTGCAATATATTTTTCGAGACCCTTCTTTTTTCTTTTTCATACCAACTTCATGAAGCAGTAAATGGATTCCGAGGTGATCTCCCAGGTAAAAAGGAAGCTAATGTATATTAGCTTAAAAACTCATTCTTTCTAGTGTTTGGGTCATCCCCATTCGTATCGAAATAATAAAACTGCCCACCAAAATGAAGACTGGCCAGTGATAGAATCTAAAGGTAAGAAAAAGAAACAGCTGATAAAGACTTCCGAGTTTTGACCGTCTTGATAGAAACACCAATAATTAACGAAAGACGATCCAGTGTAATTGAATTAACTTCTTCCAACTATTATCAAGATCATTACAACTATTCCTTTAACGAGGACCTAGTACCCGATATTAAGGTTAGAATATAGGAACCTATTATCTATACTATATACTCATCATATCGAATAGCCAACTGTCTCTTACTCAACACCTTCAACATCAGAACACTTCAATAAGCAAAATACAATGGATGCAACAGAACGAATATCCTTTTTGCGTGAAATGGAACAGGCAAGGGAAGAACTGGCAGAATTTAGAAGAAACATGGCTGGACTTGTGCAGCAAATGGACGGTATTGCTGTTGATTTAGAAAAATCCAAAGATCGTGTTTGTAAGTATATGGACCATCGTTTGTTAATAGTAACTCACTAGAGTATTAGCTGAAATAGAACAGGATTTAACTGAAACTGAAGAAGTCAATGTCAATCTTCAACTATTACTAGAACGAGCTTTGAAAACTCAAAAAGAGTCTGATGTTTTTGCAACTCAAGCTATTAAAAACATGTATTCGGATCTAGCCTCGGTAAATTTACATATATAATGAGCCCTTCAAGGATGAAATTAATCATCATACATAGGTCGTTCACGAGAATAATCAATTGCAAGGTAGATTAGCTTCAATAGAAAGCCACCAAAAAGAACAGAGCGGTAGCGTACACGATATTGTAAAGAGGATGCTTGAATACACACAAATGCTTGAGCAGGCTCAAGGCACCATTCATATGTTACAGGAACCTCGACTTGTCAAATTAGCATCCTTAGCATCCTCTTCCACTACAACTTCGAGACGAACCAGTCTTGTTTCATTCTATGATGATGATGATTCTGTTGTGTCTACCAAAGAAACTCACTACAACAATAGAAAAGCTAGCAGCAGCACCAGTAGCAACTATATACAATCACCACCTTTGGGTCCACAATCAACCAGCTCTTCTATGTTTAAGCCGCAACAAGGCTTACGTATGCTATTTGATAATCACACTGGTAATTCAATTGGGCTTGGTTCTCTTGCACAACCACGAAAAAAACACTAAAAAAAACATGTAATATAAGACCATATACATAGCATTCATTCCCCTTCTTTCCTCCCAAATAGCTTGTAACAATACACTAGTAATACTAATAATAATAATAATAATAATAATAATAACTTTAATAATAAACCTTTGCGCCTCAAGAATATTATCTAGAAAATAATTCATGCATTTGAAGGCATCTTGTTTTTGTTATTTTGAAACCTTAATTAAACATCAAATTTACTGATCATCATCATGGAGCAGAACCACGTTTTCATTGGACATCGGTAATTAAACATCAAAGAAGAAGCAGAGGGATAAGCAAGAAGTGGTTGATAATTGGAATGTTATTTTTGCTTACCTTCAATGAGACATTTGAATATAGATACCGAGTGGATAAATATCTCTTCTGTAAATTTGGAGTGTGCATCGAATGACATAGGTATATTATTAATAAGCTTTATATCAAAAATTGAATTTATTGTGATTTTTCAGGTTGTGTTTTTTCGATTAAAAGTCAAGTATATGTATAAAGGTTATTGATATTCTCTAGTATTGATGTAGATATCTTAGGTAGAATTTGACTTTCAGATTATTTCAGAAATGCAATTATGCAAGATATATATATGCACAAAATATAGTTGAGTGCACTCTGCTCTACCCTACTTATAAAATATACAAAAAGCTAATGATTGCAAATTTGGACCTGAAGGGGATACCTCACGATTTTTCAGAAACCATCCCATTTTTAACATCTTTAGGTGTCCCAAGTATTCAGATTTAATATCTATATGACGGCTAGCACATTAAAAATAGACTACTAGACCTATTAAAGCCATTGTTTGACTATAGTTGATACTATATTTTAGTGATTACTAGTTGATCGCACATATTTCATAAGCCCAGATCTGATGATCTATAGATCTCTTTAGCGATCTTTATTAAACATTGCATGCTCAGATTGAGTTATAGCATCTATCAGGACCACAATTTCAGTTTAATTAATGTGTTATATTGCTTTGATAAGAAGCAATATATTACATGCATTTCATATCAACAGTAATCCATCGTCCCTTGACCTCTCAGCCGATTTCTATCAAATTTCACACCTGATTAGTAGTTCGTCTAAGAAGAGTAGGAGGGGGGGAGGGTTTAATATAAATTAAAAACCTACTTTTTTAAGATAATAGTTACCAATAGAGAGCCTAGGCCATATTTCTGCTGTTCAATAAATCAAGCCAATCTTAAATGACTAAATTGAGTGGCTTTTTTTTACAGTATGGTTCTCCAGGGTTATTGAAAATTTATAGTGAAAATAAAAAGAATGTTTACTGGTAGTTAACGATAAAAAGATCAGCATGCATTTAGAGCTTGATGCCATAAAGTAACAGTATCATCCTGCAAACAGTTCAAATGGACAATGTGTAAGCGACGATTTCATTTTGGAGTTCACCTGCTCCTCATAGATAAAAGCATGATATCCATGTCATATTTTGAGATGCTAAAACAAAACCTGAACCGGAAGATGATACAGAAGTTAACTGGCTTATATTAATGTCTTAGCCGTTAGAAATTGCTTCGTTGACCAACTTGTTTTCCATATAGAGCATTTAGAAGAATCGATGTTGATTAAGAGTAAACAATATATACAAAATCAAATGGCCTTCTGAAATACCTTGTTCCAATAAACCCAGACTTCAGAAGACTGATCTGCTTTTCCTTTGCTTAAAGACTAAAATGCCATATTTAATATTAGGACATCTATTGGCTTAGTGGATTTACTGATTATTTTGATAGGCTGCTATATATCTATTTCATGTTTGCTTCGAGAAATGGATCTTCTACTATCGCAAAGACATCATGAAGCAACAAAATGCTTATTTATTCTACAAATGTCAAACCTGCTTTTCACAACTTATATGCATTAGCAAACAATAGTACATTGATCGTATTTCAACTTAATATATATTCTAGTAGGAGCAGTGGACCATTCTGGATATGTTATACTGATCTGATGCGCTATCTATTGACACCAGTCGAGCAATCTAATAGTGATTATATCAGATTTACGAAATAAAAGATGCAATTTACAGCTAATTCATTATATTTTTCTACAATAAAATTCTAACAGATAAAGCAATTAATTCTGTGTTTGTACTGTTATCCAAACGTATCATTTGGTCAGGAGCAGTCGAGATTTCTTGTATCAACTTTTCTTTCATATACCATTATTCCAACTGATTTACTAAAAAGCTAAGGTCCAGAAATCTGAAAAATTGAAACAATAAACCACAGCGCAACGACTAACAAATACGCGTATCTTTTTTTCTTAACGACATTTGCATAGCTTTAAATTCTCTTTCGAATAGTGTAATTATTGTAATAAATCAAGCATTACACCTTTGGCTTACAAAGTATGTACTATATATCATGGAATCTTTATAGTACCTAATGATAGTAACTCACAACTTTCTAAAATAAACCAATAAAAAATAATTGAATATTTGATTTGTAATTTTAATAAATTTCATCTGGAACGGCAATGAGGGAGGAAAGGGATGTTGATTTTCAAACACGGATAGCTAATCAAACCAGAACCAACTTACATATTCCACACTTGACAAGCAATTTCTGTGCATTATTATTTAGGTCAACGAAACAGATTATACAGTTTAATATTCAAGTACTTTAATCTTTTTCTTTAAATAGCTAAACATAAATTCAAAGTTTTTGCTAGGTCATAATCGCAACTACTACATGTAAAAAAAAATAAAGGAGAGAAAAAACATGTTAAACTGTATAATCTGTTTCTTTGACCTAAATACTAATGCGCAGACATTGCTGGCATAATGCTCGAAAAATTATTCATCCGGTGCACAAATTTTAACCAAAAAAAAAAAAAAAAAAAAAAATCAATAAATCAACAAAAGCAAATCTAATGGATAGTAACACGGAATAGTGATATAGAAACGCTACAAAAGGTAAATGAACGCATTACAGATTTCATAAAGTAGTGATAATAAGTGAGTATGTAACTACAAAATGTAAAATTACAATTTTCAGATTTTCTCAGTTACTCATGGTGATGAAAACGGCGTAACTTTGTCAAAAGAGAGAATGAAGTACTACATCAGTACATAATTAATCACTAGCAAAAAAAAAAGGACTAGAGTATGGCTTGAGGGTCGATATGATTCGCGTCTTAGCCTGTAAGCAATACAAATTTTACTTGAAACCCCTATTATCTTACAACCACAAATATTGTGAATATTACACAATAAATTTTGAGAAAACTATCAATATTTTCGTTAGTAAACCCGTTCAGCACAACCTGCCAAGTTATTCTCAAACAGATCAGGTTATACTTTATCAATTACTCCTGCCGCTCCTCCTCAATTACTGCATTGAAGCGGCATTACAATATAACTAGTCACTCGTAGCAAGTCACAATATGAAAAGCAGGCGCTTTAATCCTTCCAAATAAAATATAAAAAAAAAAAAAAGCTGATCTCAAGATCTAAAACTTCTTTCTATTACATTAATTAAAAAGATATTTTATCGAAATGGGAAAGTCAGTTGCTCAAGTCAAAGCCGAAAATATCTCTGAATCTGGTTCTTCTTCTAACGAAGAATCCTCTGCTGCCGAAGAGTCCTCTGCTGAAGAGTCTGGATCTGAAGAAGAGCAAGAAGTCAACAGTAATGGTAAGCGTGATCATTCCGATGAGGAAGAAGAGCAAGTAGAAGAGCGCCCCAAGAAGACTGTTAAGGTCGAAGAAGTTGTAAAGAAGGCCTTTGGTGCTGAAGGTGCCACTGTTTGGGTTGGTCAACTCAGTTACGAAGCTACTCCCGAAGATGTTCGCGAACACTTTAGCTCTTGTGGTGAAATCGTCGACGTTAGATTGCGTACTGACCCTAGCACTGGCCGTTCTCGTGGTTTTGCTCATATTGACTTCACTGCTGAAGCTGGCAAAAAGGCTGCTATGGAGATGGATGGTTCTGAATTCATGGGCCGTACTATCAAGGTCGATAATGCTACTCCTGCTACTCCTCGTGGCAAAGATACCAACTTTGGCCCCAAGACAGATACTGTATTCATGGCCAATTTGGCTCACAGTCTCGATGAAGATAGTGTACGTCAAGCCTTTGAAAAGTTTGGTACCATCGTAGGTGAAGTTCGTTTGCCTGTCAACAGAGAAACTGGTCAAATCCGTGGTATCGGTTATGTGCAATTTGAAACTGAAGATCAAGCCGAGGCTGCTGTCAAGGGAATGAATGGTGTCAGCATTGAAGGTCGTCCTATCCGTACTGATTTCAGCGGTGGAAATGATTCTGACAGAGTTCGTAGCCGTCCTCCTCGTGGTGGCTTCGGTGGTGGCCGTGGTGGAGGTTTCGGTGGTCGTGGCGGTGGACGTGGCCGTGGTGGAGATCGTGGCCGTGGTTTCAGCCGTGGAGGTGGAGGTGGTGGACGTGGCCGCGGTTTCGGCGGTGGACGTGGTCGTTATTAGACAAAACTTTGTATACATAGCATCCTTTTATTGTAATATTATTTTTCTCCTGTTAAATACTCATTTCTTTATTAAATAATTACTCAACTTATATAACTCATATTCTTTGTTGATGAACATGTTTGGTAAAACTCTGCTATTGAACAGTAAACTTTGATTTTAAGAAAGTTTGTTTGACATAGTATTCTGTATTTTGCTTACCACAAAAACTGCTATGTCGAAACTTTCAAGGCTATCTGAGCGCTTCTATGTCAAGGCTTTGATATCCATGCGTTTCTGAGCAAAGATTCCAACAGCCGCAATCGACAGCCCCTCATCAATTGGTTACATTTTCAAATGTTTTCTCTGCTGTTTTCTGCTATCCAAAAGGTAAGCCCTATGCCTAATTGTTTGCCTGTTTGGTGGAGTTTAAAGGGTATCTGTCACATAAAAAAAGAAAATTTGATCCTAGCTAGATATTCCTCTCTTATATATCTACTTACATTAACTACTATATAAAAGAAATGGCCACTAAACAATTGCTGAGACGATTGACTTGCAGAAGTTACTCTACGACTAATAAAGCTATATTCCTTACTGAAAAGCAGATTCAATCGCTTGGTGTACTAGAGCAAGAAGGGTACAAACTAAATTAGCCAAGTTAAAATACAATCAACTCAACCTTATTTCTTTCTCTTTCTCTTTAGTGAGCTACTCGTAAAGGAAATCACCGTTTCTACAGACTCTCATGTAAGAGGATCTGAAGAAGCAAACTTTGGACGTAAAAGAATTGGCTGCGTAGAACTTCCTAAACCCCTGATCCAAAGCATTTCAGATCTAATTGAAGGTATAAGCAAACTGGATTAGATAGATCTTGACAATAGTTTTAATATTTATCGGCTCTAGGTCAAGATAAACGATTGATTCGAACCGATGCTTTACGATTGTACGATGCTTTACGATCAACAGCTAGAATACTCAAAGAAACGGATAAAGATTTCGACGGATCACGAACAGCCAAAAAGCAACGCAAGCTCACTAATACTACCGCTATCGAACCTCACAAGTTATCATATGGCCCTCGAGAATCAGTTGCTTATGCAGCTGGTGTTTTACCATCAACTTATGCGGCAATCACCAATGTTTTGAATGAAATAGCCACCCGAATGACAGATTTCCGACCCCAGTCTATGTTAGATTTTGGTACAGGGCCTGGCACAGCTATTTGGTAAGATGAAAAAGAACATGAACTTGATAAAAGAGTTGTAAATAATTGGGATTTATGCATCTTTTAGGGCAGCTAAAGAGATATTCAAGTTGGATAAATGCGTAGGTGTAGACCTCTCAGAAGATATGCTTCGCGTAGCAGAACAAATAGAAGGTACCATTTCTCTTGATATGTTTTAATTGCAAAGAAGACTAATGTTTTATGGAGTATAGAATCTATCAAGAAAGACAACGATACTGCTGTTGATTTTAAACGATATCTTGCCTATGATCCAAAGGTATTTAATAGAATGCTGCAGTTTTTACTTAAACTGACGAGTTATGATATAGGCTCCAAAGACAGATTTGGTTGTTAGTGCATTTACACTTGGAGATATTGCTTCATCTGCGGTTCAAAAGTCGACTGTAGAACAATTGTGGGCTCAAACAGGCGATGTATTGGTAAATTACACACGTGGAAGATGGTTTGATAAGACTCTATACTAAACTGAAATATAGGTTTTGATTGATAGAGGCACGCCTATTGGATTCTCAAATATTGCTCGAGCAAGACAATGGATTCTTGATGCTGAAGGGCCCAATGTGCATGTTGTAGCACCAGTAAAGTCAAATACATTTAATTCAATGAATCCCAAAAACTAAGCCTCCTTTATTAGTGCTCTCATGATCGTCCATGTCCTTTATTATTCTCACCTCAAGCCAAGCCAGATGATATTTGGTGCCATTACTCACAAAGAGTGCAACGTCCTTCATTTTTAATGAAGACCAAGCACTCTAAATTCAATTCAGAAGATGCCAAATACTCTTATGTCGTTTTACGCCGAGGAATTAGACCTAATTCACAATCTACAACTATGGAAGTTCAAGCATATCAATGGCCTCGGTTGATCCAACCTCCACTCAAGAAAAATGGTCATGTGGTGATGGATGTCTGTTCTAAAGAAGGTGAAATACAACGTATGGTTATTCCTAAATCTCAGGGCAAGATTCCTTACCGTGATGCACGAAAAGCAATGTGGGGTGATTTGTTTCCTCATGCATCCAAGAATAAGGTGGTAACAAGAGTTTCTAAAGGAGTGACAGAGCCAACAATTGAACAAAATGATAAGAAATAGAAAAAAAAAATTGTTGATTATATTAAGATTGTACATGCATTAGATTGATTAGAATTACATAAAGAGGGTGAGAGGGGTTATAATATAATAAAGGTATTGAGTTACTACTGCTGCTGATTCCTATTACTAGCATTATCATCATTATCATCATCATCATCATCACCGTTACTATAGACCTGTTGGATTGGGCTCTGTTTTGTATATTAGAACATGAGCGTGTTTAAATAATGATTACTTACAATTGCACAATTTAGCATCTGTGCCTTGATCTCGTCTACAGTCGATTAATATTAATAAAATGAAGAATAGGATGATTGTGGGCTTTTACCGAATTTTGCATCGCTTAAAGGTGAAAAGCGGATCAAATTGTTATCAGGGAAATGATCAAAGAGATACGATTCAGTAATAGAAAGTTGAGCGCATTGTAAAGCTAGCTTTCCAAAAACTACATTGTCTGTGCGGTACCTTTTTTTTTACGTAGAGCGTATTAGTGTAGTTTTAAATAAATATAAAAAAAAAAACCTTACAATCGATATGCTTCCTTGTTGAAGCAATACTTGTCATTCAATCCATCCAACACGGCTTTTTTAAACATGTTCTTTAAATAGTGAAGTATATGGAAGATGAAGTCTTGATAAGGTCTCCAAACAGGAAACTGCTGGGCTATTGACACTTCACCTTTTACGTCCACCAGAGGATGGAACATATCAGTCAGAAACGTAATGGATGGTGGCTGATTAGGATAATTCTCAGGGATAGTAAGTCTAAACTTGAAAGTGCCTGATTTATAGAATCCTTTGTGAACAGACAATACACCATACCAAACTAGATTAGGTTACTGTTTAGTAATCAAGTTTTTGTTGTTGTTGATGTTCCTGAGCCTTATTTACCATAAAGATCGTCTGAAGAAGGCAGTACATATACGCCTAGAGGGCAATGGCTCGGGTTTCGCAAGTTGGCGCTAGTAAATACATGTATACATGTTAATGATTTTGTGCACAATTCAAAATTGGGTGGATTCATGTTTACAATTCTGTCATAATCTCATATCGTCTAAAATACTCGGAAGTTAGTTTTGGTGCTTTAGGTGCGGGCTCTTCATCATCGTCATCATCGTATATTGATTGAAGGAATCCATTCATAGGCGATGGTTCTTGAGTTTGAGAATTCCTCTTTGCTAATCTACCTAAAGTTGCACTTCGAGTACGATCAAGTAGAGAACCTACTGAAGAACGTTTGATACTAACTGGGGTTGATGCTGAGACATTAAGGCTACTTGCTCTTTTAGGTGTCAATGTGTTCAAGGTAGACTATTATTACAATGGTTAAGATTGGAAAAATAAGGCTTGTTGTGTTGTGTCTGTGCGTATTTACGTTATTCATGATCAGTTTAAGGAAATACCCACAGATTGGACTGAAAGATCACAAGAAATGAAAAAGAATGTAACCTTATACCCTCGCAGTTTAACGTACATTCCTTATTGGCTAACGGTACTTGGGGACTATTTTATTTATTATATCATCTATTTTTCAGGCCCAGATCGTCTCTTTTTAGACTAAAAATACTATAATTTTATAATTGGCAGTGGATTATATATATTTCACAAGAACTACAAGTCTAAACCTGTAGATCCCTTGACCAATATCAATCAAATATAACGTCTTATGTACAGTCAATGCCTAAAATGAACCACTACACCTATTAAAACTTTGATTAGAAAGTAGATTTTGGCCCTTCTGTTTGGTTCATTTTCATTTTGTAGGATAGGGGCTTTTTTTTTTCTTTTTGGTGTCTATGTTCAACTAAAAACTTTGGATAGTCTATAATTGCCATATGCAAAAATATTCTTTCTATTGTGTTCGTATTAAAGTCGGCTCAATTATAGGCTTTTAAACCCCAAGTTCTTTTATTTCATTGATAGGGATATACAAAAGCGGAGTCTTGTATCTGAATGGGTGGTGACAAGATCTGTAAAATAGAAAACAGTCGCAAATGTATATGCAATAAAGTAAAGAAAAACTCCCAAAAAACAGCCAGACGTTATACAATATTCTTGATACTGCTTGTACAACAATACTCAAAGACTGCATGTGAATGCTTCTGAATGACATCCATTGTAGATATTGTCTCGTTTGGTCAGAATGAAATTACCATTATGACTGACATTATAGCATTATGTAGTAATACAGCAAAGATTATGCAACTAGAAAGTACATGCATCAAAGTAGCTTTTTTGTTGGCTTATCACAAAGAGGGTGCTATAAAAAAGCATGTATAATTTTGGCTCGCTGCTGATCAAAGGCTTGATTCCATTTATGTAGTACGCGGAGGGATACTTCCTATCAAATGTAGAGGATACACGGAAGCCAAAGTGTACTATCGTCGTAAAATTCTAGTGGTTATGTTTCTCTTTATTATATCTTGGCGGGCTTAGCTGTTTGTAATTGGATGGCCCATAGTAGCCAGGTTTGAATTGAGTAAAGTATAAGGCTTATTGCTTTAATAATAGTTAAGAGAAACCAAAGAAAAAGCCAAGAATACCTATGGATTGTAGATCCGATATATATATATATATATTACTGAGTAGTACAAGTACTTACAAATCAACCTAAAGGCTTATTCAGTATCAGCCTGAGGAGTAGTAGTTTCAGAACCATGGAAGTGCATTATACACGCATTTTTTTATTTTATTAACTGATTTTATATTGCGAGTCGTACAAACTGATGTATTTCTTATATTGCATGTAGAATATAAAACTTAAATTTTGCCAGCACATGAGCTAGTATATAAAACAGATATCTCTTTGAGCTTCTCAGTTGTTTCGATTAGCCTGTTCCCGAATAAACAAACAACAAAACAAAGCCAAAAATAAAAATAGTCTAGTTAAGCTAAATCAATCATTCAAAGCCAGCGCTTATACAGCTGTGCCTGGTGCAACTACCATAGAAATGAGACGATTTAGATGCTTTATTGGATACTGCTAGATTTGTATTTCGAAACAACTCGATAGTATCATTAAACCAAAACATGTAGATCACTCACAAAAAAAACTTGTAAAAAAAAAAAAAAAATTCCTTGAATATTATTGGCGTATATCTCTATAATAAGCGCTTACTGTCTACTTTTTCCCTGAAGGAAACTACCAAGAATTACAACGCATACAAGAAAGATGATTTTCGCACATCCGTTCAATGCAGTTCACGCGTCGTTTTGAAATCTTGGCGTAACAAGTCCAATAAAGTATTTAAATCGCCTCATCCCAAGTTGAATTGCCGTTAGTCTACATCCACTTGGTAACTAAATAGGATTAAATGCTCCTGATGAACAAAAAAAGCCCTTTTCTCTCTCTTCTTCTCTTTATATATTTCTTTATTTTGTTTTTATCATGTCAATGGATACACCGCCTTTTGACCCTTCAGACTATTCCTATGTGATTGGCATAGGTATTGTAACCATATGTATGAATAAGCAGCTGCTAATAGCCCCATCTAGATTTCGGCACAACTTTCTCTGGTTGCTGTTATGCCTTCTCAAAAGACGGCAACGATGAAATTATTGATATCACCAAATGGTAAAAATACAAATAAAACTGTTACTACTGCCAAAAAAAAAAGTAACACATCATCAATAGGCCAAAGCAGCAAAACGTCTACCCAAAAACACCAACTGTATCACTTTATAGAAACGGCTCAACCAAGCTCGTTGCTTGGGGTCAAGACGCCAAAAAGGCGGCCATGAAACGTAACAAGACCGACCAACTTTTATCGAGATTCAAGCTTCAACTCGACGAAAACCTCAACTTGGCCCCTCTGCCCAACGGTTTGACAGCCTTGGAAGCCATTACGGATTATCTCGAAGCTTTCCACTCGCACGTTTGCAAAGATCTTCAACGTGGTTTCGCCAACAATTACGACCAAAGTAAATTTCGTTACTGTTTAACAGTGCCTGCCATGTGGAGCGATCAGGCCAAAGCAACAATGAGAGAAGCAGCCATCCGAGCCAACATTATTAATCGTTGGGATCATCCCAGTAGACTCATGTTGATTAGTGAACCAGAAGCAGCTGCGTTGTATTGTGAGAAAAAATGCGACCAGTTCAACTTGGGTCATGGTCAACGCTTTTTGATTTGTGATGCTGGTGGTGGTACTGTAGATCTTATTGTATTTGAAATCGATGATTCTGGCCCAAGAAGAGCTTTGAAAGAAGTGACAAAGGGTTTAGGTGATTCTTGTGGTTCAACCTTTTTGGATATTCGTATGCGTGAATACCTTGAAGATCGGTTCTATCATCATGGTAAAATTAGTCCTACTGCTATGGAGTCCATGATGGAAACCTTTATTGATACAATCAAGGTAATACTCCTATAATAAGGAACATCCCATTCATAGTTCCCTAAGTTTCCCTTTTTTTTTCGATAGCCTGAATTTGACGGAGATGAGGATCAATATCTTGCTCTTCCTGCTGCATTGGGTATTGAAGGCTTGGATGATCCAGATGCTGGTATTGAAGATGGAACACTTCATATTCCCTGCCATGAATTGAGATCGCGTGTCTTTGAGCCAGTGATTAACCAAGTGATTGAATTGATCGAGGAACAAATCCAGCAATCAGCCACTAAGCTGGACGCTGTGTTCTTGGTTGGTGGTTTTGGTCAGTCTACATATCTGTATCGACGCGTATTAGCCGAATTTCAATCTCGAGTTGGATTTATTGGTGTACCACCTCGTGGTGAACTAGCAGTAGTTCGTGGTGCGGTATATTTCGGATTAAATCCTCATATGGTGACAGAACGTGTCTCTAGACGTACTTATGGTCTTGAAACTAGAATGGTGTTTGATCCTAGAAATGATCCTCCTGAACAATGTATCAAAGGAGATGATAATCGTTTGTTCTGTAAGCAGAGATTCAGTGTATATGTGCAAAAAGGTCAAACTATCAAAGAAGATTATTGTGTGTCAAAGAACTTTATGATTGCTTACCCAAATGATACAGATACAGGTTGGTATATTGCCTATACAAATGAAACAACTTATTAACATCTAATTAGACTTGTTTGCTTATGATGGTGATGGACCAGTACCGCGTCTAACAACACACCCAAACGTATTCAAAGTAGCAAGATTCCCTATAAAGATGCCCAAGTTTAATGATGTCCAGAAAGGCCAACCCATTTTTATGACCATCAAGATGTATTTTGGTCAAACAGAAATCAAGATTGAAGCCCATATCCGTGATCGCAAATTTACTTTTACTTCGGCCTTTGAAACAATGGAAAGAGAGATGATGCACTCTTTGAATTCACAAACTAATATGCTGTCCATCAAGCCTGACGAGAATGACACAGCTGGAAGCATATATGGTTATTCTACCAATGTTTCTGGGTCCAATGTATCTTCCCGTCCTCCTTCACTTCCTTCAAGAGATGGCTATCCTTCGCCCATGTCAAATGGCCGTAGTGCGAGAGATGATGATGGTACGTTTAATGACGGAGATTCTAGACATTCATCTACAATGAACGGCGGTGGAAGTTCAAGGAAGTTGTTTGGTATCAAGTTTGGTAAAAAGCGATAAGCTTGCTAATCTTTTATAATAATTATCATTTATACTTAATACTCTATACTATACTCTTCATAAAAGAAAACTCATTCAAGCTTAAATAATAATCTTTTTTTTTTTTTTTTTTTTTTTTACTGTCATTCGTAGTAGTGCAATAAGAAATGTTGAAATTACTTGTTGAAAGTAAAAGTCAGCATATTGATCAGATAATTCATAATAATAATAGTAATAATAATAAAGGATCAGCATAGTTCATGCTATAAAATAACTCACCATCAAGGTAATTCAACCACAAAACATTAAACAAACATTTAAAAAAAATGGGTGGGAAGGCTGCTGCCGTCTTCCCTGGACCGTTGTGTATCTTTATTTTCCAAAATCTGACAATTAATCAGATTCGATAACGTTACGTTCAGAGACGTAAATACCATCCAAGAACTTACGGATATCCTTGTTCTTGACGAGACAAGATTGTTGGATATCAGCGGCAGATTGAGAGACATTTTCAAGAGAGTTACCAGTCAAAGTAAGCTCATCCTTTTGGTTCTTGGAAGCGGCAACGGTGACACCTTCACGCATCTTGACGTGGAAGGCAACCTTTTGACCCAAGAAGTTACGGATCTCGACAGCATCAGCAGCATCGTTAATGATAACGTTGATGGGGAAATGAGCATAAACGTAACGCAACTTGTATTCGAAACCCTTGGTAACGCCAACAATCATGTTGTTGATCAAAGAACGAACAGTACGGATACAGGCAACGTGCTTACGGAGACCGTGGTGAACAACGAAACGAACCTTGGAACCAATAACGATGATTTCAATGTTCAAGTGACGAAGGTTCTTGGTGAGGACACCACGAGGACCTTCAACGGTAACTTGACGGGACTTGACGGCGACCTTGACACCCTCAGGGATAGCGAGTTCGTCTTGCTTGTAAATGTCTTTCATATCTACGGTCAATTGGTTAACATGGATGGATGGATGGATATTACATCAAATGGATCTTACCAAATGGATATACAAGGGAAGTTGCAGCTTGGAGGAAGGAGTTCTGCAAATACCAGATACGTTTTTCGATTTAATGGATTTCAAATTCGAGTCACGGCCACTGTCGGAGTCCGGCTCGGGTGCAATGAAAACAAGTCCGCCCATCATAATGGGAGTTATAATGGATAGTAGTATTATTATGGAGTAATTCGTGATAAAAGCTATATATCCACTTAATCATCTCCTTAGGGTTTACGTATAACATTGTAACCTTGGATTATACTGACTATTCTTTTGGTTTTCACCAGTTGCTGCTTGATGTACTCTGCGTGATTTCATTTGAAAAATGAATATTGGAATCGATGGGTAGCTGTCGACAAAAAATATTTTAATTCATAAATATAATTTAGCCCAACAACCCCTAGCGATAAAGCCATAAGATCTAGGTAATATATAGTGCATGTCGCATTTTTTTTTATCTTTTTTTAGAAAAATAAACATTTGTGATTATAGACGAATGTAAAGAAGCTTTCCACAATTCCAATCGTTTAGCGGTCTCTTGCTCTGAAACCATTACTCCTTCACAAAACTTGCTCCATTCGAAAGGAAATTCAATTTTGAGCATTTTTTTTATTAACCTTACCAAACTAAAACACATCATCTGTACCTTCTAGTGAATGGTTTCTATCTTTTACCATAAAGTTTTGACATCTGGGCTCGAAAATCAAGTTGGCAGTTTCCTCATTTGTATTAGATGTGGAGACTAAAGTCGAATTTCTCTCCACTGTGATATCATCGATGAAATATTCATTTTAATTCCATGTAATTTAATAGTTCAAAAAATATATAGTTTTGATAAACAATTAAATAAATATATAGGCAGTGGTCTTTTCTTTGGAATAAACGTATCAATGAAACAGCTGAATACACTATGGATATGCTACAAGACTCTGACGCTATACGCTTTTTTGCCTTCTTTTAATAGGAATTGTCTGAAAAAGAATAAAATGCTCTACATTTTTTTTTTTTAAGCAAACATGAAAAGCTCCATTAGTCTATGGTGTCATCTATACAGCAATTTAAATTTTGATCCACCGAAATTTTCTTTTCCCTGAGTCCTAGAAATTTTGTTTGGTTGTAGTTTTGAACACATTTTGACATACGCGATCTTGTTCAATCTCAATGCGATGTCGCATTAGATTAGTAGGCCATGCTCAAAATGAGTTGCAGCATCCGTTGAAATCTCAAATCTACTTTAATGCCTTCTTTGTACGAAAAGATTTATTGGATTGATGAATTGTAGGCTTTATTAATGGCTATTTGCTTTCCTTTGACTTCACTAAAAATACTAAAGATATTGTTTAATCACTAAATCAAAAACTGGCTGTGCTCTCTTTCTTTTGCTTCTTTGGGCAGTACAAGGCGAGAAAACTACAATTAATCCATTTACCTTATCAGCTCCTTTCTCCAGAACCTCTGGAACTAAAAAAGATTTATTAATGAACAAATAGAAAGACTTTTAGAGGTTGTACAGTTGCTACATGCTCAACGATGACACAGTATCGTACATATACAGTTCTTTGGCAAGAAGATCTGCATTACAATCAGACTACGGAAAGTTCCGCCATGCAGTATAATAGAAGTTTTCTTTTTTAAACATAAAGACCGATTATTTTATAATGATAAGCATCCGATTTTATCGTATTATTATCTGGCGTATTGGCAATAGAACGACACTAAATAGCTTTTTGACGTAATGTTGTAGTTCAAGAAAAAAAAGTGGCTGCTCTCAGAAGTTTTTTTTTTTTTGAGATGGGCTAAGCAACGAAGCATAAAATCGCACCATTTTTTCCAGAAACAATAGAGGAAAAAAAAAAAAGGTTAGGATAGCAAATCTTACCCGTTAGCCCTTTTTTCCCAGCCCTTCTTCCCTGTGTAATCAAGAACTTGAGCTGTATTTATAGATATGATCGTTACTCAAGACTTGCCACTGATACAAGTGGTGATCAAACAAGGTCTTTGAATCATGATTCGTTCGATAAGCAACCTATCCCGGGATCATTCTTTTATATATAATCGATAGTTTGGCCTAAAGTTCAAAAGTGAATACGCGTTGTTCATAGTACCGAAAAACTCGATTATTGTAGCTTATCGATTTTGGTTGCATAAGGTTTAGTTTATTGTACATCGTTTTAAACACGCCTGTTATTAAGTTTGCATATTTAACAGATCATTTTTTATTTCAATTGATTTCTAGTTATTAGTGCTTTATAGTTATTCATATATATTATGTATATGTGAAACAATGGAATCTCGGTTTGACAGTTTATGCCATTATATACAAACAAGAAGCATTTGTATATTGCCAAATCTCGGTGGATTATAATGTCTCACCTATTTAGATTCTTCTCTGTATTGACACAATTACTAATCATGTACCTGCCTTGATAACAGATAGTTTACTACATGATATGATCAAATAATGCTGAGTAATTCCATATAAGAAGCTAATTGATGTCTATACATTTAAATGTAAACAAAGAGCAGCAACATACTTACAGAATCTCCGTTTAACCAGTCAAAGAAAACCTGCAGTAACTTGGTTCGTAGTAAAGATAGCCAACCCCGATATTTTTTAGTAGATTATAATCCAGGAAATTACTTTAGCGCCAAGTAAAGCAAGTGACGTTTGGTGTAGCCAATAAAAACGAGCTTAGACGTGTAGACATACTTTAGTTCATTGGATGCTTTTCGAGCAGAAAGGCGGGGTATGATTAAATCTTACACCGGCACTAGTGTACAGTGAAACTTTTTTTTTTTTTTTTTTTTTTTTTTTTGGGTATTTAAAATGGGAATTTTGCTTTTCTTTTCCCTTATCATTTTTCGGTTTTTGTTTATGTCGAGATAGCCATGTCAGCAGTTCAACACCAATATCAACATCAAGATACCATGCCTGCTCGCTCAAGTTCACCTGAGCCTATTGATGTATACGTTCCCCAAATGACTGCAACAGTATCCAATGGTACTAGAGCCTCTACTTTTCGCTCAAAATCAATTCCCATCAAGAAATCCAGCCGGTTCGGCTCTCTATTTTCTTCCAACGGCTCTCGACCCAACTTGAAAATGTCGCCAATGCCAGATACTGTGAATAACAATACACCAGAAAGTGCTGTGTCAACAAATTCGCCTCGAAGACGCAGTAGCAGTGGCGCACAAAGCTATCGCAGCGTTGACTCTTCCTTATTGAATGATAGTGGCATACAAAGCCCTTCTGCTCAGCATAAATTCAGTCGATCTATTGGTAACTTTATAGCCAGTCCTGCATCATGGACCAAAAAGCATTTGCACGCCCATCATAACAGTGGCTCTGAGCCTTCCTCTCCTTCAGCTAATGTACCCAGATTAAATGAAAAGTATGGTGAATATATCAAGCCCAGTAAACATGCTAGTAATAAGGCTTCTGGAGCGACCAACAAGCATAACATTGGCAGTGGTGCCACTGCTGTGATACGCCTCGTTCGATCTACTCAAGATCAGCGCATTTTGGCTGTCAAAGAGTTTATCAAGCGAGAAAAGACTGAGGATGAGAAAGAGTACCTGAAGCGTATGCATAATGAATACTGTATTAGCAAGACAGTCAGTGGGCATCCCAACGTAGTTGAAACCATGGATTTAGTCGTTGATGAGCAAGATCGTTGGTGTACTGTCATGGAATATGTAAGCTTCATCATCTTTGCTTAGATTATGTTTATTAATCAGCCTTTTTTTTTAAATTTATTTTAGTGTGATGGAGGTGATCTGTTCAATCTTTTGACCGAGAAATCATCCATGCCCATCATGGAAGGCGCTTGTCTTTTTAAACAATTGATGTTGGGCCTTCAGCACCTTCACCACCTTGGTATTGCTCACCGCGATATCAAGCCCGAAAATCTGATCTTGACCAAAGGAGGTACACTCAAGATTGCAGATTTTGGTGTTGCAGACGTTGTGCAAACGTGTTTTGAAAAGGAATCGCATGCATGCTACAAATGGTGTGGATCTGAGCCCTTTTGGTCACCTGAATTATGGACGCTAAGGAGCAAAGAAGATGGCTACAATGGCCAAGCATTGGATATATGGAGTGCCGCGGTAACTTATTTTTGCATTCGATTCCAACAACTGCCGTTCGCCGCCGCATTTTATACGGGTAAACCTTGTTCAAACCCTCCTCAGGGCGCTATACCTGGTTCGCCCGCTGCCGTTGCTGCTGCCGCTACGGACGGCGGCGATCGGGATTTTGGATTGTATGTGGAGCAAAGAACTAAATTAGGCGTAGCCTCGTGTGATCTCTGGGATAGTTTCGGTGAAGGTACACAACTGACGGACGATGAAAAAGAGTGTCTAGCGGGCATGTTGGATCCTAACCCAGAAACACGTTGGAATGCCGATCAAGTCTTGGATTCAAACTGGGTTAAGACGATCGAGCTCTGCAATGATGGTGAATTAGCTAATGGCTGGAGACATTATCATACAAACCATCGATCTCACCAAGGTTCTCCCAAATAAGTGCCTTTTCACCATCAACTGCTATAGACATACTAATAGAAGAATCATTATACTTGCAGAGCTCTTTTCTTTTACTTTATTGTATCATAATTTTTTGTGTATATTATCTTCATTATCCTCATAATTGTAACCCTACTTTGCTACCTGTTTCTCTATCATATATATCAAAATAAATCAAATATCTAAGCTATTCAAATATTGATTAATTCATTTTATCTTTCCGTCAAGAACTTGTAATTGGCGGGCAGCAGAGTCGACATCTATTCATGGCATGAATAGGAGGATTTTTCATCTTCATACATATCACCAAATGTAATACAGTCCTTTGGTTACTGAAAGCTACTAGGTTATGGTTTGAGAATAAAGCTCCTAATGCAACAAAAGAACCAGAATACAGTTGGATCATTATCTTGTGCAACAACTGGATTACTATTTAGACATGGCATTTAACCAAGATCGACGGAAAGATGAATACTTGTTTGATGTATAATAGCTAATAGGGTCGAAATTAGCGGGAGAAAAATAACCAGATCAAGTGAGGTCCAACTATCAAAAATTTAATGACAATTATCAAACGTTTAACAACTGATGCCAAAGCTTCTATGCACCTTTTTTGTGTTTTATATGGAACCCCTAATCGTTTATCATGGTCTACCAACCTGTTTTTTTTTGTACCTAAATTCCCTCTTAAAGAATAATCCAATGCCTAATAGAAGAAAAATAGAGTAAACAAGCATGCATCAGTATACAAAGAACATCATTATTGACAGGTAGTATATTATATTGTACTACAGTAAATTAAAGGCTCTAATAGATGCAAAAATTCATTTAGAGCATGGAGTATTTATCAAACGCGATCAGCATTAGTTGAGAAATGCATAGTTATTAAATTGAATTGGCATGCAATACATATAATAAGCAGTCATTATTTTATAAAATAAACGAGAGTATTTAGACAAACATTATTAGGCTATAAAGCATACTAAAATACTACATCAGTGAATGAGAGTATTCATATAAAGATGATTGAAGCATAGAACATGTATATATAGTATAGGAAAATGAGTATAAAAAACGAAGCATAAAGTTTATTATAAATCAAGGAGCGTGAAGTAGCTAAGGGATTGAAGTGCGAACAAAAGAATGTGGTAATGAGATAGAAGGGAAAGAACCATCAGCGTTAAGAGCTATTGCATTTTTGTTGAATTTGGTGAGTAGCTTAATGGTTTGAAGCATGATCTCTTTTCCTCTTCAAACAACTTCTAATAAGTGAATGAAAAGGAGAGGAAGGGTAGCCAACGACGAAGGAAATTCAAGCTTTAGAGTTTTAAAAACTCTGATAATACTATGCCCAAAAAGGACTTTTATTACCAGCAGTTTTGCATTATGACCTATTTGATTACATTAAAACTATTTTCAATATTACTACTATTTTCTCTGTTTATTCATCACAAGAAAGCCGATAGAAATTATTATTTAATGGTATTGTGTTCTTTTTTTTTAATATATATCAAAACGGAGAGAATACTTCTCAGAGTTTCGGGCGATTTGACCAAGTCATCACTAAGGTATTTGTCATCAGTATCGATTATATGACCTTCTCCAACCTCACAAGGCCCTACTTTGCTATGGCTGACTTTAAATTAGAAACCGACCTTGTTAGCTAAAGGTTTTCTGTTTCTTTTTTCGACTGTTTCTAAAGCTCTGTTTTCGTTCTTGCCAATTGAAACAACAGCAGCAGCAACAACAACAACACTAGAATTTTTTTCCAAGCAATGGATTTATAATTCTACCTTTTTGTCTATATAGATTATAAATGAACGGCCAAACTTATTGAGGCAGGTCTCCTACTGAATAACCATTTAAATCGAGGACCTGATAAACTTGGGACTCTTGTAAGATGTTTTTCCACTGTGTGTATATTAATTAGCTATTTGTAGTGGTTTGTATGAGAATGAAGCGTATAATTACAGTTTAACACTGAGAGATGTGTGCCTTACAAAACGATATCCAGAATATCTACAATCTTTAATACGATTGTAGATTCGGGTAGGCGTTTTCTCTTCTTCCAAACAACTTTTCTTGTAGTCTTTTTCAAATCTGCTAGTTCCAAGAACTTATGCCAGTCAAATACATCCATTTACATAACAGCTACAGTGGTCTTGACCTGATCAAACCAGTCTTCAATATTCAGCTTAACTGAATCAGGTGCTTGTGCTCCATTAAAAGTTGCTCTGGTTTCAGTCTCTTTGCTATCAGATTTACCGTTGTTTTTGTAATCATCTTCAAGCTGTCTCATAAATCAGCAGATAAATATTTTTGTTTGTTGCTTTTTGCGACAACTAGCTATTGAAACTTTGAAGCTAACGCCTGATGATATGTCAATATCCTGCAGAACAACTCACCAAACTCCTACAAGTGAATTTGGGGGGGGGGCATCCGACTATCTGGTAGTTTTGCTTGTTACAAAAAGCTTTGGACTGGAGATTTCAACTGGCTTGGATGGTCTCTTCAGGAAGCTTTTCTATATATAATAGCTCCCGGTTCTCGTCAGCCACATTGTATGAAAACTATGTATATGCAAATTATGAAAAAATAAAATAAGTTGATGCTTTTTATCTATACATATATATTATACATTGCCTTTCTACCTTCATGTTTTGGGAGTTGAAAGTAGCAGACTTGAAAGAACGCCATATACAATATATCAAACCTACTGCATAATAAGGAAATAAGTGCATGTACTATATATGGTACGAACGTTTAGATGAGGATTATGTACACTTCTTTTATTATATGATTATACAGAATCAACGTGGATGTAAAGAAATAAAAAAGTCTATATGTGATTATGGGAATGCTATTACTGGGTTATTCATCAAATGGATTACTATCTTTTCTTAGCAAGGGACCCTTTCCTTTATGGTTAGCAGTAGCGGGATCTATTGGTACGGTCGCGTCATTATTCACTCTAATGGATGGTAGCGTTACTGGTGTCCCTTGTTTTTCTAGCACACCTACAATTTTATTGATGGCTTTCTGATTTTGTAGTGTCAGCGTCATTAATGCTTGGATTTGATTCAGGATTTCTTCTTCTCCGTTTGGTAGAATGCCAAAATTAGTATGAGTTGGCTCAGCAGCAGCAGCAGCACTTGCACCCATAGATGGTGCTTGATTATTGTCCTGTGCTCCAGCGAGCACATCTTCGCCCTCGCCCATTGGATTAGGTGCCATTCTGTTGGAGAATTGTCTTCGTCTCATACTCTCCCATACGATAGTAAAGTTTCTACCCACAATGATAGAAGGCAGGGCAATCAGCTATTTGGACGTTAGTGATCGTTTTTTTTTTCATGTAACACAGAAATGATCATATTACCAGCACACCAAACATCATTGCCGGGAATGTAATGAGTTTACCGATAAACGTAGTAGGCACCATATCACCTTTGAAGAATGATTAGTCGATGATATAGCAGCTCTCATCCATAAAACTCACCATATCCAGTCGTTGTAATGGTTACTAGCACAAACCAAAAGGCGGCAGGTATACTGTCAAATGAACTATTTATCCGAAAAATGTGTCAAATTTCTAAACGCAGATCTTTTAGTTATAATTTACCTGGGCGATCCATCGGAAGAAACAAATGTCTGTAATGTCTCATCCCAAATACCCCGTTCAGCAAAGTACAACAAGGTCGAAAATAACACAACACAGGTGACAGTAAAAAAAAACAAAGCGGAGAGAGCATCGCCAGATCTTCTAAAGGCCATCATCATGACTTCTATAGTCATTACTATAGCATTTGAATACTTGTAAGACTTGAATAGGCGCAACAATCGAAACAGTCTCAAAATTGTAAATCTAAACTCATAGGTCTGTAATTAAGCTAGCTTAGTATACTCCACACTTTTCATTTCATCAACCAATTACCGTATCATGCTTGGCAATCACCTCAATATAGAATGGAATAATAGAGATAAAATCAATAATTGACAATGGTGCTGTGGTAGATGTTAGTTAACCAATAGATGAATCACCTTGTATACTTACACAAGAAAAACTTTTTCAATAAACGAAAGGAATCCGAATGAGCAAACATTCTAAGTAAATACTCTAACGTAAATAACGCAACCATCGTAGACTCTAAATGAAACCTATAGCCAAGAAAATACACGTCAGTTACACGTCCACATTCATCCCCGATGCATTACCAGACTTGTATGCTCTTGGCTGAACGAAATGATGGGATTGTCTCGATAGTAGTGGTCACTGCACTGAAAACGATCAAAAAAGACACTACAACGTTGGTCCAAAAAGCGCCTTTGCTGCTGGCAGGTTCCTCTAACAAAAGATAAAGCTTTCGTTTCAAATCGTTCTTGATATCTGGTAAAATAGGTGGAGGATCATCCACATCAATGTGTGTTGAAGATCGAGGTGGTGGATGGGTCACTAAGTTGGCTACTGAAGTCCAACCTTCTTCGGCCAGTCGTCCTATTTTTCGATACAGAGGATGGTTTGGAGAGTGTTCTGAAGAAGAGCTACTTCCAGGTTCTGTCATTTCGATAGTCTCTCCATCATGATGAAGTGGCTGGGTCTCTTGTTCATCATCTTGAATCTTTGAGAAATCAGTACCTTTTGAACGAAAGAATCCCATGTGATGAAGACAAAAAAAAAAAAAGAAAAAAAAAGGCAGGACTTTTAGTATTAAAAGGAGCTTATATATTATATCCCGACCAAGTCCCTTTTTTTTTTTTTTTATTTATTTTAAAAATGAAAAGTGAACTGATGGCCGTTGCCTCCGCTACCAAAAGGAAAGCCGCCACCACTGGCAAAATGAGCGAATGGATTGCCGCCGTGTTGATGACCAAAAGGATTATCACCATATTGCTGCTGTTGCGCAGATTCAGGGTCATAAGGGTCGAATCCATTATCAAACTGTCCCTTCTTTTCAGGATCACTTAACACTTCATATGCTTGATTGATATCTGCCATTTTACTTTCCACCTGAACCTTATCAAGGTCACCAGAGTATTTATCAGGATGCCACTCATGAGCTAATTTACGATATGCCTTTTTAATAGTTCTAGCATCAGCGTCTCGAGATACATCTATTACTGGGTTAGTTTTATAAATTTTGAGGCATTTTTTTTTTACGTTACCTAATATCTTGTAATAATCCCTCTTTTTACTTTGTCTTAGCAGTTGCTGTGCACGTTGTAGTAGCTGTCTGATATGATTATCTTGTTGGCCACTGGCTTCAAAAGCCTTTTCTAAGTCACGAACGGCACCTTCGAAATCATTAGCATTTAGTTTAATTTCACCGAGATGCATCAACGCTTCTTGGTGGTTTTCATCCAGTTCCAATGTAGCTGAGCACCACTTTTCGGCCTTTTCTGTAACCTTTTGTTCTGCAGATAACGCACAAGCCAATCCATACATCTTAAGATGAAGTCGCTTAGGTAGTAATTGTGTGTCTAATTGACGTGCCAGCGTTTCAAAAGGTTCATCAATCTCACTAACAATACCGTGTTTTGAGCCAGTGCCTATCAATCCATTCAACCCAGTTGCAAATTTTTGTTGGGTTTGTGCTTCCATTGATTTCTTGATCTCTTTTTCAATACGTTTAATGAAACGGAAAAGAGTTTTGCATTGACGATCTTCTGGATCATAATGAATACATTGTTTGACTTGAGCCAGGGCACGATCAGGCTCATATAAAGAAAAGTAGTTCAGATTAGCCAATTCCAATAACAATGTCTTGTCAGATGGATTCAAGTGTGCTACACGGCTATATCAAATAATGAATATACATACAATCAAAAGTTTTACTATAATATACTTGCGTATAATCACTAGCCGCTTCTTCAATTTCACCTTTGCCAATATAACATTTGGCCCGCATAAGACGCCATTGAGGTCTCTGAGGTGCAATACGAATTACTTCTGTCAAATGCTGAATACAAGCATCGTATTGCTTATGATCAAAGGACTGCTGGCCCAAAATGCTTTTATTTTCTGCATGTTCCACAGAAGCAAGCTAGCCATTGGATTTCAATTAATACAATTCATAAAAAAAAAAGACAATGAAAACCTTACCAAGGTCTTGACTTGCTCATCTGATTTGTGTTGTTTATGATCCAGTAAATCCTTTTTAGCAAGTGAAAAATCACCATCGCTTGCATACAGTTTAGCACGTTGCAATAAAGCCTTTTCAAACCCGGGCCGAAGGTTCAAAATCTTGGTAAAATCATCGATAGCCGAATTGGTTTTACCCAGAGATAAATAAGCAGTAGCACGTTTATAATAAGATACATAATCTAAAGGGTCCTGCTCTATTATATCACCACCAATTTAGTTTTTCGAGCGAACAAGTTTGTCAATCAACTTACCAATGGCAGCGTCAAAACTCATAATGGCATCGTTGAATCTGCCAGTAGTCAAATACTGATTTCCTTCGGCCAAGTGTTGCTCGACGTTCTTTTGCTCGGCCGCAAACGAAGAGTTGATAAAGAAGGGTATCACCAGAGCAAACAAAAGTCGACGGTTGGATTTCATGAAGTAGAAAGCGCTTTTTATAAAGTGAAAGAGAAAGAATGATATGAACCGGACTGTGTGCCTTGAATTTATTATATAAATACTATCCAATGGTATGGCAATATATTATTGAATTGACACGTATTTAGACGCTTCAGTTTGGTTAAATCATGCTTGTTTAAGTGGGGTTTAAATATATACAAAAATTGATTGGCTTGCGGCGATTTAAAGTTGAATTGGCTGAATGCTTTGACGTGGCTTTCATAGAATGAAAGTGCCTGGATAGGTGCACGCTATATTGATAAACTTTGTAGAGAATTTAATTACACGTGGAATGATACAATGGTCGGATCATTTTTTTATAAGTGCAATCATGGTGAATTTACTTTAATCAAGTATAAATTTAGAGTCTTGGTTTATGTTTATATCTTGTTCTTTCAAAATTATGAAGGCACAAAGAATATTATAAACTGCATTAGTAGGTTTATATATATATACTTGATACTAAAACAAAGTTCAGAACGTAGAATAGAAACTCAAGGCTTGTTCTAAAAAAAAAGTATATTATATACAAAATAGTATGACAACTATGATTGGATAGCTGAGATGCACTCCTAGAATCGTTCTTCATAAGTTGTCAAAGTGCTAAAAGATCAAATACAGACTTTGTGAAATTCATTGCTTCAAATATAATGCGATCTCGTTTGATGTCGGTGAAACATCGAATCTAGTAAAGCCTCAATTTGGATACAGGCTGTCCGGCTACAGTTTGCTACATACAGTTTATTATTACACGACAGTACTTTAGATACTATCTATTATTATGCTATCGCTCTTGATGCCTTGACTTACTATTAATGCTATTTTGTATAGCAGTGCCACTTCCAGAGCTTGGTTCACTTGACGATCTCAGCTGCAGGTTGTCGTTTTTTTCCGATGGTGGAGACATTAACGGGCTTAAAATCGATTCATATCGTTTTCTTGAATAAGGCGAGATACTGATACCACTGCGTGGTTCCTTGTTGGCAAAGGACTTTCTTAGACCTGTCAGCATAAACGGCACTTCTTCTTTCTCGCCTTCCTCTTTTCCTTCGTCAGTATCACTACTGCTACTTTCTTGTTCATCAAGAGGTGTTGATCTCTTTCTGATATGCTTTCCCAACGAAATCAATTCATTACACTTTTGAATACTAGTATAGTTGCCTGTAATGAAAGGATGACTGGCTGCTTGTTGCGGTGTCAATCGTTTCATAGGATCTGTTTGCAGCACCCTTTTCAAGAAATCCACTAATAACCTTCGCACTTTCATTTCCTTTTCAATCTCGTGGCTAGGCATGTCTTTGCGAGGAAGGGGATATTTCAAGACAAGTTCCTCTAAATTAAAGGTAGAAAAGTAACGCTTGCTTGGCTTTTCGGATTTGCGTCGCTCTTCTGAATACTGTTGGATCTCTTTAAGTGTATAGTGTATTTCTCCAGAATTTGTTCTTTTTTGATTATAGAATCGGTGACCATATTTTCCATTGGAGATAACATAATCTGGAATACACCTATCACATATGTAAATATGGGCCCACAAATATATATATATATACATAAATCCATGTATCGTTTACCCAACTGATTCTATGATTCGCGTAAGTTGGTTGTACTCTGAACTACCAGGAAACAGTGGTAATCCCAGATACAATTCAGCCACAATACATCCAAAAGACCACATATCAATTGCTGTTGTGTATCTTAGACCCAACAACACTTCTGGTGATCGGTAGAACCGACTTTGAATATAGGTATAGGTCTGTTCTGATTCATGGCACGCAGATCCAAAATCAATTACTTTGATGGCTGGTGATTCTAAACTTTTCAACAGTATGTTTTCTGGTTTTAGGTCACAGTGAATGATCTTTGCTGCTCCAATGACTGATAAAGTGTCTAGTAGTTGAGTTGAAAATACGCGTACGAGATTGGTGGATAACCCTTTAAAATGGTTTTGCTTAACGAGTTCATATAGATTGACAGATAGCAATTCAAACACCAAGCAGAGATGATTCTTGTGCATAAAGTGTTCCTTTAATCGAAGTATATTATGTTCATCATCAGGATCGCTTATTGAATTCAACTAAGAAAGAAGAGAGTAAGAAAGTATTTTTGGTCTGATATACATATATATATATATAAAGAGCTTACGTGCTCTAGAATATCTATTTCTATCAGGCTTTGTTTTGTATAAGCTGGCTTGTTTTTAACTACTTTGATAGCTACCAATTCATCTGTTTCGATGTCTTTGCACTTAGCTACTTGTCCAAATGTACCGGAACCTAGTACATCTATGATCAAATACCTATCAATCTATAAGTATGCAATTCTGACCCTCCTTTTAGCTCTCAATACCTTTTCTTATCATCCGGTCCTATTAATCCATGCACATACAAGATGAAATCCGAGTTTTCATTATCAAATCCATCGTTCTTGATCGGTGCACTGGGTTTGGTTAATACACGCTTGGGGTTCGACGCTGTATTATACTCAAAGCATGGATTTCTCTTTTTAAACGTATCACATATATCTACAGTCAAATTCTGTATTATCTGCTTTGTATCCTGGGTAAGTAGGTACTAAAAAGAACGTCTTTGTATACGTACTTTTTTAGGCAAAACTTTACTAGAGCAAGGTGAAAACCAGTCCTCATAACTGTGAGCTTCCTTCTTGCTCATGTCAAATGTTAAATGTTCATTTTCAATAAAAGACATTTGTATAATTTATTCGAGGACAAATAAATAAATAAAAAAGAAGAAGAAAAAAAAAAGGAAAGCTTATTTTACTATGCTTATACAAGTATAAACCCACGGAGATATTCATTCATGCGTCCAATGGTAGAAGTTTACCAAATGATCAACACTTGCTCTATAGTAAGGTTCAAATAAAGCTTTTTAGGTTTGCGATTGATCTTCTTTAAGTATACACAGTTAATTTTAGTACTCGTTAAGAACTAGTATGGTTAGATGGGTAAACAAATAGGCTTTTTTCGAATAATTTGCAGGAAGTCTGTGTGGGTACTGATCCAGCTGCATAATGATCACCCATAGTCGCGAGAATCTCAGGCAGGAAAATTTCAAAATGTACGCCTCAAGCTCTATCTATTCATTTATTTTAACTTTTTTTTTTTTTTTTTTTTTTTTTCAAGATAATGCTCAGTTGAACAAGTCTTTGCAGTATATGAAACGACGTTTGCTGCAATGGTAAAAAAAACTTTCTTTTGACTGGATTGAGTTTGAATAGTGAAATGTCTTGTATTTGGAGCGCAAATTAACGGAGATACTTGAGATTCTCCTAGTTCAATAAAACGTTTCAAATAGATGCAACAACTCATTTCGAGTATGGGACTAATTAAATCAGAATTGATCCCAAAGGATCCGAAGCATTCAATTTAGTTTATGGAATCTATTTAATATACTGCAGCTAAGGGGCGGCAAATACATAATATAACTGTATTATGTAGAATTAGACACAGTTTCAACCACTCATTCAGCACATGTATAGGTGTCCAAATGCGACATGAAACCAAGGTTAGTAAAAATGCCTGTTAATTATTAGATCTATTAGTCCATATAAAATACAGGTTTTACAAACAATCATAAAGTAGCAAATGTACATATATTGCTTTAATCTATTGATAACCCTAATAAATGCAACTTTTCAATCTGAGCTTGTACTAGTCATTAAATTTGACAAGGAATAGGATATCCAAGGTCAATTTGAGACCGAAGCATAATTTCTTAATCAATATAATTACAAGCATCGAGCTTGGTTTTAATTTTATAACTGTGTGCATAGTCACTTTCTTCTTGGCTGGCAAGTAATCATCATCACTATCATAATTGTAATAAGGTTAAGCAGGCTATTTATCCTGAGGTTTTTAACGCATAGTTTTCTGTACCAAATAAAGGCAAAAACTAAATAATTTTGTCCAAACAACGGTACCGACGCTGACAGTATGCGTAGAGTGCAGAATAATTAGTTCTAATTATCTATGGATCTTTCAATCAATCTAGGTCAAATGCTGCATCTGCTGAACATTCTATATTCAAAATAAGCTGCTGTACCTAGTAGAAGCATTTGTCTAACCAGAAAATCCAAGGAACCACTTTTTTTTTAAAAAAAAGAATTTGCAAACCCAATCTATGGTATTTTTTTTTTTTTTTTTTTTTTTGGGTTAGTGGACTTGTCCAGAACCTCGCACAATGAAATTATAATATATAGTGAGCCAAGACCGCTAAAGATGGACTATTTTTGACTGAAACTTCCAATGGTGATTGGTTAATACACTTTTTTTTTTTTTGCTTGATAGTTGATTATGACAAATTCCGTTTGACATCTAGGCTTGTAACATAAAGCAAACTGCTGAGCTCCCTTTTTTTATATATATTTAGCTAGTTACAAACTTTGATTTGTCACCCAATACAAGAAGCTTCCACGTCACTTTGGGCTCGGCCGCCCATCCGGTTGCGATAATGATAGCGTTTTACCGTCCCCCGCCAAGATAATTAAACTTGTTTCTCCGACTATACTTTTTTCTACCTTTCTTCTTCTATTGTATAATAGACTCTTATAAACACATACATATATATATACACACACACACATATGCCAGGATATCAGTCGTTTCCAGTTTTGAATCAACAATTCATTGTAGATAAAAAGTTTCAGTTTATTCGCGAAATGGGCCAAGGTGCCTATGGCGTGGTATGGTACGCAAAAACATTGATAGGAGAGGGGTTTAATCGTGTTTATTAACATCATCTTTGGAATTAGTGCTGCCAAAGATTCCGAAACCAATGAACAAGTAGCTATTAAAAAGGTAACGCGTCCCAAGGCTTTTGTAACAGAGGTAATATATTAACATGCGCTACATAGGTCTGTCGTATCTTTGAAAAGACCATCCTAGCCAAGCGTGCCTTACGTGAAGTCAAGTTGCTGAAGCACTTTAATGGCCATGAAAATGTAAGTGCCTAGAATATAGGTCATATTTGATCTAATCACAAAATTTAAATGTATAGATTACTTCTATTATCGATATGGATATTGTCAATTTGCAAGAATTCAATGAAATGTAAATATCAATGTGTGGGGAGTTTATTTCTATTACTCATAGTCTTTATAGCTATTTAGTTCAAGAGTTGATGGAAGCTGATTTGCACCAAATCATCCGATCTGGCCAACCTTTAACAGATGCTCACTTTCAATACTTTGTATATCAAATCTGTCGAGGACTTAAATATATCCATAGTGCCAATGTAAACAAAAACAAAAAAAAAAAGGATTCACTTAATATAATATATATTAATATTTAGTTTTTAATAGGTGTTACATAGAGATTTGAAGCCAGGTAATTTGTTGGTGAATGCCGACTGTGAGCTCAAGATTTGTGATTTTGGTTTGGCTCGCGGTTATTCGTCTTCTCCCGAGGGTAATGCTGGGTTCATGACAGAATATGTAGCTACACGTTGGTACAGAGCACCTGAGATCATGTTGAGTTTCCAAAAATACACCAAAGCAAGTAAGTTTTTTTTTTTGAGAGCAAAGTGTATCAACGCGTAGTTTTAACCATCATTGTTACTAGTTGATATGTGGTCTGTCGGCTGTATTTTTGCTGAGATGTTGGGTGGTAGGCCTCTTTTCAAGGGCCGTGACTGTAAAGTATATTGATTGTTTATTCGCTTTTTTGGAAACAAATTGACATGTTTTATTTGGCAGATGTTGATCAATTGAACCAAATTCTCGGTATCCTTGGTACACCCGATGAAGAGACCTTGTGTCGTGTTGGCAGTGAAAGGGTAAGGCGCGTTCATAAGATGCACATAGAACACTTATAACTCACCCCTTTGCTATAGGCTCAAGTTTATATTCGTAGCTTAACAAGAATGCCCAAAATACCTTTCCAAAACTTGTATCCTAGAGCAAGTCCTTTGGCTATTGACCTTTTAACCAAGTTACTTGCATTTGATCCTGCCAAGAGAATCACTGTAGAAGAAGCACTTGCACATCCTTATCTCAGTGCCTACCATGATGAAGATGACGAGCCTTCTCATTCTCAGCCTTTTGATTTCTCATTTGAAGTGTTGGAATCTATGGAAGATATGCGAAGTAAGCAACCTACAGCAATTTTTTTTTGTATTACATGTTACTCACAAACTCTAATTTAGAAATGATTGCACAAGAAGTCATGACATTCAAAGCACAAAAGCAAGGGTTGCCTACATTACAATTAAACACAGGTGCGGCCAATTTGAAGAGAAAGGAAAGCCTAAGCGCTAATGACCGTGAAGCTCTTGAAAGAACTAAAGAGGTGGCCAAGGACATGGGTAATAATAATCATAGAAATTCCTCTTCCTCAATTGCTGCTGCTGCTGCTACTGCGCCCGTAGCACAGAATGATCTTCATCAGCACATGGATGTTGATGCTCTTGAGAGAGAACTGGGTGGTTGTATTTAGTTTGATTTATTAAAATAATAAAAAAAAAGGGTTATCTATTGCTGCTTCTTTTGCAATTGTTCCTTGGCCAGCACTTGTTGCTCTGTAGGTAGGTCATCACCCATCTTATTGTGACCAATTCTTGGCACAATGTCCTTGGATACTCTATCTTCAATTGGCTTGAATACCTTATCTACAATATGTTCAATGGGTTCATCAAAGATAAAAGGCAAGAATGGCACAATGCCAAGACCCAACAGGGTAGGTCCCCAAGCCTTGACCTTGGTGTTCTTGACGTTTTTGAACCCATAAGCACTATACTTGACAATCGAGTGAATGGTCATCATGGGAAATGCCATGGAAGCTAATGACTGAAACAAACCTCGCTTGACCATGGTAGTAGCCACAACAGCCGATTCCTAAATGCCCATTATATATTAGCTACATTACAAATTCCTTTTCTTCATTCCTTTCAATTTACCTGACCGGCGTGGACTGATTTATAACCTTCATAACCGACATCCAAACCCAAATAAAGCCAACTGATACCATAAGCAGCTGTAACAACGACAGGAGGGACAATGGGTCGAAACGCCTCACCTACGTCTGAAGTGTAAGCCAAATAACGCGTGGATGCGGCCAAGGCGGTACGTAAACGACCAGCATAAGCAAGATAACGGGCATTTCCTTCGAGAGAATCGAACTTTCCTTCGGCTACTTTATCTGAAAAGGTTTCGTTGGTATCTGAAGGTGACATGATCGGGTGTTTTAAAGAAAAAAAAAAAGAATATGAATTCAATTCATTCTTGATAAAATAAAAAAAAAAAAGGACGAGAACATGTGGGCGGTCATTTCCGGACCAAGTTTAGAGTCATACAGTTGACGTAAAGATGAGCAATCTCGGATCCAAAAGGAGTTTTTTTTATATATATTGCTAGACTGAATTCTATTCCGCTCGATACAGTAATAGATCGATCGACCATCTCTCGTCATCTAACATTGAACAATGTCTGGATTCGACCGCAAAAAAATCAAAAGTACAAGCTTACAGCCACATTAAATTGAATTTCGTGAGTTTTAAAAATTGAAATTTCTTTACAACTCAATTTTTAGAAATTAAGTTGAATACTGGGACTGAACAAAGGTAAGTCAGCTTAATATTTAGTAGAACATCTTTTGACTTCTATTATTATTACTTGGTATTGGCTTTGTATACTAGCCACTAAATATTCTGCTAGTTCAATACCCATGCACTTTCATTTTTCCTTGATGACCATCAGTTTCTTTGCGTCTTTTTACGATGGCCCTTCTTTTAGCTATCTGGTGTTCCAAAATCCACCAAATACATTTAAGAGGGGAAGGGTAGTATTCAAAGTTACGCATCTGATGCAATTTCTTTCGTTACTGTGCATACGCATCACTATGGCAAGGGGCGCCATTTTCTTGGAATATGAAATTCTCAACTTCTTTTTCAATTACTTTTTTAAAGCAGGGATGAAAGTCTCTTTGCCAAAATATTGACATATTTATCTTGATTTACTGTGCTACCAAAGACAGTCACCAGTGTTGCAGATTAGCAACCGTTATAGGACTATCTCAATAGCCAAGAAATCAACTGTACAGTAATACATCTCTGATAACAGTATATATGATCACAATTAAAAATAGTCCTTAGTATAGACAGGTTAAGCATGAGATATATATATCTGTTATTGACCATAATAAGCAGATCGACAGTTTCATTTTTCTTGTTACAGCCCAATACTTTTTAGACCATATTTTAAATAGAGTACATAAAACGTATAGTTTCTTCTCTGAATCTATCTCAACGGATCTGGATCTGAGAAACCAAATCTAGAGATTTCACGATATAATCTACATATAATCCTGTAGCTCAACTACTACAGTACAGAGCAGTTAATCAGGCAAACCTTCTGACACCATGCAATCATTGATATATAATAATATATCAAGTTGTGCAATAGAGAGAGTTTTCGGGTTTTCTTTTCAATGTATACAACACAATCACACGTTTTATTATATTATACAATTCCTATTGTTTCTATATTATTAATTTAAACATCCAAAGTTCTCACAAGTCATTAATTTACTCTACTATTGGGATGGTGTTCTTTTGAGTGTACCTTTCACCAATCTTACCAATCACTGTCACTCCTCCAACTAAATCATGTTTTTCTGGTGGTTTAAAATGTCCACTTATACGTTGATGAACCCAACATAACCTTATCTTCATAAGGCCCTCCGTAAAACAAGATTCTTTATACAAGTCAAGACATTGTCTCTACAGACTCGAATTTTCGCCGTTCTTCCTACATGGTTCAACTGATTGTAAGTGACAAATGGATTTTCTTTTATATGATATCTTAAAATGCCTCTGCACTCTTCTATTGATCCTTTTTAACTGATCTTGGCTGTGTTATTATTATTTTTTCAACAAAGGATTATTGGTACGCATAATTGTATTGATGATATTTTGAACTATAGATCTAGGCAGTTAGGCCATGTTCGGTATCTCACTGTGAAAATGTCCAGCATTCTCTAAAGGAATATCTTTTTCTCTTTACGTTACATATGTGTCACGGGTTTCATTTTTAAACCTACTTAAGGCATGTTTTAATGGACTAATAGTAGAAAAGATGCGTCTTTATTGATAGGTGTCACGAAAATTATGCATAGCTGATTACTGTACAAAGTTTAATTCGGTGTGACTGCATGGATTTTCAGAAACATCTAACTTGATGATCTGTTCTGGATCTAGGGTCGATTTCGACCTTTCCCTTTGGAAGGACAAGGTCGACATCAAATCTTTCATCATACAAAAAAAAAAAGTCCTTGACCAGCTTTGTACTATTCCAAAGAGCATCTGGAATGACTTGTTTCATTTGGTACGTTAAAAATATCAGTAAAATTTACAAAGATAATTGACCTATTTTCATAGGAACAAAGCTACTACATTGATGGAAAGAAAGATGCTTTGTTTCATTGATATTACAAGGACGTTAAGAGTTTGTTCATTTTACTTTACGTATGTTAACATTGGTTATTAGGTTTTGAAGGATAATCATCTGGATATGTATGTATCAAGTATTTCAGAACCAACAAAGAAATCCAAGAAGCAGATACCGGCCAACCAGCGAATGCATTGAACAAGATTTCTTTCGAGTTATTGTATCAATACAAAACATTGTCTGACAAAGAAAAGGTGATTTTAAAGTATATATTTGTACTATATTATTTTCTTGTCATTTAAAACATTTCATTTTTTAGAACATCTCTATCACACTTTATCAAACTGGATAGCCAGTTATCACGAAGAATAACAAAAAAAAAGACACTCTCTTTTGCTCACAGGCTTGTGGAGTAATCCGAAACGATTTGTATGATTACGGAAGCAAAAATGATGACAAAATCAAAGAACTAGATTCAATTAATCTAAATATTAAAGCCTGGTCTGATCAGATCAAGTCTGTTGTCGCTTTTGTGTAAGCAAATGAATTTAACTGGTATGAGTTCTTGTATCTAGTAAGTGTGAAGACGCACAGAGGTGTTGAAGTTGTTTTGTGTGTTGGAGAATTAATTCACTCTAAGACAAAAGAATATCTGTTCGGCAAAAGGCTTATAAAGCATTAGTATGTTTGTATGAATCGAAAGCAATATGGGCATAACTATACTTTCATGGTAATCACTGTCTAAGATTATGGATATATTTTGGGTATGAAGAAGAAAGGAGCATCAATTAATAAAGTTGAGGTGCTAACGGTGTTACCACACTAATAAATGATATCTTCAGTTATCTTGCTATTCTTTTGTCAGAAGATTTTTAGAAGAGAAAACAGATAATACTAGTTTCAGACAGAATAATTTCTTTTTTAAAAATTATTACTGCATATTTCAGGTACCAACCGTAATCTCTCCTAATTGACTGACTGAGCTTTTTCACAATTTTATTTGGCGCTTTCCGACTGGATACACCTGATAGAAATGTACAAATTCATTATAAAAAATCTGTATAGAATTAGGTTTCATATCGAATGATACAAATAACAGCCTATATTTCTTTGAACCATAGACTTTACTTTGATGAAGGCTCAATCTCTCCAACTTTGTTTAAAAGCATCTATATTAGATTTTAGACTTTTCAGCTGAACTCATTGGAATTCCTCTCATCTGATTAGCGGTCTGTACCCTGAATGAATTGCTACATATACTAGGACGTTTTTGCTTAGTTGCAATAAAATCAATACTTTATAATAAACGATAATTAACCATTGTAAATTACTTGTATTTTAGACGATTTAATTAGATCGAATAGTCTACCAATCTCTCCAATCAGTCTCAACCAGTTGGTTTATTTAGAAAGCCAGTTAATCAGAATAAACGGAGAGGTCTCCGATATTTTCTTCTAGATAAACTTTTGTGCAGACTGTTCATGTTATTCTAAAAGCCGTCTAATAAAGCTATCGCTTATTCCAAAGAGTACTATATACCATCACAAAGTTTAAATATATTATATATTAAAATATAGAATATATATCGTATTTCAATCATTAACAGCAACCGTACTACCTGTGTTTAAGATTAAAAAGTGATTGTCCTAGGCCAGAACTAGGTATTTGGAATATTTTCAACTACAAAACCGTATTGCTATCGGGGAAATCAAACTAACGTCTGTTACCCCTCCTTCTTTCTACTTCAGAATGGAACATCACCACAATAAATGACCTGTTCAGCCATGTATGCAAAGCAATATTGTCTTTTTTGCGTGTTATTACTCATACCGAATACATGCATTCTGAGCATTTATACTTTTTGTGTCATTGTAATGCCAGCCAATTAAAATCTTGTACTATCAGCTTTTTTTTTCTGGATCTGATGGCAAAGAACTCTATATAAAGGCTTCAATTAACATTTTCCTATTGAATAACAACAACAATAAAAATGTCTAAAGATAATTGGTCAGCTAATAACTACGAGAAACATGCTTCCTTTGTACCTAAATTGGGCAATGTCATTTTGGAGATGCTGGATGCGCAATCAACTGAACATGTGCTAGACTTTGGTTGTGGTGATGGTGTGTTAACACGACTACTTGCTGCCCGCGCTAAGCAAGTGACAGGAATTGACGCTAGCGGTGCAATGATTGAAAAAGCCAATCAAGACAAGCCAAACAATGTTGATTATCATACGGTGGATGGTTATGATCTCGATACATGGTTTGATGGTAAGCAAATAGCACCATTCGACGCCGTGTTCTCGAGTGCTACGTTACACTGGCTTAAGCAGAATCCCGTCAAGGCCATTCGAAACATTTGTCATGTTTTGAAGCCTCAGGGCAGATTTGTAGCTGAGTTTGGTGGGTTTATGAATGTTGGAGGTAAAAGGGTGCTTTATTTGATTGTCATACAGACGAACTCATCTTAAACCATAGAGGTCCATACGGCGTTGATAGAAGCTTTGAATAAAAGGGGTATCGATGGTAAAGCAGTATCGCCCTGGTTCTTTCCATCTGCTGAACATTACAAAGGATTGCTTTGTGAAAATGGGTTTGATGTAAAAAAAATAGAACTGGTGCCTCGTATGACTGAATTGAACACGGATATTGCTGGTTGGATTGAAACATTTGGCTTTGATTTCTTGAAACCTTTGAGATCGGATCAAGAGCGCAAAGAAGTAGCTCAGGAAGTGCAAACGCAACTTGAACCTGGTTTCCAAAGAGAGGATGGTAAATGGTTCATCATGTATGTTCGTCTTCGAGTCATTGCTATTAAACAATAATAAAGAGCAATGTTTTAAAATAAAAAATATAAAAAAAAGGCTCTTGTTAGTATAGTGAGGCTAGGATGTATTAGAGCCAATGCACCAGAGCCATAGCGTCTAGTAACTTGCACGGTCCAGGCACGCTAAAATATGGGGCTCGAGCGTTATTCTAGTATCGCTACCCTGGAAGGAGCCCTGATCGCGCTTTTGATTGACCGTCTTATTGGGAGATTAGTACATTTGTTAACCCACACTTGTTTGTTCTTCTGCAAGGAACCTATGACAGCATGAATGTAACCTAACGTTTATGGTGTTCCGTTTTTTTTTTTCGCTTTCCTTGTTTCATTTGGTATATTTTTTGTGGGGACTACTGATCAACATCTGATTAGGTATTGACACATGACAAAAGCTGAGCAGGAACGATCATCTATCAATGTGAAACGTAGCCAATCATGAAGAGCATTTTATCAGCTGCTGCTTGATTGTGGTCTGGTCCATTTGTCAAATGTTTGTTTTTTATTATTATTGAAAGGTAACAATGATGAGTATACAACCAAGTCTCAAGATTGTACATCATCGTACCTGTAACATTGGGGTAATACTGTAATCGATTACCGTCATGTTGCATTATTTTTTTGTTGCTTTAGATATGAAACACCAAGATCCATCGATCATCGTTACTTTACCAATGTAACCGATGCATACAACTCCTACGATGGCGCGACTTTTGTTCAATTCATGCGTAAAGTTTTGTTTCACAATGCATACATTCGAGGCATAGCCGGTAGAAGACTATATATATAGATAAAATACCAAAATGGAGGTTAGCACTTTAGCAAAAGAAACGAAACCTTTCATTCGGATAACATTTGCTATTAATAGTCAAACGTAATGCAAGGTACACATTGCCACTTGAACCAAGTTGAAGTACCACTAGTCACAGAAGCTCGTTCTGAGCATGAGCTACTCATCAGATATCACATTGGGCCAAAAATCGAATGAATTAACTCTCCTCCCTGTCAATTTTCTGGTTATCTGTTTGACAATTTTGGGAATTTTTTTTTCAACAAAACAAACTTAATTTCAATATAGAGAGTGGTAGGCGCAATTTTTCTCTTTATTATTTCGAGTAAACTTGTAGATAATGAAATTCTCTTCTCAATGATATATTTTTTGTAGCATTATTCAAGGAAAGAGGTTACATTAGATAAATATATCAAAAGTGACGTCAGAGGAGCTCAGATCCTTTATTTAGGCTTTGTATTATATGAAGCATTTACCTAGAGTATAGTAATTTTTTTGTTCTGTATATATGCTTTTTTCTTGTAATTATATCCTTATTTTTAATGATACATCTACCGTCTTAGATGCAAATTCAAAGGCATAGTGATTCGATTACCGTCATCCAATGAAATGAAGATGTTTGGCAGCTGAGATTGTTTGATAATCAGGACTAAAAAAATTCCATGGTCAAAAGGAATAGAAATGTCGATAAAAAAAAAAATGACAACAGGTACACACTTGTAAATTCAATAAATTTTATAGAAAATAAGATGATAGTTTGGATAGTACAAACTTTACAAGATAGTATATCAGAACACAGATGAAGAAAAGAGTTAGACCATCGGTGCCATGTAACATCTGTTTATATTAATTAAACAATGGCAATAACAAAATGATTGGGCACACTACTTAACATACTCGATTCCCTCCCCTTTCCTCTTCTTAGATTCAAAACTGTACTTTATTGAAATAGCCACAATTTCAAGTAACTTGATTGAGATTATCACGGAACATCTTTCCATTCAATCACAGCACCCAATGAAAACGACTTCCGTAGTTGGCATCATCACTATACAAGTATTGAAACAAGAATAAACCTCAGGAGACATCATAGAATGCATATCGACGCATAGATAACGAAAGTTCGGTAAAATCACACTATTTAATGATATTCTTGCATATGGAGTGGGTAACCTCACCCGGTGCGCATTGACCCTAATAATATGATTCTTAAACACGGCGTATGTACATCTGAGACAATCAGATTGTCTCACTGTGCTTGACAATGCTTTAATCACATGTAAAGTTTTAGTGCGTATATGTGACTGTGGTGTGTATTTATGGTTGAGCCGAGGCTAATTAGTTGTACATCAGCGGGATAAATTTGAATCTTAGTAATCTAAGAACAAAAGAAGCAAATATTTCGATCATACTGTTAATAGCTAATGAACGAAATGTAAACAGTCTATGCGCTCCAGATAAGATGATATACATATAAGCATGTTAAACATATGTGTGCATGTATTTATCTTAAAAAAGACGGGCGTTTATTGCAGACGCGTCTAATTTGACAGCAGTGATCGATATTATGAGAGAGTACATTCCCAATTAGTCTTGACATTTCATTTTATGTCACAGGAACAGGAAAAAAAACTTCTGAATTGGCGAGTCTAGTTCATATAAACGATGATCGATCCATTTTTACGTAGTATAAATAGTCTTTTTTCTCTTTCTCTCTCTTTTTCTCTTTTTTCTTTTTCTTTTAAAAAAAAAATAATTTGTTCGACAAATGTATTTAGCTAAACCAAAAGTTATTCGAAAGAAGCGATACGACTGTAATCAATGTTCAAAACATTTCACTCGTCCTAGCGCACTACAAACGCACAAATACACTCATACAGGCGAGAAACCTCACAAGTGTGACATGTAAGTTACATTGAATTCAGTATTTCCAATCCAATATTAACCCTCCAAATGTACAGGCCTGGATGCGATCGTAGTTTTGCTGTGATCAGTAATCTTAGAAGGCATTTACGTGTCCATAGGCCTTCTCATGTTCGACGTCGCCTTACTTCGCAAGAACGCAGAGAGTATGTTGAAAGACTGATCCAAAAATCAGGTGGATATATTGATGAAAATTGCGTACACTTTAATACGTTTCCATCCATGTGTTATTCAACTTCGGATTCATCATCAAACTCATCTTCTCCAGCATCTTCGCCTAGATGCCAATCGCCTGTCTTGGAAACCAGTTATCGTCCATTGAAACCAAAGGAAACTCGGCCATTATGTTTGACAGTTAAGCACTTGTTGAACTAAGCTTCTACGCAGACACATCACACACACACACACACTTACTCTCTTTTTTTTTCACTTTCATTGTTATATACACACACACACATATATATATATGTATATATATGCATTCTACAAATAGTTCCCTTCTTCCTCTTGTAAATGGTCCCCTCTTTTTTTCATGTAAATTCAATACATTATCTTTTGTAATCTTTTGCCAAGTTACAGTTCTATTCCCCCAACTATCCCCCCCCCCCTCAGTTTTATTCTAGTATAAGCTCACACACATACATACATACACACACAGAATCACACACAAACATGCTTTATAACAGGCCAAAAGAGTTGTACAATCTTATGTAACAACATATGATACTTCTCTTTTTTTCCTATGTATTTTACTATATTATGCTTCAATATAATTTTTTTTCTTATTTACCCAATGGAAACTTGTCGGTGCAACAGTGCAAAATAAGGCTAGGAAACTGGTTTAGTTGAGCGAGTTTTTTTATTATTATTATTATTGTTATTATTATTAGCATCATTATTCTTTATACTCAACCATGGACACTTTTTTTAACGTGTTCCAGACTATGACTATTACCCCACGCACGTTTCCTCAAATGGAACTGGTTGATGTTGAGGTATACAGATGAGCTCCATTTTGTCTAATGAATAACTTAATTTAACAAGGGCAATTCGGTTCATGTCAACCAACTGGCTTCCAGCTATCACTTGATATTGATTACTTTAAAAAACACTGCCTGCTCTGCCTGTCCACAACTATTACGCGTCTTGAATATGTATGGCTTGGACCCTGACCTTGATACACTTGTAGATCCTTTCACTCAGAAACAAGATACGATCGATAGTACTCGCAAGCGCGTAAGTTATTCATAGACACACTTGACGTATTCGACTAAAAATGATATCAAGTTTTATAGATTACTATTAAAAATGGATGCCTACTTCATTATACTTTGCCCTGGGACTAATAGGCAAGTACGAAAAGTACAAGAGCAAATACCTTTTATGGATTACCCGTTCATCTCAACAGACGGAGGGGCAAATGGATTAGTACAAGCACTTAAGGTTCGTATATCCGACCAAGAATTCATGCCCGCCATATTAGAAGTCTCTGAAGGCACTTTATCCGTTGATTCTATCTATATTGGACGCGGTCCCGGCCAATACTTTCATCATACCTTGTTAAAACGTCTGGTGGAAGAAAGATGCAAACAGGAATTTAAAGGCATTCTATATCTCAAAGACGCCCGTGAATTAATAAATCAACTGAAAAGGAGATCCCTCAAATGTCAACAAGGTAACCTAGTAACAACTAGCCTATCCTATTCGAATGAACCACCACCACCCCCTCCACCTTCACAGCGTATAACGCAGATAGAGAAACGCTTCGACGATTTGCCTCCAGAATTACTAGAAACGATTCTTTCTTATATTGATATCCCTTTGTTGGTCAAAGCCTCAAGAACAAGCCGAACATTCTATATTGCAGTTTGTCATGTATTGATGATGCGCCTAAGAGCTCAAATGGCATGGCTTTCACTTGCTTTACCCCAGGTTGACAGCACGGTGTGTACAGAGAGAGATTTGGCAGATGAAAGTCTAGATCGACCTCAAGTTGCTTACCGTGACTTGTGCAAAAGAGTCAATGATACCAACCATCTCATTATTGAAACTACTCAATTTACTAGACATTGGAGTCTTCGGAGAATGAGAAGCAGCAAACATAATATGTCTTTAATAAATTGATTGTTCCGTATATTCACACACAATGAAGTAAGTAGTGTAACTTTCTTTCTCTCTCATTTCTTTAAACTCAAAACAAATAAAATTTGATTGAAATACGCGAGGTTGTCATATTTCCAACCAAGCATATGCACAGCCTCGCATACTACATTACAAGAAAAGCCGTTTATAAACAATCATGTAACCTCATTTATGACTCAGTGTCAATTGATGCTGTCATTTCTGACTATATATAACCTCAGAAGCCGACGTTTCAATTCAACACTATTCAACCCCGATTCGATCGGATATCTTTTACAACCATGTCGGTTCTTGTTCCGATCTCAAATGACATACTTACGCAGGAGAAAATGATCGGCTTTGTTGTCTTGTGTTGGCCATATGTTTCATATAATGGTTGTACAAAAACCAATGTATTTATTCAGCAAAGTTGAAGACCTTGATTTCACTATAACTGCCATCATGTCATCGTATAGATCAGGACGTCTAATAATTAGATATACATACATACACACATACATAATATACATATATACATACATACATACACATATATATATATATATATACATATATAAGAAAAAAAGAGCACGGTCTTGAGTGTTTACGAGTCTGTTATTTCTGATCTCATTTGTTTATATATATATATATATATATATGGATAACCAAATAAGGTGCAAAATAGTGATCACGTCCTATCGAAATCAAATCTAACATAATATTACAAGTCTGGATCCCCTAAATATGCATTATCAACGCGAGTTATTTTGAGATATGTTCTTTATCAAACGCTACATTATGCGCTATGTGCTTATAGAAGCTTCAGAAAAGCCCACGCTTTAGCTAATGAAGCTGTAATTTAGACGGATTTGAGTTAAGAAATAACCATGCTGCATGGAAAGTCAAACTAATAAAAAAAATGGTATTTATTATACAGAATAAAACAAAGATATTGATATCTGAACTAATTAATCAGACCTTTTTTTATATCTATATTTATATCTATCTCATGCTTATCATCTTAAAAATAGCCCTTGTCGCGCATATGGTTTTAGTTTCTTTTGTTTTTACTGGCCTTTCTCACAATTACCATCGTCGGAATCCTCATCTTTGTTATTCTTGTGACAGCAACCATCAATTGTCTGGTGTTTTATTTAGCTTATGGCCAGGTATGATTATAAAAGCTGCTGCAGTGGTGCTATCCTCAAAAACAATTCAAATTTGAGTTACACTGTTGAATGTGGTAACAGCAATCGTATCGATTTTAGTGATTGTCAGAGTTGTGGAGACAATGGTAGAAGCAATGATCGTAGTATTAGTCGCAGTGGTAAATCCGGGTGTAGTACGGGGTGTAACAGTTACTAATCCAGGTGTATAACTTTCTATCGCATTGAAATCATTGAAGAAATCGCAATTTCCATCAAAGGCTTTGAAGCTACGAACTCGAACATTAGGCTCTAATACTAAATAGTGGTTGGCAAAGACAGCACCTACTGTGCCATCTGAGCCCTGAATACCGACAAAATCTGGAATAGATATATTATTAGCATACAGCGTCAGTAAACTGCATTAAAACGAGTACCTTGAGGCGCGAGGATGAAATCGCCCAATAACTGTCATTATAAAACCGAACATCATAGAAATACTCATCAGAATAAGATCCCTGTAGATTAAGGGGGGTACAAGCACCAAATTGTACTGCAAACTCTCATACTAATGCTGGAATGAATGGTGCTGGTGCTTAAGGTACCTGATGTAAAATCAATAGTGGCTTATAAAAACAGCAATTGATTAGTTTACAAACTGCTTTCCTATGATATGGCATATAAACAAGTTGGAAACATATACATGCATTATAATCAGTTTCAAAGGCTACTTCTTCTGCTACTAGCCCATCCCAAGCACTTTCATTGAACAAGAAAGCAGAAGGGCCCGTCATTTTCCCAGAATATAAAGGACAATTTTCTTTGTTACAAGTGTTCATGGCGACAGCATCATAGTTACTGGGGGGGAAGCCTCATCTCTTCAATAGTTTCATTATTTAGCAAAATATCGGCTATACCTCGTTTGGATAGCAAATAATTACTTGATTTGGGTTCAGGTATTGGTGCTGCAAAGGTCTACGAGGTTAAAGAAAGCAAAGTAAACTGTAATAATTTGATCTTCATAGCTGTAGTTATAAGAAGGGAAGAATATGAATCAAAGTAAAAAGGATGTGTATGGGTCACATTCCTTTCTTTTAATAGAGCACGGTTCTACTATTATTATATTTGTTGGTTATAATCATGTTTCTATACAACAATTATGTAAATAAACAATCATACTAGCTGTATAATTTCTGCCAAAGAAGCTATCAAGTCGAAGTATAAACTAAGTAAACAAGTCCATCAATTTAAAATCTAGAAGAGTGCATCGATTCATTTAATGGACATACACTAACATTTCTGCACCAAAACAAAGCCGTATTGATAACTAATAGATTTTACTCGAATACTGAGCGCAGCTCGAAGTACAACAAGGTTCAAAGGAGAGAAAGGCCTTTTTGATGGGTTGTACTATATATCAGGGTCATTTTCTAGAAATGATCCTTTTTTTTTTCATCACTCAAGAAACAAAATATTGTATATGGCTGAAAAGTAGTAACAAAGATCATGTTCAATTTTTGCTGGATATAAAAATCTTTCATTCTTCAGAAGCCTGCATACCTAACACATATTTAGTCTACTTTTATTTACATGATAGTCTCTCAGTTCCGCGATATTACAAGTGCATCATAGATAGAAGTTATACTGTGAATGCATGATTACCATTGAACAAAGCAGAAAGTATGAAACGGCTAATTTTTCGTTATTACATATCAACTGCTATGCGTTTTTTTTATAAATAAAGAGCTTTATCACACTTTACAATATTTATGTGATTGACTGCATCTATCCGTTTGTTCCTTTTTCTTTTCAAGCTGCCTGTAATGATGTAGTGGTGATAAATGTGTGTATGGGAGAGAGGAGAAAAAGACACATATTTCAATCAGCGCAAGCCAACGAAATGAATGTACTCGCCGATTAATAATTTTCCACCCAGCAAGATGCTAGAAATCACACATTATAATATAGAAAGACAAGGGATTTTAAGAGCTCGATATGAACTGAACAATATAAAATTTGCTTTGGAATAATGTAGCTGGTGTACACAAGTAAACTATTGCCTTGAAGAATAAAAAAATGTTGTATATTTAGAGCCACTTATTCCTTGACTACGTCAAGATATAATTACATAACGAAAGGCATTTAAAATAATACCCCGCTTTTATATTAATCAAAGTTATATCTTCAATTGTTGTACCAAATGCAGTTGTAATGAGGCGGCGGTATTTTGTTGTCAAGGAACACCATGAACGTCGGCCAATGAAATCGACCCATAATATGTTGTGCAAATTCAAAAAAGAATTGTATTCACTGTTACTATGGGTTCTTCAAAATGGTTAAAATAAATCATAGCGAGACAAACAGGTGCTAGCTAAATTTTTCATTAAATACTGAAATTACAGAATAAATTTCGCAGATATACTTGATACAGTGTGATCTCTCGGCTTAGTCTTGGTGATTGATGAAGTGCATACGAGACAATATATACTTCATTGCTGCATCAAGAACCACAGTCAGTGAACGCGTCATATTGGTTGGGTTAAATATGCACAATCCATTATATTTTTGCCACTAACATATAACATCTCATCCATGGGAAAGCATTTGATATTACCGCGTATTGTGCGCTACCTTATTATGATGATTATATCAGCAGTCTTTTTTTTTTTTTGCATTCATCTATGTGAACACGTCCCTTTACTTAATAGTAATAATGAATTCAGATGTAACCATTACACCACCAGGAACAATAAAAAAAAAATAAGCTTACCACGTGCAATGAGAATAAATTCAGGTCCATACCCAAGTACTGATAGCAACTCTTTTCTCTTCTTTCAACCAAGGCAATGTATAACGCGACAGTCAAAAAAGTGCAACCACATTCAACCTCAAAATTAACTCCTGATTCTTCAATGGATGCTTCATCCAATCGCAGTGATGATGATCTACAGAAACCCTTAAAATATAAAACGTCTGTCAAAAGTCTCAACCGTATCCCCAGACCCAGCAAAAGCGAAACAACCAACAAAAACGCGACAGTACGTCCAAGAAAGCGAGTGACAAGCAGTCCCAACAATACCGCGACTGTCGCTACCATAAAGCCTCAAGTGACAGCGATACCAGAAGAACAAGAACTAGATAATCTTTCCTCAAAACTAAGATCCACATTTATAGATGTGATTGATGCATCGTCTACTATCAAGACAGATGATGATATGATCGATAGCATCAAGAATCAATTGGATGCACAGTCAATACGTATACGCCGATTAGAACGAGCGCTCAAAGAAAAGGATGAACAGCTAATAAAAGGGGATGATGAAAAGACTTTGTCGGCACTACTGGCGCGCTATCCGCAATCGATGCAGTTGTATCGAAAACAAGTGGAAAAAGATCAATTCAATCGACAGCTGGAAACCTGCATAGATCAGTTTGAAAATCAAAAGCAACGGATGATGGAAGAATATCATCGCAATTTTGAGTTATTAAAGATTAAGTATCGAAGCCGATTTGACGATATTGTCGAGAGAATGATCAGTGATCCTTCAAGGCTGGATGATGAATGGGCAAGAAGAGTGAAAAAAGATGCGGATGATCGTATTGAAGAGTTTAAAAGAAGAGTTTTGAGCCAGAGAACCATTAAATAGTAAAATTGTTGTAATAAATCTGTGTATATAAATATAATATCATACTCGATTATTTTCTTGAGCTTTTTTTATTTATTTATTTCAAAGGAGTTCTCGTATATGTCGAATAAAAATGGTTTATATAACTTTCTTCTCAGAATCAAATAGCTGGTCATTCAGTACGTGTACCGAGACCCGTAATCGTTTGGTTATGCTCATCGTAATCAATCCAACGTATTCGTTGAAAAATACAAACATAAATCTCAGCTGAAAACACAAGTTGGTGACTTCAAAGGGAGAGTCGTAAATATTATTATTATTATTTTTTTTTTTTTGTATATTGAATTTTCATAAATATACTGTTGTATTAGAAGATTCAATACAGTATCCTTACCTTTGAGACGAAGGTAACTAGATTACAAGTGCAAACTAATATAAAACTCGGCTGTATTTAAATTATTACCACGACGCCGCAATTCCTAGATCCTTCTTAGACATTTGCTTAGTGCTTTATCTAGGGCTTGAGCTACTTGCTTGGATTAATTATTTCAAGCTTTAATTCCAAATTGTGTGGTGGACATATAAAAATTACTAGTGATAGAGGAAGGGTTCTTACGTTTCGAGGCTTTCGACAGCTTCAGTTTTAGATTCGTATACTAAGATTCAGCTCTATATAGAATTGAGCCCAGTGCCCCTTCCCCAATAAAAGACCCTCTATACTCAAGGGACATGGCCTTGTTTGCATCATAGACAGTCTTTTAGACGTGTAATACTCAGCCCTCTTGAATTCTGTTTTGGTAGTATCTTTGGATTAGGAAGCCTGCAATTCTCATACCATACCATTCAAGCTATCACGTTGATTGCTTTCAAGAAAGAGTTTCAAATAGTTCCCTTTGATGATCTACCAGTTGCAGAACACTTTTGGTACATTAAGAAAAAATTATTTCAAGACTGTTACTTAGGGCCCCGTTTCTGTTCGTCATAATGTTTTTTTTTTGGGAATAACAGAGTGTGGATGACGTGGACTGGGAATGAGAACATATATACATCAGTTTAAAAACGTATATCTTTTACTTTTTCCTTTTTCGTTGCTTCAAGAACTATTTATCTATATATATGTTTAATGTGCCAATTATTCAAGTCAAAGGTGCTTGGTAATTCGACAAAGAACACCTGGGAATTTATGCCATCCTTCTCAAAACGATCACCATGCATTTTGCCTATGTCAATAGCATTAATTATGAAAAATTTGTCTTGTATGTTGTAGCATCGAAAAACTTCGCTGCAGTTCATTGATCATCAGCAATTCACACATGATTACTTTGTATATAGAGACTTATTACTGCCCTTAGGGATGGAAACTCACTCTATTTTATGCATTGGCTTCAACTGTGTTTTATAATAGCGACAACAAGTTGATACGCAAAAAAGCGCATCACCAAAGCGTTAAAGTATGAGTATGCGCAAAAACGGTATAAAGATTGGTTGTATTCTCTTTCATTTCAAGAAAGTCTTTTTTTTGGTTTTTTGAAATACGACCATTGTTTACCTATTTGTATATATAGACATATGTTCTATGGTATCACTCATCTTTAATAATAAAATATGTCCCTAAAATGCAATTTAAACGTTCACCAGAAAATATTACAAATGTGAATAATAATTGATCCAAGGGTACACTCTTCTCTTTTTTTAAAAAAAATTGTTTAGCTCTAGATCTGTCGACTAATCACGGTTCAATATCACTTCCGATCAAGAGTTTATGCTCATAATGTAATCTTTCATGTATTTAAATAGTTACTTTCACTGTATGTGTTATACAGTTTAGCGACAAACTAGGCGTGTATGATTGAAGCTGGTACTTTTTTTTTTCAACTGAGAATAATAAATGGTATCGCAAGCACAGTTCATGGTCAAATTTAGTACAATTTAAGCTTGTACTGTACTACAGTAAAAAAAAAAAAAAAAAAAAAAAAAGTACAAATAGTTGGGGCCTGTGCACTCAGCAGTATATTTTATGTTTGCAACAATCACATTGTTTATCAGATCTACTGTGAAGGTTTGAATTAGGGATATTTCTCTCGTACATACATATTACCATAACCTTCATATCAAGTGAAACAATAAACAAAGGCACATTCAACTGAAGAGTTAAAAGATCATACACATAAAAAAAACGATTATTTGATTCTGCATCAAAAGTCTAGAATCGAAGCAACACGTTACTAAAATTCATTCGCACGTACAAAGGCTTCCGGATTCTTTTGATTTACTCGCGTGTATAGCCCATGTTATCTCGCTGGGACGATCTATTCATCCCAGATTGGCAAGTAACTAGTGCATTTTTGTGAGACGCTAGAAATGTTGGGAAGGTCCATGTAATATAAGAACGACGGAATCTTTCTTTGGTTAAATGTACAGCTAATATTGATGAGTGATGATACCCAAAAATAGTAGAAACCCCAATTGAATTTTCTAAGCAACGCCGCCAGAACTAAATCATGTAAACGTACGATTTCTTCTAGGCCATCCTCCGAGCTTACTTAACAATTTTTTTTTAAAACGGAGCAGGCATTCTCTACGCACAAGCATCCGTTCTTGCATGATTCAGATAAGCCTGATTGTTTATTTATCTTTTCTACCTGTGTGAATATATCAAATACAATTACCTTTTGGTGTGGGAAGCATCTATACGATCTTTTTTTTTTCGATAATGATTAGCGATTGTTACGCGTTTTAACGTCTTTTCTTTTGATCACGGCTGGCTGAGTTAAATCATTTTTCAAAGTGAGTGAGACAGTTGCATAAACCCAAAGGGTACCTATAAAGGGTTTAATTCTAGTCCAAAACTTGTTTATACTACTCTTTTTCTTTTAAAGCATTCTTTTTTAAATGAGTACAACACCTACTTCTTCTAGACCTCGCCGTCTATCTATGCCTAAACTGACGCGTCGTTTGACAAATGTGGTGATTCATGTTGATAACGATGACAATGTCGAACCTGTTACACCTACTAGTGTTCCTTTGCGTCAATCAACCTACAAGGAATTGGATGAAAAGGCTGAATCCACCTGGAAGAAGCATATTGTGCCTGAAAAGAATGATACTGAATCCATCGAAAATGATATTGTTCATCATACCATCACTACCCTCTGCCGTGGTGTCTACAACCTTGATAAGCTAGCTGTGTATCAGGCCACTGCCCATTCCGTTCGTGATCGTCTTCTGGAAGACTGGAATATCACCCAAGAAGCCTTGCACAAAGAGAATCCTAAACGTTGCTATTATATGTCGATGGAATTCTTAATTGGTCGAGCTCTAGATAACGCGTTAAATTGCCTCCATGTCAAGAAAAACTATAGCCAAAGCGTAGATAACCTTGGTTTCAATCTTGAAGATCTTCTTCATGAGGAAAAGGATGCTGCACTTGGTAACGGTGGTCTTGGTCGTCTTGCTGCTTGCTACATGGATTCTACTGCCACTCAAGATTATCCTACATGGGGTTATGGTCTTCGTTATCAATACGGTATCTTCAAACAAATCATCAAGGACGGCTATCAGAACGAAATGCCTGACTACTGGCTCAACTTTAATAATCCTTGGGAATTCCCTCGTGCTGATGTCCGCTATGAGGTTCGCTTTCACGGTTACGTAGCTACAAAGGTAAACGAGAGAGGTGAAACGCGTATGTCTTGGGAAGGCGGCGATCGGGTTCAAGCGATGGCCTATGATGTTCCTATTCCTGGCTTTGCTACAAAAACTTGCGGCAACATTCGTCTTTGGGCCTCCAAACCTTTGAACACGTTTGATTTTGATTCCTTCAATGCAGGTGACTATGAAAAATCGGTTGCTGAACAAACCAATGCTCAAAACTTGACCTCTGTTCTTTACCCTAACGATAATCACTTGGTTGGTAAGGAACTTCGATTGAAGCAAGAGTACTTTTTTGTTAGCGCTTCTCTTCAAGATATCATCCATCGTTTCAAGTGCGCCAACCGTCCTTGGAAGGATTTCCCCCAGAAGGTTGCTGTTCAAATGAACGACACGCATCCTACTTTGGCTGTACCTGAACTGCAGCGTATTTTGGTTGATATTGAGGGTTTGGAGTGGGATGATGCTTGGGATATTGTAACTCATACTTTTGGTTTCACAAACCACACTGTTTTGCCCGAGGCTCTGGAGTGCTGGTCTGTGCCCATGTTGGAAAAGATCCTACCTCGTCATATGCAGATCATTTATGATATCAACCTCTTCTTTTTGCAAAAGGTAGAAAAGAACTTTTCTCCAGACCGTGAACTATTGAAGCGCGTCTCTATTATTGAAGAAAGCTCCCCTCAACAAGTTCGTATGGCTTATTTGGCAGTCGTGGGTTCTCATACGGTGAACGGTGTAGCCGCTCTTCACTCGGACTTGATCCGAAAGAACCTCTTTAGCGATTTTGTAAAGTATTATGGCCCTGAAAAATTCACCAACATCACCAATGGTATTACGCCTCGTCGCTGGTTATATCAAGCTAACCCTGGACTTCGAGAATTGATTACTAAAACACTCGGTTCTGAAGAATGGGCAACCAAGTTAGATCTTCTCCAGGGTTTGAAAAAGCATGCTGACGATGCCGCTTTCCAAGAGGTATGGGCCAATGTCAAGCTCCAAAACAAGAAACGTTTGGCTGATTGGATCAAGACCAACATGGGTGTTACTGTTGATTATCATGCTCTCTTTGATATCCAAGTCAAGCGTATTCATGAATACAAGCGTCAATACATGAACATTTTGAGCGTTATTTACCGCTATCAAAGCCTCAAGAGGATGGCTCCAGAACATGTTGCACAACAAGTGCCACGCGTTGTTATCTTTGGTGGTAAGGCTGCTCCTGGTTACTATATTGCCAAGTTGGTAATCAAGTTGATCAACAGTGCTGCTGAGGTCATCAACAAAGATCCTGCTATTCAAGGCATGCTGAAGGTCGTCTTTATCCCCGATTACAATGTGTCACTCGCTGAAATCATTGTGCCTGCATCTGATATTTCTCAACATATCTCTACTGCAGGCACTGAAGCTTCTGGTACCTCCAACATGAAGTTTGTTCTCAATGGTGGTTTGATTCTAGGTACTGTGGATGGTGCTAATATCGAGATAGGTGAGCAGATTGGAGCTGAAAATATCTTTATGTTTGGTGTTCTCTCAGATGATGTGGATGATATTCGCCACAATCAAAAGTATCATGGTGTTCTCATGGACCCTAGTCTTCAAGTGGTCATTGATTCTATTCAAAGCGGTGCTTTCGGTGATCCCTCCATTTTTGGCCCTCTCATCAATACATTGACCTATGGTGGCGATTACTATCTCATTTCTGCTGATTTCAAGTCCTATCTTCAAAAACACACCGAGGTTGATGATACCTATAGAGACAGGGCTTCTTGGAACAAGAAATCAATCATGTGTACTGCTGGCATGGGCTTCTTTTCTTCTGATAGAGCTGTACGTGAATACGCCGATAAAATCTGGAAATTGAAGCCATTCAAAGTAACTGTATAATTTTTAAATAAACTGTCCGTTTGTCTTGTAATCACCAAGACTCTTGATGAAAACAAGCGTGTGTACATATGTCTAAATTAGAGCATGATTTCTCTCTTTTGTGTCATGATAGTTTTGTCTTATAATGTTTTTACATCATTTGTAATCCGACAAAGCTTTGATGATTCAAACGTATATATATATATATGATTGGATTTATATATACGCAAAGAAGGATGGATAAACCCATACTGGGTTATCTAGAAACCCAAAACTAGACTTAAGCACTGGCGACATCGCAGAAGAGAGGTGTACCTGATATCTATAATTTCATTAGGTTATTTTCTAAGCAAAACAATTACAAAGTAGTTTAGTAATAATCTATCGAACGCAATAGCATTTTTATTTTATTATTTCATCAATGAACAGAACCAATATTTTTGTTTATTATACTACTTTTCTTTTCCTCATGGATAAAACAATATCTCTTTAGTATCAAGCAAGATAATACTTTGAAGAAAAGAGAAAAGCACATGTTACCTCTAAAAAAACGTGATACCAACCCTAGACATTGGATGCACCTATCTCTTTATGATGAACCAGCTTGTGTTTGACGTAAAAGGCATTGTTATCATGTTTATATATATTCCTAACAAAGCCTGTACTTTTGTACAAGGCTTCAAGCCACCTATTTCTTCATAAAGACGTTTGCTCAGGTCGAGCTATCTTGATATGAATTATAGTCAAAGCCTCGCTTAATGTATCATACTCTGATGGTAGATCATACAAATTTAAATCTCTTTCGTCTCTTCTTTCATTCAAATATAATCTACCAAAGTAAAACACAGTGTATATCGTTAGTATACTTCTTGCGTTTGTAAAATATAAAGACAAAATGGACTGCAATAGATATAAATGGACATCGTATGCAAAAGCATCCTGGTGTCTGAGCATACTATCCAAGAACAGACACTATAGCATATAGTAAGCGTCGTAATAAATCATTTATCTAGGGCTTGAACAGATTCCACATACATCTTGTATCTTCCATTTGTGCAGTTACCAATTAGCACATATGTGCAAAATAACTCCAGTAAACTTTGTCTCTAGCTAGGTACAGAAATTCCCTCTAAACATGAATTACTGATCCAATGTCAGATTAGACGGAAGATCTGTGAATCTTTTGCACTTGCATGAAAAGTATTATTTACGATGTGAATCAGGAAGGTCCATATTATAATAAAACTGGTTTTTTTTAATCCCTGCAACTGGACTACCGGTAATATTTATTATTATTAGTCATCTTGTTTAAAGCAATGTATACAAGTCAGAAAATACATCTTTCAATATAATAATTAGGTCCAAAGACTGCCATATGCAGGAGAACTTTCTGTATTGTATACCTATGAATCAGTCTATTTCATTATCTCAAATATGATATATTTATACAGCCAGTGTTGGTAGGCCTGCAGAAACGTAATTTCAAATGAGGATTCAATGTGAATATACTTTTTTTTACCATCGTAACAGTTGATCACCATATAGTAGATCATGAAGTTTTTGCCATCTCCAAAGAGTCCTCTTCTAGCTCATATCTGATTTCCCAAAATAGATATCAATATAAAGATTCAACATATAATAGTATTGCACATTTTTTTTGTGGCAACTTGCATAGTTTATCTGTGAGATAGCAAAAAAGTCATTTTGGCCTTTTTTTAAGAGACTTTAGAAACAGTATTCTATATTAATTTTTGTATTTAGTTGAAACGCCCTAGGCGACATGCAATTATTACGCTAGTCCATGTCTGATCGGATAACTGTATCAAGAATATAGTGGTGCGTAATGATAGCCGAAATCATCACTGTGTTTCAACAACAACAAAAAGGAAGTACTAGCAAACGCTGTCATATTTTTATAGTGATATTCACTGTCTAATGCGTTAAAATAGACAGTCACTATGTTTTATCTGTCAAATCGTACTACGGAAGAAGCTCCTTATTTTTGACATATTTGATTTCAAATAGACACCTCTGATTAATACTTTTTGATAATGAATGTATAGATGAGTTTTGCAGTAAATATGTAGGTGAGTTCTAATGACTGATACATTTCTCGGCTAAAAATGCATCCGATTACTAGCCCATGCTTAGAGTGAACCACTACCACATATTGGAGTTATTTGGTTGGTGTTACATTATTGTCTGTTGTCGTCTGGTTTTCCGCTGTTTAAGGTTTACTGAAAATGGCAATGTTACACTCAAACTGATCGGATCAAATCAATGTTTGGAACTTTTTTGTAGTCTATTTATCTGATGCGAAAGACGAAAAGATTTATTTTCTGTTTTTTTTTATGATTTACGGCATTATCTTTTTGTGGGATCGAGAAGTAGTATAAAAGCGAGAGTAATTTTGTAGAACAAAGAAATCATGAATCAGTTTGGTCAGCAACTAGAGCAATACGATTACAAGGCAAGGACAATTAATTCTACTTGATGTTTATGTATATATTGCTCATCTTTTTTATATATATATATATTGGGTCATCAATGATAGATGGATCTCCTGAGTTTACTACATGGATAAAAATGACACTGTATGAAGTGCATATGTACGGAGATACTTGCGAGTGACACAGTTTTCCTTGGATTATTTAAAAAAGTATCTGACATTGCACAATTTGGTACCAAAGGTAATACCTTACATTTTTTATTTTGCCGTCGCCATATTTGTTACCATCAAATGTCGTACAAGACAATTGCCAGGCATTTAGGGTATGTAACCACTGAATCCATCACAATCATTATTTGGCCGATATATAATAACAGTGCACTTTATTTTATGAGTGGCCATAAAAAAAAGTTGTTGGCAATTTTTTTTTTTTTTTTTTTTTTTTGCATTGACACATTATTTATGTAATAATTAATAGATCTTTCAAGCGATTTTGATCTAATGTCACATTTACTAAATGATACAGATCCAGGATGAGTTGTTGCATCTATTAATGCCATTACTGAATTGAAGTGTGTTAAGTATATAACATTCATTTATGATGAATTAAAAATTATATACATTTCAAGCGAATAGGCTTAATGATCCATAGATCTCTTTGTCGATCTTGGTCTAATCATACATTTAATTAGTATTTCATGTTCATGATGAACTGCTGCATTCAACTCGACACAAGATCTATTCAATTTTGTTTGTTTGCAGATCTTGTCCTCTATACATTTGCTGATTTATAGCTTCCATTACCCAAATGGTAGTAGTTTCACATGCAATTCGAACATGGATCACAGATCTCGTTTGTATTTGCCCGGAATCTAACAATAACATCCAGCTCAAGTGGAATAGTATCCTAAACTCAACAGAATCACCATCACTCCACCCATAAACGGAGCTTAAATTCAATCAAATCCCAATTACTCGCAAAATTTCTTTTTTATACATCTTTATTTTGGTACTTCTTTAGTTTTCAAATATTTACAATTAGTTAGCACCGGCGATCTTCTTCAAGGCTTGTGTAGAGAAACTCTTGGGGCGTTCCAAGGGCATCTATGGATAGAAGGAATGATTAGTAAAGGAAAAAAAAAAAGAGAAGAGAATACTTACGCCTAAGGCACGATCCCAGATCAACTGAGAGGTGACACCGAGGGCACGAGAGACACCAAAGAGGACGGTGTAGTAATCTTGTTCGGTGAAGCCGTAGTATTGGAGGAGGACACCAGAGTGAGCATCGACATTGGGCCAAGGGTTCTTGGTCTTACCGTGTTCAGTAAGGACTCCGGGCTAGAGAAAGAGAAAGAGGATATGAGTGAATGAAGATAAAAAGACCCCAGTGAAATAATAAATAAAACGCGTAAAATAATAAAAGCGTGTTTCCCCAAAAATAAATAATAAATAAATAAAAGAGAATACTTACAATGATATGGTACAACTTGGAGACCAAGCCAAAGAGAGGATCATCGGGCAAGTGCTTCAAGGCGAACTCACGTTGAGCGCTGTAACGGGGATCAGTCTTACGCAAGACAGCATGACCGTAACCGGGAACAACTTGGCCACCGTTGAGGGTGTCCCAGAGGTACTTTTTGATTTGTTCTTCAGAGGCATCCATACCGATGGAGTCCTTCATCTTCAAGGTCCAACGGAGGACTTCTTGGTTGGCCAAACCGTGGAGGGGACCAGCCAAACCGTTCAAACCGGCGGCGAAAGCGAGATAAGGATCAGAGAGAGCGGAACCGACCAAGTGAGTACTACAAGATGGGGGAGGATAAGAGATGAGAGAAATGTTGGGGTAGATAAAATTTGGTGGGTCTTATTTTTTTCTACTTACGTGTGGGCGGAAACGTTACCACCTTCGTGATCAGAGTGGATGGTGAGGTAAAGACGCATCAATTCGACAAAGTCCTTGTTGTCTTCGTAACCCAAGAGCTTGGAGAAGTTGTAAGAGTAATCCTTATCGGTATCGATGGCAGGGAGCTTACCATCCTTGTAGAGGTTACGGTAGATACGGGCGGCAACCTTAGGGAGCTTGGCGATCAAGTCCATGGTATCCTCAAAAGTAGGATCCCAGTATTGGGACTTGTGGATACCCTCAGAGTAAGCCTTGGCAAAGTGAGAATCGTGTTGCAAAGCGTTGACAGCAATGGAGAATTGAGACATAGGGTGGAGAGACTTGGGACAACGGTCAATGATTTCCTCAACGAATTCAGGAATGTCAGAACGAGCAGCCCATTCGGCAGAGAGAGCCTTGACTTGTTCTTGGGTGGGGACTTCACCAGTGACAAGCAACCAGAAGAGAGACTCGGGGAGAGGCTCACCACCTTCTTGGGCAGCGGGGAGGATTTGTTGGCACTCGGGGATGGTCTTTCCACGGAAACGGATACCTTCCTCAGCATCGAGGACGGAACCTTCCCAGACGAGACCCTTGATACCACGCATACCACCGTAAGCTTGGTCAATGGTGACTTCACCAAGGACATGAGAACCATAGTTCTTTTTGAATTCCTTGACTTCGGCTTGCTTTTCGGGAATGAGTTCGGCAAGACGTTCCTTCAAAGTCTATGGATATGGGTGAGTTTATGTATTGCGAATTGGAAATGGCTGATTGTTTACCTTAACCTTGGAAGAATAAGCACGGGTAGCACCGATGGCGGTGGCGGGTGCGAAACGGAAAGCGGTCTGACGAGTGGCAGCCTAGGATAGAAAAAAAAGAATGAGATGGATTGAAAATAGGCAATGCTTCAGGAGGCTACCTTGGACAAGGATGTGAATGCGCGAAGAGCAGACATATTTTACTAAACTGTTTTTACAGGAAAGAAAAAGAGAATAAAAAATGGAACGCGCGAAAGGGTTTTTATAAAAAGCTGCTTATATAAGGTTATCAAACCCGGTTAATACTTTATTCTGCTTTTGAATTGGGGAATAGATAATCTAGCAGGGGTGTTTCGGTCTTTTTTGGTTGGATTCTTTTCTGGAAGAACATCTTAAAAAGACGAGTCACTTAGTCACAGGTTTGTTCAAACATTAGACATGATGTCACAAGAAGGGTGACACAAGTGCTGTTTTTTGATTTAAACGTGGTAGCCTAAAGGCTTATCCATAAACTTTCTCTTCATCTTATTACCCCAGACTAGCGGCTATTAAATAAATCAATGTGTTACCCTGCTTTTGGCTCAATTGGTAAAAGACGCTTATAAATTTCAATTACTGGTCATTGCTATGACAAAGATTCATTCTCTGCTTTAATTTGTATTACAGGTTGCATAAATACCTGCATCTTTCTTTATCTTCCTTTATCTTGTTTTTCTTGGCCGCCACTATTAGCATCGATGATGTTTGTAGTGCTTTCACTTTTAGAAACAAAGTAATGGAAACAAGTAAAAAAAAAATACAAGCTGTCCGACAGTAGATAAGATAAGATTCAAAAGATGCCCAAGAAGAGTAATAGCTCGTGTATAACCCTACTTTTCTCAGGGACAAAGAGTGTGAATGGCTCCCGCCTTTTACTAATCCCGATTTGCTGTTTATGCCCTGTCCATCCCCCGCATTTCGTTGGTCATCAAGAATGGACGCTTGTCTGACACCCTTTTTTTAACATGTCATACTGTGATAAATAACAAATGCATTTTGCATCAGATGATATGGAATGAATTACATAATGAAGCGTAAGCAACACACTCAACACCCCATGTCATTACAAAAATCGGTATAACGCGGCAAAAAACCGAGATAAATGAGCGGTTTTCGGGAATAATAGAAAATAAAGCACATACTCTTATTTTTTGAGTGCTCTTGATGATATATGAATGTAGACAGACGCTAGAAGTTAAAATAGAAAATACGCGATATGCGCATTTTTGAATCTGCGATTGAAAGTGATAGGCTGTCTATTGAACATGATAGGCATACATAATTCGCAAGCACAATCAATGTCGGTCGGCATGTAGAGAATAAAATACATGTGCTAGTAAGCGAATGTAAAGACACAAGGAAATACAGGATGGTTATATGCCGATATAGTGCTGATCGGAGAAAGAATCGGAGGATGGCATGCTGATCAAAACTTTAGATATGTTGATCATTCATCAATAAATCGCGATAGATTAATGATTCTGGTGAAAAACAAAAATCTTTCCGACCAAAAAAAAAATGTTTCAGCTAGACGCGCTCGCATGCATATGATGATAGTAGCCTACAAAGGTTTAGTGTCTTATTGCAGCTTATCTGATTAGAAACTGAGCGGAATCCAATAAGCTAACGTTGAACAGGAGCGTGGCACAGCCAATGTCCAAGTTTTACCAAAAAAAAAAAAGAAAAAAGAAAAAAAAAGGTTTTACAGCCATGTCATTTCTATTTTGTCTACTGGTTCGCGTTCCAAAACACGTCTTTTTTTCTTTTTGGAGTTTACTATGGTCAATGCAGTTTAAATAGACTGTGGTTGAACAAGAAGGCTGAATATTTTAACTCCTTTGCCGGCTGCTGTAATTGTTTAACCAATTGGAGAAAGATGGGCCGTGAAAAAAAGGCGGGGTCGTTTGTAAAAGGCGGGGAAAGAATGAAAGGGTCTTCTCCGCTTAGTGATTTCACTGATGGCTAGAGATAAAGACTTGGAAGTCAGGATTGAAGATTAAACAGTGTCACTGTTGCGGATGGGATGATTGAATGGTTGGGTTGAAACGAAATGATGCGTTTCAAACGCTAGGAGAAATGGTCCATGTTTAAACTTTAAAAGAATAATGGATAGTCCCCCCGGTTGTTTGATGCTGAAAGACTAGGCTGTTTGATTCGTTCTAATTTATTAGTGTATTTATATTACTAGAGCGTCGTACATTTTGTTGTGTAATGGATTTACAAGTCAAAGTAAAGAAAGTAAGAAAGAGAAAGAAATCGTTTGGTCTACTTGACTGAATCTTCAGTCCTTTTTATAAGAAATGGCCATTGCTAAATTATACCTTTCCCTACTTGATTTCTCTACATCTTCATTGGATAGCAATGCGTTGTGTACGACCTTTATTGCAATCACTTCCCACACAGCTTGTTATGGAACCTATAAACTCTTAAATTACACCAAAAGAATTCTTTATTAGCAAAAAAGAGGGATGTTTCCAAGAGCTATGGAATAAAAAAAAATACAAGTTTGAAGGGGTTTACAATATACAATTGAATTATAAAAAGGTGCATACATGAATCAAGTAGAGTTTTGATCAGTTACCTGGATGGATAGTGAGTATATTATGCTGAAAAATAACATTTCAATTCAAACTTACATAGTTGCTTGGTATCATACCGATAGTACCGTCTGCTTTCTTGGCTTGCCACCAGCTTCCTTTCTTTTCATGTACATAGAGCACTTCGCCTTTCATGAACGACAGTTCGTTTGGGTCCTCTTTATTTGCTCGATCTTTTTTTTTATATTATCATGTTAAACCATTGTCTATTCAAACCCATTCAATTTACTTACAGTTATGTATGGCTGTGACTGGATGCAGGTATTCTGAATGAGGCGACAGGAAGATAGTGTTGGGTGGGCTAGTAGGAGAATTCATAAAGAGGGGTCCAGATGTGATTTGTTGTGGATCGCAACAAGAAGAAGCTTGGTAAGATGTCTGGGTTGGGATAGGTGTAGGGTACGCCATGTCCAAGACTGTATTATCACCAAAAACAATGTTGCTGCTTTGGCGATGAAGGCGGTCTTTTTGATATTGATGAATACTGCTAGTTTGAACTCGGTGATGGTTCAAGTCACTGAACGAACGAAGCACGGAAGCATCATGTTGAATGCCAAAGAGAAATATCCATATAAACTAGGACTTGTTAACTCATTTACTCTTTCAAAGCCGTTATTGTTCACTTACCTGAATTGCCATCATGATAATATAACCTGCTGTAGCTGCTGATAATGAATCCCGTCCCGCTGATATATAAGTTACAATCTCGTAGGTAGTATATGGGATGCTTATGGCAATAAGGCATAGAATCTATACTCATTCATAAGCATACATTTTTTTTCCCTCGAAAACACAACTTACTACGGGGTAATATATCCGAGCAGAATTTGTCCAAAACACGGCACAACCCAATGCGACAACCAACAGCTCAAAGATAATGATCCACCATGATAATGTATGTGTAAATGCATGTGAAGTGCACAAGCCGATGAAGGCAATCATCCATCCACTCTAAAAGTTTATATCAGCTCATACTCTCACCTTCAGGCTTTCCTTTGACTTACAATTCCAAGCGCGCATGTTAATATGGTGAAAGGACTAGTTAGTATCTCAGACATGAATATAAGTTTAACAAAGATATAATAGAAGCTAGTGGAAATCCAAAAAAAAACTCTTTTTTATATATACTATCTGTAATGCTCTTATATATACATATACACACAAATCTGCAAGTCGCTCCTATTCGGCAGCGAGAAAGCCTATCGAATGATGAAACTTTGTAAGGAAGGGTTGTAAATAGAATCTGACGGTATATAGCCAATTGGTTTGTTAGCATATAGGCGAACCTATAACATCATTGATTAAGGACCCTCCTACTTATTGCCCTTAAAAGGGCTTACCCTTTAATTCATATAACATTCTTGGGCTCGTCTTAATTTCCAGGTACATCATCTATACCTGCACTGACTAACCTTAACTATCAGAATAAAACTAGTGTGGCACAGATGACTGCAGAACACGTAAGCCTTTCTTATTAATATTAAGAATAAGGTCATATTACTGCATAGGCTACGAAGCTAACTATAACAAAAAAAAAAGATCTGTTTATATTAATATATCACTATTCATTTACGCAAAAAGCTGCTTCAGTTTCATTTTACGATGCTTAAAGTACGAAAAGAAAGAATGGTAATTGATAATAAATCGAATGCACGCACAGCTAAAGAACCTTGCAAGAGGACATGCTGCCAAGTATAGTACAATAGTGGTTGGTTTATGTAGAAATCAGACCGATCATGTTTACTAAAACATCTCTATTGACGAATTGAATTGTCTTGCAGTGAACTGTATCAGTTTCGACTGCCAGATATTGTCACTTTATTTACTACTAAACCAATACAACGGTATCTAACTGAACCAACTACTGTTGGACACTTTTCATAAGCTCAATCAATGCTCTCGTGGGTCGACCTAATAAATCAATTTTTTTTTTTAAAAAAAAGACTTTTATACAGCAATTTCATATCACTTACCACTCATGCCCTTGATATGATGTCCCTTTGTCGCATGGCAATCCATTACGCCGGCGATATCAATATGGGCCCAAGGGATGTCCTTGTCCACAAACTCCTTCAAAAACCCAGCTGCGGCACAAGATCCTCCGGATCGACGTGATCCTACATTGCTCAAGTCAGCGACCAGCGATTGCTTCATTTCCTTTACATAATCATCATGGATAGGCATACGCCAGAATGGATCAGATACACTTTCTCCTGCTTTTTCTAACTGCTGCCAGAGTGTGTCAGAATTAGTGAATACGCCTGCATATACTTGACCAAGTGCTACATCCATTGCACCAGTCAAAGTAGCAAGATCAATGATATGTTTTGGTTGGAAACGAGATGATGTATAATGAAGTGCATCAGCCTACCATATTAAAGCTAATTAATTCACTATTACCATAAATACACTAGTACTATACCAAGATCATTCTTCCTTCAGCGTCCGTATTCAACACCTCAATGGATTTACCATTCATTGCTTTCACTACATCACCAGGCTTAGTAGCAGCGCCAGACGGCATATTCTCGCACAAAGGAATAATAGCTACAATATTGACGGGTAATTGCATTTTACAGATACCATACATAGCGCCAGCAACCGTAGCAGCACCACCCATATCACCCTTCATCAAGGCCATGTTGGCAGAAGGCTTCAAAGAAATACCTCCTGAATCAAAGGTGATACCTTTACCAACGAATCCATAAGGTTTTTCGTTCTTATCCTTGGCGCCCTTGTAATGAACTTCTAAAAATCTTAAAGGCTGTGCACTATGGATACACGTCAATGCGAAATGCTTCAACTAGACACACTCTCTGCTAGGTTACCTTCCTTTAGAAACAGACAAGAAAGCATTCATCTTTTGACGCTTGACCCATTCTTCGTCATGCACCTCAATATCCACATTTTCCAGTCCAGCCAAAAGGTACGCTACCTCCTCAGCAAACAGCTTGGGCGTCATGAGATTAGCAGGTGTAGTCATCAACATGCGAGCTACATTTTGGGAAGCACCATAGATTTGACCCACTTGCCATGCCTTTTGGATCGAGTTGTTTTCCTCCACCAAATAAGGTTCCACGACTTTATCACCACTATCCTCCTCTGTTTTTTGTTTTAGCTTGTCGAATGAAAACTGGGCCAACACAGCACCTTCTGCTGCACCTTGAATATCTACAGAGACATCAACACCTGTGTATTTAGCTCCTTGGTTTTGAAGTGTTTGAATACCAACGGCAGTCTATATAAAAATCCAACAATAAATAATGACGTTTTTTTTTTAGTTATATACCAAGGAGTTCGTAGGAAAAAGAAAATACTTTACAGCCATGCGAACCCGTTCTTGTTCTTCATGTTCATTTTTGAAGGTGTTATCCCCAAGCGAAACAACAGCGACTTGCTTTATACCATCTATGTCATAAAAGACACGAACGTCTCCAGTTTTCTTGAATTGACTTTGTACTAATTGACTTTGAATGCGGTCTCGGGTTGCTTTTGACACTTGCTGGGTCGTCAAAACAGGTTGGTTTTTGGAGGTGTAGGCGCCAACAACCAAACTATCAAAGCCTTGCTTATTAGAAAAGAAGCGTCGAGCATGGAAGCGAGAGGCTGTTCTAAACGTATTGTGCGTTAATGGCGAGAGCATTATTGTTGAAAAAAAAAGAAAGTTGTATGCATGTCTGGGTGGTTATTTAAGAGTTCCGCTAACCGAAATCGTACGAGAGTATCGAAAACTGCTGGCAGGTACAAGGCTGACAGTTGCTTAAATCATAGGCTTTTAGAAAAAGATATAATACTTTGATTGGTCATCGGTAGTTGAACATCAAAAGCCTCATGTACACTCTACCCAAAAACATTTTAACTATACGTTTTCAAAACGATTTTGCTATATGAAAACGTCTTAATAGGCATGATGTATGATAATAGAGTTTATAGAAAATTCTATTGTACATCAAATGATGCAAGAATTAAAGTGTCTTTACTATTACTTTTGTAGAATTTTTTTTAGAATTTAAATTGAATCTTCTTATCTTCTTCGTTTGCCCAAGCGTTGGCTGTTTTATATGATTACAATTATAGGATAAATATGAAGAAAGCATATGTTCTATCCTATTCAATGGCTTTTTTCTAAAATGAAATTGCCAAAAATTCGAAAATTTGGCCCCAAGGAGGTTTACTGGCGAAAACTAATTCTTTTTTTTTTTTTTTTTTTTTTTTTTTTTTACAGTGGTACGTCGCTGAATAAAGCCAACAGTACACCAAGTTTCATTGAGTAGTGATGATCCTACAATACTTGCTTTTGAGATTTTACTTTAAACAACTTTATTACAACAGGCTTTATATAGATCAAATATATATTAACAATTTTTGTAAAAAGATGCATTGAACATTAATTGATGTAAAAATTATATCAAAATTTACATCAAAGCATGCCATTACTCGTGATTTGAATGCTTTGTTATTTAATGTTTGAAAAATTTTTTTTAAAAAAATATAGGTATACATACTTGTATATACACGAAGCATCTTTGCGTTAGAGGTTACGCTTTTAAAGCATTTTTTAAGCTACTAAAAGCACAATCAGAGCTTCGAAAGAAAAGATTTACAGAATGATATTAATCGCATCCTGCTTGAAATAAGAGTTAGTAGGATGTATTTCTTGGTCAGAAAAATACATGTAGTTAGAATACCTTCAATGCGTGCTTGTAGAGACAAGATAAATACGTTGCTTTGCAAAATATACGAAAAGAAGCAATTGATGCTGATAATCATGAAACACAATTCAAAAAGTGTAGCCTTAAAGCAAAAGCATTGAACAGTAGCAATTCTTTATCCTTCTATTACTTAATTTTATGGTTACAAGTCCAAGATCTATTGGTAATACTTTGAGAGATATGGTAAAAGCATACGCTGAAGGTCATAAAGAAGAACATGGTGACGTATAATGACCACTGATCTTGAACCCCGCATTGCCGGAATCTGAAAGCAAAATTTTGCCCTGGTGCAAAACGAACAGAAATTGCACTGGTTTATCCACTTGCACTATTATAATATAATTAGAACATGTTGAGAGGAGCTTCTGCCATTAGATCGACAGCTCGTTTAGCTGCCAGCAGATCCAGCCGCATCCATACCGTAAGCATCAGTTTCAACCAGTTCCAAATAGCCAAAATTACACGAACCATTAACCTGTTCGTTTTATTAATTTAGCCTATTCGACTTTACACCAGCACTGAGACCACCACTGTCGAAAAAACTAAGGGATCAATTGGAAAGAAGCTCTTGTGGCTCACTTTATTAACCGGTACAGCTTACTCGGGTGCCACCTATCTTGCACTCAAGAACGAAGCTTTTTACGACACCTACACCACTTATATTCCAGGCGGCGAACAGCTCTTGGATACCTTGGAGGATTGGGCTTCTGACGATCGTATCAAACAATACTACAGCCAAGCTGTTGAACTCAAAGAAAAGACAGCTACTCAGACTGAAACATTAAAGAAATACGCCAGCAGCACTATTGAATCAGCACAAGATTGGTACGAATATGTATCTGATGCCATTGCTCAAATGCGTGGTGATAAAGAAGCGCCTATCGCACCTGGCAGTGGACCTACACCTTCCAACAACACACGTTTCCGCATCAACAGAGCCACCAAGAAGGAAGCTCTCTTTGCCAATGTCATCCACACCACCGAAAACCAACCTTTGCCTGAGTTTACTCAATCCAATGAAGATGCATTGAATGAGTTTGGAAAGACTGTGCAAGGTTTAGTTGTTATGTTGAATGAAGCTGGTATGGCTGGACATGCCAAGCGTCTTGTCGATTTAGCTACTCGCGATATTGAAAGTTTAGACAAGGCTTTTGCTTTGATCAAGGAAGAAAAAAAGAAGGCTGATGAAGAAATCAAGCTATTACAGCAAACCTTGGAAAAGACTGAAAAGCTTGTCGAGAACCATCACCAAGAAGTGAATGAAAAGATCAAGTCTGTTGAAGCCAATGGCGCTGCTCGCATCGCTAGTCTCGTGAAGCGCGTTGAATCAGATATGGCCGCCGACAAGGCTGAATTAGAAAGACAGTTACACGCTATTCATGAAAAGGAATTGACTTCTCAACGTCAACATCACTTGAAGGAATTGGAAGCTGAATTGAAGCAAAAGGCGATCGAAATCCAAGCTGATTATGTTGCTCAAGTCCAACACCAAGTTGAAACTGAACGTGGTGGTCGTTTATCCAACATTGAAGCTGTTTCTTCCAAGCAAGCCGAGCTTGAAAAATTGGCTTATGCTGATGCTGAGCTTTTGGATGATGTTCGCAAGGCTCATCAATTGGTTGCTGCTATTGATGCTTTGAAGCGTGCTGCTCTTTCTGGTGAACAAACGCAATTTATCTTAGAGTTAGAAACTTTGACACGCCTTAGTGCCAAAACCCCTTTCGCCAAGGTGGGTGAGCGCCAAAGTGATGAATTGATTCAATTGGTGACATCCAGTATTCAAACACATGTTGCTAAGCATGGCATTACATCTTTGGCTGCTTTATCAGAGCGTTTTGAAACTGTCTCACGCGAAGTACGTCGTGCTTCTCTGATACCTGAAGAAGATGCTTCCATGGTTTCACATTTGATCTCTATTGTCTTGAGTAGTTTCATGTTTACAAAGAAGGGTCTTGTTCCTGGTGACGATGTTGAATCTAGATTGGCTCGTGCTGAATATTACCTCAATACCGAAAAAGATTTGGAAAGTGCTGCTAGAGAAATCAATCAATTGACAGGCTGGCCTAAGCGCCTGTCTATGGATTGGTTGGATGCTGCTCGTCGTCATCTGGAAGTCAAGCAAGCTTTGGAAATCATGAGATCTCAAGCTTCTTTGATTAGTATGTTGCAGGCAAAATAAATAGTTTATTTAAATAAAAAAAAAGTTGCACAACGTTGTCTTTCTTATAGATATCAGAAAAAGGATTTTGAGCACGACAAGCATAATCCATCTAAAGTTATAATTGGCCATAGACATTCAAAGGAAAAGAACAATATCATAGAATTACCAGTATTAAGGTAAGCGTTATTATAAACATCATAGGCTCATGGACACATCAATTTGGTTGTAAGAACATGTACATTAGCTCTTTTTTTTTTTTCATACGCTATACGTTGCTTTAACATTGTTTGGCCGCAATCACTGCAACTTCTTTCCTGATCTTGATGTATATATCCGACTTTCAAACTTGAAATTCATATAACTTAGATTTATAAATTTTTCGACCAATCTCGGTTTAATATCGCATATAATAACTAACGTATGTTCAGAAGGAATTATTACATCTGTTGCCACAATTATTTACATTATTTGAAATATGACTATTACTCTTATTCTCTTTCGAGAGGCGTGTTGAACAAGACAAGAATCACTCCCTCAATTTTTAAGTGTAATATCTGAGATCTGATTAAAGTAATCGATTTAAATGTTCTAGTAATTATGCTATTTTATGCAACGGGATAATACTATATTCATAAAAACTTGGGGGATATCCATACTATTTCTAAGAATTGCGGATTATTTTTTACGATGCTATTTAATAAGTTAAAAACTTTCTGATTGCTATGCATTGGATATGCCAAAAGTGTTATAATGATTGATCTATGTTGCTCAAGATGTTTGGGTATCAAAATGACTGGATCAATTTCTTTTACTAATTTTAAATGGTGGTGCTTTGTACTTTATGCGTTTATCATTTTAACCACATGCTATTATGCTTATCGTGAGTTGTAGTACTCTATAATGCTGTAAAATCAATATTGACTAATCACTATTTATTAGTACTTTGATTTTAAAGAGAAAGAAAATGAAATTTTAGACAGACATTATAAAAATAAGTAATATCCTCGTAGAGATTTCACAGTGAAACACTAGCTTCTTCAATAGCGAGTAAATTAAAGTGTACTGGAAGCCCCTGCTGAATCACTTTCTGTCTTTGTCTATGATGGTGGAGCAGTATAAGTTGACAAACAATTAATTCGTGGGACCCAGTAACTCCCTTGGGCAATTGCAGGGAATCTTTCTAATAAACTTCCACGTAAGATATATTTTGTTGTTATTTAAACTGAACTTTTTCTTTCATGCTTTCTATGCCAAATGTGTAGATGAAACAGCATGTATATTATTGCTAGTGAAGTTGGGCTTCTATGGATACCTTAAATAAGATTTGCGAATCATACCGGCAAATTATCTATTTGGTTTCTTCTAAAAGCTACTTCCCAGACCTGTAAGTTATTTTTCTAAATGAATGCACATTTCATTATAAAATACAATACATCCTTTATCTATATACTGTGAATTTAAAATAAAACCTTGACAGGGGCAAATTAGTTTATATTTTTGGATTTACAAATTTCGCATATTCCAATTTAAATATTTTAACTATTCAACTTATTATGTTTGATATGGGTATGGAAATAAAAGCTTGATTTTATTCGTAAATCAAAAATTAACTTGATGAAAATGAGACTTTCATTTATTGTCATTTACTGAGAAGACTTTGGGCGATAGAGAGGTTTTTTATTTTCCGTTCAAAGAGGAACAAATCGATATTGATGCTCCTTGATATTTATACTGGCATTCAATTTTATGCATTTCATAGAAACAACATCCTTGAACAAATCCTGGCTTGAATATTGCATTAAATAAACTTGTTATGCTCAGAACGAACTGCTGCATCTACTAAAGCCGTTATTAAAGCGTAGATTTCGATAATTGAACTTGTTTCGTTTTCATTGTGGATCCTTTTTTGTGCTGATGGTTGCCCATTAAACTTTTATATTCAGTCAAAATTGGAAACACGCTATGCTTAACAATCCAGAAAAAAACTTTTTTTTTTGTGTATGGGTGTCTCGTGTTTGTATTAAAGCTATCACAATAACCATTACTACTGCAAACGTGTGCGATTGCTGGCTACTGAGTTTAGCTCCAGTAGCCAATTGTATCGCGTGTCACACTGCTTGCTGGGTTATAGATTCCGCAATCAGTCAGGTTCACAACGTCACGAAAAAGAGTCTCGGATCTTACTCTCGAGAAGGGAAAGCGTTTCATCATTGCTATTTCTTTTTCTCTAGTTGTTTTCATATAAATATAAAGTTAAAATGGCTGAAGAAGTTGCTGAAGTACCTCTTGTTCTTGTATCAAACCCTTATTTAGAGAAGAAAGCAACTCTGGTTAGACAAAAACCCATCCTTTGGGAGGTGAGATGAAGAAAAACGCGGAGACAATGGAGCTTTTTTTTTACTAATGCCTTTGAGTTGCATTAGGGTTATGAACGCGCCAATTTATTGAGTCACGAACAAGTCGAGCTTATTCGGGCTATTGATAAGAAGCCTGCTAATGTTATCCAAGCTGCTATGGATGAAAAGGGACAAACTTATGCTTCCCTTATGATGTATTTGTTGCAAAACTTGTCTCGACCTGATACCGTTCAATACGTTTGTTTAATGACGGACGATATCCTTTCCGGCAAGTGACAGCAATCGAGTATCCAATAGGAGCGGTATGCTGATATACTTTTATTCTATAGCCAACGAAGATAACGCTCGTTATTTCCATGAAACTTCCAGAGAAGTCGCATCTTTTCCTTTTGGTCCATTTATCAAGATTTTAGAATCCGAAGAAGATTTTATGGCACTCGAAGCTTCCAAAGTTTTGACCATCCTCGCTTGGTAAGTATATAAAATGCTGGTTAGTTACTGTGCAGTTTCTAATTACATCCAAAAGTTCTGCGCCTTCACCTTCTCATGTTGACCTTGGCCCTCTATTCAAATGGATTACCAAAAAATTGACCGGTTCTATTAACGATGTTGTAAACTTGGTGATTCAGGAATTAGAGTCCTTGTTGCGCATTACTGCTTATCGTTTGCCTGTTTGGAATACACAAAACGCCATCAAAGAGTAATAGAATTACATATTCGTGTTTCGCATGAATGCAAAACTAAACTTTGCTCTATGTAGATTGGTTCATCGCCTTTATTTAAACAAGTCTGCATCTACACCTCAAATCCAATACCAAATCATCTTTTGTTTATGGCTCCTTACCTTTGAAAAGGATATTGCCGCAGAAATCAACGAGTAAGCTATCATGATCTTTTGATTGTAAATAGAGACTAACTCTGTTTCTATTAGAAAGTACGATGTTATTCCCTTATTGGTCGAGATTGCAAAGTCTGCTGTCAAAGAAAAGGTTATTCGTGTTTCAGTTGCAACTCTGAAGGTAAGAACAGAATATGAATAGGTATTTTAATGGGCGACTGACAAAAGGGTTTTTTTTTTTTTTTTTTTTTTTTTTTTTTAAAAAAAAAACAGAATCTTGTTGAAAAGGCACCAACCCAAAACTTGGCTGCCATGTTGGTTACCAAATTATTGCCATTTACCGAGAACTTGAGTACTCGTAAATGGTCAGATGCCGATATCTTGGAGGATGTAAACTATATTAAGGAAAGATTACAAGAAGATTTCCAAAGTCTCACGTAAGTCTTCATGTACGTGTCAATGTATGCATGTGCACTCATATTTTATACAGCACTTTTGAACAATATGCCTCCGAAGTTGAGACTGGTAAATTAGAATGGTCTCCTCCTCATAAATCTGAAGTATTTTGGAAAGAAAACGCATACAAGCTTGAAGAACATAGCTATCAATTACTCAGAGCTCTTGCTCGTCTTTTGAGTACAGCTACTAGTCCTTTAGTTTTGTCTGTAGCTGCAAGTGATATTGGATATTATGTCAAGTATGCCAACAAGACTGGTAAAAAGTAAGTTTACGAGTACTGTGTGCAATAGAGTATTAACAAGTATGATAGTGTTTTGCAAGACATTGGTGCTAAACAGCGTATTATGGAGCTTATGACTCATGAAGATCAAGAAGTCAGATACCAAGCCCTCTTGGCTGTCCAAAAATATATGCACCAAGCATGGTAATCATAATAAACCATGTTCTCTTTATTACCATATATGCCTGTATTTAATCACACATCTTTCTATAAATCTTTTTACTGTCGTTAATGTATCGTTGTTTTTTGGTTTGTAATGTCAACAGTAAAGCATTGAGTTCTGGGTTGCTTGGTTTGTACTATAGAACGCATTAATGTGATTTTATCAATTGACGTATCCAATACCTTACCTGTAAACCCATATTCACAAATGCTATACCTTCATCAAATTCACCTTGCTCTAAATAAGCTTGGCCTAATCGATAGTAAGCTTTTATACTGGAAGAGTCGCGATCCAAAGCTCTTTTGCACACTTCAATTGCAAAGTCATATTTCTTCAACTTCAAGTAACAAGCAGCAATATTCAATTGGATCATGACAATCAATAATCGAGACTGTTCCAACTCTTCAGGTTCGCAATTCCAAAGATCTTTGATATAATCTCTTGCTTTTCTATATGCAAACAGTGCTGGTTCGATGGCGCCTTTTTTGAACAATTCGTTTCCTTCTTGCTTTTTCTTTTCAGCCGACGCTAACCGTTCTGCTGCTGATCCTGCAACCTAGTAAATCCAGCGATTAGCAAAGATACTTACGCGTCACTGATAATAGTTTACCTCCCAAAAACCAAGCAACTCGACTTCAAATTTTAGATTTGCTTTTGGTGGCACGATATAAGTTCTTCCTTCGTCTCCGTAGCCTATAATGTAACATTGCAGGTCAGGTCAAACATGTCAAAAAAAAAGCCCATTATGCTTTAGATCAAAATTACCGTAATCGCTAGTACATATAATTTCAGCTTTTTCTCCAACTTTCATGGTAGGAATAGCCAATTCCCAAGCTTTTACGACTTTACCTATAACAGAACATAGTAATGTAAACCAACAAGGTCGCGAATTGTTTCCACTGATCTATTACCTGAATTCAAAGTAAATGTAAACTCGGCCTTTCTTTCGCGAGAAGAATCAAATACAACGTCTGTATCTGCTAATATAGAGTCATAATGAACTGGATCGCAACAAATGACAAAGTGTTAGACTTGTCAAGGGGTGAAAAAAAGGCTATCGTTTGACACGACACGTAATAAAGGAGGTGTGTGTGCGTTTTTTTTTTTTTTTTTTTTTTTTACCAGTTACTGTGTTATTTGGTTCAGGCTGTGTACCAGCACCTTCTCTCAAAATTCTTTTGGTTACTTGTCCATCGTCTGTAAGCTTGATAATATCTGCATCGGACACCATATTATGATTGATATACTTTAGAAGTAAAAAAGGGGAGAGAAAGAAGGAACAAAGAAATTTTCAAACAGAGCAATCGCTTCTTTTTATTAGACAACTAGTTGACATTTTTTTTTCAGAAAATCAAAGGTGAAATAGATATATTGATTGACCTAGACCGGGCATATGGTAATGTATGTTTTGTAATAGGATTTATTCTGGTGGTCGTATCTTGTATCAAACATGTTCATAGTTATGCAGGAAACAGTTTAGAAAGTGAGTTAGCTATACCTTGCTGCTTTTAGGCGGAGTTATGCATCCAGAATTGCTTGATTGGTTGTGACAATGTGAATGCATGTTGCATTCTGCATCTTTTTAGATTCTTTGATTTAATAAAAATAATAAAGAGAATTGATGAGAATTTCATTACCTATCGAGTAATATAAATACTATACTGTACTCTCTATTTAAAAAAAAAACTGAAATTTACTGCAATTACTTTCGAGATATTTACCTTTTTCGGTTTTGCATTATACAATAAAATGTAAAAGAAATACATGTATATATATATAATTAAATACAATAAATTGATTAGAATATAAATTGTAATCGAAAAGCTAAGGGTTTTGGCCTAAAGAAATAGTCAGAATCTGCTCAATTTTTTCCAGAAGCATTTACTTGGTATATCACTAGAGTTTTAGTCATTGGGATAATAGGGTCATTTTTATTTACCGCGCATATCAACTTCAAGCGAATGAAAAGCAGTCATCTTTGTGCACAATGCAACCTGTTATGGATACCATTCAAGTTATTGTTTATCAGTTTTAATTCACTAGCTAGCTTTTTATTTTATTTTATTTTTTTGCAATGGAGGCTCATGAACGGGTTGTAAAGGATCTAAATGAAGAGTTTAAGAAAGTAGATCGAGCATTTCAAACAAGCCAGGTCAGAATATTTGGTATATAGTTAGAATATTATTCCTTTCTTATTTATAGCTCACGTATTTGTACAAAGGTAAAAACACAAGTCGTATCATCCGAGAACTAGATGTTATTCGAAGGAAACAGATTAATTTAGCGAGCGAACATGTCTCTTTAGAAGCTATTCATGATATACCGTATGTGATAATATATATCCATAGGATATTTATCTGATAAAAAAAAACTGACAGGCCTATAGTCCAAATCAGTCAATGAAAACTTCTAGCAAGTCAAATCAAGATGCTGTATCATCTGCCAAGAGTTTTGACAAGAAAGAAGCTATGCTAAAGAACATGATGGAAAAGGTATGGACTAGAGCGCTTTAAAAAATGAAATTATCTAACAGAGCTCTCTGTTGGTGGTTACACCTCTATTATCAGCTGGATGACCTAACGCTAGCAATGTAATACCAATCTTTATACAACTGATACTTTGAGCAACTAATATCGTGTTTGAATAGGGACCGCTTTAAAAGAATCTCAGAACAAGATTATGATGGTAAGGATACGTTAATCTTGCCAGAAGAAACCAACCGTCATGAAGAAGAGGATCAAGAAGACGCGATACTAAATATCAACACCAACCGAAACAGTCGATCTGAAGTGCTCAAGCAAAGATAGCATAAGGTTTTTTTTTATAATAATAATAATAATAATATACACAGTAATAACTATTATTCAACGAGGTAACCGCGGAGAGTGCGAGTTTGTAGAGGATAAAGAGTTTTCTATATGCTCTGTGTTATACTTGTGTGGATGGATGGGATTAGGTGTTTGAACGCGAGTGGTTGTAGGGCTTCGTACTGAGGAAGGATGACTGTTTGAGCTTGCTGGTCGATCAGTGTCTAGATTGATCAAGATTAGTTCAGTCTGGAAGAAGAATTGATAGAATCGCTATACGAACATTCACCGTAAACTGGATCACCAGGGCCAACAGCTGCCTCAATGTCATTAGGTCGGTTTTCATCAGGAAAAACATCTTCGATTTTCTTGATACGTGGTGGGAAAGGCTTTTGAGAAAACTGAGAGGCCAAAGAAGGGTAGTATTGTCTATATGAGAAGTAGGCAAATGCAGTGCCTTTAGCAACTGATGAGTAAATGATACTTTGGCTGATCTATCATTTGTTATACCAATGATTCCGCCAATAAATATGTCTTGCCAGTGGTGGCGATAGTCGTGTAAACGCGATAGAGCGATCAATAATGCTCCTAGGAATGGAAAGAAAAACACAAAACTCTTGTACGTGTGCTATATTGTCATATGGATTAGTAGTGTGATAGCAGGATCATCTAAATGACTTACACCGCCTTCATCAAAAAGATGCATTTTTCCCGCTAGAAAGAAAGACAAATATCCCAGACCCGCAAATGAAACTACCGCGCCAAAAATAATTAGTGACAAACATGTCATTTGCATTATGGATACATTACACGAAGAATGTCCACTAGGGAAACTTTTAAAACCGTCTTTGAATTCATAAGTAGTATGATCAGCAGTACAGATTGTGTAATTTAATAGTAACAGTGGAGGATTTTCGATTCCTGGTGGTGGTTGGCATCTATCAAGCATGTCTGGACGTGGGCGACCACTTGTAATCTAATGCAATGCATTAATAAACATCCGTGTAACTTGTATAAACCTTCTTTACCTTTAACACATCTGTAATCATAATAGTCATTGATAAAGCTAAAGCAAGACCTGCATTTATTGAGAGAATTTAGTAAGATCTATGCATAATCCAAACTTTGGGCTTAATACCTAATAATCCACTATGAAAATCCAACCAGCTACGGCGAACAGCAAGGGATATGATGGCAATAATAATGACAGGTACAACAATTGCTATGACCTATGGCATACATCTAGTTAGCAAACACAAGTATATATTTAGCAATTATCCATAATTACAAGCAATAGCCAGACAGGCACACTTTCATCGACTTTGTACTTGTGCATAAGCGAAGCGTCATTGATAGAAAATTCTCTATGAAACGGTGTAATCAAATCGATAGCGAAAAAAATGATGATCATAATAAACACCAACAGCCAGTCTTTGCCATAACTTAAGAATAGTCTTTTCTTTAATGAGTCGTTAAAGTGTATCCCCAGCATGATATAATAAGCGAAGAAAAAAGAACCAAGACTAGACGTACAAAAAGCTAAAAAAAAAAAAAAAAAAAAAAAAAAAAAAAATAGGCTTTATATATCCGTTGCAAAATGACGTCCCAAGACAAATAGGCGGCGGACTTTATTGCAACTGTTCTCTTACTTCCATATTTTACAACCCATTAGAAATGACTGGATCAACGCAAGGTTTCTTGGCAAATCAGTTTAAGAAAACTTACTATCCTCTATGGAATTAAAATTTTTCCATTTGATCAGTCTTGAACTCTTTGGATTTTATATAATTCTAATAGCTTGAGGGGAAAAAAATTAGTATTAATCGGATACATACAGTTTGACCTTTTTTTTTTTATTATTTCTAGCAAATCTTTTGAGTTGCGTCATAAACTCGTCGATCTCTTTGCATTGAGCTATAGGCGCTTGGACGTCATGTTACACAAACTAACTACTTATAAGCAACCGCCAATTGGATGGATAATCATCAAGAAAATGGTAGTACATGAATGGGAGATCTACTACTTTTTTGTGCTAGACAGGATATTCCAACAGCAAACTGGAGGTATTAAACTAATCATCACAAATCACATCACATAGCCAGTCATGCATTACTGTTTGTTTTAGGTAACCACGAATGTTAGACGTAAGAAAGCGGAGATCATGGCACGCAATCCATGTGGTTTCCACCAGATGCACATAAACACATGCGAAGGAGGGCCATCTGTAGTCACGTTTGGGCGCTTCAATCTCGTAACAGTAGGTTATATTGGATGCTCCTTTACTTGATCGTAATGCTTTGCAACTGAATACCATTCAATATACTTGAATATAAACTGTATCATTATTAATTGCATTTCCCGTTACCATTATTTCAGTAGTTTTGTATGCCAAGATATGTTGATATATACTATTCGTTCAACTATGAAATGCTTGATGCGAGTTAACATGTAATTAAAAAGCATACATAAAAAAAACTTGTTATAGTGGATTCATGATTATCTGATTTTCTGTGCTAAGCTTGTGTTTTATATGTTTGATAACTTGAGTTACAGTTTCTTTAAGAAACTAAAGAAAAAAAAAACATCACTACATGCTTTAAACACTGCACAACAAAGTGAACTACAAAGTATCTAATATCGTCAAAAACCAATTGTTATTGGTTGTCGACAATTTAGTGTGTTGCGCCACAAAGAAACCTGAATTCTACCTCGAATTTTGATCCCCATCTTCGTGTCAAACACTTGTTAATACTCAAAGCACAGTTTAATGAGGGTTGTGAATAATTAGACGATGGCTCAAAAGATATGGTACTATTTCATATTCCTTCAAATTGTGGATTTAACTTTGATAAAGGAGCATTTTGAGACTATTTACAAATAAAGCCATAACTTGCGTATTGATTGTGCAATAAAATCCACAAAAAACGTATTTAACCAATATTGTTAATTACATATGTCTTGAAAATGCGATCTTTGCTCCTCATATAAAAAAAAACTGATGGTCTAAAATTTCGGGTTTGAGGCTAATGTTCACCATTTTTTGAGTATTTCATCTCATTCTCGACTTAATTGCCATAATGTATTGACTTCCAGCCGATCCCAGCTTTATGTTGTACCATAGACTGTACCTGTGCAAAGTGATCTTCTGCCAAAACGTTTTAACTGACTAAATGCTAAAATTATGTATTGACGACCGACAGTAAATCATTTCGCAATATCGCTTTTAGCTCTAGTGGCTGCTACTGCTAATCAGACCTCAATACCACTTGTAAAAAAACAAAACTAATGCCCTACAACACATGCGATTTCTAATACAGGCGTATATAATTCATACATGCAATGGCCATCATAACATGCCCAGAACATACATTGTATAATATTACTCAAGTATCACTATGTACGCGTTGTTGATAATTTTGAACTTTGTTCTTAAATGCTGAACATTTTGTTGTCTACTTGTATAGCACATACGAATATATCATAGTCGAATGATGCATTATATCTAGCCATAACTGTTGGGACATTTATTACAAGTATATGCATGAGCCTATGTGTATATTTGAACATTTTACTTTAGAGATGTAACATGTAATGCAAAAGTATTTTCTGTACATATAAAGATTGTCCTCTTGAGCGTAAAAAAAAAATAAGAAGCTGATCATCATATAGAAATAATTTAATATTTCCAAACAAAACAAATTGTGGCCTATACATCATTGATCGCAGAATGAAGTTCAACACAAGTATCGCTAGTTGGCTTTAGCATTATCTAAATGTTGCCATCATTCAAATGTTGAATTAAAGTAATAGGATGTAAACGTCCTCCAGCTGTTGTACTGAGGAAGCAAGACGGACTTTCAAATGCTTGACAAGTATATACCACTAGCTGGTGTTATTCTACCATAGAGACTCTTGGGCACTTGGCCGATAAGACATGCTAGGAAATTCGTACGAAATTCCTTGAGGGTTCTCTACCAGAAAATGCAGTAGTTGAACAGCCATAGGCATGTTGGTTAGTAACAGGAGACTCAAAATTCACTACCAAAGGAAGCTTACATTTTGTTAATAGTCACAATACAATAAAAACCAAGAATCCTTTTGATATAAAAAAGGGGGAAGGTCTCACCCTAAGGCGAAAATTTTAGTGTTATCATATTTCTTTTATAAAGATACATGACTTCTTTTAGACGTACAGTTGTTAATGATATACATAGAGTATATACCAAAAGTATTTGAAAGTATTTTTTTTTTTTAAAAAAAAAAAAAAAAAAAAAAAAGAAGATTTCTGAGAATAGCTGTAAATTCTGAAATAAAGTTTACATCATCCAATGCATAATAAAGTCCTTCATGCATCTTCTAAGATTGTTTTGAATATGGCCAAAATGTTTATTATTAAAAGTTCAATTTAAAGTACATGAAAATTTTCTGCCAATCAAAAAAAAAAAAAAAAAAAAAAAAATGGACATTTATATATGGGTTAATCCAATCATAAATCGGAACACATTTTTTCAAACATCGCTTTTTGTCGCACATTGGTTGCATCCTGATATTTATTAAAACTACGTAACCTCAAAAAAACTGGATAACAAAGCTAAAATCCCCTAAGTCCAGGACGAGGGTTAGGGTTATGGCCTCATCCATATTTTTCAGTATGACGTTGACTTTAGGAAATAACTAGATCTGACTCGAAAAACAGTAGATGCATTTTAGGAAAGCGTAAATTGCTCCTTTTTTATTTTATTCTCTTTTTTTCCCTATATAGGTTTCTAATTATGCCCAAACTAAAATTTAAAGAACATGCTAAAAAAGAAAAACATAGTAGTCATCGCCATGACAAGCATAGATCCAGTAGCAAAAGCAAACGAAAAGAAAAGTCTTACAAGCCACCTACATTATTCGAAGAAGAATCTGGTTGGGTTCCACCTTCTTCTTCACAGAAACACCACGATGACGAAGCTAGTTGGCGAGAGCATTTATTTGATGCCATGATCGACGATGAAGGTCAAGATCCTTTTATACCCAATACCAACAGCCAACACCAAAAGATACCATGACGGACGAAGAGTATCGCCAACATATCGTGCATGGCATGTATCGTCGCACACATGCAGAAGAGATTGCTGCTGAAGAACGACGAGAAGCACATCGTGAAAAGAAACGCAAAGAAAAAGAACGCATCAAGCTGGAGCAAGAAAGAAGTCATGCAGAACACATACGATTACAGAATGTATATATTCAATTAGAAGCATTGCGTAAGAAAGAGTCCAACCTGGCTGATTACATTGAAAAATGGAAGCGACTAGAGACATTAGACACAATACACCGCAAGGATATTCCTTGGCCCATCCTTGATAAGACCTTTTCATTAACATCAGTGAAATCGTTTGTCATTGATCCCAAAGCGACGCCTGCAGATAACAAAAAGAACGTGCGTAAAGAGCAAACACGATATCATCCAGACAAGTTTATTACAAGATATATGAGAAAGTTTAAAGGATCAGAGAAAGAAAGAGAAAGGGTGATAGTGCACGTTAACGAAATCTCTGGCTGGCTGAACGAGATATGGACAGGATTAAACAACTAGCTTCCAGATACGCACCAAGCCATCATCACCCACCGTGGATAACCAATCACCGTGAGTATCATTAGGATACCAAGCAACACCATTGATATCATATACACCATGAGCATCTTTTGTAGTAGCTATGTTCTTGTAAATAGGTGCATCTTCATCTTGAGAAGCCTCAGTATCCTTTCATATAATAAATTTAGACAGTGCATTATAGAACCGTGTAGGAAATACCTTTTCAAAAATACGAATGCTGTTATCACCACTAACGCTTGCAATATAATTATTTACTTTTGACCAAGAAACAGAATAAATACATCTATCATGGAAACCGGATAATGTACAGATGGACTTCCATGTTGCTTCTCCATTGTGTGTAGGAACACCTTGAGGATTATTGGGTTTATACATCTTCCAGATACGTAGCGTCTGATCATCCGAAGCCGAAACTAGATGTGTATTTAATACCTAGAGTAACCATTACGCGTCTCATTACGTACCAATCTGCTCGCCTTCAGCATCAAAATCCAAAGACCAAACAGTGGATGTATGTCCTTCCAAAGTATCAGCACAATACCAATCATCCTCATCCTCTTTCCAGATCTTGATTGTATCATCATAGCTTGCTGAAGCCAAAATCTCTAGTTTGGGATGCCATGCTACCATCTTTACATCTTGTGAATGTTCCTGCAAGACGCTCAAACACTCAAAGTCATTGTCCGACTCTACTTCCCAAATCCAAACGCTTTTATCTCGACTGCAAGTAGCCAAAAGGGCGCCTGTGGAAGACCACGATACAGATTTGATTTCGTTCTCGTGCCCTTCCAAAGTAGCTACACATTCCCAGTCGTTATCTCGAGGATCGTTTTCCCAAATACCTGTTGTTGCGTCAAAACTGGCGGTGGCCAACTCGTTACCGGTAGGTGACCAAGCGACGCTGCGAATAGTGCGTTTATGGGCACCTTCTAATGTCTCTACACAGTGCCATTCTGAGAAATTGTCGTGTGATGCGGGTTTCCATAAGCGTACTGTTTTGTCGCCGGAACATGTGGCGAGTAATGTCTTTGTGGGATGCCATGAAGCTTGCCAAACGCGATCCTGATGACCTATTGAATAACAGAGTATTGAGTATTATTGTTTCAAGGGAGGGAATGGACAAGCAATGGACCTGCAAGAGTAGCAACTAACTCGAGATGTGGCATTTTTTATTTTTTATTTTTTTTCTTAGGGAAAAGAGAAAGAGGGAAAAGATGAGTAATCTATCTAATAATAAGCCACACAATGCATTATCAGTGATTAGAAAAAGCCCGCCAAAATGAATATAAATAAGCTCCTTATGTGTTTAAGAAAGGGAGAAACATCATTTGACTTAATGTCAATATAGGAGAAAATACTAGGCTTTGATTGTTCTATGACAGCGTCTACATCACGACTATTTCTCACACAACCTCCTTGCGTTTCTGTTTACTATAACATTCCCTCCTTTTTGTTTAAGGGGATCAATCAAAATAAAAAATAAAAAATAAAAAAACTATTTGTTTATCTCTTTCTTCTTTTTCTTCTTCTTCTTATTTACAATAGAGTTTCACTTATTATGGATCCATTGTATCAAAAACTATTAAATCAAAAGTTCGCTTCCAGTGCAGATGCTATTGAATTCTGTCGTGAAGCCTGCCTGGAATATGGATTCAATATTAAACAAGAAACAAATCCGAACAAAGTAAGATCTCTACACCATCAGATAAACACTCACTAAAATTGAATTCATTAGAATATCTACATCTATTGTCATCCAGAATCAGATACCAAAAGAAAGCGATCTATCAAAGTCAGTGAGTGTAATTGGAGAGTAGTTTTGGCTGAAAATGAATTCTCTGAATGGGTATTTAGAAAATCACTGAACCCCAATGCATCAGAACACAATCATCAGCTCCAAGATGCGCTATGGCCTGAAGTACATGACCGTATTGTTCAACTAGTCCGTCAAAACACCAAAGACGATGACATCCGCGATACAATCAAGTCGCAATTTCCAGATATCGTTTGGGATGAACCTCGTTTTCTGAATGATTTAAAAGCTGAACGCAAAAGATTAAGACAAAAGGGTGTGACAGAACGGGTGCAACGTCTCATTATGGCCTCAACCCGTCTCTGCTCCGTTGTAGCCGCAAATGAAGACTGGGCTGCTTGTGTTGAAGGTGATTTGGTTAAAATGCTGGAAAGCTATCGACAATTAATGCGTATTCCCAACCACACCTTGGAAGCCATGGTGGATCTGGAATTGGATATGATTCATTCTGAAATTGACAAATCGCGTCGACAATCAACAGAAGATATGGTTACAGTGAAAAAGAGAAAAGCTGCTATTAGTGAAGATCAATCCGTTCAAATCATGACAGTACCCAATTACACCTTGTTCATCCGCTCTCAACCTCTAAGGTCCTTGTCTGAGCCTTCATCGCAAAATAGACGCGCTTTTACTGACCTTGTCGCTGCTTCCACCTCGGCATCTTCTATGCAGCGACAACAGCAACAGCAACAACAACGACAACAACAGCAGCATTTGAATACGCCTTTTGGAGTGAGTACAGTATTCAACCTGACTTCACCTGTATCCTCGCCTTCTTCAACTTCATCAATCCAGCAACGTATAGATTATGGAAATGCTACATACAGCCGTGCAAGCGCAAATAGTAATGACATGCTTCAGTCGCCACCAATCCCTGACCCAGGTATGATGATCCCGCCCAATTATGGTTCAACTAGTACCAATCATCACCAGCACCATCATCATCACCCCACCAATGCCAATTATAGCACAAATGTGTACCCTATTCAAACGTCTTACTCAGCCTACTCTTCTTCAGCTGCAGGCGACATGAGCTTTTCATTTGATGCAAACACAATGACTACTACACCCGCCTACCATCCGTCGCGCGGGCCATCTTCTCCTGCTCCCATCATGGTGCATCGCCAACAGTCTGTGACAGCCGAAAGAATGGCAGGCTATCCTACTTCTTTGGGCTATTATAGTACCACTTCAACTATAGGAGGGCGCGAGACTTCCAATAATACATCGATACAGCAACGTATCATGATGCAACAAGAGTATGAGCAGCAAAGACAATTGCAGCAGCTGGATAGTAGTGGCAATGTACATCTACCCATCATTCGATCCAATAATACTACAGGTGGTGTTATACCAAATACCAATCAACTCGTGCAGCATCAACAAGGTCATCAGCCAAGTTGGTCCTAAACGCGACAATCAACGCGTATATTGGTTTCAGAACTTGGATAGGAGTTCTATATGCTCCTATTCTTCTCCGTTTGTTAAGCTTACTTTTTTTTTCTTTTTTTCTTACAAACTTTACTAGTACTTTTTTAATTATTATTACATATTTTATTATTATATACATATATTTACTCTCTCTCTCTTTCTTTTATTACATATATATTACATAGTCTCTACCTTTATTTCATACACACATACGTTTATATGTATCGTCTTTCTTACAAGCATTATTTTACAAATTGTATGATATAATATTGAATAATGTGATGATTCATATTCTTTTGTATAGTATTTAGTATGTAATGAACAAAATAAAGTAGTCCTAACCTATTTGATCTTTCCTGGGATTCACTGAGACACTAATAGGTAGATCTTGAGTTAATTAAGAAAAGATATTACACAAGTCTCATGCATTAATATGTATAAGGTTAAGTATATTGTCATTATTATATATGCACTGCTATGCATCTGTTCGTCTCTGAGCTTATTTATATAGAGCTCCTTTCTCACACACGGATTTACTCTGAGCCATTAATATAGGAATGTGCAGATTATACAGCTAATAATTCTAGTGTATTCAACTTTTTTTTTTTTTGTTGAAGCCAGTCATTCTGAGAATGGAATACTAATCCGATGCGACTTTAGGCTGAGATCAGTAAAAAAGATATGCTAATTTATACCTATTATCTATATAAATGCATGTAATTATCAGTATAAATGACAAACAAAATAGATTCCTTTTACCAGAGTTCAATGACGGAATTGAATGTAGCGATTCATTTCAAGCAAGGATTACTAATCGGATGCAACATTAGACTAGATCATTTGAATTTACAGGTCATTGGATCTGTATTTTATACGAATCGCATGTAATTAGTATATTTATTGGAATTTAACTCGAAAAAAAAAAGCTTCTAGTAGTAGATATAAGGTACATATTGACCATGTACCAATTTTCGGATACGACATTAAATTAACAGTGACCGCGAAAGGTGAAAGACATTGGAAACGGTCCGATTTCCGAAAAAAAAAATCGTAAGGGTGTCATCTTGAGACTTAATTGTTCAAATCATCTATATTTGTTTTGTGGAACTCGAAGGAAGCATAGTCAACTCTGAACAAGAGTTTAGTATAGCAAAGACCATAGAACCATGTTTTCGCCAGATTTACTTGTATATAAAATAAACAGGTTCCGGTTGCATTTCCAAGCAATTCAACTTTTAACAAAAAGGATAGCTCTACGAATCGACAAAATATGAATTAACTTTGACCTCAATAAAAGTCCCTTTTTATTATATAAAATACTTGTTTAAGTATTTTTTTTTTACGTATCGATTATTGTTTGTCTAGATGATATAAAAAAATGTATTTTAGTAGAAGCATGTTTCAACTATAACTTCAATAGAAACTAATGCATAAACATCAGATAAGGCTTTACATAGGTTATTAGACAGTAAAGCCAGTACTTATGTGTGCTTTTTAACAGTTATATGGCATTTTCTACCATCGATAGTGGCTTGCCAACCATTTTTTTTTATCCTACTCCTCTTGAAGCGAGTGTCAACATTAAACAAACGAAAAAGTACTCTTCACCAGCATAAATACGAATACTCAAATCTCCCTGTCGATCTTCATTTAATATTCCCTCCGAACAGTATTCTATGCCCAGAATGATTATCTAATAAATCTTGCAACCATTGTTTATTTGTAGTGCAATACAGACTTAAAAGTATGGAATGTATACTTAGAAAACAGGGAAAAAAAAGCAGTATGAGTAGATACGCCCTGAACGCCTTTTAAAATGATATGTCATGAGATAATGATCAATATTACTGAACACATGGATAAATCTATAGATAGATAAAGGCTTTTCTTACTACAGATAATAGAAAGCGCATGTTTATGCTGTTTAAGGAATGCTCCTGATTTGTCCAGCAACGGGGAGGATAACCAGAGATGGTCTGTGCGTCAGAAAAATTCAGGATAAAGATATGCAGATCGCCTGTTACGCATTGAATCTCAATAAAACTAAAATAGGTGAGCAGTAAAACAAAAGCTATAATAAATAAAACAGTGGGTTTGGAATGTGGAACGTTTGCTAGCTGTGACATTTGCACAGTGAACTATCGAGATCCATTGGTTATTTGATCTAGTTTATTTGGGAGCTATGCTATTTTAGAGCCAATTACAATCCGCTCATAATATCCCAGGCAAATAGTAGTCTTAATAGATGCAGCAGTTCATTCTGAATATGCAATGGTCATCAGATACAAACATGGAACTCAAATCAACCGAGGAATGTACAGACGTTAAAAATGGTTGATCTCACAGAAAAAAAATCACAAAGGCAGCATTTCTTTAGGCTTAAGCTTTCAAAAATATCTTTTTTTTTATAGAGCATAAATGTATCGTCTTGGAGACATGATGAGTTATTTATATATTTGATCGAATTTAGTATTACTATTATTATTCTGGATTTTATTGCATATAGAAGTAATTAGATTGAGCTGCATTTCCATGAAATCCAAAAAACCATATTTTATTAATAACACCTTTTTTCAATTAAAAGACATATTTAGTAATTTTTTGTGTTATCGAAGGATTACTCGGTTTTCCATAGACTTTGATAATGCAGGTTGCGTTCATCGACTTTTTTTTTTGTTGCAGAAAAGGCCCTCAAAATCGTATAGCAATTTTTGGTTCCTGATTCTGAATTGGCTTATATTATTTATTTAGGAAACATTCAATCTCAGATAGACAGTAACAATCAAAGAAAATTTTAAATGTTGATAGGTTACTTTTGACAGTACCAAAGGCATAGTTTATACTTTAGCTTTGCTATGCACCATTTGAAATATAGTTTCTTTTTATTTTTGCTTGTATGATATTTTCTGTCGATGATAACGATAGGCCAATCTGACTTTGGTCCTATAAGCCCTCCTGAAGCGAATATAAGGACCTAACAGACAATAAAAAAAAAGTGCTTGTCAACCTACAACAGCGAGCCTTGATTTATTTTCATCTTTCAAACAATTCCGCTATATCGATCATTTTTGCTCATTATGATGCAGTTACTGCTACTGCTGCTGAAATAGGCAGCTTCGATATCATTGGCAGGCTGACAAAGAATGTATAGTCCGCTACCACTATTGGTATAATCATAACACCTTGGAAATTACAAAACCGTATCTATATTCGTAGGAAACTTTGATTTTTGAAAAATAGATAGGTTGAAATGCGTATATTTTAATGAACAAACTCTTATCATAGTGAAAACTCGTAAAAATAGTATTTACAACTCCAACAACAGAATGTTTATGTCCTCTAGGACGAGCTTCTTTCTATTTTCTTACAAACTGTGTTATTCGAGAGAGTATGCAATTGCAATTTGTATTAAATACAGATGAAACTAATGATTATCCATCATTTGACCCATTAACATTTGAATTTTTCAGTGCAAACTTTGACCGCTAAGCCCCAAAAATTATGACAGGTTCAAGAAAGTTGACATGGTGCAAATGATCTCGGTTGATCTCGGTGAAATGTTGCATCTGATTAGCAGCTCATACGCTGAATGAATAGCTGCAATTGATTAAACCTTCTTTTAGCTTTAACACAAGGACTTTCTTATTTACATTTGCTCACTGTACCTTTTGTTGATTGATTGATCACTCATTCATCTTCTCCTCGTTGAGTACTAATAAGGCGGGGAGCCGGCCACCATCCGCTCTAGATAGGCTATGTTTCTAATAAAAACGTTACGCTCTAGCCTTTCTGAGTAAATCACAATAGTCTTTTCTAGCGTATTTCTGGGTGTATGTATTTATAGCAATGTAGGACAAGTTTGTTCAGTAAAGCTGTACGTAATGGAACGTTCCTAAAGAATTCATGTCAGTTGAGCGGAATTCGTCAACTATTTGGTGATATCAACGGTTCTACATATTACCGACAAGATTAGTCTTGAACAAAAGCCAACCAAGGTATAGTTACACCGATTACCAAATAGATTCGATAAAGTGAACCGTGCTCTTTTTTCATTGCATCGTACACAAAAACTATCTTTATAGAATCATAATCCCTCTATAGTCCGCTTTAGATTCTTTTCGCCACTATATACTCAAGGGATTGTAAGTTAAAAACTGTTAGCTATAGATATGATTTGACAGATATAATCCGATTCGTCAGCACTTCTTTTTTAAACAAAGCGAAACCTAACCGTTCTTGGCTAAACTACGCAAGTCCCTTAAAGGCTATTTTTGAAACATCAAATTCTAGTGCAACGTTTTTTAACAAAAGTGACACAAAATGTACTGCCCTTCTGTTCAAATTGTATAAAAAAAGTTAGAAAGCAATTTTTTTTATTTTATATCTTTGATTCTCTATTTATTTCTTATCATGAAATTGGACTTTTTGCCTAAATCTTTCGGACGCACTGTCAAATATCTAGTGTTTACATATGCACTAGTTACGGTCATATATACCGGCACACGATTCTATAATATCACGAGCTCATCTCACACAAGAACCCGTAGAAGTAGTATTGTAGGGTATCAAAAAGACTCTTTCTTTGTCGCTCCATTGAGCCAACAAACCATCGAACAAGACGAACAGGACGAATTCAAACGTGCCATCTATTTTGAGCAAGCATTATCAAAAAGTAAGAATTCATTAACACTATCAGAATTATACTAAAAGCGCTTGATAGTGCCAATGACGTCTGCTCTCCAATCTAAATCGTTCTCGGGTTCGATGGGCCCTTCAAACATCATGCCATTCTATTCTAAAGCAACTCACTATTTCGACTTGGATGATATAAGTATCTCTACCATAGTCACAAGTGACCGATTTCCTATCCTAAGTCGATTAGCATCAAGATACAAAGGTAGGATATGACATACAATAACTTAAAAAAAATCCATAAAAAGAGTGTGTCCCAACTCATCTCTCAAAAAAGGCCCAATTTCAGCAGCAATTCATATCAATGATGACCAAAATAAACTCATCATTCTTGAAGAACTGGAACAAACCATCCTAAAGAACCCAGATGTAGAACGCTACGTTGATATTCACTTGATTGTAGACAAGTTCGACCGTCAATTTAACATGTGGAGAAATATAGCCAAACTCTACGCACGAACAAATTATATCATGATGTTAGATATTGACTTTTACCTTTGTACGGATTTCCGAAAAAACATCAAGAATAACCCAAGCCTTATGGAGAAACTAAGAGAAGGCCATACGGCGTTTGTAGTACCTGCCTTTGAGTATGTGGATCAAGCGGATGGTTTCCATTATACCAATTTCCCAAATACCAAAGACGCTTTAGTGAAAGAAGTCGAACAAGAAAAACTAGACATGTTTCACCGATCTTGGGCTAGGGGCCATTCTGCAACGGACTATGTAAAGTTTTACACAGCTAATGAACCTTACAAGGTCGAAGACTACAATTTTTCTTATGAGCCTTATGTGATTTTCAAGAAACAAGACTCTCCATGGTGTGATGAACGTTTTATTGGTTATGGTGCCAATAAGGCTGCCTGTTTATACGAGATTTATCTATCAGGCATTGATTACTATGTACTTCCAAACGATTTTCTTATTCATCAGTCGCATGACTACCCTGAATCGACACGCAAAAGAGAGGTATGTATACTTGGAATATGAATGAATAAAAAGTAGACTAATTTGTTTATAGCGACAATTCAACAGAAAACTATACACCAACTTTCGAGAAGAATTATGCCTTCGTTATTCACGACAGTTTGTAGCAAATGGTGAATGGGATACTGCTATTTCAACCAACTTGCGTAACGAATGTAGCAAGATTCATAGCTTTGCAAATATGATCAAAAACATTGACGAATAGATTTCTTGTCGTCCTGTATATTTTTATTATTCCTTCATTGTATATCCATCACTCAAAGACTGTTATATATAACACATCTACGCTAATATAAACCTACTATTTTTACCGTTTTCACGGCTACCGGAGAATAATATAGAAAGGGTTCGTTGTATATACAAATTGATATCATTCCTGCATCTAATAAATGTCTATGGGACCATCAAACCTAATGCGGCATATAATGTATGCAAAGGCAAATGCATCCTACTGCGTTGTTGGAGTTTCACAGTAAGATGTTAAATAGGCCTTTGCTAAGTTTACATGAACACCATTGAAACATATACTCTTTGTTATTAGTGATCCAAGTTAGAGCAAACCAACTGTTACAGCTGGAAATTTAACCTTTAAGTCGATCTAAAATAGAGTCATCAAGTGATATCATCCCTTTCAAAGCCCTCTCGCCGTGAAAACCACAGATCCATTTGAAATCTGAAAGTGATTATCATCGTTTGTCTTGTTTTTAGAGAACGTGATGCATATATATATACATAATTATCAGTTTAGTGCTAATCCTGATTGCCGGTAGTAATCTATTGAATATATAATGGTGTTTTATCTCTTCTTTTCTTTTTTCTTTTCATCTCTTGCAATATTTCGAATGTTTGATATGTTCAGAATACTATTAGCAGATACAACAGATATGTCAAGCAATTTTGCAGACATGATCACCCAAATACTAAACTTTATGTGGACCAGAGTCAGTGCAACCATATCTTTCATGTACCTTATGTACTGATAAGAAAAAAAAACTTTTTCTAGGTTTTGTTTGTTCTGTTTCCAACGCAGAAGCAAACAGTCGATCAAGACAAAACAAAGATCGAATTCTATGAGCAAAAAATGAACCAAGCAAAAGATTATCAAGCATGGAGTGAAGCAGCTTCTGCATTAGATCTGATTGAAGGTATGTATCTGCAACTCATCAACAATACCTATCATCTCATTGCATCGTCAGGCTCCAAACATTGGATCGAGACCCATGAATCAAACGAATACGACTATGAACTACTGCAATCTCGCATTGATGAAATCAAAGCCATTAGAAATTCAGGGCAAGGCCGTAAAGCCATGACTTTTGCCTTGAGGTTAAGTTCATCCAGAAATTTGGGTGATATGGGCAACGCAGCGGTAAATAAAACTTCTAAAAAGTTCTTTAACGCGTAGCTTCTAATATTTTTTTTTTGATACTAGTTGTACACGCACACACGGATCGGCACAAAGAAATTAATCTCGGATTATATAGATCATGTCATTGATCAAATAGACTGGTTAGGAGACACAGCAGATTCCGGCACTGATATGAGTCTAAAAGAAAGACATGATTACTTTATGAGCCTTCGACAAAGTTATGGACGAACCGCATTGTTATTAAGTGGTGGCGGCACCTTGGGTAATTACAAAAAATAAGAGCTTTCATCGAGCCGTTACTCACACTCTAGTAGGCTTCTTCCATCTCGGTGTTCTAAGAACATTGGTTAATGCTCGGCTTTTGCCTCGGGTCATATCTGGCGCGTCCACTGGAAGTGTCATGGCGTCCCTGATTTGTACCTTGAATGAACAGGACAGAATAGAGCTTTTGAATTCTCCTCCTAGTTGGATACCACGGGTAAGAAGGCGCATAACTATCATTTTGGCCTACAGTGTTACTAAACTGTTTGATGCTTAAGGCCGTATTTGAATCAGCTGATGCTCCCGAAACCCGTTTACTGCGTTTAAATCGATATTTGACAAAAGGCAGCTTTTATGACCCTAGTATTTTGAAAGGTATATTGAAAGCTCAATTGGGAGACATTACCTTTCAAGAAGCCTACAATCGATCCCGGCTCATTTTAAATATTACCGTCAGCTCATCAAGTCTTTATGAAATGCCTCGGTTATTCAACTATATCACCTCTCCTGATGTGGTTAGTGTATTTGTATCCATTAAAACTATGCATTGATATCTAACATGTTTTCATGTACCTAGGTTATTTGGTCAGCAGTGTAAGTAACAGTAGCATTGTTTTAACGCTAGCCATTAAACACTTTAGGCTTATTGCTTCATGATCAAATATAGTATAGCTTCTTGTGCTGTGCCTGTAATATATCCGGAAGATAATATTTACATGAAAGATAAGAATGGCAACCTAATGCCATGGACTTCAACAGGTACAACATCTCTCCTATCTATATTCATGGACTGAGCCAAATTCTAACCAGTACTTTTTGTATATATAGATGACAAGTACCGTGATGGATCTATAGACAAGTATGATTATACAGCAGAAGGCACATTCCAAATCTAACTTGCTTATGTAATGTAGTGATTTGCCATTACAAAGAATATCCGAGTTATTTAGTGTGAATCATTTTATAGTTGTACAATGTAAGTAGTAGTATTCACTATTGAACAGTTCATCATATTTATCGTACATTACGTTTAGTAAATCCTCATGTTGCTCCATTTCTTCACAAAAGTAACAAGAAACCAACTTTACTACGGACATGTACCAATTTTGTATTGCGTTTATTAAAAGAGGAAGTACAGCATCGTTGCTCCCAGGTAAATAAGAATAAAATAGTCAACAACCAAAACCCTCATATAAAAAAAAAACAGCTAAGACATGTAGGCGTTTCTTCGCCATTTATATTGAGATTGGAGAATGTTCTCGCTCAAAGATACCTAGGAGACATCACCATTGCACCCGAATTGTCTTGGACCGATGTGAGTAACATTTTAACAAATCTTGATCTCGAAGCTACCACCAATTTTATTGAGCGTGGTGAAAGAGCAACTTGGAATAGTAAGTCATCTCTGCATAGACACAAAAGCAGTACTTAAGCATTCGCATTATAGAACTATCAAAGATCCACAACAGTTTAAAAATTGAACTAGCCATTGATGCAGCTATTTACAAATTACGTAAAGTGCTCTTGGGTGAATCGCCTCAACTACCAAACGAGATGATGGCCTCTGATTGTCCACCTCTCTTTATGGCTACCAGTCCGTTGTTGTTAACACCAAGTTGTTCATCATCCAATCTCTCCAAAACCAGTCAAAGTCAATCTCCCTCTCTAGACGGAGAAGATGAAAGTATAGACGATGATGAGGAAGACTCACTAGGGCCCTACCATTTCGATGAAGACAACATGGCGACTCTACCCACACCGCTTTGGCAAACTGAATATTTTACAAACAACAGCATACTTTTAATGAATTCTCAACAAGATACAATGAAGAGATCTATGACTTTGCCAAGTAAAACTTCGCTACTTCCACATGATATCTCTCGTCAAGGCAGTAATGTCAGTATTCGCGATATATCTCCTTCTACCTCCATGGCCAGGTTTGAAAGGCGAAAGCAAATTACAAGCGCTCAGTTCTTTATTGCTCCCGAGTTTGATTGGGCACCGAAAACGCATACTACTAATAATAATCATAGAAAAAGCTCTATAAAAGAGAAGATTGGTGTGAAGGAAACCATGGCCACCAGCAATCACCAAGATGTTGCTTCAATATCAAGGAGTGAAGATACCGGTAGTGGTAGCAAACTCAAAGCGAAGGCTCTTGGCGTAAAAAAACCGACACCAAAAGAAGTAAGCGCTAATCGACGAAAGAATCTATCCGTATTTATCCCTAACCGTCAGAAGAAACAATAATATACATTTGATCTTTTCATTGATACATATACAATAAAAACATTCGTACTTTTATTATATAACAATAATCTATAAATACTACTATACTTTTTCCACAATTGGGTTTAATGTGTGCGTGTCGAAAAAAAATGCTTTGGAGGAGGTGGCAAGTGGCGACTATTCGAAGTTTCGGCATAGAAATTTTTGGGCATTGATTTAGCAAAAAATCTTCAAAATGAAGCTGAAATAAGTCCATTTACCAAGATATACACTTTATTAATAGATATTCTAATACGTGCAGTAACTCATTTCTCAGTTAAACTATTCATTGTATGCAACGTTCCACTGAAATGGATGGAGAGATCTACTAATCAATAGACCTACTCTATACACGATATATATGTACTTTATATCCAGTCATTGGAATATGACTTTGGAATATTACTTGCCTATTATAATTTTGTCAAAAAATGACTCTAGAAAATACAGTAGTCCTCTCTGAACATGTATTAACTATCAGAAGCGACATTTAATAGGGGACTATTCAGGCATGTAAAGAGGCTGTAATTCGGCTAATTTCAGAAAAAATTGCAAGGGAAATACTCTTGGACCTATATATTCAATTTATTTTCTTTTTTGTAATGCATGATTATATAATTTTAGGAACGCAACTTGAACTAACATAATAGTATATCTCTAAAAGTATGCAAATACGAAAATAGGAAAAACTAGCTATTAATCCAAATAAACTGCATGAATTTAAATTAAAAACCAAGTGTCGTTCAGTTTATTTGATACGTAGTCTAGTCTCGAAAAAAAAAGTTGTTAAAGCACTTTATATGCATTTGAACATTTTTAAAGGACATGAAAACCATATCGTATTTTTTTAAACCCGTAAGGCTTTAATGAAAATCTGTTTTTCCCATTATTGTAATACTTCAATTGCATGTGTGTTTTTTCAACATAAATTATACAGCAAAGCTATATTTAATCTCTCTTAAATACATCATATCTGATACTATAAACTATGCCTCACAAATATTGTCTTCATTTCTCCAGAATACATAAACTTTAAGAAAGTATGTGCCAAGAATATACCCAGCGAAATTTTTTTTTTTGAAATTGACACATTTTGTTCCCATTGTTAAACTTTTCTTCATTCCTCTGTTGGTTCCAGTTTACTAATGCATCTAAAGACTATCACATATTTATAATGTTGCACTTCCTTCGCTAGAATCGTTATTAACTAAAATTCAATAGATATACTACATTTTGGAGGCAATTTTAAATTTCAAGCATTTCACTTTTAGATTTGCAGATTTCTCAATCAATCTCGGTCAAAAGTCACAAAAGTATCCCAAGCTCCTAATCAATTATTATATTTCTTAAACACAAGTCCACTATGGAGGTGTTATTGGTAACTGAATTGCTTCGTTTTCATTCTGAGAAATTTTGTGCTAATTGTCTACGTGTGTCCTTCTTACCAGTAAATCTGTCGCAAGCTCTGACTTCAGATAAACTTTAAATAAGCTATGTCAGTTACCCTTACACTTAATGCTCTCAATTTTGCGTAACGATATAATGTTGTTTTTCTTTGATAAACTTGAATGTAATGATTCATGATAATTGTTAAAATGCATCTCTTTTCTTCTGTTCTAGATTTCAGAATCTGTACCGCAATATCTACTCTTTGTACATGATCCATGTTGTATAATACATATATTTCATGGTTAATCTGGAAGGTTGAGGGCAAGAGTTTTATTAAGCTTGAATTATGTAGTATTTCTAATCTCGATAGTATTTTTTTAATGCTGGTAATTACACTTCAATCCCTTTCAAGTAATCATAACTGATTCACTGAATGTTTGACGCCCTTATTTAATTGATGGTTCTCAGCTCTCCATATAGCATTCAACCATATACATATATATTAAAAAAAAATCACCATTGAACTATATACTCTATACTTACTATACAAATATTTGTCCCTGGTTCTTGAGCAAGAAGTTTATTTCGAATATAGTGTCCTTGGAAGTACAACTTGCGTAAATGTAAAATCGATTAATGAACAATTTTATGTTTTCAGTCACCGAGAAAGACTTTGGAATGCAATCTTCGAAGACAAAGTTTTGTTTTGCGTATGGAATCAACATCAGCTTCTAACCTTGTGTGGCTCATTATTTATTTTGCAGGGATATAAATAGCAGTTCTTGATGGTTCTCTCTTTTTTTATTATTATTATCATTATATATACAACATGGATGTATCATATGAAAGAAATGTCACTACATTGTTAACGACAACTATCTCCAACTTTATTACTATTACGCTACTTGGTATATATAAGGATTTCAAAGAAAACAAATATAGCTACGAATTGTCAAAAGAGCGGTGGAATTCTTCCCACTTGGTGGACCTATTTGAAAATTCTTTCGAAGCTTGTATTTCATCCTAAAGAGATTGTTATAGGTGCAGCACTAGCTCTATGTAAATTAGTCATGTACAAGTCTCTAGGTATACCATACAAATATCTATTGTCTAATGCAACATACTTCGTTGGTTCTGACTCCCAGGACGAAATTAATAGAAATATAGAAGACCTTAACAGAGTATACTGTAGTCCATATGTTGATGAAGATCAAAACAACATCGACAATACCACAACAAGCAGTTCTATTCAACAACCTGATATTGATAGATATATTATAGACGGCAATTCTTCTCAACCGCAAACGGTATGGCGCTCAAAATACTGGCCGAAAAAAGTCATGAAAGATCATTTACATTCATCTGTGGTCTTCACCAGATGCAAAATATATCAGGAATCTTACCTTTGAGGGAATTTACTGTATAAAAAGTGTTCCAAGTTGCTTATTTGGCGCGGTACAGTGTATTTCAGCAATAGTACTATCATGCTTGCGCTTACAAAATATCGATATAATACACACAATGGATATTTTATCAATTTACTCGAGTTATATGCTGCTCTGCGTTTTAATTGGTGTATCGTTTAATCCAAGTTATTATTGTAAACCTATCGTATGCATATCTAGAAAAGAATTGGGAAAGTTTAAACAGATGCGCAGAGAACTGTCATTTGAGGACTTGCGCAACGATATTGACTGCTACTTTGACTTGTATGGAAATGGGCGAATACTGACACAAATCATTCTGCTAATATCTTTATATCTAATGTTCATGTTACTGATTTACATCAACAAAAACAACCCATTGCTATTGTTCCTCAGTGTAGCTTGGGTATTTGCCACTGAATTTGGGTTCTATTTCGTGACTTTCTTTATAAATAGTGGCAAGTTTTAACGACATTTACCTCAAATATTTAGATATTATCTAACAGCCATTACAGCAAGTCTGTTGGTATCATTGATAGTTTGTTCTTGTTTAAATGCTACATCTGAACAAAAGTGCCCAAGTAGTGTGAACTGGCTACCGCACTTCTAATAATTGCTAATACAAACAAGTCTAGATGTTTCTTTCGTGTGGATATATAATTTCATTTGTCCCAAGGGCCTCCAAATTAAGAGTGGTTGAAGGGAGGAAATGTACATGGTATTAGCTAAGAACTGTCCCTACATGGCATCGAACCCTGATTGTGATTCTCTTCCTGGACTTAGAACCAAAAGCCCTTTATGACACCTTAATAAAAGATTCAATTTTTATGTATATGCATAATCGTGCACCAAACACAGGCTGATGTTACCATTTAAGCCAAAAAGAATTCAACAAGAAGCTTGAAGAACTAGTCTAAAGCAGGGTTTTCAAGGAAATCACATTCTCCAAGTGAGGTTCCCAGGTGCGGCTAATTAATAAATTAGATGATTTTATGTGTGCATATAGGAGCTACATAGTTTTGAACAAGATAACTGTTCCTATTTTATATCTTTTTTCTAATATGAATCGTACTTTACAATCTCTGGAATTCAAATGTTTTTCTGAAATAAATTTACCCTCAGGATATTATCAGGTTCCTATCAAGAAAGTTAAAAAAAAACTTATATAGCCTTTTGGATACGATAATAAGTTTCCAGAATGCACCTGTTCAATTTCAAGCCCTAATGGGTCAAGCGTAGTTCTTGTTTTTAATACAAAATAAATAAATAGATGTTTACATGAAGAAAAGATAGTTACAGAATGTAACAAGAGTATTGGAGACAACTTGACTTATGGACATCAAATGAAGCAATTCATTTTGAGCATGGATTATTCCTTGCAAATATCATCTTCGTACCGTGTAAAAATTTATTTTCAAGAAATTTGGAGCTTAAGGGTATATTGTTGACTTCTAAAATTGATCCATTTTTAACTTCCTTACATTCTTCGATTAAATACTATTTAATGTCACATCTGATGGTTATTAAATGTTCAAAATGCGCCACTGCATCTATATATCAAAACCACTATGTGACCAAAGCCCAATGAGCATACTACATTTTAGCAATTGATTGTCAAGGGTATGCATTTTAAATAACTCATTTCTAATGAACTGTAGACTTCTTGACCGATCCTAGTCAAATGTCGCATCTGCTTATTAGAGCATATATAGAAAGAGAAACTGCATCTATTGGCGCCTTTAACACATAGGTTTTGGTAATCCAATTTGCATTGTATTCATTCTGGAAACTTTTGCGCAAGTCAGAACCCAGTATTTCTCCATAATCAATTTTTAGGTATACCGAAGCTTCGAATAGTAAACAATGCTAGAAATACCTAAAGACTCTTTTTTGACATATGCATATTGAAATTTATAGTGAAATCTAGAATAAATGAGTGAAATGGACTAAATGATTAGAATGAAGTATAAATAAAGCAGCGTCTTTTTTTTTGTACTGGTGACTGTTCTACTTTCCATAAAAGCGCGTAGTTACTCCAGGAAACCTTTGCCTGCTTTTTAAATATAAATCATGCGTTTCAAAGGCACTCTAGCTAACCCGAGTATTCTACATAGTAAGAACACCTTACCAACAAACAAAAAAAGATATAAAATAGTCGATTCTCACATTGAGTTAAGAAATTTCACAGACTTTAGAAAAGTTGGGACCCGATGCCATTATTGCACTTCGTCCTCAGACCATAAAATTCATTACATGTCAAGATGATTACGTTGGCATTCAAGCATGGTTGTAAGTTTGTCACTGTGCAAACTGAGATAAGAACTAATATGATATTCTTTTCCTTGCGCTTCATTTTAGGACGATACAATCTGTAAGTGATATTAAATTTGGGTCTCATTGTCTTAACAGTAAATGGATAGGCTTGCCTATTTTCAAACTATCGAGTTGAAAGTAGCAATAACAATGAGATTATGTTTTCATTTTCAGTATCTGATCTGCTTATTATCACAAGGGATCTAACTGAACCCACTGCAGATATTGAAGTCTATTTAAGAAAACGTGGGCAAGACGCTTTCTTGCTCTTTACGTGGACATCAGAGGTATTCATGGTCTGACAATTGGAACTAAAAAGATTCTTACAATGATGCATTTAGGATGGTAAAGGTACTACAGAACTGCCAATCAGAGTAACCACCGTAGTCAGAAATAAAGACTTTACTAGTTTCCGCGCCCCAGATGTAAGTTCATATATATAACATGAAATGATATCACTAGAGTTAACTACATGATAGACATACATTGTATTACCGGACCTTCATGCCATCAAACACACAGCAGAAAGGTTCAAGTTTTTAGGAAAGTATATTACTATCTCTGCCAACTTGAATGGTGTACTCAAGCTGGAATCAGAGAGTTTACAAGCAATTTGCAGTGCTACATTTGACCATCTCGAAAATCCAACTTTTGGTAATGTATATCTTCGGTAGAATATTCTTTTCATCTAATTTTTTTTTCCTATAGTGGATGCAAATGCTCCTGCAGAGCCAGTCAGAGACAAGAGTGAATTTTGTTCTGTAAGAGTCAGTAGTGATGACCTTTTTAAATGTCTCAGCTGCCATCATCTAGAGCCTGATAATATCATTTGCAGTATAGTTGACGAAACACAAGTGGCATTTATAGTGTACTGGACAGATAATTATGTACAATCCACTCTTACTATACAGTTGCCCATTTACTATGATTAAAAAGCTCACTTATCTTACAATGTACATACCATCTATATAGAAATAAATACCCTACATTATATATATGGCAGTTATATATTCCTTCGTCAAAGATAATGACTAAAGATTTGGCCTGACAGTTTAAATTTATACTAGAGATATAAAATACTTGAAGCTTGTTTTAAATCGCTTAGGTAAATACGATGCCTTTAATGAAAATATTGCGATAATTTATAAATATACTAATAACATTTGTACAGAACAAAAGTATACGCATCCAACAGCGTAAATATGATGATGTTACCTGTTTCAAAGTTTGAATGCATATAGGTTTCTAAAGCGAAATGTTTGTAGCCAAACGATATTACTACAGTTATAAAATTTATCCCTCCAAGAAGAAGGGATGTATTGGAAAACCAACTGTTTGGCTTGCTGAAGTTGAATTTACTATGGGTCTTTTTGTTGGATAGCTGCGATTAGAAATATTAAGGAACTCTTCCACGAGCATGTCCTAGTAGTTTCAAGCCCCTCTACTTTTTAAATCACCTTCTTTCTTTCATTTTCCATCTCTAAAAAACATGTGTAAACATATTCTTAATGCCCAGGTATTTGAGATTTTGTATTTGCTTTGCTAAAAGTCAATATACTCATCACTTGTCTGTATAGGTTGCCATTCGTGCCCAATGCTGTAAAAAGTGGTTTGATTGCTCTGAATGCCATGCTGCAGTCTCTGATCATCCTTTAAGAAAGACTGATGAGATGGTATTTGCCTGTAAGAAATGCAAAAAAGTGTTCCGTAAAGACATGACGTAAGTTCATTAGTGATATGACCCGAGATTCTTGTAGATCTAACGCATTTGACAGTGATTATGAAGATGAAGATGAATTTTGTCCTCACTGTGACAATAAATATGTAATTGATGCTCTCACACCAGAAGCTTCAATTGGTATTGAGACTGAAGATATCCGTATAGATAACAGGTAATTGAAAGAGTCTTACGTTAATTGACATAAAGTCTAATTTTTTTTTTTTTGTATTTGACAGAGTGGTAAGGGATGACCGTCTCAAGGCCAAAACGAATCAAGTTTCAAGTATTTTCCAAATTGATGGATCACACATGTTGGGATAAAAGCCAAAGAAACAGTAGACAAAGAAACATCTGCTTTTAACTTCTTTGGAGGCAGACATAGTATATCCATATCCATTATCCATCTTGTTGTATAATAAAAGCATCCTGTCAAGTATCGCTCAAAGCATCTTGGCTTTTAAAGATTTAAATTTTGGATTGACTAAACAAGATTAGGTTTCAATTACTACAAGTATCATATGTTTGTTCTAGTTTTCGTATCCAAGACTGCGATAAATAAACATGGCTCATCACTACAAAGTACAGCACATTGCACCATTTCCTGGACGCATATTGAAGACGCGTTGTACACGTAATCTATTGAAGCTTAAACTGTGTAAATAGATAGGTTGATCTCCATATACGGAAACCTGGACCAAAGGAGACGTGAAAGATTAAAAAACACGTTCAAATGAACTATCTATTAACCTAAAGACAGTTAATAATAAGTATATACATCACAGAATACAGTAAATAACGGTCTGGTTAACAGTCAAATGGAATTTCCTGTTCCTGAACCGACAGGTCGATCGTCAAAGTTTAATTCCAAATACCTTTTTTCATCCCTTCTCTTGTAGTTGTTGACTACCTACTTTTTGTTTCTTGGTAAGTATTTCTGTCAATCAATATCCTGCTGAGCATATAGAAAAGATGAGAGCGAATCAACTGCTGCCTACTGTATATTTATTATCCAACGTCAAAAGTTTCGTTTTGCTCCGGTCAGTTTATTGAATAATTGGAAAGGACAGAAAACTGCTGCGCGCAATGAATAGTCGTACAGCGGGATGTTTGGTTCAAAACAATGATCTGGGTTTATTGGGTTTAAGTTTAGCATCATTCAGTTAAAGCATATGAATTAAATGACATGGTTTTCTTTTTCTTCCCTTCTTTCATTCTCTTGTTCTCATATCGATAATGATTTGGCATTTTTACGGAAACAATGAAAAGGTCATTATGACAGACAATCCATATCAAAACCAACTACAACGTACAGCCACTTCTATATCCTCTGCAGAGATGAATACAGACGATGATGATGACGAATATTGGATTGAAAGCGAGCATGCTATATCTAAAAAACCCTATATCACTTCCAATACCCAGTCGCTCTTTTTAAACTTCAACTCGGATTTGTGCTTGCAAAAAGCGAAAAAGAAGAGAACTCCAATAAACAGCAAGTTGGCAACCAAAAGTAAAAAGCAACCAGCAGCGATAAAAGTCAATGGGGTCAATATTTTGAACCGGTAACTATGAAAAAATTATAATTGAAAAGAGTAGATATTGATAATGCCGCAGCAAAAATTTAGACAGTAAAATTGTGGTTGAAAGAATTCAAAAGCGTCGTGAAAACCATAACCATGTAGAAAGACGACGCAGAGACTGTATCAATGACACGATTTACAAGCTCTCTCAGGCTATACCAAATGCCAGCACTTCAGAGGTAGGACAGCAAAAAATAAACAAGTATAACGTGTTGAAATCTGCTCTCGATCACATCCTGGTACGTATGTAGAACACAGGCAAAAGGATTTTCATTCAAATTTAGCATATATTACTCTATTTAGCATTTACAGTCTGAAAATGCTTCAATTAAGCAACAGCTTAAGTCGTTTCAAAGGCCGGTGGAAAGTTCCCCCAGCTATTCAGTTGGTAACACATCATATTATATACCGGACTTGCGGGGACCGCAACAAAAACAACATGATTACTACCATCATCTGGCTGAACTTCGTGCCGGAAATTCATTCCATATGCCTTGAAATGCTTTCTCTTGGAAGTATATTTGTAAATAAAACAATATAGATAAAATGATTGATCTCAGCCTATAATAAAGTTGATATGAGACGTTTTTTTTTAGCCTTTTAGATACTTTAAAAGCTTTAATGCAGAAGAGAGTTCAGTACATATCCATTAAGGTTCAATTCAGTAGAATTTAGATTCACTGATATGCAAATAGATATAATATGATACGATTCATATTGTAAATAGAAGCTAAGTTATTGATAAAGGCACAGCTAAATAGAGATATACATGGTTCTGAAATCAAAGATTACTAGCTATTTAACTGACAATATAAGGGCAAGACATCTTTCACCATCCTTTTTACTTCATGTACAGTATATGACTAATCTAGGTGACTTACTCTTTATCATGAATATCTTTTACAAATTAAATGCAATAAATAATTACAACTGAGCTAGTTTTCTTTTTGAAAGAAAAGACACACCACCACTTCATGGGTACCGTTTAAAGTCTGGCATAATAATTAATCTAAGGGATCTTGTTCAGCTGTTTCTTTTGATATATGATTATGATACAGGCACGGCATATATAGTTTATCCAAAAGTTTAGCTTAGAGAAGAAGCAAATTCATTTACCAAAACTACAATCTGTTTTCTAATAGATGAAAGAATTTAATTTGAGCATGTATTTGTTAGATACGGCATTAAACTTGGAACAGTTTCAAAAACATATATACTATTTGATCTAGTTTATTTAATATATATATATATATATATATAGTTCATGGAGTATTGGCAAATAAGCTTATTAATTATATGTCGGTTGAATAATGGTAGAAATAGATGGAGCAGTTTATTCTGTAAACGGATTATGTAACTGATGCAATATTATAGTGGAATCGGTCAAGAAATCATTAGATCTGGTGTATATCAAATACGTATGTAATTAAATGGCTTCCATTATGTGCAGTACATGCATTATTATACTTTATCTATATAACGGCCTCAAAAAATGAAAATTGCTTACATTATGAATGGCTAATATAGGATTTTCAGGACGCAGCTTGTTTATAATAAAAGTCTGCTATATCTATGAATGAGTGACGCTAATAACTATCTTGTTATAGAGTAATATTCAAGTTATTGCATTTATAAAATGTCAAAAAAAAAAATTCTATCAAGGATAACTCCATAAATTGGAAGTATGAGTGTTTAACATTTACACTATCTGAAGTGCATTAAAGATAAATGAAAATTTATCATAGGCTTTACGCGTATCGTAACATTTTGATCATTCAAAGGTCTTTTAATAATGTTTTAGTCAATTGAGATCCGGTTTCATTGGTTCATTGCAATATTTGATATATTTTTTTATTTCAAAGCTCATCCATGTGTATACCTTTAAGCAAAACATTCGTAAATATCAGAAATGGGCTTAATAGCCATTTTGGCTCTCTCCAGTACATCTGAAACACGCTTCTTGAAGACATCATTATCTGATTCAACAGCCTGATAGATAAAATAAAATAAATTGTTAGTCAAAGTATTGTAAACAGTTCTATAGAACTTACGAATTTGATTGTGTCTACAGTGGCATCAATGCCGTCCATGTTTACTAGAATTGTCTTTTCTTTTTCGTTTAGCTCTACTGGTCCAAACTGAGCTTCTAAGAATGAAGCAATATCCAAAAATTCTTTATCAAGTTCTTCAGCTTTCTCTAGTGCTTCCATTTCTTTAGATTTTGGTGAACCATGACTATGAGAACAAGGCTGTGAACTCGCTATTATATAGTTAGAAACATGGCTAGCAATAATACGAGTATACAATACCTTTGACACTCGCAGGAGAGCTGTCAATAGATAGTAGTACAGCCAAAACAGAATCAGCCACCATATCATTCATGGCATTACCAATCCACTCCAAAGTGACTTGGTTAGGGCTAGAAGTCAGCTTCTTTACGTCGATTGTATCAAATACGCGAAGCACTGTGCCTTGCTGATTGCCAGCGCCATCTCCTTCTGCTAGTTCTGTTTCTGATACTGTACCAAACATCATTTCCAAGTGCCATTTCAAGAGCCCAATGCCTGCATTGAAAGGTACAACTTGTCGTTGTGTTACTACTGTGGTTATTAATCCTCCCAACTCATTCAAATCTTCAGGGCTCATAATATTCAATTGGAAATCCTTGACTACGAGAACACCGTTCAAAGGTTGATTTTCTGTTGGATATTTCGCTGCTAATCTACCAATGGTCTGCATAATAATGTTAATTTCAAAGGTTTGAACCAAACTGTGTTTATTACCTTGGCCATCTTTTCACCACGGAAATGTAACTTGACAGTATCACAGTTTTTGGGCGTATAGATGGTAACATTTTCTTCCTTTTCAGAGTACTTGCTTTGAAGCGCAGACTTTAAACGATACATGGCATTTGCTTCGCCATGAACAAGGATCTAGATATATGTGAATACAAAGCCATCTTTGAAGAAAATATACTTACAACATGAGGCGCTTTCACATCGTCAATGAACTTGCTGTTTTGTGTAAAGTCTACATGGGCAGAGAAAGAGATATAATCTACAGACATTTTCAAGGGCACCTTGCGTCCATCCATAGCCTGGAAATCTGAAGGTTCATTCATTGCTTGCTATAAAAAAAAAACGTAAGAAAGACGTATCTGGATGTTTTGTATACTTACTCTAGCTAATGTATTTTCTACACAATAACCAGTAATCACCAAACCATTTTTTTTGTCCGGAGCCCATCTTTCAAATAGTTCGCGAGACAAACCGTTCTACGCAAAGAGTTAATTATATGTTGATATCCAGTTCAAATGTGCACTTACTTGAAGCATACCAGGGCTTGCCATCATGACACAGGGGCCCGAATCTTCAAATTGCTCCACATTCTTGAGGTTACTAATGTGTTTAAAGACAAATGGATTGGAAATAGCAAACTGTTTACGGATACGCGCGTTCATCATGTTAATGTAGGTTTGATAGACAGCCATACAACGCTTAGCTAAACTGGAAGCATAGTAAATAGGAATACTATCTAACTCTGGATGTGCTTCCCAGTATTCATCCAAAATCAATAGTAATTCTTGAGCACGACCTAGAGCAAATACTGGCATAAGACAACGTCCACCTCGTCCCACAATATCATGAATGAGTGCTAGTAAAGTCTAGTAAGTAAAGCAAAAGGCCTCTTGGTTCTATACTTACAAGTGAATCGAGTTTCTTTGGCTAACCTTGGTTCATGACTTTGGACACCATAAGTACTCTCAGTGATTAAGACATCTACTGGACCATCGGGCTTTTCAGCTGCCATCAAGTGGCGATCTTCCTCTCTTGAATAATCACCCGTGTAGAGCACTTTGACACCTGCAATTTCGATCAAGAACATAGCTGCACCCAACACGTGGCCTGCGTTAAAGCCGGTAAATTTGATACCTTCTACTTCCACCTGTTGATGGTAATCGATGGCTTCAATACGATGGAACGAATTGATCAAATCTTCTTCACTATACAATTGATCTTCATCACCAATATTACTGATATAATGTGAGTATATGTAAGTATATCCATGATTCGATGCTTGACTCAATTTATTACCTGACACGTAAATAATCACTGAGCAGCCATTTGTAAATAGCTTTGGTTGGATGAGTCATGAATACGCGTCCTTTAAAAGTAGTCTATAGGAGAATTAAGTAAAGATAACAGAGTATACTATGAACACTTACTCTTTCCATAAGGTAAGGCACTGAAGCAGCATGGTCTACGTGAAAACTACCGATATATGTTAATAACAGACATGTTTAATTGGCTCGCAAACGTACTGGGTGACCAAGAGAACATCAATGCTTGCTGGGTCCATTTCATCAAAGAAAGGCAAGGAAGCAAGACCATTGTAAGCAGGGTGAATACCGGCATCAAGCTAGCAAATAAAAAAGGACAATCAATAAAACGAACACTCAGACAAGGATAATTATCACAGATTCATATAAAAGCATGTTTTTTTATTTCAAATATTGATATAATGTAAAGTATATATTAACTAGAACTACGCGCCCATGTCAGGCTGTCGAAGCAACACGGTTTCTTGCTTTGTTTCGTGATAATTATCATAATAGAAAAAGAAAAGAAAAAAAAAACTTACCAAGATAGTCTTTCCTTTGTATTCCAACAGAATGGAAGATCTTCCTACTTCATTTCCCGAGCCAAGTGGAGTGATCTTTAAAAGATCGTTCTCATCCGTAATAGGGATCTCCATTTCTGCTTTACGTTTAATGCCTGCCATATTGTTTAAAAAAGTGTGTAAAAAACAAAAAGGAAGCAGGTCAACTAAAAAAGCGCTCGGCTACGTTTTATATGCCAGAGTGACTATCGTTTTTGCTGGCTCTATATAAGTGCAGCTGTAACCTGAAACGCCCTTGATTTAAACTCTTTTCTCTGTTTCTCTTTTCTTTATTATGGGTAGATACTCTAACAAAAGCGGCAGTAGCCGTGAAAGAACACCTTTATTGAATGAAGGACCCAAAGTTCGTGGAGTGCATCGAGTACCTACCTTTTTCAAGTCGTCTATTCCTAACCGAAGATCCCTTTTGAAAGCCTTTGTCGGTATGGCGGTTCATATGCTTTTTGAACTGGTTTTACCTATCGTTCTCTACTATGTTTTACGTGGCTTTGTGTCTCCTCTACTGGCTTTACTTTTGGCAGGTGTACCTACTGCTCTGGCTGTCATGTTCAAAGGATATAAAGAACGTAAAGTAGACATGATGGGTGTCTTGATGCTGATGGGTTTCGTTGTATCGGCTATTTTGGCGTTTGTTCAATCTGATCCGAAGCTTTATCTTCTGCGTGAATCGGCTATGACTCTAGCTATGGGTTTGATGTTATTATTAACATTGTTTCCTTTACGCTGGCGATACCATATACTTCGCCCCTTTATGTTTTATGTGGCTAGACAAATCGCCATTTCTAGTAACGTTTTGATGAACGCCAATACTGTGCGCGAACATTGGGATTGGTTCTGGGATTATTACGCTACGTTTAGATACTTTTTGCGTGCTTTAACTGGTATTTGGGGCCTAGGTTTAGTTAGTGAATTTTTGGTTCGCGTCCTTCTGATCAATTCAGTGGACGAAGTAGACGACGTAGTGTATTACTCGAATATTTATATGTTTATTGTTATGATCTTACTTGGCACTGTCACTGTAGTGAGTGCTTTATTACTTAGACATTACTTTAATCTCGAGCAAAACCGTATCAAAGTGGCTGAAAGAAGATCGGAAATCGAGAGCATTATTGCTCGCGCTGCTGCCGAGAAAAAGCAACAGCAATTACAGAAGAAGCAGCAGCAAGAGCATCAACAAGATCTTGTTTAAACTGCATCTTATATTATAGTTTATACCCTTCTTTGAATAAATGTTTTTTCGATCTGACAATTGAAGTTGGTATGACAAGCACAGACGGCTGAAGCCAATTAAAGGAATGCATCAGTTTTGGACTCTCTTCATCACACTTTTGAATAAGAAAAGTAATAAAAGGAGCTAATTCGCTCGTGTATCAAGTGGTATGAAGAGTATAACATTGCTCCTTTTAAAAACCATCGAGTTTTATTAATGTTCTATATATATTATACACTCTGTTTTTTTTTCACGATAACTAATATAACAAATAAACAAAAGGAATATAAAGTTTGCTCTGAAGTACATGAAACACATACACATTATAAACTATGTCTCTACAATGTTATTTATACCATTAAATAAATGATAAGCGGATACCAATACCAAATAGGGTTCTGGTTGTTGACTATTATTTACCTTCTCAGAGAATCTCTCTTTTTTGGCTTTGCAATTTGATCTCGTTTTTAATACCAAATAATTGTCGATATGAAGAACATATATTAATAATGTTTGTGTCCAATAAAATACCACGTCATATGGAGTAAAGGTCATTACATGTTTCATTTGATTGATGGAATGGTGTTCAAGAAAGACAGTTATTTAAATCTTGATGAATACTCTCTCAATTCGAGTATTCCACTGTATATATAATAACAAAAGCCTACCCGTATGTCTTCCAACTTACTAAATCCATAGTACTGTAATGTATCATACTTTCTAAATACCACACCCATGCTGCACAAAAAGCACTAGATTTTAAATTTTTCCATCCTTAACATCTATATTGTATTTGATGACAAGTATATACCTTTGGGTGGACAATACATATAAAATTCACTTTATTTAACAGCGTGGCTTTTATAATGTATAAATAATAGTATACGACTGTTTCTAGTATACAGGCCTGACTATACATATTCCTCAGAATAGCTTTTTTTTTTTTTTTTTTTTTTTTTTTTTTTACATGATGACATTTTAAAGGTATGAATTATAATAACAAAATTGGAGTAAATAAAGATACTGATTAAAAATTTTCTGCTTTTTTTTCATATTAGAATCATGTATTATGACCACAAAAGTAGTAACCTTATGACAACAAATTGAAGGACAGGGCTTGAATAAGTTCACACCACGATAAGCTGGCAGGAAAGTCAGAGTCAAGCCACCATTTTTTTTTTATGAATTTGACGGAATAAAGATCTTTCACTGAAAAGAAACCAACCATTTAAATGAGGTGTGGCTTTACAGACTGGTGACTGAAATATATAAATGCATATGCGCATGATATGATGTATATTCAAGAAAAAGACAGGATTAAAGCTTCTTGATCGAAGTGCAGAGAACCATCCATTAATTATCATAGCCTTTGGGTTTGGCAGTTCATTATTATTGACAGGGAGACGACACTTGTAGAGAAGCTAAAATATAGGATAACCGCACTATTGACATTTGCAACGATAACAAAAAAAAAATTGCGACCGATACGGTGAGCCTTGAAGGTAGAGCTAACATGATATTTCTCAACGTATTCATAGTTCACAAGCGCATCAAAGAAAGGAATAATGAAATCAAGAGCAAATACACCATTATATCTCCAATACACCTCATTTTGGTTAGGAAAGAAAGTATATGTAAGTGTGCATAATGTTTTAATAATCATTGTAGTCGATGATTACCTCTTTATGGCCAGTGCCTTCTTGAACTCTAATTTTAGAAGATGCAACCTCATTATCATGATGATGATACAATATTTAAATATATTATCCCAATAGTAATAGTTTTGGCTCTAAATAACAGTTGAATCGGTAAATCTGTATTAGATAATGCTCATACTAGTGTTTTTTTCCATCGAATATTATCAACTTTTAGTGTTTAACAGTGAATGCGTCGCAATTTCCTACATATACAATCTTTGGCTGGAGGAATTGCGAGTTATTATCAAAAGGCATGGTCTGATTAGTGAAAGTATAAGAAATCAACAAGTACAGTTTATTATCAGTATGTTGAAATATTTGTTTAGATTATTTAATTACCATTTCAATGCTTTGGTGTATATTCAAAAGCTTGGTTAATTTATATCTCTCTTGAAATCTTAGTAATCTTCAGAGATATCAGTGAACTCTTGTTGTAAAGAAATCATACCAAGTTACACGCTTTTTATGATAGTTTTTAAAAGTTATTTTCTCTTATTTGTCAACTATATAACTAACTTTAGGACTACTTTTAAATCATATCAATGTGTAATGGTATTCTAGTGATAATAATATAATACTTGATCTTTTGCACTTTCTAGCCTAATTACTCGCATTTACAGTAAAAGGAACAAGAACATTATATGCCAACATACTGTTGGAAAGCTTAAATCGCGTGTATACATTTGCAGTCATTGACTTAATACCTTGCCCTTCATAATTGTGGGTTTATGAATGAGCTCAACTGCTGAAGCGTATACCTTTTTATACCATGATAGAGCGGTGGGTATGTGACTTGGTGTATATGATCGATTGATTTAAGCTGATTATTTAGCCTTGTTGCTTTGTATTTCATGTAGTGGAAATTTATGATTGATTGGTTTGATCATTGATGTTTGCATTAGTCAACCTTCTTTGTTTGGTGTTATGACCAAACTAAAAGATTATATTGTCTTTTTCTTTTGGCGCCGTCATACAGAATGAACTATTTTATTTTGTTTGAATCGTTATTTAGCTAAAATACATTGGAGTTATTATATCTAATAATGATTAGTAGTAAATTATTCGCATTTCATGTTATTATAGCTGATCAACCCTAGATTTCCCTACTGATTTTGATCAAAAGTCGCATCTCAACAGCTCTCTATTACGTTTATATTGAGCGGCTGAATTAAGAAAGTCTTCTATGTCGCTGCAGTATAATGAATATATAATAGTAAATCATGCGCACTTCTATATCCTACAGCTTATCAATGCCTATGCATATTAAATTCATGATTATTCAGATGAATGGCTTCAATAACATAAAAAGACAAATGCAAAAGCCGAATCAATTTTCATATTGGTGGATCTTTACAGTCAACTGTACAATGTAGTTTCAACTGGGTGGTTCTAATCCAACCAATCAAAGCACCTGGATACTTCGAAAGCCAGTCACAGTCCACCGCTTTGCTTTTTTTTTTCTCGGTGCTAAAAAGGCTTTTTAGTCTCTTTTATTTTTTTTTGTTCGTTCGAGAAAATCTACTATTCAACATGCCTCCCAAGAAGCAACAAACCAAGAAGGATAAGGAGAAAAAGCAGAAGTCTACCGAAGACAAGACCTTCGGTATGAAAAACAAGAACAAATCTGCTAAGGTTCAACGTTACATTCAACAAGTCAACACTCAAGCTAAGCATAATGCCGAACAAGGCAAAGGACCTGTAAGTTTTTATGATATAGCACCTCTAAACAGTTTGCCACTGACGCTTATGGATAGTCCAAGGCCGAACAACTTGCTGAAAAGAAGGCCCTTGAACAAAAGAAGAGAGAAGAATTTGCCGCACTCTTCAAACCTGTTCAAGCTCCTCAAAAGGTACCTTTCGGTACTGATCCCAAGACTGTTCTTTGTCAATATTTTAAGAGCGGTAACTGTGAGAGAGGGGCCAAGTGTAAGTTCTCTCACGATTTGAACATTGGACGTAAGGTTGAAAAGAAAGATCTGTATACTGATCACAGAGAAGATGGTAATATATTCGCGCAAAACAAACTAGTATGGTATATTTACGCGTTATTTTGATCCTAGATACCATGGATAATTGGGATCAACAGAAGCTTGAAGAGGTCGTTCAAAGTAAATCAGGAAAGCAACCTCCTACTGACATTGTCTGCAAGTACTTTTTGGAAGCAATTGAATCCAGCAAGTATGGTTGGTTCTGGGAATGTCCCAACGGTGGAGCTGCTTGTAAATATAGACACGCCCTTCCTCCTGGTTTCGTTCTCAAGTCAAAGAACTCAAAGGCTGAAGAAAAGGAAGAGATCTCTCTTGAAGAGTTCTTGGAGAGTGAGGTATGATATGAGAAAGTTTGATCAAGTGGATACATATTGAACCTTGTTCTTTATTTTTATATTAGCGTCATAAATTGGGTCCTAATCAAACACCTGTCACTCTTGAAAGCTTCCAACTTTGGAAGAAGAACCGTGTTGATAAAAAGACTGCAGAGGAATCTGCTGCTCGCAAATCGAAGGAGAACCGTATGAAGGCTGGTAGATCACAGGGTATGTCTGGTAGAGATCTGTTTGACTTTAATCCTTCTCTTGCACAAGACTATGATGATGAGGAAGATGCCATTGATTTCTCTGCTTTTGATCGTGCAGAAACTGAAAAGGAACGCGAACGTTTGGAGAATGAACGATTTTTGACTGGTAAAACTGATGCTATGACTCTGCAGGATGGAGATGCCATTACTGCTGAGTAATTTTGCTACTATTATATTATATTTTGTATACACACACATCACATAACATCACATTAATAAATATACACACTGCTTAGATAGATCTACACCGTATACAAATCGGTGCAGTTTGTTTGAGTAGCCTGGGTCTTGTCAATTCTTGTGTTTGCCTTATAACTTGATGCGACCAGAGTCATATGTAGAATCAACAGTGCGATTCTCTTCCTGGACTTAGGGCCAAAAAAAAAAAATCAATAGTGGGAATGAACTAATTGTCCTGCTATGAGACTATAGTGTGCTCATATGAATTGGTTTTGTATAATTCAGTATTAGAAAAGATCCAATATTGCTGATTATCATGGTAGCAAGTTAGCTAAAAATGAAACATACCCATTGATCCTCGCTCACGTCCATTAACAAATACGTTCTATTCAGAAGTAATAAAGTGCCATGTTTATGAGTTCTTTTTCTGTTTTGGTCTATATATGAAAAGGCACATGAGTAAAAAAAAAAAAAAAAAAAAAAAAAAAAAGGTAATATATGAATCACATAGCTTTCAAACAATGACTTTGTGTAGCCTTCATGTTAGACAAATATCTTGATGTTGGTACCTGCATATATGCTATGGCTTACTATAGGAGGACCGTCCCTTATTTGGCCAATATTGCTATAAAACTTGAATCGTTAGAAAGATTACGCTTGGATCATCTACTTGCTGGATTGTAAAGCTTTGTTTCGACCAGCTATTGATATACAACCATGTGTACCCTGTGCCCTTTTTTTTTTTACGATTCATCGTGACTGGGGATTCTGCATGTATAAAATGTACGCGTATTGCATTTACTTTGTTTCCTTCTTCTTTTTATTATAACAAAAAGTTCTCAAAAATGACACAAACCGCTCCAACCCCTACTCTTGATTTCAGTATTAACGCTGAACAAGTCGAACAAATCACTAATGATATTATTGCTGAAGAACTCACTGTCAATGATCAAGTTGCTGCCTTGAAGCCTGAGGAACAAACTTATGAAAACATTGTGGTCCGTTTGGCTCGTATTGAAAATGAGTTATCTGGTAAGTAAATAGGGAGGGGTTTATGGACGCGTTCAAGTATTAACGTTCCTTGATTTAGGCAAAGCTCAACTTGTAAGCTCTTTGAGTCAAATCTCGCCCGATGCTGCTGTTCGCGAAGCCTCTGTTGCTGCTGAGACTAAGTACGATCAATTCAGTATCGATCAAACCATGCGTCACGACCTCTATACTGTTATTTCAAATTATATTGCCAAGACAGATTTGGATTCCTTGGCTGAGGAAGATGCTCGCCTTCTTCGCAAAATGGAGCGTAGCTTCCGTCGTAATGGTCTTCATCTTCCTGAAGAGAAACGTAACGAATTCAAGGAAATCCGTAAGCGTCTGAGTGAAGTTTGCATCGAATTTAACAAGAACTGGGCTCGCGAGAGTAGCTGTAAGTATATACCATTGAATACTTTTGTACAAAATAGATTTTAAAGAAACGTTTCTGTTTTATAGCTGTCAAGTTTACTAAGGTAAAGGATAGTAATAGTTAGGGCAAAGTATAAACGCTGACATCTATATAGGAAGAGCTGGAAGGTCTCGATGATGACTTTTTGGGTACGCGAACTGTAAATAATTTCAAAGAAACGCATTCTCACGTTTGATAATAGAGAGCTTAAAGACAGAAGAAGAAGACGGTGTTACGAAATACGTTTTAACTATGAAGTAAGCCTCGCTAGTAATATCTAAATCGAGTTTGTATTAAAGTGATTCTATAGATATCCTGGTAAAAAAAAAAAAAAAAAAAAAAAATCGGATAGAATGCTAAGAATTGCTTTGTAACTTACTTCTGAATTGATGGAATCGCTGTTTAGATATTCGTCCTGGTAATATATTTGTATTACAATATGAGTGGATGAATTGATATTGATGTGCATTGAAAATAGTTCTTAAGCTGTGCAAGAATGAAAATACACGTAAGATTCATTCTACTGCTTATGAATCTCGTAATGGGGAGAACATTCCTTTGCTTGAAGAGGTAAACATCCTGCAATGGAGCTTCAGACAAGTAACTCACTAATATGTACTATAGGCCATCAAGCTTCGCCGTAAAGCAGCCAAGGTAACACAAATTAGTACTTGAATACCTTGATCTGACATAACCTGCAATAGATCTTGGGCTACAAGACTCATGCCGACTTTGTTCTCGAAGTTAAGATGGCAAAGACTGTTGAAGCTGTTGAGAAGGTAACCCAAGAAAATGAAGGTGCTACAATACCATCAAGATGACTAACCTTGTACAGTTCTTGAACGATTTGGCTGATAAATTGCATGGTCCAGGTTTGAAGGAAATCGAAGAGCTTAAAGAACTTAAAAAGGTAAATAGCTACCATTTTGATACTCTGAAATTGAAACTGACGTTTTGTTTTAGGCCGAGAAAGGTAACAAGTTACTAATATAGAAAGTTGAGGTAAGCTAACAGAGTTATTAGCTGCTCGCGGTGAAGAATATGATGGTACTTTTAATGCTTGGGACTCCAGCTACTATCAACGTGTCCATCTTGAGAATAAGTACTCCGTTGATCAAGAAAAGATTAAGCAGTATTTTAGTTTAGAGACTACTATAGAAAGTAAGAAGCCCTGATTAATGATTATATATACTCAACCTATTGGATAGAGATGTTGGAGATCTATGAAAAGGTATTGGGTCTCAAGTTTGTCAAGGTTCCCGCTGAAAAGGCCGTTGTTTGGCACCCTGATGTTCAACTGTTTGAATGCTGGGATGATGTTGAAGACAAGAGCTTTTCTGGTTTCATGTACCTTGATCTGTTTCCTCGCGAAAACAAATGTAAGCATTTGAACAAGCATTCAACGGAATTTGTATCTAACAGATGTCGTGTAGATCCTCATGCTGCTTGTTTCCCTCTTCAACCTTCTTACATTGACAAGGATGGTGAGCGCGTTGCACCTATTGCTGCCATGGTCGCTAACTTTACCAAACCGTATGTATCATGTTTGAATACAGTGTTTCAAAAAACTAATGCTTGATATAGTACTGCTGATAAACCTTCTTTGTTGAAGCATGATGAGGTTGTCACCTTGTTCCACGAATTGGTAGGTTTGTAATTACCGCTACAAAGCTTGTACTAATCAATGGATTATAGGGCCACGTTATGCATCATTTGTGTTCTCGTACCAAATATGCTAGATTCCATGGCACTTCAGTGGAAGGTGACTTTGTTGAAGCACCCTCCCAGGTAAATAATCGGAAAGAAAAACTGTCTGTCAAGCCTTGATACTCATGTTATTCACCTTAGATGTTGGAGAACTGGTGTTATGATCCCAAGTCTCTCAAATATCTAAGTGCCCATTTCCAAACCGGCGAGCCTATTTCTGATGAAATCATTGATCGCATTGTCAAAGCCAAGAACGCAGATGCTGCTATGCTCAACTTACGTCAACTGTTCTTTGGTATCTACGATATAACCATTCACACTTCTGAAGGTATATATATATAAAAAAAAAAAAGAAAAGGAAAAAGGCTTGGAAGGTCATGGAAAGATGTAAATTTTAACCTGTTAATTAGATGAGAATTTGGATACTTCCAAGGTTTATAATGATCTTCGCGAAAAGATCTCATTGATCGCTGCTCCCGAGGTAACTATTGACTGATCTATACCAAGTCGTACTGTTATTCATAATTCATATCTGTTTAAAGGGTTCACATGGTCAAGCTGCTTTTGGGTAAGTTTTAAATCAAAAGAAAATTGAAAAATAATACTAACTAATGAATCCTTTAAAAAAGCCATTTGATGGGCGGCTATGATGCTGGTAAGATTTAAACCCTCGAGTTGTATACCAGAGATACATGCTGACTCTTATGTTCAATAGGTTATTATGGTTACATGTGGTCTAAAGTATTTTCCAGTGACATGTTCTTTAGCAAGTTTGCTCAAGATACTCTTTCTCCCGAGGTTGGTTACTCTTATCGCAAGAACATTCTTGAGAAGGGTAGCAGCAAGTAAGTTGTAGCTTGCACAATATTCGTGTGACTTGAGTTACTGATCAATTCAAACATGAAAAATAGGGACGGTATGGATCTTTTGAAGGCTTTCCTTGGTAGAGAGCCTTCTTCTGAAGCTTTCATGAGAGAAGATATTGGTGCCCACTAATTAATCAAAAAAAAAATATATACTTGTATTCTGAATAAACCTGTTTTTTATTGTTTCAATTTTTTTGTGCCTATTCAGGGTAATCATGAATTTGATTACTCCCTCATCTAAATAGGCATTCTTTTCAAAATGCTTGAAATAATTGCTTGAAAGGTATTGTTTTGTAAATATTCCCAAACTCTAATTGGATTTCGAAAACTAGAAAAATTTGGATGATGATTCGATATTGAAAAGTCGCTTAATACTTTAATCCAATGTTGACATTATGAAAACATTTTGATAGATGGTAAGTTTGCTAGCACACTGTATAAAGAATTTAAAAACATGTCGAATGGCATAAAATTTTAGTATGGTATATATCCAGAATTTAGAGTTATACCCTATTATATGGATTTTCTGGTGGTTTTTGTTTTAATTTCTCAAACTAAAGTGTTTATTATGTTTTATGCATAAGAAACTTTTTGATGTAAAACATAAAATTGTTATAGTTGAAAAAAAAAAATTTAGATTTCTAAAAAATGAGCTCAAGGGTGTTATTCGAGAAAAATTCGTTTTATAAAGAATCATTTGATTGGCTTCTCGGAAATTCAAATAAGTGTTACTTTGTACTTCATTGGCAAACGGTCATTTAAAAAGTAAACAGCCACTGTGACGGCTTTTGAGCGGAATCCTGCTGTCTTCAACCCAGGTCGTCCTGTCATATAACCCCTAGCTCCACACAAACCTTCCTATTTTTATTCTATCGTTAGAGCAGTGAAGCGAGTTTTTTGTACATAGATCAACATGTCAAGCACTATATTACAAGCACTTCGTCAAAATGGCGCCTCGATGCTCAAGTTTCAACCTACTTGGATGCGTGCCATGAGCACTGCTGCTACTACCACCACCACTCCTACACCCATTCCAGTTGCACCTGTTCAATCAGCTGTCCCCATCGTTCCCAACAATGAAGTTGTTAGTCAACTAGTCAACACATTGATGAGAGACGGTAAAAAAGCCAGAGCACAACGTTTGGTCTCTGACAGCATGAAGCTTCTTTCCAAGAAAGTGGGTCAAGCTGATCCCTATAGCGTTTTACTCGAAGCTATTGAAACCGCCTCACCTTTATTGAAGCTTTCTTCCACCAAAAAGGGCTCTAAAGTAGTTCATGTGCCTACAGCCTTGAGAGATCGCCAACGTCGCCGTCGCGCTATTGTCTGGATGTTGGATGCTTCTAAAAAGCGTGGAGAAAAGTCCTTTGAAGAACGATTTGCTGCCGAGGTTTTCGATGTTTCTCAAGGTGTCAGCTCTGTCTTGCAAAAGAAACAACAAGTGCACAAGCAAGCATTGGCTAATCGTGCTAATGCTCAAGTGTCCTACAATACTCAACGATAAACACACTAATGTATATTTCGCTCTTAATCCCTTTTCCATTATTAAATATCTCTCATATCACACACACACACATATATATACACAAATTTGATGGTATTTCTAGATATACAATGTAGATGATAATTTTCTGGTTATTTAGTTGTGACATGGTTCGGTTTCATGGCAGTTTAACGTGTTCCAATGCTAATGAATATAATAGAAAAAACTGTTTTATTGCAGTGCTTGGTATAGAAAATTGAAGTGTTATTACACATGATATTGGGGGGGGGGGTTCTTTGAGTTAATGGCTAAAAAATACATTCATAAGATCAATGCATACGATATAGCCCTGAAAGGGAGTCATTAGAACTAGACTCTGTAAGACTGCAAGTGTCAGGCAGCATTATCATAAATTGTGCATTTGTTCGCATAAGTCACTCTTTTGAGATGTATTCACAAGACAAATGCACGTTTAATAACCTGGAAGAGGGTCATTGGAATTATATTATTAAGGATTACAAATATTGGACCGTGTTATTATAAACTGAGTCCTTGCTCGCTAATTTGGTTCATTGAAGTAGAGACATGAAATACACGTACAAGACTTAGTAATCATTTAAAAACTAGAAAGAAAGCTTTTGGAACTATTGCAGATGTCAGGCAATGCTGTTCTATGCAGAATAATTTTTACAGACTAGGATCCATTGAACTAAAGAATTGGGATATGCATCACAAGGTTTTTAGTGCGCGCTTATAGGGCTGAAAGAAAGTCGTTTGAGCTACACTATAGAGATTGCCATGGCAAGTAGTGTTACAAGTTGGGCATTCTTCGCTGGCTGGGATCTACTGAATCAGAGACTCGGGATATACTCACAAGACTAATATGCATCTAAAGGATTATTGGAACTACTGCAAGTGTCAGGCAATGTTATTATAGACAGAGTGCTCCTCACCAACTGAGATCTATTGAATCAGAGACTTAAGATATACATTACTAAAGCGAATATACACACACAAATTTGAACGAGAGCCATATATATTATATTAGAGATTGCAAGAATGACAGGTAATGCTATTGTAAACAAGACTTACCTCACCTACTGGGATTTTTTTTTTTTTTTGAATCAGCCACTCGAGATATAATAGATCATACGGTTAATATGCGCCTATACGGATCTGAAACATAGCATTACTAACGTGATTTCATAAGCATTTTCTGTTCTTTTGAACCATTGGGCTTGGTTTCCGAGCTGTAAATCTCCAGAATAGTAACCGACCTGTAACAGTAGGAAGCTCAAAAAGGCTAAACTATAGCATCAAGTTGACCTAGAGTACCAATAGATTGACTAGCCTACATAAGATGGTCAAAAGCCGTTGACTGAGATTTAAGCACTCTGCATATTTGTGTAAAACGTAGATGCCTGGTATCAAAGTTATATAGCGTATTATTATTTTATTATATAGCAGATAAAGATGATCTCTTTGTACTTGGAGATGAATGAGAGATTAATGCTATCATAGGTCCATCTCTATCATCAGCCGACTCATCGTTAACTCTTGTCATACTTTTATTGTTTTCCCTTGTAGATATGTACTCCCCCAGGCACTTAATCTCAGTTATTTCTACATCCGTCCAGCTTACTTTGATTATTCTTACCTCATGTGATGTGATATTAGTTATTAGATAGAATACTATATAAATATGACAAGTTTTCATTCTTTTCTTTTCTTTTTCTTTATTCTTTCTTCAAAAAACAGAATACTATATTAAAAATGCAAAACGGTGATGGAAAATGTTGCGGGTAAGTTAACATCTATTGATACAATCTTTTTTTTTTGAAACCTTAAGCTGATCTGTTACTATGTAGTAACTGTGGTAGCAGCTGTACCTGTGCTTCTTGCGGTTGCAAGAAATAAAGAAATTATATAATAGCAAAACTGGCCTAAAAAACTCTATTACAAACATTCGGGTGACACGTATTATTGGTGATTCAAATTGACTTTCAACGCATAACTTGGTTTTTTCCTTATAATAAAGAGTTTTTGTTTTAAAATACAAGTTTTTATTACTACTACTACTATTATTGTTTGTCTTGAGCAAAACCTGATTTTCTTCTCATATGAATGCCTTTGTATTTGATATACACAAGTAGACACATGCCCAATATATTCAGAGCCGTCAAAATAACACACACATACCCAATCGATAAGGCTGAGCTAACGATAGGGGAAATGAAGCTCAATATGGCAGCCATTGTCATTCTGAAAAAGGTACAGCATGCTGTAACGGACGCACCTTTTCCCGGAACAGAATCTACCAAGTAAGCTGACCCTGCTGTGTAAACTTGAAAAAAAGAAATGGCTATGAGTGCATATTTCTTGCCGTTGCAAGATGTTTATATACCTTGGCTCATTCCAAAACACAAGATGCTAAAACCTATAATGGCTGGCCAGACTGAAAAATTGGCCATGATGCTCCAACCAAAAAGTAATGCTCCTAGTGGGATCAAAAGAAACCCTCCTAGCCTGAAAAAAAAAAGACAAAAGTATTCTTCAGTAAAAAAAAAGTATACAAATTATGTGGCATTTACCGCAACGTACCATGCATTTAATGTGAGTCTGTCCTCAGCCTTAGAGACACTGTCTCTCATTTGACTAGATCTTTGTAATAGGTAATCAGAAATTCGACCAGATACAATGGAACCTGCAATGTTTCCGATGCCTGCCCCTAGAAAAGTCAAGCCTAACGTCATATCAAAGTGAACATTTGTAGGGCGCAATTAGAATTGTACTGTTACCTGTTTTCCAGGAACCAAAACCATAATGAATAAAGTAGATGTCTGGTATCAAGGTTTCCAATGTAAACATGGTACCGAAGCATAAACCTATTTCAATCGCTACAAAGCACACAAAGATGTACCGCATCAAAACAAAGCTTTTGAAAGGATTGAAACTAGCTGGTGTAGCAAGTTGTTGTTGTTGTTGTTGCTGCTGCTGCTGCTGCTGCTGAGGCTCAATTGGATTAGTAGTAGTAATAGTAATATTGCTGTTGGTACTATCCAATTGACTAGGGCTTTTATCTGCTGGTGATGGTACAGCTGCTTCTGCTGCTGTAGGAACCAAAGTTGATTGACTTTGTAACTCTTCAAGATTCCTATCCCATTGACAATCTAGGCGGTAGGTTTCTGGAAAGAATGCAAAAAAGAATATGAATAGAAATATACCGTAACCTGCGGAAAACCAGAAAACACTTCTCCAGCCTACTGCTGTTGTGAGACCTCCTCCAATAATAGGACCTATCATACATACATTTAGTGTGGATCATATTATTTTTAAAGCAAACACTGACCCATTAGGGGACCCAAAAACAGCCCTATAAACAAAAAACTGAAGGCTGATCCTCTTTCAGCGATTTTCCAGCAGTCAGCAACGGTGCCTGCACCAACAGACATGGTAACTATGGAATCATCAGTCATATTGAATGACAAAATTATGAATGATCTATTGACTTTACCTGATGCCCCAACAGATTGAAAGCATCGAAATACAATCAAAAGCCAGATGTTTCCTGTAATTGCACAACCAATAGAAGCTCCAATGAATATCAATGCACCGATAAGATACAAGAATCTATAGGATACACAAAGAAAAATAGTGTGTAAGATGCTTCGCCTCATGTGATGAAACTAGATAGATCAATTTTTTTAACCTTCGAACGTGATAGTAATCTGAAATGGAAGCCCAAAACATTGGCTATAAAACATAGAACATTAGTTCAATACACATATGGAAAGATTAGATATATTCCTTACTCCAATAGCTCCACAAAAGATGAACAATGAAGAGACGAGTGTAACTCCAATACCTGGTGGGTTCATTTCATTTTTGAGATCTGGGATACCAGGAAGCTACAATCAACAAATTCAGCACGCACTTTTTTTTTTAAAAAAATATAAAGTAGGTTTTTTTAATATTACATAAATGGTCGCGCAAAACCCATTGAGAGATGCGCCGAGCGCCAAACAAGTTAAAATAAGCCGTTTCTTATGGGGTGTATACAACTGGGGATCCTCTGTTACATCCGACTTGAATGCCATCTTCTTTTTCACAAATTTAGTCCATTTAGACACCCACTGAGCACAAGTACGCTTTTTTTGTTCAACAAAGGCACATGTTTGGGTATCTGTGTAACTGTTTTGGTTATCTTTTGAAAATGTACTAACATTGCAAGGCGATAAGTGGTATTCATCAATGGGTAATTGTCTTGTCATATTGTATTTACTGGTGTCTAAAGGTATAATGTTTATAGAATTTGTTCCAGCTCTGTCAATCGGCGTAAAACTCGAGCTACCCACTCGTAGCGCTGACATGTCATATTGAACCTTGCCTTGATGATTGGGATTGTCGTATTTGTCTGGATAAGCATAGAGCTTCATATCAATGTTAAGTTTTTAGGTCCTTTTGTAAAGAAAATTAAGTCTTATTTATATATTTGTATAAACTTGCTGTAGAGTAGTAGTTCATTTTACTTCTTAGAAGCTAACAATACAATTACTCATCCAATTGCTTTATTGTGTTGGCAGTGACTTGAAAACATCCTGTAAAAAAAAGTATATATGTAGGTGTGGGATCAATAAGTTAGCTCCACTTGTTTGGTTAGCTATTTATAACGTAATTCGCAACTTCATTGTCTTAACCTATCGTGGATTTGGAATGTATGTACAAGCTAGCTTTTAAGCTCTTATTCGTCCTTTGCCTTTGCGAACTATGGTGTATTGATTTTTTCAATGCTAATCATTAAAGAGATTATTCGTGGCAGTTTAAAAAGAAGATGCATAATGCATAGCATGGAATTGCATACCCAGAAACTTGTATAACCTAGCCTATCTTTAAGGGAAAATACTACATATAAATGCCTTGAGATGTAGGAATTAAGGTTACATTATAAGCAACGTATCAAAAATATCTTTATTGTCTTTCCAAAGCTGACACAAAGGCATATCGCCACTAATAAAAACATCATCGCCGTTTTTTTTAATTGACTGGCGGTTAAATGCTCGCTCAGGGTCAGGAAATATTTGACACCTATTTTAGCGCATTTTTATTGGTCACAACCTGAACGATAAATTAAAAGTTAAGTTAACAAAGGTTGTCTAGATTCTTATTACGTATCCGATAGCGCAAATAAATACATATACCTCTAATTTGAGATGTCCTTGATAAAAGGTTGATATCTGCACTTTTTTTTTCATTAATACTGCCATAGCTCATGAATTCTAAAACAAACACAATTGCATACTGTTGGATTGTCAGACTGTCGGGCATATCAAATATATGATTCTATAACAAATATTCGCACTTTACAAAACGAGAAACTTATAAAGAAAATTCAGATACGAGGTTATTCTCTTAAGTTTTCCCAAACCATTTTATTTTGAACATTTCTAGATCTCTCAGCCAGCTCTGGTTTAATGTCGTAACAGAATACCGCTTTTATATAATCATCAGACGTTTTTAAACTTCGATACCAATTGCATTTTGGCTTTTTTTAGTCATTTGGGATCTCTTTTTTTTAGCGTAACTGTGATACCGCTTTTAATAAGAAAAAAGATGTATTGATAACTGAATTAAATGTTAGTAATAATTATATAGAAATCGAACACGTATTTTATGATGGAAAGAATGTGTATCATCTCCTTCAAATCTATGAGTTATTTAATAAAAATTTAATTTTTGAGCAATTTATTTCAAAAATGCAGCCATAACTCAACACGTTGTATGTGATAAAACTTGTAAAAACTATACCTACATATCTATCAATGTATTCAAGCTATAGCGTTGCACAAAAATAGTAAAGCTTATGGAAATTGGGCTTCAGGATAAAACTTATTTTTTTTAAGGATTTGACCATTTTTAACATTTCTTCATCCCTCAACCGATTTCGGTTTAATGATGCGTGTTGATAACAAATACAAGTTCAAATAAACTAATGAGTCCATTAGAACTATTATTTAGCTTACATGCATTGAATGCTACTAATCGTAAGTTACATACATTTCAGTACGATCTAAATTAATAGATTTTTAATTCTCTTAACCGAGCCCAGTCAAAGGACACATCTGATAAATGGGATATACTCAAGACTAGTTAATGCATTTATATGGATTTTTGTTTTAAATAAAATAAAATAAAATAAAATGCAATGTAAGTACATGTATTATTTAACAAGTGTTGGTAAATCACATGTATATGATTCAATCGAATAATATATAAATATCTCTCAACCCTTCTCATCCAAATGTTTGCACCTCATTTGTGTATTATGTTCCGAGTGAAGCGTGACATTGGTTTAAACTGTAACAATGGATTTACAGCGATAAAATAAGCTTTGGAGGCCTAAGCGTCGGGATCATCGGTATTTGAAACGTCGATCCAGGAACAGGCCATGAAGTGTAGCTAGTTTAATTTTACTTCAATGTCAAAATCCCATCTACGATAAAGCTACATTGCAATCCCAGTTATATGATTGAGTCATTATATTTAAACAAAGGGAAAGCACTGTCGGTCCTACTCTTTTCCTTTAAGTATGAATAATTCAATACAAAGTTTAAGCTAACAATATAGGATCGGTATGTTTCGGCTATACTCAATGCTTTTTTTTTATTATTATTATTATTAGTACTAATGTACAATAGAGTTGGTTCTTTGTTACTGTATTAAAGTTAATTGCTACATATTTCAGTCTCCCAATATATTTTCAAGTTTTGTAAATTTGGTCAAAACTTTCATGGTTAAAATATAGTCGAATATATATATAAATATATAGTCAAGCTGCATATTATGTCCTTGCGTATGTATTTGCATTGTTTGTATGTATGCACGTTCTAGAAACCAGAACAAAAACAAAATTGAAAAAGCATTCTTGCAAAGTATGCATTAAATGTTTATATGAATAACTTGCATAGTAGTAGATATGTATCTTGAAAAAAAAGATAGGAGATTGAGTGAAACATAATAGGGTTGGGTGGTGCATGATACAGAAGGAGAATGTATATATTTTATACAGCAATGAATAAAGAAAAAAAGTATGGATGAAAGCATAGATCAACAGTGCATATAAAACATATATATATATGTATATATGCAAGCAGGTTATAAGTAATAGGAGGAATATGATACAACATTGACTTTATCTATTACTATATAGTAGGACTATTTGTTCGCATTGATGGGTTAGCGCCCGCTACTAATCTACTGTTGCCAATGAATGATCTTCGAGCATTGGTCTTTGCAGATGCTAAATTCGCGGTTTCCAATATCTTTTCTAGACTTGCTTCATTCAAAAATGTCCCCTCATTTGCAGCTTTTCTCAAAGCATTTGTCAGCTGTCGTATCTGCAAGTTTGCTGCAGCCGTTTCTTCCGTTCTTTTTTTCAAAACCTGATTTTGCGCTTCATTGGTCTCTTCCACTTTCTTCTTGGCATCGACTGCAATGGCAATCCTTCTTTTGAGCTGTTGAATTTCTCTTTCATAGGCTACTGCTGCTTCACGTGCTTTATCGACTTCTACCTTCAAACCTTTGTTGAGTTGCTTCTTGTCCAATTTGAGTGCTTCAATGTCAGCGCGCAATCGACCGATCACTCCTTCGGCTTTAGCACGCGCAGTCAGTACGGCCTGAGTGGATTGTGTATGCTTTTTGCGTAATTCTTGATTTTCAGTAACAAGAAGTTTCATTTTGACTTCATATTGTGAACGCACTTCTTGAGCTAGACGATTCTCTCTCAATTGCAATACACTTTGAGGTCGATCTGGTACTGTGGTGGTGGGAGGTGCCGGCGTTTGTGGTAGTGGTGGTGGTGCAGGAGCAGGAATGACAGTGGCGCCAGCTTTTTTCAATGCAGCATCTCGCTGCTTTTGTACTTCAAATAAATGCTCTTTGAGTTCACTCAGTCTTTGTTCATAGTTTGTTCTCATTTGAGTGTATTGATCCTCTGACTTTTCCAATTGACCGACTAGTTCCCGTTTTACAAGCAAATCGGCTTGTATTTGATGTAGCATCTTTAAAAGATTTCGACCTTGCCGTCTCATGTCTTTTGATTTTATGGGAGTAGTGTCGGTACCCTTGCCCCAGGTAGTGGATACACGAGAAGTAGTAATTGAACTATCTGTATCGTCCCACATGGAATCCAATGAGATTGATTTGCGTCGCTTAGCACTGTCAATGGATTGGGACTTGGGTGCATCTGACCAGGAAGGAACAGCCTAATGACTATATGGTTAATGTATGTAATATACATATATATATATTATATATATAAATTAATTAATACTTTACAAGAGCCTCTAGTTCATCATCTTCAAAAGTATTTGGAGGACAAATATCTGCAGGCATTTGTGTTGGATTTTTGGTAAAGGGAAGACTTAACTCAGCCTCGTAGGCTAGATTTTCTGCAGGTGATGCCTGTAATACTGTTTCATCTGTTGACTGTGACCAAATACAACAAATAGTTTGCATATGCGCTAAGTAAAATTTAGAATCAACAAAAATTTCCCCCACTAACTACCAACTCGCCTTTTTTTTTTTTTTTTTTTTTTTTTTTTTTTTTTTTTTTTTTAATAATACTTTATCTGTCATTCCCAAGTTACCCTTACCTCTTGGTTTATATCATGTGAAAAGTATGGATCTTCTTGAATGTATTCTAGACGCAACAATTCAATTAATTCATCCATATTGTTTTGCTGTTTTTTCTTGCTGGATGAAGATTTCATTCGATGTATCACCGGCTTACGTTTATTACGACGACTAGAAGACAGACTTTTGTGATGGTGATGGTCATCCAATAGCTTTTTCTTTTTGTTATCAAAGAATCCCATTGAAGATGAAACTTTGATAGCTGTAGAGTCTCGACCCTGTTGCTCTAGCTTGTTTCGGGTTTCAGCAATCTCTAGTTTTAGTGCCTGAAGCTGATGCGCATACTGCTGGATGATTGGATGAGATTCTGTTGGTAAAACTCCGTCCTCCGTCAACTGCAAAAGCAGCGAATCGCGTTCACTTTGAGCTTGGGCTAATTCTCTTGAGATCTGATGCGAATAAGTCTTGATGTGATTCATCTCCTCTTTCATTGTTTGTAATTCTTTGTCTAGAACTTGGCTTCCATTCACGTCACGCAACATAGCTATTTGAAGTTTGAGCTGTGCTACTTGGTTGCGTAAGTCTTCTGGTGAATCCTCTTGATTGATTTCGACTCGATTTTGGATATTGCGAGCTCGATTGGCATATTTTAGCGTATTGAGTGTTTCTGCATAATCTGAATTTGAGGGACTAATACATGCCAACATGAGCGTATGGCTGTTTCCTCCCAAGCTATCTTGTAAAAGACGAGTCAATTTACTATCTCTATAAGGCACATGATGGGCTTTTTTGGATTCATCGCCTAGGGCGGAAATGACATTGCCTAAAGCCAAAAGCCCACTATTGATGGAGATGCCTTCTTTCTGCCGTTCTCCAAGCGCATTGGTTCGTTTGAGCTACAAAGTATTCTATATTAGTACAGTAATCCGAGTTTTAGATAAAACTGGTTCAAATAATTACTCGTTCTGAACCTGCAAGATCAACAAAGTGAAACTTGGATACAAGACGCTTATTCATATCATCCTCTGTAATTTGTTGCTTTAAAGTAACTGAAAAGATGGCATGCGAACGTGAAGATGTTTTATTCATTTCGGTTGAGCCTGTGGTTCTTTGCTGAGATCCTATTCTCAGATGTCTATATGTAAAATGTTGGTAAAAAAAATCTTATAATCTCTGTATTCAGTATACCTTATCAAGTCATCGACTGTATATACACGTTCTTCTTTAATGCCTGACCAATAAATATTCCCATTCATATCTTCTCGAATGGTTGGATGACTCTCTTGGTATGCTAAAAGATCATTGATCTCTTCATTGTATAATTCGACAAAGGATGTATATATCTGGAAGGTATTCTTGAGCTGCAGCATTCGATCGAAAAGTGAGATTGCAAAGCGAGGTATGATGCCTAGTTTTGATAATACATTAGAGTCCCTTTTTATATTCCTATGCAATATCTTACCTTGGTCTGACGGGTTGGAACAAGGCTCTAAACCTGTGCCCATACTGTACGTCTTCCCTGAACCAGTTTGCCTACCATATATGCGTAAATAACAAATAAGCACATACGAGTACAAACACTTTACCCATAAGCAAGTATAGTGGCATTTTTACTGTATAGAGCACATTAATATATATATATGTATATATAAAATTCAGGCACAAAAAATACCAACCCTTCAGTAAAACGATCGAGCAAAGGCAAGATACTACCATTGTAAAGTTCTTCTTGAGTTGAACTTGGAGGATAGACAAAGTCAAATGTGAACGATCTATCGAGTCCAATGTAAATTTGAGGTTCATCTTGAACAAATGAAATACAATCTTGATTCCATTGATTTTCAAATAGGGGCCTAACCCTTAACGCCACTCTATAAGAATACTGTAAACAACTGTTTTTATATTGTCTGTTCGTTTTTACCTGACAGCAGTAGTAGCCATAAGTCACGCGAAAGTATCTGCCGGTGTATCTTCTAATAATAATAAAAGAATCTGAAATAACAGAAAACGTGCTGGCATAAGCACGCGCTGGTGTCTAATGCTCTTTTAGCTGATATCCTTTTTTTTTTTGAGCAGGAGTATAGTGTAGGTGTAACAAGATTTTTTTCGATCATAGTTCCAGACTCTGTAGCAGGTGGATCGGGCCCTTTGCTAAGGCCATCTACTTATCCGGGTGTACATACCACTTGATATAGATATAGTAATTTTTTTTCATTATATATAGTGTGTGATTGTCTAATTCAACACTTCTTTACTCTTTTTTCTTTATAATGAACTCTTCCACTACTACATGTCGCCGAAACTCATTTTCTTCCTTTGTAAAGAACCTTCTCTTGCTTGTATCGCCTTCAAATAACGGCAACGAAGATTTAGAAACGACTTCTTCAGAACACAGTCCTTTCCAAGACATGTACTTTTCATTTCCTGCATTCGAAGAGCCAGAAGAACCATCCACTTGTGGTCAAAGCCATCATCAACCTTACATTGCTAAATCCAACCGTATTATGTGTTAATTACTATATCAATTCTTTCATCCGTGTATATTCCATCTCTGTCTTTGTCTCTCTGTATCTGTATATTAATCCTCTCTATTTAACCCATTTACTTTATTATTATTACTATTATATAATGTATTATCATTCCCACTCTCATATATTCATTTTAAAAGCGAATTAAAGCAATCTTTTAAACCATCTCATTTCTTTTTTTTTCACAAATAGGATGTTTCTTTTTTTTTCATGAGGTTACACACCTGATCCTTTTACCAAATACAAAATGACATGCGCCATTATGATTGGCATCCTGACTTACTGCGTCCGAATGACCTCACACTTTTATTTTATTATTAATAGTGTCAATGCGTATAGTACAAAGTCCAAAAAAGCGATTGTGTCATAGCTTATTTATTTTACACCACCTAACGTCGCTTTTAAAAAAAAAAAAGGATCTATTTCAATGGATATAAATCGGCTGAGTGTATAGTTGCTTTCGGAACATCTTTGTCATATAAGCCATTTTATGCACAGTGCACCCGCTTCTAGGCTGAATTGTGCCGGAAATTACTTTCATCTTGGCACTGCATTCATTCCAGCCCAGATGGGCGCATTATTATCAAACTAAGCTCATTGAAAAAAGCTCGCCTTCTTTTTTTTTTTTTTTTTTAATTTGCCCGGGAAAACACCATTGGAGCATGGTTCGTTGTTGGTCCAGACGCAATTGTTTTTATAGCACATTGAGGCTATGATGGAGGGCCATTTCAATTAACGCCGCTTCACACTTCAAGCGTCGCTATACATCCATCTCTAGTGCCTATGACGCTAATATAACGATAAAACTGCATTCACTGAGACGCACGCGCTTTAGTTTGTAGTCTATTCCAGAGCCATTGCTTCTTCTCGGTTTACTGTTAGCTTAGGAGCGATTTTATAACTCAAATGAATCATATTCAATGTCCGGTGCACGCGCAGACTCTCAGCGTTTGTCAATATATAGCACATTTATTTAATATATGCTTTTATTTAAAAAAAACCGTACTTTTTCTAGTGATGTAACGGAGAATTAGTCATTTAGTTTGACTAGTTATGTTTAAACCGAAAAATGTATACTATGGCAATATCGGCAACCAATAAACGTACTTGCTTATATGTAATAGTGAATCGTGTTTATCAGGTGGCTGGGATTTCAGCTCTTCCGACAAGATATACATTATCTCCATAAACAAGTTCATGTTACTGAGTATGATGAAGCTAAAAGTCAAAACTACTTACCATGACGCGCTCTAAAGTATATAGGGTGTGATAATAGTGAATACAGCCGTTATATACATTAATAATCCCTTATGTATAGACTTTATCCGCTTATCGGTCGCTCCGATTCAAAGGATGCGAGATAACCAACGCGTAAGGAAGTTTTTGCTAGGAAACGGTAAACTGTCAAACGTTGCACAGCAACAGTGACTATAGTGAATGGATTGGTCAGATTAGAAGTTTAACTTCTCACGACAGAAGCCTTTGACCATCAAAAGGAGCACACAAAGCATAGAATACGCTTCGTAACACGCTCGTGTACAGCATCATCTCGTTTCTTTTTGTGAACAACAACAACCGAATTTCATTCGTTCACCGAGTTCTGGACAGCGACGCTTTTTGTGTAATACCTGACGAACGAATCTAAGGTTTCGCTTAAAATTTTTTTTTTTCGCTGTGAATTTGACAGCTCAATTGAAGCTGTATGTCTCAAATGTTTATGATCGCCGCCACTCTTTTAAATGAAAAAAAAAAAAAAAGGAACTTCATACATTGACCTCTTTTCTTTTTTATCATTTTATACAATATGGAAGGCAATAGATTTCATGATCCAGAGACTCCGCCGCCTATCGATTTAGGTACTATTCATCCTGTCTTCCATCGACAGGCCTCTGATGAAACAATCAGCCAAATATCTTTAGATGAAAAAAAAAAGGACGGTAAAGAATTTGATGAAAGAATTGATACTTCAGATGTCGTCACCACCTCCAGCTCACTCGACGAACCATCAACTGTACATCAACGTAGAGTCAGTCATACAGACCAAGCATTGCATCTTGTAGATACTGTCACTCGAAACAACAACAGACGCAGACCTAGTAAAGCAGGCATCCTTTCCAACCTATTAAAGCTCGAGATGTTTGAAGAAAAGAACCGTCGTCAACAGCAAGGATCCTCTTCTTCTTCGCGCCCTCAACGTCCTACACACCAACTCAAATCAATAGCCTCGAGCAGGGCTCTTTTGCAGACAATAGGCGCTTCACCTCAATCTGCCCGAAATAGCATGTATTTTGAGGATCTTCATAAAGCTGAACTGGGTATTGCTAGTGATGCTTCAGTAGCTGCCAATCGAATGGCAATTGCTTCTGAAATAGCGGATATTTTGCAAAGACAAGACTTGATTATCAAGATGGGCAAGTCATTGGTAAGAACTGGCGCTCCGTCCCATCGAATTGTAAGTTTAAAATACGCTTATATGAGTTGCTCCTTTTATTAATACGGCGCTTGTATTTATAGGAAGCGGCCATGCAAAAGGTTGGCAAACGACTCGAAATAGACGGAAGTTATGGCGTTTTACCGGGCCTCATCATTGTCAGCTTTGGCGATGTAGAGACGCATACCTCAGAAACACATTTGATTCGCTGCTCTAGATCGCTTGATATCGGTAAACTGGAACGAGCTAATGTAATCGCTCATCAAATTGCAAAAGGCGAGCTTGACTTAGAAGAAGCCAATACATTATTGGACGGCGTAATTAATGAGCCACCTACTTGGAGTCCTCCCATTATCATCCTGGGTTATGTTGCATCATCCGCCTTTGTAGCGCCTTTGTTTTATAATGGTTCTTGGACAGATTGTTGGGTCAGTGCTATATTTGGCCTATGTGGTAAGGCGATGAATTAAAAACCCCCCCCATGGCTAAAATGATCTAACGTTTTTATAGTCGGTATCTTGACGTACATATCTGAGAAATTGCCTATGTTTAGTAACGTGTTTGAAATGGTTGTAACAATTCCAATTGCAGTGGTCACTCTTGCCCTACATCCTCATGTTTGTTTCGCTGCAGTTGCTATGGCTGCTGTAAGTAATTCGATGATACATGTTCTATAATATCATTACTAATTATTCTTTTTTATAGATCGTTATCGCTTTGCCTGGTTATTCTCTCACTTGTTCGGTCATGGAACTAGCGGCTAAAAATTTAATCAGTGGCGCTGTACATTTAGTCTACGCTCTCATGTATGTATTGTTTCTAGCATTCGGTATCGGCTACGGGTGTTCTATTTGGCGCCTAGCGCATCCAGGTATCGAAATCGAGGTTCTGGGTGCTTGTCAAGAAAACATTAGTCCATGGTGGACTTTTTTGATACTACCGCTTGCTACTGTTGCCTTTGGTGTAGTCTATGGGGCGAGTCCTGATCAATGGCTTCCAATGATCGGTGATAGTGCTGTCGGTTATGCAGTATACTTTTTCGTAGCCAAATATGCTGGTTCTTCTTCTGTCATTACACCTAGTGCTGGAGCCTTTGCGTTAGGTCTCTTTGGTAATATCTATGCGCGTTTAACAAAGCGATTGGCATTTGTGCCTTTGATGGGTGGTACGATTATTCTTGTGCCTGGAAGTATAGGCGTGAAAGGAGCTGTTCACTTGTTTGATGGATCCAATAATGGGAGCGGTAGTGAGTTTGTATTCCAAGTACTTGGTATTGCTCTTTCATTAACGTTGGGTTTGTTTTTGGCAAATCTGGTTGTTTACCCAACTGGAAAGAAGAGATCCGTGTTTTTGGGCTTTTAAAGCACACAAAAAGATTTATGTTCTCCTTCCAACTATGATAGAATACTCTTCAACTAGATATACCCTTGCATCTCAATTCATATTATATCGAATAATTCAGTGTTTTTTTTTTCAAACAAACAAAGCATATTATTTAATAAATCTAGATACCATTATCATTGCGAATAATCAAACACTCTACTGACTTATAAAATGATTCTTGCTTATTTCTCCTTGATTGTTTAGTCCACTTTGGTCCATTCGTTCGCAATCAATCGTAATATGAATGCGTCAAAAAGAAAGGTTTAGGTAGAGCCAGCGTAGTTTATTCAAAGCTTCAACATACTATAAAATTTGTAGATATTGATTGACATAAAAATTATTAGTAGGAAACAAAATAATTTTTAATTGATATAATAGTCCATCCTAAACATGAAATACTAATCAGATACGATATTTAATCAGGATCTATCTAGAGATCAATAAATCACTATAACTAGTAAGTTATGTAGAACGCTTGCTCATTATAGTCAGTCGCTAAAGTGTCATTTACCTACATAATAAGCTTCGATGAGATAGTAGTTTTTGAAAGTATAGCAGTTTATTCTGAACATGTACTAACCATCTGATAGCACATTGATCCATAATCAGCGGAGGAATATAGAGAAAATGGATCTGGTTTTAGAGATGCCCTAGACTCAAATTTTCGAAAATCCAATTTTTTATAGAGTACATAGACAGTACCTCCTAGGTTTGGTAATAATGTTTTAAACTCAATATGCTTGCTTGTATACAGGCTTATTTTTTCTTTATTTTTCACTTGAAGAAATATGAGTTGTGGCAGCATTAAAAAAAAAGTAGGAAAAATCGACTTTTTGTCATAGTAAAGAAATAATTCTATCTTTTGAAGGAAATACAATTAAGGTAACTTTTATACTGTGAGATGGGCAACTGCATCTTCGCAGAATTTAATATTATATTCCTTTCTGCATCTATGTTTTTTTATTATCCAAATGTCGAGTTAAAGGACGCTGAGGAATTCTATGCAAAAATTTATTGAATTGCTAGCAGCTAATGAGAAGATTTACGGCTTAAGCGGTATTTAGTTAATATAAGTAAACAGCTCAACGTATAAATTGCGAGGAACCTTGAAGACTATTCACAGCAAAATCGTAACTTCACATTTTTCAATTTTTTGCAGCTCAATACGATAGCAGCGGGATAAACCTAGGTACTTGTCAGATTTCAATCCGAATAAGCGATAGACACTTAACTCGTTTTGCTATCAAGTTAATAAGCAGTTTTATTGTGATGGCAGTTAGTCAACCATTTGTTGTTAATCAATGATTTATTATTAGTACTTGTCTATGAAAGGTCAGCTCACAGCCTGAATAAATATTATACAATGATTTTGAGTAAATTATACATAAGTTTTATTGTAGATGAATATTTAAGATTAGCACTAGTATCAAAAAACTCCTTGGAAGAAATGATAGATTGCATTAAGGGCTAGTTATAGAAGCCGTCGGGGTCCCATTTTAGGTTATGTTCTTTCTCAAATGAACCACGGCTGTAAAGACCTACACCTCTATTTATCATATGTTTGAAATTTGTAAAAGCTTTGTAGTAAGCTTGAGTCATTTAGTTGTAATTTCAGTTTCTGTGTTCATTATTTTTTAGTTGTGAGAAAGGACTCAGTCAAAAATTTCTAGCAAGACAGAAAGAGCATTGACATATTCATATGTATCTAAATTTATATAAACGCCATTGGCAGAGAGTCTTGTGTTGGGGCCGGAAATAGTTACTTTCGTACAAAGGCTATATGCCACCATTTTTAAACATTTTTTGTTTAAGGTAACAGCTCGGCTGTATTCTAGGTTAAATGGCAACGTAGTCATAGCTTGAAGGTCTTCAAGGAGATCTTTGGTAGGCTACCAAGTCTGAAACTCACTGAAGATGACAGCCGAGTTTTTTTTTTTTTTTTTTTTTTTTTTTTTTTTGTGAAGCTGGAAAGGAATATATGAAATTGAAAAGAAAAATACAAGGTTGAGAAAAAGAAAGCCAAAAAAATTATGCGCATAAACAATAGCGTATTTCCCACAATATGTGAAAATGATATTAAGAAATGGTATATATAAACCAGAAGAAAAAATATTGTAAAATATAATATGAATTGATGCCATGGAGTGTATCTATTAAATTTGGTGTGGCTCAATGAATCAGTCACCATCAATGTATGTATCATTTTTCTACTGGACTTTTAGTTTAGAGCGGTATATGGGCTGTAGCTATGATAATTGATGCTATATCTTACAGAACTTCTTGATTCAACTTCGATGTTCGAAATTAAGTAAACCAAAGGAATTGATATTCATTATTGCATCCAAAATCTACTGAAGATTATATATAGCCAGGTATCCAACATCTGAGAAAAGGTTCACCCATAAGCAGATACTCTATGGTGTTATTTGAACTATATTGTGCCAAAATACAAGCGCCTTTGTTCGAAGCATTGGTCAGCTATATCAGAATATAGAATCTACTTTTTACGCGTTCGAGTTGTATTGTTTAGTTTTATTATATTAATGTCTATAGTTAAGCATCTTATGTACTTTAATAGGCACCTTATACCCACTCTAGCAAGTGCTTCTGTTTAAAAGGGACGCGAGTAAAAATGTCAGTATCTTCGTCGACAATTATCTTAAAGTTTGTTAAGGATTCATACTAAGAATATGCTCTACTGCGACCACAAGAGCATTCTCTAGATTCATTTGAGAGAGGAGGGTTTTCAGAATTGAGTGCTTCGAGCAAAACTTGCTGAGCAGGAATTAATTGATTATTATCCATATTAACGTATGCATTCATCGGAAGGAAATCTTTTGTTTTCATTGATGATTGGCTCCCAGTTAGATAGTCTATGGGAAATAGTTTTGAGGAAGTCCTCTTTGAACTGGGGATTGCTGGTTTTTATGGTAAAAGGCGAGTTGTTCATATTATGCAAATCATCCACTAAGTCTTCTATGGGCCTCCATCTTTGAAATTGATTGATATACACCTCTGTTACTTTTAAGAAATAGCCTTTTGTACATTACACTATGATTGTTTAAACAGAAAGAAAAATGTTAACTACTCTCCTATAAATGAGAAAATTTTAAAGCGAATCCTTAGCTTGTTATAATACACAAAATATTATATCTCAACTAACCTCTCAAATAATATATGTTTTGAATACAGTTATCTATTTCTCCGTTTAATTTATCCTTCATTAACCTTTTCCAAAAAGCTTTATCCTCGTATCATTACATCTTGATAAAACTAACTCTGGCTGACTGTGGAATACATGATCATGTCTACATTTATTCGATTTATTGGTCTTTTTTATGATAAAGTAGATACATTTTTATACTCATTGGAGCTTATCCAAGAATCTACTGTGCTAACGAATACATGAACCATATTTGAGCTGTTTGTCGATATGCAAGTTCGCTGAAACAATAGTTACTATGGGCTACAGATATCGAACCTTATGTAAGACATTTGTTCTACAGTATCGACATAAGTTGATACTTATACTATATTATTTTTGTCTATTAAAGCACATTGAAGTACAAATATACATTTTAGTTGGAGCTATATCGAAAAAACACCAGGCCTACAGGTTACTTTCAATTATAAGAAATGTTATAGAACTGAAGAATATATAAGAACACTACAATAGCTCAATGAATATTATATAATAACGTCATAGGTTTTTACCTGCTAGTATGGTTCTTCCAAATTTCTATACGACAAAAAAAAGACTTAACTCATACTGCGAATTATAAGAACAAAGGTTACAATACAAGTCGTGCCTCTAGCATACCTTTAACACCGTCAAACTAACGCAAAAATCGTTCCACCAATTTGAAATTTATCGACCTTGACTGATTGGTGACGGTTTTGGGAGGTAATTAACATACAATCTTTAAAATGAGTATGTATCTGGACGATACTATGCGGTGTCAAGATACAAAGCACTACACGTATTTAAGATATCAGCTCATCTAATCTGGCATTCAATAATAATACAATATTTAATAAATCTCAAGCTGTGCAATATAGCGATCTTGGTCTTTTCTTTTACATCAATAAACAAACCGCACGTTCAACGTGATCGAATTGTTATAGTCCCTTTTTGCAGTAGAAACCATTTTATATTCCATATAACTCTCAGTTGGATGGGCATTTAGTAAATTCAATATGAGGCTCTCAGATTTACAAATTCCAGAACTCCCTCAAGCCCATTCCCGTGACAGTTGGGCATTCACTTTTTAATCATCGATGGCCAATGAAGTTAATAAATCGGTAAATAGAGTCGTTTTTAAAAAATTCTTCCCCGCAACTTTTTAGTTTTTTTCAACGAAAACATAATATTTTTTTTAAGAAATTAGTGTCAATCGATGGTACTATCACTGCGATTTATTCCAAGTTAAAAAAAAATGCTTCATTATTATCAACTTTATTTTATTTTAAGAACATGAAAAAATGAAGATTTCGAAAAAAAAAACTGCATTAAAACTCAGCTAGAGTCCATTTCTATGTCTTCATCAACTTCATCGAGGTCTACAGTACTATCTACATTACGGAGTTCATCTTGATAGGTTATGCACTGTAAGACGCTCTTTTTCCAAGCAGAGTGCAGCGATTTTTCTGGTACATTTTTTAATGAGCTTACCAACTTTTCTCTCAAAGTAGAAGCTGTCTCCTCAGGATCAGGATTATAGGCAATCGGGTTTTTCACCATTGCCCATATCCTCTCAATTGGCTGCACCTCTGGATGATATGGAGGAGTAAATAGTAATCTATTCCCATGAAGAGTAGAAATATCGTAGCATGCGAATTGCGGCTTTATTCGCAAATCTTTTATAGCTTGCAAAAGTGTCTTTTTTGTAGGCACTTTACCTATTGCATCACTGGAAGGCACCAAAAGATTATTTTGCAAAAACCAATTGATGATCTCGCTCTTAGTTGATGCAGCAGTCGGTACTGGATTTGTTCGACGTTTGTGATAAGATGCGCCGTCCATATGAATGATACAAGAGCCATAGGGTTGGATTGCGTGACAGATAGTATCAAACAAACGCTCGAACTTCTTAGCATTAAAGTGTCCATGATAGTCAGTATATAGATTTTTGTTATCTTGGACAGGCCATACATTCACACTTTCTTGGATGATTTCTGCTTTTCGCTCGTGACCCTCTTTGAAGACAATGAAGGCGGCGAATATTACAAGTATCGGCTTTCTTCCGCTTTCGTTTACAACACCCCGTGGCCTTACCCAGGTACGTCCTGTAGAATGGTCTATATGACAGTAAGACTCGTCAAGAAATAATTCAGGTTGATTGGGATTGAATTTATCGTTAATATTAGCCAAACGCTGGTTAACATATAATTCTCTGTATAGCATGTTTGTAGATGAATCATGAAGGATGGTTCTTCTAATACCCTTTTCATACTTAAAACCCAAAATATGAATATCTCGTAAAAGTATATTATATAAAACCTTAATCTGATAAGAGTCTTCTAGCATCTTCATCGTCCGTTTAACTGTATTGATTTTGCCACTTTCGTTGTTATAAAGAATGATTTCTTCTATGGCAGAACTATACTCCGGATCAAGAGAACGTCTTGGTCGACCAGCAGGTTTATATTCGGAAGCTTCCGCAGGGTGATTATACATATGAATGGCCTTTCTTGCGACATGTTCAGAAACACCACAGACCTTCATTAGAAGGTCCCGTTTTTTAAGGTCGCGATACTTTCTGTCTTCAAATTTTGTTTTCAAAAGAATACCATAAACATGGGTCAAAATCTTGTAAACGTCATTTGACAAATGTACATTTTTTGTTGTTCCAATGGGAGATTGCACTTTTTTAACTGAATATGATTAATGAAAACAATTAAGGTAAAAAAAATACTAATGAAACTCAAGTAGTTAGATTTTTGTCTCTTTTTTTTTAAGGAGTAATGGCTTTTTTAAAAAAATGAAGAATTTCGGGAGATAATTTTTGAAAACGACTATATGATGTAAGCATATTAAAGAATATCTAGTTATGGTCCATTATACAGATAATACAGAGGATCTACTAGTTAGAATTCAGCATTAGGTAGCTGATATGACTTCAATTGACTCGTTTAATGTGCATATTGGCAGAAAATCCCCGAGAAAATGAAATAAAGAGAATAAAAGTACTTTCTGTCAAATTGCTATATATATATATATCTGAGGCTTTTTCAGTATGATAGGATCGTAAAATAACAATAATGTAAGGAGAGATCAGGTATCATACTAATATGATACAGCTAATCATGGTAGAAAGCTGTGATGATAGCGCGAAATATGCAGAATGCCGACAACAATGACTGGAGATAATTTTTAAATAGCCGCCTTCCCAGGCAAGAATTTATTACGCGTCCCTTCTGCGCATTTTGTCCAGCTTTTTCTAACACTATACAACTTGTAAAAATGACCGATCGTAATGAAACCATTGCACAATTTATAAGCATGACTAATGCTACTGAGTCTCAGGCCCAGTTTTACCTTGATATGACTGAATGGAACTTGGAAGTAAGTAGATAGGTTCACGTTTTGATGTAATGAGTCTCATATTTTTTTTTATTTGCGCATAGGCGGCTATCACCCAATTCTTTGATAACAATGGTTCTGAACAGCAAGCGTCAGAGCCTTCAGCCGCTGCTGCAGTAGCAGCAGAGCCCTTCTTGGCTCAATCTACGTCGGGATCTAGCACACCTACAAAGAGAAAAGCAGCATCCACAGCCAACGCGTAAAATATGATAGAACGAAACACACCTTGCAGATAACTTACGCGCGTCCCCTCTTTATGATAGATCCAAGATCCGTACTTTGAGTGACTTTAATTCATCAGGTCAAACTAACGATTCAGACGATGAGGAACACGAAAACCTTTATGCAGGCGGTGAAAAATCGTAATGTATCATTTTAGACAGTGGAGAAACGTAAAAAATGCTTATTTGTATAATTTGAATTAGTGGTATGGTTGTTCAAGGCCCTAACAAGCGTGCTGGAGGTGGTAATAACCTAGTAGATGAGATATTGAAAAAGGCTGCCGAGTAAACTTTAAATCAAAACGTATATTTGTACTATTTCTTACTTTTTTTTCTTTACATATATAGAGGAGGATCTGCTCCTGAAGAAGAATCAAAGTCGCAAAAGAAACCTACATATTATACTGGATCTGGATATAGATTGGGTAGTGAAGACGAGCCTTCTACTTTAGCTCAACCTGCTTCTCCTATCGCACCAGCCGTTGAGGAAAACGATGAGCCTGTAAATATCATTTATGTATTAACAGAGATTCCTTATTAATTGAGCTGATAATAGGTGACACGCCATTTGACGTTCTGGCGTAATGGTTTCAGTGTGGATGATGGGCCTTTATTTGAATACACTGATCCTGCTAACCAAGAGATGCTGACAGCTATCAATAGCGGGTAAGTTGGTCTGATCAATTAGAAATGAACACGTATTCACTATAGTATAGTCGGGCACCTCTCTCTTTACTCAATGTACGTCACGGCCAACCTGTTGAAGTTCGCGTTGCTAAACGACAAGATGAGGATTATACACCCCCTCCCAAAGCGCCACCAAAGCCTTTTGAAGGAACAGGTAACCGTCTTGGCAGCCCTGCTGCTTATACAGCTCCTAGTCCTGCTCCCGGTGCATTTCCAGCTTCAACTTCAACTGCTGTTGCACCTACGATTGATGAAACTCAACCTACCACAAATATTCAGATCCGCCTTGGTGACGGTACAAGGTACATTAATACATTCAATTTGAAGTTTAATTCAATACTGACATGACCATAGATTGGTAGCCAAGTTAAATCATACACATACAATTGCTGATGTTCGTCAATTTATTGAATCGTAAGTGTTTGCTTTTTACTGAGAGGGAGAATGACATTTAATCAAACTTGATAGATCTCGTCCTGATGCAAGACCTTACATCTTACAAACCACCTTTCCAGTCAAGGAACTCAAAGACAACAATCAAACAGTCAAAGAAGCTGGTTTATTAAACAGTGTTATTGTTCAAAGATATCAATAAATTCATTAAGTTTGCATTGTCAAAACAAAGTTTATTATACTTAATATACATAAATAGTCATAAGATAAGATAGGGGTGAATGGGAGAGGGGTGGAATAAGTATAATCTGAAGGAATTACAGTGTTATTCATACAGGCATATGTAAAGCAATATGCTTTTCTTTCGTTGCTGGAGGTGGTCCGTTATTGTTAATCACCAAGTAGCTCTGAAGCGAGTGTCTTTTTAGTGATTCTGTTGGCAAGTATTCCGGGTTGGTTTTAAGCAATGTGTGTGTATACGTAATTGTGCAATAAGTCATTTAGTACTGGTATTGTTCACTCGACAAAGTCAGATTCATCGTATTCATGACGTTGAATCAAATGACGATTAAGAGCGTCTCTTCTGCTATATTGAGTACGGCATTCTTTGCAATTGAATACACGTTCACCTCGGTGAACAGTAGAAAGATGACGATCTCTGTCATGCCGACGGTCAAAGCTCTTTGTGCATTGGCTACAATCAAACTCTTTCACTCTTGATTTATCGTGGGTCTTGATATGAGTAGTCAGATTGTATTTACGCTTAGAAACATGGTCACATAAGGGACATTGATGAAGTTTGACTTCTTTAGGCTTGGCCTTAGTAGTCTTCTTGTTTCGTTTTGTTGGGGCAGGTGAAGCTGCTGCGGTAGTAGCTTTTCTTTTTCTTGAAGGTGCTTGTTCTGTAGATGGTTCTGATTTGACTTCTCTTTCCTTAGTTTCCTCTTGCTTGACTTCTTCTTGTTTAGTTTCTTCTTCATCCTCTTGTTGTTCACTCAAAGGAGAAGTAGCATCAAAGCCTAGTAATTCATCGAGTGACATGGTATCTTTATCAAATGTGTTTTCGTTGATAGATTGTTGCGAAGAGTTGAGTGGGGGGAATAATGAATCGGAGGCTTCTTCAGTTACTGTTTCTAGTTTGACAGCAGGAGAAGGCTTTGTTTCAGCTTTAGGGGGAATTTGATAAGAAGATATAAAGGGCGATTTGGTTTTGTCAATGATTAAAAGACTTGGGTCACCATTGAACTTGATAGGGTCATGTGTCAACTTGGCAATGTCATTCTGATCGTGACTTTCCAAGTAGCGCGCAATGCAAACATCCTTATTGTCACCATTTGAAGCTCCGATATATGGTAAGCCAAATGATGCATACATTAAATAAGGTGAGATATCCATATTAATATCAAAGAAAGGTGAAGCATCTGCTGAATTAGCATCAAGAACATCAATCGATGGATCCAAGTAAGGTGTGTCAATGGAAGGTGAAGTAGTTGCATCATCTATGATAGTTTGAAAAGTGTTGTATTGAGCAAACATTTGTAAATTGAATAAGTTGTATGAACAGAAAGAAAGTAGAATGATATTCAACAGAATATGTTGTAGAAAATAAAAAGAAAGAGGGGAGGAACTGAATTAATGGAGGGTATTTATATTTGATTTGAAGTGACTGAAAAACCGAGAAATCAAGGGCCACAATTTGTAATCGCTGCGGATGTGTGACCGTGTTTCTAGTTGCTAACGCGCCATAGCAACCAATAAAAGTAGTCAATTTTCAAATAGCGGAATCGATGTTTGAAAATTTTGAAACGTAGCAATCAGAAACACGCCCAAAATCTGAATGACGGCACTTGGTTCTCACCTTTGATTATAAACTATTCGGGATTGGATATTGTTTACTATTTCACACGAAAAAGCAATGGCGTATAATAATCTATTGGTACATTTATTAGAAGATTAATAATCACATGGAGTGTGTTATACTGGCCAAAACTGAGAAATTATTAATCGAAATCTTTAGAAAGAAGGATTTTCATAGTAGCTTGTGTAACAAAAAACTTTTTGATTCATAATACAATTACCATGATAACCCGAATACAAGTCACTATTTCTTCCGAGAGCAATTGAACTGTTAGTCATTATATGTGTATATAATTAAATCTTCTTATATTTATTACAATAATAAAAATAATATACGACAAGAAATGCTTGGAAAAATGTCTTTTAGGTATTGGAAAGGGAAACCATCAATGTTAAGGGGCTAGAATTGCGGGTCAAAGTGTAAAAAAAAAGCTCTTGTTTTTCCCAGTTTGAGTCTCAGAAAGGAAACTGGTATTACGTTTTTAATGTTTCCGTAATGAAAAACTGAGTCATATCTCGAAAATTGCCTTGTTTTTAATAGATCCTGATTTTATGTGTCAATTTGCGTTGACTCAGGATATGAAAAGCTATTATCCGAATTTTATAGCCTTTATCCAATTATTGAAACAAATATTTCTCTCATCATGCCAACCAGACTTTCAATCGCCATTTCTTTCAATTGAATTCAAAACATATCAGCAACTTCTATTGGAATAGTTTGATGTATTCGCAACTAGATGATTCGTCATTTACTTTATAAAGAAGAGGTTCAACTAAACCCGCGATTCCGCGCCACGTTTCATCCTTCCCCTGAAGTGGAAATACCTGAGATTTGTAAGCAACTGATTGGCTATCAACGAGTTCTTACTGTTATGCACCACGTTTTCATGGCCCTCTTGGCTTCTTGGCTTCCCCTATGACGATCTTACTCTTGAAATAGTAAATAGACACTACTTATTATAAGATTTGCTTATTAATATCCAACAGTTCGATCGATCCAACATCCTTCATGCCCTACTGTCAATGGTTTCTAAGAGTTCATGCTTGTTTATTGATTTGTTAAGTATTATAATTATGAATTTCTTGGTCCAACATCCTCATATGACTATAATTCCTTTTCGAGAAAAACCAGGTTTGACTTTCTGTATCAAAGCTAATGGGACATGTTTCTTTCTTGGCCTGACCCAAGTGGGATATATCTAATGATTGGCTACTTATAGCTGAAGGAGTTTGTGCTTGCAGAATCAAACATGAATATGAATACGTTTGGTTCTGTCTCTCAATGTAACATATAGAGATATCTGATTGAATGACAATAGCATATATATATATATATATATATATGGTATAATAGAAATAAATAATAAGTTAGTCAATGATTATAGGTTAACCTATCTTTTCACATAACGAATACAATCAAATAGAATCGAAATTTTAACTCGTGCAATAGATCATTCTGAGCATGACCACGATCAATCGCGATCTATGAAGGAGTGGCATAGTGCGCCATGCCAATTCGCTGAGGTTTAACTTCCGGTATAATCTCTGGAGCTTGAGCCAAAATTTACATGATGAGTACACAATAGATCATTTAGAGCTTAATAAAGTTCTCCTTTACAAGTTACACACAAAAGAAAAAAACATTCTCCAGAGAATAAATACGTTATTAGGTCTCAATGTTCTAGTACTTGTATAGACTTTAAAATAGGGCTTATCGAAAACATGATACTATACAATTTCTGGAAATAAAAAAAAAAAAATGTTAGTATGCCATTTTATTGATCCATGTTCAGCTATTGCTTAAATTTTCGGGTATTCTATGGACCCTTATACTAAAATTTACGTTTGCCAATGAAAACGCTAGATACTGAGACCATCAACCAAATTAATATAGAAATGCTACTGATATACTAATGACATGTTGAAAAGAGTTCTAACAATATTACAAAGATGTTACAAAGAAGCTAAAAGACAATGCAGTGATGATGAGGAGTCAGAATATAATATCATAGAAATATAAGGTAATAGACACTATATACTTATCGTAATCTCTTGATGCTTGTTTTCCATCGAAAGTCGATCGTAAGTATTCACTATCTTCGTCAGCCCATTCCTTATCAATCAAAACCCAATACCTACAAATGAAGCGTGGTTTTTGAACATTTTTATTGAAAAAAGCCTATATATAATATATGTTTATATATATAAAAGAGAATGTGTACTATATAAAGATGGTTTGAAAAAAGATTATCACGAAGACTTCTTATATGTCCCAATACGGCTTGAACTTCTTGTGTTAGTTGAGGAAGCAACACTACCAGGAGGACGCAATCCACTTGGTCTTGAAGTAGGTGTTAAACCTCTCTTCTCTTGAGGTGGAATCTCTTTTGGTTTGGTGGTATTTGTTTGAAATAAGCTATTTCTGGGTCCACCTGGAGTAGGGCTTCGCATACTTATTCGAGTTGGCGTTGCGGAAGCGCGTCCTTGTGGTGGTTGCAAAGGCGAACCGGGACGATGTATCGATTCTCTAACAGTGGGTATGTGACTAGCACGCTGGGGTATTCTTTTCTGTTGTTGAGGCGTAGGAATACGATGCTGTTGCAATCCAGATGATGAAGAAGAAGATATGGTACGCTGTGGAGAGGGAGGTGACGCGGCGGTGTAAGATGCTGGTGCTGGGATATGTGATGCACGCTTGGCAAGCTGAGTACGTTGTGTAGACCCCTTCTTGTTTGAGGGGGATAGCAAGTGTGACGAATTCTTGTTCTCTCTTAGTGTATAGGATCGACTAGGTGTAGGTATACCGCCTATTCCAGAGTTGCTATTACCATTGGCGGATGAATTTGTGCGAGGATGAGGTATACCTGATGTGGTTGTAGAAGAAGCGGTTGAATAGTTACTGAGTCGACTTGGTGAACGCGACGAAGAAGATGATGATTCTGATGGGTAAGTCACTGGTGTTAAACCATATTTCGCATATTGAGTAATAGTTGATTGGGAAGTCAAGCTATTTTCACTACTAATGCTATCCGATCTTTTATATCTTGAAGCAAACTCGGATGATGGCGTAACTAACATCTAGTCAGTACGGATGTCATGATAATAAGCCACTATTTCCTTTTACCTGGTTTAACGCGATGATTTGTATCTTTGGAGTCTTTAGGATCGCTAGGACTCCAATCTAAATCATAGCCATTAGTAAACTATCAAAAAAGAAAGGCAAGTTAGTAACCAGTTTCTGCATAAAATAGCTCATTACGCGCTACTCTTACCTTATTGATTGATGGATATTCAATAGAAGTACCTAGTAAGTCATTCTGTACATGATTTCCAAGTCAATAATCGTCTAATGAGCAAAATTTTGTACTTACATTATCCATCTTCCAAAAATCATCAGTAGAATCATCTAAATCCAAGGCGGCAAGATCGGATAAATCTGTTTCATCGTCCATATCACATGTAGGGTTGGCATTAATGAGCTCTTCCAAGTTGACGCTATCCTCAGAAGCTATTGACTCTGGTCTTCCGTTTCGGTTCTTTCGAATATTCTCTGTTGGTATACTATAAAACATTAAAAGGTTGGTTTGCTTTTATTTCACTATTATGGGCTGCTATGGTTACCAGTTGTTATCCGCGTCGACTATAGTAGTCGCAATTTCTTCAGGATCTCGATATGTGTGTACATTCATGAGCCAACCTTGAACATTATCTGGTTGATTAGAAGAATCAGAAGTTACAGGCGTTGCTTTGGGCTGCTTGTCTCCTCTGAACCCGTTAAAGAAACGAAGAGTAGGTGACTGTGTCATTCAATAAAAACGATATATGGGTATATTAAAAGAAGAAAAAAGATCAAAACCAATAGGTATTTTGAAGAGTGTGTTTGCAGTGGTGTTATTTGTATTTGTTAGTAAGTCTGGAACAAGTACCAAGAAAGGGGGCGAGAGAGTACTTTTTTTTCTTTTTCCCAAATCGCTCAAAAAAAGTTTTCAAATACTGAGAAACGCGTACAAGGTTTTTATTGGCTAAAACGATACATATGTACTTCTGAAGGTGCCACTGGTAAAAGTATTCGAAGCCCCTAGACTTGTTAAAAAAAAACACTTGAGGTTAGGCTTTTTTAAATCATCATTAAGTAGTGGGTCAAACATACATGGAATTTAAGTTGACTGATATAATAAGACCTCGGCTTAAAATGGTGATATAGCTTGAGCTTGGGTTTAAATCAACATCTGATCTGAATTTCTGCATATAACAAACAATCATAAGAGCCTTGCAACAATATTCTCTTTCAGAAAGGCGTATATCTACCGGTCTAGTCCATCTATCATTCTATTTTGTCAGGTTTTGCATGAAATTCAGCTGATGATGGTGAGCAAAAATCAATATTTTTTGATCCGACGCTCATATACCTCTTTGTTCTCAACCTAACGTCATGGTTGACATTGTCTATCATGATTATGGCATGTTTCATGTGTACATAAAGTGACATATTGTATCTATGATGTAAAGTGTCTTTCATTCCATTGAAATGATGAGAAAAAAATAGTATCGTATAAAAAGGAAAGAATCAATTGCAACGCTTTTTCTTTCTGTATAGCCAATTAAAAAAAATGTCTACTGGTCGTAAAGAAACTACTGCTTCTGCTTCTAAAAACATCGCTGATGTAATCGTTCAAGACCACAATGAAGCCAAGGCCATGTATGAAGAATACAAGAAAGCAACTACTGTTGGTGAAAAAACCAAAATTCGTAACGAATTGATCAAGGCCTTGGTTAAACACGATGAATGCGAACAAATGTATGCCTATCCTCTCTTGAAAGACAAGATCCAAATGAATAAAGCTAAGGAATACTTTGATGAATGTTTGTCTGATCATCAAGAAATGCGTACTCTATTGCACCATGTCAGATATCTTGACGTAGAAAAGGATACTAGCCTCGATTCCAAAATGGAGAATACTATGCAAACTATTTTCAAGCATATGGAGCTTGAAGAAAATGAGGTTTTGCCTTTGATGAATCAACATCTTGGTCAAGAAGAACTCAAGAGGGCTGGCCATAATTTCGAGACTCATAAGTCCAAGGCTGGTACAAGGCCTCATCCTGATGCTCCTCCAGCTTATAATTTGCGTGGAGCTGCTGCTAATGCCGTATTGGCGCCCTTCGATATGGCTAGAGACTTTATGGAAGGCGAAAGCAAGGCTTGAATGAATATAAGCAGAAAATAATACGAACAATACTTGCTTAATTGTTATTTTGACTTAAAATTAGCGTTATCTCTCTTTTTTTTTTTTAAAAAAAAGAATAATAATAATAATAAAAATAAAGAATATTTAACGTTATGTCAATTAAGTGTCCATATTGCTTCGATATATCATATTTTCTATTCTCACTGCTCCATAAATTATTACAAGGTGAGAATATCCAAATTGCGCTTATATCATTATCTCGTTAAGCGGTACATTAATTGCGTCAGTATTATGATTGGCTTTCGGATATTAAATAAATAAAACAACAACAACCATCTTTTTTTCAAATCCCAAAACTCTGTTCAATTTTCATCACACAGCAAAATAGTTTTTGTAGTTCTGAGATGATTTAATAAAGTTTATATATAATATTATTGTAAGTTGAAGGCTGTAATAATCACGTAATTTCTTATATTTAAAAATGCAGTTATTTCAGATTTTTTAGAGTTTTTAGCGGATTTGGTTTTTCACTAAAAAAAATCCCATTATTTCTATATAAAAAACTATAGAACTTTTAGAAAGATACCCTAATTTATTAAGAAGTCGTATAAGCATTAAAAAAGTGCATTGAAATAGAATATCACTGAAAAACAATAGGATTAGAGGTTTTGGCAATTTTGGTAAAGAATTAAGAAAAATTTGAAATCTGATCCAAAATGAAACTCCCCTCTAAAAAACAAGTCACAGACTATAAAAAAAATTCTGTTCGTAGTAGTTAGAAAAAGAGCCCTTTCTTTACTTACAATAACAATTAACCCATAGATCATGTCTGGCAAAGGCAAGAAAGGTACATAAATTCTAGAAAAAATGAATTTCCCCGAGATTATTTAGTTTCTAATATGATTTATTCGTAATTATAGCAGGACCTTCTCAGGTAAAAATGCCAAAAGCTTACCCAAATGTCAGTTACAGAACTATATCAACTCATTTTTTTTAGGCCGAACTTATGGTGCGTACCTGTTCAGAAATTGTAGCAGAGCTTGTCGCAGCAGTTGAAGCAGGCAAAGATATCAATTTGAATGGGTTAAAGAACAGAGCGTCCCGCAGAAACAAGTTGCAGCACCAGCCCAAACTTGTCGAGATCATTGCTGCTATTCCGGAGCAACATAAAGCAGCCCTACTTCCCAAGTTGAAAGCAAAGCCAGTCCGTACTGCTTCTGGTGTAAGTTAAAAAAAATTGGCGTTTGATGGTAGCTCAACTAACGTATCTTGCAGATTGCTGTCGTAGCTGTTATGTGTAAACCTCATCGATGTCCTCATATTGCCATGACAGGAAACATTTGTGTGTATGTATAAGCTTTTTGTAAGGAGCCAAAAAGATAAGAAAACTCATATTATATATAGCTACTGTCCAGGCGGTCCTGATTCAGATTTCGAATATTCAACTCAATCATATACCGGTTATGAGCCTACTTCCATGCGTGCTATTCGTGCTCGTTATGATCCTTATGAACAATCGCGAGGACGTGTTGATCAGCTCAGAAGCTTGGGCCACAGTGTGGATAAAGTTGAATATATTATTATGGGTGGTACATTTATGTCATTGTCAGAGGAATACAGAAACTGGTTTATCCAGAATCTGCATGATGCTTTGTCTGGCCATTCCAGTAATGATATTGATGAAGCCGTCAGGTAGAAACTCAAATGGTACACCCAGTCAACATTGTTTTAACGACATTATATAGATACTCACAACAGAGTCAAACAAAGTGTATCGGTATTACGATCGAGACTCGTCCAGATTACTGTTTAAAGCCTCATTTAAGTCAAATGCTTCGATACGGTTGTACTCGTTTAGAAGTCGGTGTTCAGAGTGTATATGAGGATGTTGCCAGAGATACCAACCGTGGACACACAGTGAAGGCAGTGACGGAATGTTTCCAAATGGCCAAAGATGCAGGCTTCAAGGTAGTTTCACACATGATGCCTGATTTACCCAACGTTGGCATGGAAAGAGATATAGAACAGTTCAAGGAATACTTTGAAAACCCCGCTTTTCGATCCGACGGTCTCAAGATCTACCCTACCTTGGTTATTCGTGGTACCGGTCTTTATGAATTGTGGAGAACAAAACGTTATCAAAACTATACACCCAATGCTTTAGTCGATCTGGTGGCTCGTATCTTGGCCATTGTTCCTCCTTGGACACGTATTTATCGTGTACAACGTGATATCCCTATGCCTCTTGTCTCATCTGGTGTCGAGCATGGTAATTTGCGTGAATTGGCTTTGAATCGTATGAAGGATTTGGGAACAGAATGTCGTGATGTGCGTACGCGTGAAGTAGGTATTACCGAGATTCATCAAAAGATCAAGCCAGATCAAGTTGAGTTGATTCGTCGTGATTACGTTGCAAACGGTGGTTGGGAAACATTTTTGTCTTATGAAGATCCTCAACAGGATATTCTTGTTGGTTTACTGCGTTTGAGAAAATGTTCACCCCAGACTTTTAGACCTGAATTGACGTCCGCAGGCCCTACTTCTATTGTTAGAGAGTTGCATGTATATGGTTCGGTGGTGCCTATGCATGATCGTGATCCTACAAAGTTCCAACATCAAGGTTTTGGTACCTTGTTGATGGAAGAAGCTGCTCGTATTGCCAAGGAAGAACATGGTAGTGTTAAATTGAGTGTTATTTCCGGTGTTGGTGTCAGAGATTACTATGCCAAGCTTGGTTATCATTTAGATGGTATGTGTAAGAGAAAAAATGTTAATTATCTAGTTACTAACCAATTTTTCTTTGTAGGCCCTTACATGTCTAAGATGCTCGACTAAAATTACGGCATTTTTTTATTTTCTCCAAAAATGTAAATATTCTCAGTATATGGTGTTAAATAAAATGAAGGCTTCATAGTATAAACTATTGTAATGAGATACTACTGCATTATTAAACAATATCATCTAGCTCCAACTATCTACTGTGAACCAAGTCGTGCTGAAACTTGTATACAGAATTCTTATCTACAGTTTAATTACGGACAAGTTTAGAAAGAATTTTAATTTCAATAATCATAATTTATCCAGTTTCTACTGAGAGAGAATGTTCATTTGCCTTCAAAAACGCATTCTGTACATAAAGTACAAATCAGATGCGACATTGGACCAGGTTCGGCCAAGAGATCTATAGATGTATAGATCCAGTTTTAATGAAATGTACCCATCATCAAAATACGATATACCCTTAAAGTTTTGTTCAAATAATACATTATAGTTCCATTGAATCTAATAGTCTACTTCAGGTATCTTCTAATCAAATACAAGGCTAAGTCGGTATCATCCGAACAATACAAAATCGTCACAATGTTGTGATGATTCAGAAATAATTCTTTATGATCAAGAAGATTACATTTCTTCATCATAATCTATCAATACCGTCGACGAGGTAGATCAGGTATACTTTTTATACTTTATTGTATACGAAATATTTTTGAGCCATGGTTGTGTTTATAAAAATTTCAAAAATAATATCATGACTTGGAGAAAGCGCCAAATAATGTTTAGATTATCCTATTCTCCATGTTAATTCACATGTAAACTATCAAGGCATTTTTTTCTATGTCTATAATAGATTACCATGAAAAAAAAAAAAAAATAAAAAAAAAAAAAAAAAAACGAGATCACAGATCAGGCCAATCTTGTGATTACGTAATGAAAATCGAAGGGAGTAGTGATGGTGAGATACTCTGCAGCAGCTTTGATAGAATGAAGAGTATTTTAGAAGAGAGTTTATAATGTAACTTTGCTTAGTATAGCCCAACGCATACATGCATATTTTAGTTAAATAGAAGCCTTATATCTAGATTAAGCATGACGCATCTGTCAGATGTTAGCGGGCTATAATGCAACTTTCTACCCCCATAGTCCTTATATGTGTATCAATTCTCAATAACAGAAACAGTAGCGTAGATCATCATAGTTCAGCATATTGTAACTACGAGTAGATGTGTAGCATCGGCTGCGAGCAATAGCAATGAATGCTGTTTATAGTATATATACTAGATTTTGAAGCCTTTACCTGATTTTTATCGCCTTGCACATTTTTGTTTCTATTAGCGTCAAGGCATGAATCTCGCTCGGATTAATGTATATAGGATAGCCGAATTGATTACTCGTAAAAGTTGAATATGGTTTTAAAAAAAATAGTATATTTTAGTATTATTGATATTCCCACTAATAAAATGTATAGCGAATATAATTGAAAGTTGTGTACTAGAAAACAAGGAAGAAGGAAGGCATAATGAAAAAGAGGATTCATAGTAAATACAGAATAAACTACATAATAAAAGAATAGGAATTCATAATACAATAAAATACATAGATAATAGTAGGATATAGTTCATAATAAATACAAAAAGAACATAGTAATAATAGTAGGGTATTAATCAATCATAGTCACCCATTCAATCATAGTTGCATTATCAGTTGCTTGAAATGTATGAGAGTCATAGAGGGTATCAACGGTAAAAAGAGTTTTTGATTTCTATCGTGAACAAATCATAAGTATAAGAACTATGTAAAGTGTATATATGATGCCTTACCATAGTGTCCATATTTTTGTCTTCCTTGTGTACATTTCTAATATGAAGAATATCAACTTCATTCGTTTCTGATTGCTCAGGATATAAGAAGAGGAATTTTCTATAGTAAAATAATTAATAAATGTGTTACTATATACAAAAGTGCACGCGCTTTTACCCTATTAAAGTACACCAGTACTTGTCCCATGCATTGCTACTACCGGCAGCAGCATCATTTTTGCGCATCAAGAACCCTTTCTTGATCTTGGCACTGTCTTCAACCATAGGTATCATGATTTGCTGGACTTGGGGAATCCATCGACGTACGACAGGCTGTATCAATGTATCCGGTAAGGGTGCAGCGTCAGTAGTAGGTGCAGAGTCTTTCTTCAGCCACAAATTCAATACACTTTGTGCATCCATTGTGCGTTTTACTTGCTCGACAGCTGAGCCACATAGTCTATCCAACTGTTCAGACAAGAACACAGTGAATCGCATAGCTTCCACCAACTCGCGCTGTTCCATGGTCTTTCTCTGTTGGTGATATTGATCGAGTACACGAGCAGGTAAAGTGACCAGAGGTAAATTAAGCATGCCTCCAAACAATTCTGGCTTATAATCTACTACAAACAAGCTAGCGACTTGACTCTTGAGTGTGCTAGCAGACTTTAAAGAAAAGAAGTTGAGAATCACAGAAGAGCGTTTGCCTTGTGGTGTAGTCTTCTTTTTCATGGTTGCAGCTTTGTTTTGGTCTTTGATATGCACATAGAGATCCTTTTCAAAGCGAAGTGTGATTTCAACTTCGTTACCATTGAGCAACATCTTTTGACGGGCAGACCAAGTCAATGTCAAGATGACTTTATGCGTGTTGGGTGTGATAGCATTGAGTAAGAGAGTGTCATGTAAGGAACTGTCCCAGGCAGCATGTGTAGTGCAGATACCATCTTTGCTGTTGGTAGATATTAAGTTGAGAGGAACTTCTGCTGCACTGTTATTGTTGGGCTGAGTATCTATAATACGATGCTTGCCGTCCATCAATCGGATTTGACCGATACGCATATCAGTTACCTTTTCAAGAGTATCTGAAGCGCTCTGAAGGGAGAGAACGATACGTCGTTGTTGACCTTGTTGTAACGAAAAGGTATCATATTGGCCCATTACATCTCCATTGACGCAGGCACTGGCTTCGACAGGGACTGGCTTATAGTCGCCTTCGGGTGTAATCTCGCATATTTGAATACGAGCAGTGATATCTTCTGAGCTCTTTGTTGGCATGATAAGATTATCCTTCTTTTCATCCATCTTGTTAAGAGCCATAGTTTCCAAATACTGCTTGGTGGGCTTGCCATATACCTCGAAGGTAATATCCTTTGTTTGAATGATGCGTAGAATATCTTCTGTGATAGCCATAGACAAGGTTTGATGGTAGTTGAATTCAATAGATCCTTGGCGTTTATAATCAACTGCATCGGCAGCAAAGACACCATCCAAATTGTTACCAAACGTAGATAAACGGAATTGAGCATGGACACGACTGAATTCTTTGGGGTCCAAACCAGAGAGTTCGATGATAGAGATCTCAAAGACAAGTTGCTGACCTACGTGTAAAAGCTTGCGAGGATTCTCATCATCCATGATAGGCTCACTGGTATCTTCTCCAGAACAGACAGATGAATTAGCACTACGATAGGGATGACGCACAGATCTTGCAATAGGTGCAATCAAGACACGCAACTGTCCCATCAAACGTCCTGTATTACGGCAGTGTACAGACAGTGTGCTTTCAACAGGTACCTGAGTAGCCAAGTTACGAAGAGAGACCTTAGCAAGACCAACTAGGGTATATGCAGGCGCAGCAGATTCATAAAACAAGTCGTCACCTTTGATGTACTTTTTGGAATCAGATACATAATAGGCACCTTGAAGGTATCTCATACGGGCCATGAATTTTTCGATAGACCAAATGTACATGGTTTGATTCTTCTTGTCAATTACTTGGATAGCAATACACGGTTTGGGTGATTTAATTAAGTCAGCATCCAAAGTACCACGTTGCTGGGGTGAGTTGGAGGAATTGGATTCCCAATGAGAAACAGAAGTGGCTGACATAGTATCGTGCACAACTGCAAATTGGTAGAATACTTGTTTGCCAGCCTTGGAAGCCATTTCGTTGGCTTGTCGAACATGAATCTCGTGGTTGAGCAAGACCTTGGCCATAGCTACGTTTCGCTTGCGCTTCCAAACCTCAACAATCTTGTTTGCTAGTTCTTTTTCCTTGGGCGTAAAGATAATAGGTCGTTGTGAATAAGAGAGATGGCGAGACAAACGACGAAGCTTGGCTTCGTACTTGCGTCGATGGTGTTCCATCTGAATTTCTTGTTCATTTTTACTCAACTTGGACATAAAATCAGCCATAGAGGAAGAAGTGGAGGATGAAGAAATTGTGCTGGTATCTTCAGTATAGTAGCCGTCAACGCTATCATCTAAAAAGACAGATGATGCTGTAGTAGAATAATTGCTACGGCGGACAGAGGATGAAGAGGAAGTACGTCGTGAAAGTGTATCGGAAGAAGTGGATTGGCGCTTTCGAATGACTCGTACTTTTGCTACATCATCAAATAACTTATCCAGGTCTTCGTTGGTGAAGTTTTCAAAGTTGGAATCGTTGATATATGTATTGAGCATAGCTTCCCTGCGAGCAAAATTCCAGTCCATGACTTCAGATCCCATAGTAGGAGAAAGAAGCCCATTGTTTTCGGAAGAAATAGGTGAAGGCGGTCCACTAGGTGAATCTGCCCTGACAGTTTCATCTTGCTGTTGCTGTTGAATGATCTCACGTTCTTTCAAGGCTTCACCAGGATTGTTGAATCGAAAGACATGGTGATCACCTAGAATAATACGATATCCACTCTTGAGCCGCTTGGGTTCTGATATACGCATGCCATTGACCATGGTAGTGCAACCAAGACGAGGAAACAAAGTAACAACGTCGTTTGTGTTTTCGAAATAACAGTGATCCTTGTTGATATTAGATCCACTGAGTCGAATAGACATGGTGCCATCCTTACGATCCTCAGGTTCCTCGTCAGCATCTGCAAGAAACTGGTCTACGTGTGTGATGCCCGGTTTGATATTGTACATGAGACATTCTGACATGAGAGGGTCCTCGTTCAAATTGATCAAATAAGGAATCTCTTTGGGTGTATAAAGTCCAACATCGTTTTTTTCGATAGTGATACCCAAGTTTTTGAGTGATTTTTCTCGTTCAATATGGATCTTTTCTGTGTTGTTGAGTTTTTCTTCCCAAGTTTGGTTTAAGTCGCCTAAAAGCTTCTCGGTCATTTGCAATTGCTCCACCATTTCATCTTTAGTGAGTTGTGTTGTATTGCCTGAAGCGTCTGTAAATACAACGGTTGATTTAGAATTGATAGGAGCTGCGGGAACGGCGAGCTTTGCTTTTGAAGGTGAAGCCTTTGGTGCGGCGGTGCGTTTCTTGGTGGGATGGCTGATAGCAGCGATTTTTTCGACTTCTTCGGGCGCATATACCATAAGTGCCTGTTTCAAAGCTTCTACTTCATCCTTTAATTCTCGCATAACCTTGGCATTGGGGTCTTCATTCACGACTGCCTTGGTCTTGATCTTTTTAGCTTGATCGGCGTATCTTAAAGTACTGATAGTTTCATCATAATCTGCGGGCGAGATAGCAGCAATCATACAAGTTTTTGAATTTCCGCCCAAAGAGTCTTTTAGCAGCCAAGTCAAAACAGAATCTCGGAAAGGTACAAAGGCTTCTTTAGGTTTTTTGGAACCCTTTTTGGGTTCAGCGGCTGATGCTTGTTCAGCAAGACCGGCAATTACTTTGCCGAGCGTAGTGAGTGATTTATTAATATTGGCACCTTCTTTTAATCGAACACCTGTAGCACCAGTACTATTTGCACGTTCACTACCAGCTAAATCGACCAAACTACAATATTGTTAAACAAACTTGTATAACTTGAATCAAGTGAAATTACCTGATACGGGCTACTTTTTCGGTTACTTGCTTTGTGTTGGGATCTAATATCTTTTGAGTGACAAAGATAGTAAATACAGCATGAGAACGAGAAGAAGTTTCGTTCATATTTGTTGCTGCTACAGTTCTGGCTTTATTGCCTTCGTCCATGAGTTGATCAATATTCTCAAAAGAGTTGACAGCAAGGCGGGATAAATCTTGAACATATGGGCCTAATGTTGGGTGTTCTCTGACTTTGAGGTTACTCTTGTTGCGAGGATTCAATAAATCGCGAACTTTTTCGTTGTAAATTTCGATATAAGATACTTCTACTTGGAAATCCAATTCACTGGTTCTTGTGTCTCTGATACGATCGAATAGCTCAGAGCAAGTTCTAGGGATAATACCTTTATCTTCGCCATAGCCCATCTATACAGGAAATTAGTTGTGTGTATCTTATGCGTATTTAATTCATTTTACCATAGAATATGATTTGCCAGAACCTGTTTGACCATCTATTATACGACAAGTCAGTTACAAACATTGAAATCATCTGATAACTGTATACAAATATTTACAGGCAAAAATACAGCAATTATATCCATTGAACGCATGATCCAATAGCTCTTTACCGAGATCATTATAGACCATTTCTTGATCTGCATAGTCTTCGTCGTCTTTATCCGCAGACCAATAAGATTCATCAAAAGTAAATGCTTTAGGATCTTCCAAAACTTTCGAGCCAGGCGCAGCTGGTTTACTAATAATCGTCTTGTTTCCTTCCATTCGAATAAGACAGGGTGCTCCTCTAGCCTTTTCTATAGTAAATTGTCAGCATTTGATTTTTTTTTTTTTTTTTCTGTGATAAATTTCAGGTACCTCGAGCATTCAAAGGTCTACAACGCACTACAACCTTAATATTATTTCCACTCATTATTTAGTCGTTTCAAGTTCGTTATATTTCGTCAAATAGATGTCAATTCCAGTTGATTGCAAAAGGGATTCGAGATGATGAAGAAAGGAAGAAAAAAAAAAAAAAAAAAAAAAGAGAAGGGAAGAACAGTCGACTAAAAAGAATAAATGACAGATTTAAAATTGTTGGAAAAGGCTGAGTTACCTTTGAAAGACACATAAAGGCTACACTACACGTGGATTTCAAATCAACCCCTTCTGTTTCTTTGTTTAATACTTAAAAATATCTTTTGAAGCTATAATCTACTAATCCAATCAAGTTTGTGCATATTTTATTTATAAGAATTCTATTATTAACAAAGACCCGTTTGATATATAACAATAAGGAATGCTGTTCACTAATGACGAGTTTAATTTAAAGCTTAGCCACCTTCAGATATATCTCCAAGCCATATTTCCCGAGATTGCTCAAGATTTCTAAAGATTAACCGATTTAAGACTTGAAAGCAATCTGATTAATAATGAAGTTGTTACTTGAGGCGTAATATAATTTTTTGATATATTTATTCAAGAAGTACAATAGTACCTGAATGAATACCTAAACTATAAAAGTATATTGAACAATCGGTTGTTTTACGCAATGGACAATATTCATTATACCTTAGTCATTTTGTAGGATATTTAAATACTTGAATTATTATTGGAGAACGGAGATATTAATTCGTAACATCACTATGGGAAAAAAAAAGTGAAATAAAGTGAATTCATGGCAAAATCAAGTGAATTTCAAGTGAATTAGTGCTTTCACCTGAATTTAAAGTGAAATAAAGTGAATTTCATGGCAACTTGGAAACCAGGTTAATGCACCTTAACTTTTATTTCCATTATTTTTCCATGAATTTCCATGTTTCCCAATTGGAGTGAATATGGAGCTAGTTCGAGTAAATTGTATGTTAAACTAAACAGTGAAGCAGAGCTCTGGTTTCAACGAATATAAGACAGCATTGATAGTATAGAATAAATTTATATATGTACTTGGTTTAATAAGGTCTCCAAGCAACATATGTTTTGTCTTTATTTAATAAAGAAGGTATAAGTATAGCATATCCTATTATGTCCTTGGCTTTGATTATTTTCCATAGGAGCCTTTCTTCATAGGGTTGCGTATAATAGCAGCATGTTTGACCATCAAACACTAAAGTCGTTTGATGTTGTAATAAGGCAAGTATTTGATCTTTCCATCTAATAAACTGCTTTACTTGGCCTATATTATATTGTAAGGACATAGTATCATCTGATATGTATGCAACTATCTTTTGGTTTTGTTTTCTTGAAGAAATATCAACGGTTTGGCCATTCCTCGTTTTACCGTAAGTATTAGAAGTAGAAACAGAGTACTCCTCTTCTGTTGAACTGGAACCATTATGATCGGCTAGATATTGCTGGATTAGATGCTTAATATCACACGTTGGAAATAATTGGTTGATTAAGTCAGCAGAAGAAGGTTTAAATACCATATCTTCATCAACACTATGGCTTTCAATTCCAATCTGCCAGTTTTTATACGCTTTTGTGTAGTGATCCATTAGAACAGTGACAGAGTTTTTTTGAGGATTTTGTTTAGACTTGATATGTCTTTTTACATCTTGAATACTTCTTTCAAGAGTTCGGGCGCTTATCAATCTAAGTGGACCAAGCTGAAAAATAATATAGGACAAATGTTTTAGATAATGCTGGTTAATGGTAAATGTATCTTTTCCCATCTTCTGCAGTAAGAACGCATGCCATCTTTTTACTAATCTAGAATGAAAAGACGATATAAATTATCGAAAACTTAGCATAGCTGCACGTAGTAGTCTCTCAAAAAAAAAACTTACTCATCAATCCGTAACAGATCACTTGGATATATGTTGAATTTTTGGGTCAAAGTGCAGACCATGGATATTGATTTCAAAGCATTGCACGCATCATCAACAGCTTCCAGTACAGGAGAAGCTACCTTTCTCTTCTTTTTTCTATTTCTTTCGGTTTGGTAAATATCAGCATGTTGTTTTCGTAACGCCTCCACTACCAAAGTGGGTACTATGTACATTAAAAAATCAATCCAGTCAACGCTACGAGATTGGCCTGATTTGGAAGAAATATCTAAGTGAAGAAAAAAGCAAGGATATTAATTCATTGGAATAATTAGCATTAAGTTTCTTGAGTTAATCTCTAATACCTATAAATTGACCATCAATGGCTCCATTTGGAAGCATTCGTTGTATTTGAACCATTGCTCTGCCAATTTCTTCTCTATAGGCGTTCCGAAGGAACAAAGGGTTATAGTATCCGAATCTCTGAGAGTCATCCTTCATCATGGACCATATGTGCTTGGCTATATTCATTCCCCATAAGTGCATCTCATCTAATCCAAAAAATGAACATCCATGAAAGCTTTTTAATAATGCAAATGGCAATTTCCCTTTGAGTGAAGTAGCCTAGATAGTTAATCAAATCATACTGCATTAGACACTGATACAGTTACTATTGTTTAATTTATTAAGCTTCTTACCAAGTCACCGTTTTGATAATCCTCAGAAGTCCTTAATGGGTATTCAATGGGCTCTTGTGCTTCATTTGTTCCAGGAAAAACTATAGTCCTTTTTGATTTGGAATAAATGCCTTTGATCTTGCAAATGCGGCATCCATGGTAAGAATTATGGCCAGCATGTAAACATAGCTCTGATAGTCCAGGAATATCACCAATTATGTTTAATAAGTGGGCCTTTATACGGATGGAAGAGGTTCCTGTTTCGACAATAATGCCTTCTGTTTCCAAAACGAGAAGCTCCTGGATGGTAGGATAAAGGAAACTAAAGATATCATAGGGTTTTCTCGGACCAGGTATGACGGCAACGATCAGTCTGTTTTCTGGATCAAATCTATAATAGAGCATTTAATTTATCCATTAAAGTTTCAGCGCCAAGTTATTTTGTTTTGTACCTTTGTTCTGGTGGTATATCATTAATAGTAAACATGATAATTGCCATACTATTATCACCTGTGTCAAAAGGATGGAATCCATCGTAATGGAACGAGAGCGAGAGGTTATAGTCTTCTTCGGCGTCACTATTTCTACTTTTAAAAGCGAATCCATCCAATATATCTCTCTCGCAGCCATCAAGCTCATCGGTTGAACTATACACAGAGCTACGCGTAGCTTTATATTTCAACTTCTTCCTATTCTTTTCAGACAGCATAAAATAGGCCAACTGCTTACTAAGTGATAGTTGGTAATGCTTGGCTTTAGCTTCCATGATAGTTGATGTGGACGATGTCTCTTCATAACGATGTCTCTTGCAACTTAACCTAGGGCAAGCAGTTTGACTGTCACCAGGGTAATACATGTAGCACCCTTCAGGACACATGTCATATTTATCAGCTTGAAGTTGGATTATATGATTGTTATTAATGCTTTCGCATTTATACGGGCTGATGAATTTTAGATGTTCTATAAAAGAAAATAAGAATAGCAGTGAGCACACTGGTAGTAGTAAAGCAGCAAGATGGAAATAATAACTATACCACTATTCATCTCAATTAAGTACTCATTGAAGAAGTTGAATATTTTTTCGGTCGTACTTTTTGATACATTGTTTTCTTTTAAGAGATACTTCAGTTCTAGACTTTTCCTCTCTGGAGGACTTAAAATATCCATGTACTGTTTACCATCGTCCTTGATTTTAAGCTGAATAGGATGGGTAATAGTATCTTTGAATTTGCTTAATCTAGAGTATATTTCTTCCACTGTGGTTTTTTTTATTGCGTCTTCTTCTATAGCGCCAACTGTTCGCCAACCTTCTTGTATTACCTTAGTTTTTTCTGAATTTTCTTCTTCATTCGCTATAGAGTCGCATTCATCCAAGCTGTTCATATCTACAGAGTTACTGAAATCACAGTGGCTTGTTCGTAAAATATCAGCAGGATTGTTATTTACAATATCAGTGCTTGATTGATGTTGCGTTTCATGGTTTAAAAGATCATCTGATACATAAGGGTTACTGGCGAAATGACCTTGCTGAGATAGTGTAAGTTTCTGCTTTACTTGACTATATATATTGAAAGCACGTCGCATTCTGCAATTGATAATATGCCTTCTTATTTCTTTTTTAGTAAAGTACTGTTGACACACTGGGCAGTTTTCACCAGGCATTATTCTTGTTGAAATAGGCGAAAGAGTAAAATAAAGGTAAAAGCGTTGGGACTCTGCACGTATTATATGCACAGTTTTAGAGATGCGGTAAAAATTGAATAAAAAGCGAATAAATGAATTAAAACCGTTTTATGAGGTTTTATTGATCTAAAGTAAGTTTAGCTATCCTATCTAGCACGTATGTCTTGTATTTAGATTTCAAAGAAAATAGTCTCTTGGTAACAATCAAAGGTCTTTTTTAATATATGTTCACTCTGCATTAATTGTCCTTTCAGCGGTGATCCAAACTTCCCTCTTTAGATGGATGGTTAGATGAAACCCATTCCTTAATATATATATGCAGAGTGCCATATGTGCGTTTCACCACAAGAGAGATATCAATATTCGAGCAAGGTTTGTTTATTACGCATAATTACGTTACATTAGCTCTAATAGGTTCTGATTTTTTGTATATGATACCTAGCACTTCCTGGTAAGATTCTCCCGACACAGGCTATACCTATTAAGTTAAAGCCATTTTTAACTGCAGGGCTTATGATATAAAGATGGTTCCACTACATGCATTTCTTTTGCACTCATTTCTTTCCATAAATTTTATAAAATCATTAGAATCATGCCAGCTAACAGAAGACAAATTAGACAGACCAGCCAATCCAGTCAATCCAGCAGCAGAGAAAACGACAGAGATCTTAACAGTCAAATAAATCTACCTCCACCTTGGATGGAAGATTTTAAACAAGATCTCGTAAACTATTTCGATGAAAAGCTTCAACCCTCTTTAAACATAGGAAGCTCAAAAACTATCCCAGTGCCAAAGAAGCAAAGGAGAGTAAATTCTAAAGTCTATATCCAATGCTTTTTAAAAGAACACCTAAAGGAGCCAGTGCCTAATGATGAAGATATCAGCAGCCTGATGGGAATACTTGATCAAGAAGCTTTCTCTTCAGTACTAACTTTTGCGCAGCAGAACCCAGAAGCTGCATGTAAAAGCTGGAGGCTGCTTTCTTCTCTTAATAAGCTCTCCATGATACAGTCGGCACTACAACAGTCGATAGCATCAGATGAACGGCTTGCTATCATCAACAAGTGTGTAAGATTTTGGCCTTGCGAGTTTCTTGTGCAAGAAAAATGGACTAACAGAAGCAAATATAACAGGAAGAAAGTGTAAGTGTACATTCTATAACTATTGCATATTGAATCAAAAGGAGAGAAAAATGAACACCCATTTGTAGGCTTCAAGCGGAAGGTGCGCAGTTAAGAAATGCAAGAAATCAAGGACTGCAGTAATATATCAGTAAATATAATTAGCTTAATATTATATACCCATTTTGTATCGTTTATCTTATTGAATAAAGAGTCATCATTACACATATGTTGTTTCATTATCTATACATGGTTAATACATGCAAAAAAGGTTGAAATATAAGTGGTTGAAATCATAGGAAGGTTAACATGCTTTTCGAGTGAATTGCAAGTGAATTGCAAGTTAACATGTTTTTCGAGTGAATTGCAAGTGAATTGCAAGTTAACATGTTTTTCGAGTGAATTGCAAGTGAATTGCAAGTTAACATGTTTTTCGAGTGAATTGCAAGTGAATTGCGAGTTAACATGTTTTTCGAGTTAATTTAAGGTGAATTTCGGGTTAACCTGATTTTCAAGTGAATTGCAGGTGAATTGCAAGTTAACTTGAATTCACTCGAAACGGCAACGATTCTCCTGCAAACCGAGTTAACTTGAAATTCACTCGAAATTCACTCGAATTTTTCCCATAGTGCATGATCATATATTAAAAGACCTTTGACAGAATATCAGAGGCGTTTGATTGGGCAGCGATAGCAACTAAAAATCAGATGTGCCAAGAGCGGGGAAATCTTGCTTGGCAAATGGCGCTAAATAGGAAGCTAATTGGACAGTTTTAACGAATAGATTTGAGTTTTTTATTACTAAAAAGTTAATCCAAATACCCGAAACTTAAAATCATCCAAAGATAAAGAATAGAGTTACCATTGTATTTCTATATATATAAGATCAAAAAACGATCCACGAATCAAAGGAAAAATGAGGGCGATATTCATACTATTAATTCATAATTTAACTTTATGTAAATGTTGTGAATCCAATTGTTGTGCACTGACATTATCTGTCATTAAAAGGTGAACTCAAAACTTTTCAGGGTCCTGAGTGAGTCTTTGAAAATTTTCTTTTGCTATTGCTGATAACCGATAAAAATCGGAATCAGTTTATAGTAGCAATCACGCAAATCATTTTTTTTTAACCATATGAAAAGCGTTGTGCAGTGAATTGAGCATATCGAATTCATACTCAGTTTAATCTCGGTAAAAGATAGTTGAGAGGCGATAATCTTATGTCTATATACTATTCTCCTATTGATATAATCACGAGTATTTGCAGCATTAATCATCACTAATAATACAAGAATCGATAAATGAACTACGGCAGGCAAACGGAAATGCTGAATGTCTGGGAACGCGCGCATAATATATTTCATTGTCTTTTTGCTAAAGAGATTTAGTAGGACTGAATCTCTATAATTTTTGGATATTGAGTCATTGATCGTGCATCCAAGATAATGCTTCCGTCTGTATTCACACTCACACTGATGAGCCAAATTAGATCCAAGGGGTTGAAGCTAGGATAGCCTTCGATATGTTGATCAATTTGATAAGTAGTCTCCTCACAGTTTATATTAAGTATCAAATGACAAACGTCTGAAAACCTATTCATGCTTTGTAGTTGATTTTACGTTGTTCGTTTCAATCTTGCCACATAGTCTTGGTTCAGGACTAGATGTTGTATGCTTTTATGAAGGCAGTAGAGAGTATCGTAACACTGTTTAATATCAGCATTTGTTGAATTTTGATTAAGCGTTGGCATAATATCAAGGCCCATACAAATCCTTCTTCTATAAGCTTTCAGTATTTTCTTATAAAAATCATCATTGCCCTTGGGTATGTGAAGCATTAAGGTGTTTAGACATTTTAATAGAAGTAGTAATAACCTTGGGTAGAGTAAAATATCCTAATTCTCCAGACCTAATTGCTTCAGATGTCACCCGGGATCTGACTTGGGTATACAAAGCGTGGCCAACAGCTCAGTATTTTTTTTTTTTTTTTTTTTTTTTTTTGCTTTTTTAAATAGATTGATTGTTATAAATGCTTTTATGTAGGCTCATTCCAGTTGTTGCAAGTGAACTGTCATTGTACAAGAAAGTAGGCTTTACGATTAGAATGGCGTTATGGTGCTATTATAGTGAAGAAAAGATCAAGAGGCTCAATCGGAAGGCTTGGTCAAGCATTTATTTTGAATTTAAAAAATAACTATTGTTCAAGATTGACACACGTTTCAGATGGCCCGCTCCAGAAAAGAATTCAGCCTTGGAATCAAGTTCACAAATTCGGAGCCAGTCATTATTGACATTCGCGTTTAGTGGTTCATAAAGGTCTTACTCCATAATGACAATAAAAAATATAATTAAACTATTAGTATGTATTTTAGACTGCAAAACACAAAACATACTTAAAATAATACTTTTAATACCTTCAAAAAGTGATGCAAAAGGCTACATCGCGCACTAACAATCTGCATTTATCGCGCTTCTCATTGGGCACGGTGATTGAATAAAAGTTCCATCGCCATCCAAATGGTCATTTAGTGCCAGGATGTTTTTAATCGATCTGGTAATGACATATAATTGTCGATAGGCTAAAAGATGGTTAATAAAATGTACATAAAATCAAATGGAGCGTATAATAGCTCAAATAATTTGAGATAGGTGCCCCAACTTAAGGTATCCTTTTTAAATATTGTTATCGATCATTTAAAAATACAGCAACAGGGATATTTCATTAAGTGTAAAATATGAAATAAAATACGATTAAATGTCCCTATATATAGATGAGCCTAAGTTATTTATAAGATACGCCTCGCAAATGCTGTTTAAATGCTTAAATCATATGTTAAAAACGAATCAAAGGGTGAACACAAGTGCCCCAGAAGGGGAGTCCTTGAATATTCTTGAAGAACCCGCCTCAGTTTCAACAATTCCAGCTCTCTCAACCGACCTGGATTAACTTCCACACTTAATAATTAGAACATGTTCAGAATGAAGCATAAATCTTGTAGAATCATATTTTAATCTACTTATAGTAGATGTATTTAGGTTTCTTGCTCGATCATTGGTCATAGGTTGCGTCTGAAAAAAGAGGTTCATTCTCAGAATAAACAATTGTTGTATCTATTAAAACTCTTGCTTAGTTACAGATTAATCCATATATCAATGCATTAATGAAAACAACTGGGATTTCATGTTAACTATGCACTACATGAATACAAACTAAAGAAGCCGTTTTCTTTCAATAGATGCAAATTTGTACAGATTCATATCGCGAAGTGGGCTTTTTAAAGCTCAAGCATATACGACTATACTTTTCTTCTAATGTGCACTTTATAAATTACTTAGTCACAGAAAGTGATATATAGTACGACACATGGTTCATTATCTCTCTCTCGGATCTAAGAAAGAGGATGGGAACCATCATTGACCTGGTTATTATATGCTTATTGATACATTCGAAATAAGGTATCAGCAATATTTAATGTATCAAACCTAAAAGAATCCTAGTTTATAATAGAATAAAAAGTCAAAGAAGACCATAATCTACAGCATCAAGAATAATTATGCATCCATTTGGTTTAATCCATCTCCCTTCAACAAATACAGTGACATGTAGAATGAATTTTCTTTAATGTGGATATAGGTTCAGTAGCTAGATATACCACAAGTTATAAAAAAAAAACTCTTCTGTCCTTTTCATAGTCTATACTAAGCTCCCATTAATCAAGTATCACATTGATAAAACACTTATAGAAAACACACACTTTTAACTGCTGATTCCAAGTTTTGGAATTAGTAGCATGACTGGTTCTTTTTTTTTTAACCAAGCAAAGCACTTAATAATATCAGCTGTAAGAGCTTGATGCAAGCGCATGTAATTTGCCAATCATTATATTTTTGTGTGGAATTGGAGCTTATAAAAATGCCATCTAATATAGGATTGTTTTCAGGACACAATCTCAGCCTATTATTTGAATATGAAGTCGTTGCTGCAGTAGGTTATATCCCAGTAAAATCATTCTGAAGAATCAAGATAACAATGAAATGGACTATTGTTTTAAAGACGTAGATGGTGTTTTAATGGGAAACAAAAGTCAAGGTACGATCCTATAAAAAATGATAAACATATTGTTATTTTTAAAAGAAATGTTATATAACCTTTACATTAGTAGATGCATAATTAAATTCCGGACGAGTTTGTTAAACTATTGTATTTCCATCCAAATGCTCTTAGTATTAATGCATTTCTACTATAAAGAGCCAAAAGATGCTGCTCTATTTGCGATACCATATAAAACGAAGAGATTGTGTAGTATAGTATGTTTTTGTTACCTTTTAAAAGCATTAAAAAACTCTCTCGAGGCATAAAAGCTTACAGAACGTGAGTTAGAGAATTTAAGCAGTGAACCGAAATGACAGCACCTAGATACTTGATGCATAACGAAACACGCATCAACACTTTATAAACCTTTTTAGGCGTTCCAAGACATTTCTTTTTATTGGTCCTGGGCCTACCATTTAGCTTTGGCCCTACAGCGCTTTCATAAAGACATATTGGCGCTGAATAAACGAAATATAGCGTGAACTAGTATAGACCCAGTACATAAACAATACAACTAATGCCAAAACGATCCAATTTACGTTTAAGAATGAAACAGAACAAAGACTTTCAATATAGGTAAACTACGGACATACAGCCTGATCGAAGAGATGGACACATATGACACAATGGAATACCTAGACTGCAAATCTCCCACTTGAAAAACGGCACTTTTTAAGTTGATCCTTGACAAAGGTATAATGACAGCTGTTAAATCATAGCAGTATCCATCCAAATCATCTTAGAATCACTAGTTCTATAATGGATCTGCATGGACATCTGACCATATTTTATATAAAAAACTATAGTTTATTAGACGCAAAAAAGTCTTCTACTTTTTAGCCGTCGCGAGCTTCTTTATGTCACTTCCAGCAACTTCAATTTTACCACTACTATAGTAGTTCATCATGCACTCCAGTTTCCACTTTTTCCACACCTCTTCAGTGGGAAACCCCATCTTCTCCCATTCTTTTTCTTCTACCTCTTCCTCTTCCTCTTCCTCTTCCTCTTCTTCCACTTGATCCTCATAACGCAACAAAAAATTGGGTCGATGATCTGTTGCTAATTCAGATACAAACTGTGTCGCGTCTACAGCCAAGCGATCGTGTCTTTCCAGCAACTGGTTCCATTGTCTCATCTGTGTCTGCATCATTTGTTCATCGTCCATATTATTATGACTCTGAACATTGCTATTATCATTAAGTAATTCGTGCGCGATCGTTGCCTGTGTTTCAGCTTCTAGTTTTTCAATATCAGGAATGAGCTTTGTTCTCAATAAGACGCTAAGAATATTGGTCTCTTGTTCGGTTGTAGTGGGTATATAGGGGTGAACCATGAGCTTAGGAAGTGTAGCATTGCTGCCTTTTTCTGTGTAATGATAAAAGTCTTCGGAAAGAGACGCGAATTTGGCAGTAAGCATATTGAATTTGTTTAAAAGATCTGGCCAAGTGAATGGATATTTGGGTTCCTTGAGGTAGGTGAGGTGTGTAGAAAAGGTTTCTTGTAGTGACCATAGTTTGCCGCGTAGGGCTTCTAGTTCTTGGTATGTGTTAGGATCGAGCGTCGCTTGTATTTGTGATTGATCCATAATGGTTAATTCAGGTTATTTTTTTTTTTTTTTTTAAAAAAAAGGGTTGCGGATTGAGAGAAAACCAGTTCATTGTATTTTTTGAGCCTTGAGGTTTATCAACATGACTTTCATTGGATTTCGGTCATTGAATTGTCAACCTACTACTGCTGCTTTCATTGGATAGCAAAGATGAGATACAGTACTCGACATAAAGTATCAACTCGATCTAGTCTTTCCACTTCTACGCCAGTTTCATATCATGAAATAAATAAAGTATACTAACCAAGTTTATACAAGATTTTGCGTACACACCATAATGATGTAAATATTAGATACATCTGCTTTCAAAAGCTTAGTAATTGACACTTCAAATAGGACGATATGAAATTGAGATTTATTCTCTAAACAATGAATAGCCTCCTCTGCTGCTCAAAACAATATAAACAATAGATTTCAATAATAAAAATACAATGGGGGGGGGGTAAATTAACAAAGCTTAATTATAGTTTTCCTGTTGCTGTTGCTGTTGAATGGTATCCTTGGCAGCTTTAATCAATGGTGTAAGCGTGTAAAGTGGATCTGCCTTGCGCAAGAAAGGATGTCGAAACAGTTCCGCAGCGGTAGGTCTAAACGCAGGATCTGCTTGTAGACAGAGAAACAAAAAATCTTTGAATATATCACTAAGAGATTCAGGGTTCTGTAAATCCGGTGTTCCGTTGTTGGCAATCAGGTAGAGTGCGCGCAATGGGTTTTCGTTTAAATAAGGCGGTTCACCTTCGATCATTTCAATGGCCAGAATACCCAAGGACCAGATATCTACTTTTTGATCATAAGCTTTTCTAGTTACAACTTCTGGAGCCATCTATGAACATGTTTAGTTGACGGATGTCAGTAGGAATGATTGTACTTTACCCAGTATGGCGTACCCACTAGAGTTGTACGTTTTGATTGGGGCTCATGAAGTTGGGCACAAAATCCAAAATCGGCTATAGGCATTGGGGTTTAATCATTAATAGAGCATTGATGTTATGTTAACTTACTTAATTTGATATCGCCTTGCATACTCAACAAGACGTTATCACTTTTGATATCTCTATGGATGACACCATTGGCATGAAGATGTTTTAATCCTTCAAGAATTTCTTTACAAATAGCAGCGATTTGACCTTCCATGATCATATTGCAAGTAACAACGTCTGTTAGACTACCACCTTCCATGTACTCCATCACTACCCAAAGGTCGCCTTTCCAAAGATAAGATTCGATAAAGTTAACAATGTTCTTTTGCTGAGAGCGTTTCATAACCATGATTTCATTGATAATCAACTCTTTCTTGGGTTGTTTTTCGAGATTCATTTGCTTAATAGCTACAGGCATTGGATGGTCTTGACGGTAAGCGATGAATACACCCCCTGATGCTCTAACAACAATATTAATTATAAGATAGGATGGTTTGCCCTTCTATTTTACCCTTGACCAATCTTGTTCATATTGGAATATATCAACCGTGGATCCGAATTAATGCACAATTCTTGCAGTTTAAGCAGCACTTCTTGGTCTTTCATGGCATCCTTTTGCTCCTTTGGTGGTCTGGCTTTGACTGTGCCTGGAGGGCCAATATTCGAAGATAGCGAAGAGGATGTTTCTATCGTGTCGGGATCTCTCATTTGTGTTAATTCAGGTAGATTATCCAGTTCTTGATCCCCAAATTCATCCGAAAAAGAAGCTGTTGATTCCGAATCGATCGAGTTGATATCATCCACGTATTCTAATCCAAGCTGTTTAGCCACTTTGGTTTTACCCCGCCCCCATGGCATTTCGACTTACCATCTTCCAATCGTTTTGTAGGTGTCTCTATAGCCGTACTCTTTGTACTTGAAGATACCTTCACAAAGCTTAGTATATATGTTCAATTACTGCTAACAGAGTACTTACTAGGCCTGCTTTACTATTATTAGGACTTTCCTCTTTTGCCTTGGTAATACGAAGCGTAGAGAATCGTCTCAAAGTTTTGGATTTGAGGCTCTGGCTGGCATTAGTATCATTTTTTGGAATTTTACTCCAAACACCCTCTTCCAGGGTTTGCTGTGTATTTCCTTGAAGGAATTCGATAGCATGGATAACAGCCTACATATAATTATCAGAAGGGCTATAGTTCCCCATCCTGTTTCAAGGTTACCTGAGGATTATTTTCTTGTTCCTGTCTTGTGATACCGCTTTGTGTAAGTAAAACTTGCCATTCTTTGGGTAATCCAGTAAAAGCTCCAGTACTTGAATCAAAGCCTACGTGAGTAACATGCACTGTATTATAAGGTGTCGAGATATCCATAGGTTCAGCTAAAGCCTGATTCTTAATTGAATTATTGTTGGTATTTGATATGAATTCTATCAAATTTTTTTTAGATAGTCATATACACGTCAAAAGAACCAAGAGACTGACCATTAAAATTGCCCATAAACTTATCGATTACACCTTTAAGCTTTATCCTCTCCCGAGATTTCGACTCATTACTGCTCAATGAAGGTCGAGTTATAGATGGTGAATGGAGACTCGATCGCACCTTTTCTTTAGCATTTTGGTCAAGGTTGGTTGTAACTAGTTTAGGCAAGTTTGTCATATTCAAAGACGCTTCAAAGAAGAAGAAGTCTTTAAGCGGGAAAGAACGAGAAAGTAGAAAGAAAAGGAAATAAAATAATAAATATGGCAGCTTTAATTAAATGACTGAAGAAAAATGACCTTTGGTACGCTCAAACGCGTGTAAATCAACCTATGTTTTTTTGATAATTGTTCATGACCTAAGAAACCACAATAAAATACACGGTTAATAGTGATATCACATCTAGCCTTGATGAATCCATTCATTCCACACGGCAGTTGGGGGGAGCAAAGGACATATATACGCGCGCCGCCTCAATTAAAACATTTCGAGAAACATACCAGGTAACAGCCAACCAAAAACGTATTTCATGCTAAAAAAAACATCGACTGATTTACTTGCTCTTTTTTTTTTTTTCTTTCAAATATAACTAATTATGTCTGCATCTACTAGTCCTCAACGTCGCCGTATCTTGATCGGTTATGATCATACTGAAGTATCAAATTCTGCTATGGAATGGATAGTAAATAAGAGAGCCGTCTTTAGCGATGATGATATTACACTAGCTATCATTGTAAACGACGACGCCATAGCTGTAGAAGGCACGTTTGGATTAGAATCATCCATTGCTGGTCCTGTTGGCTGGTTATCCGATGATTATAGAGAACGCGTATCGAAGTTAGAAAAGGATTCTACTGAAGCATTAGAAGCAGTTGTTCGATGGTTTGAATGTAAAGGCGTAAGTTCCCATATAGTCTCTATATATTCAAGTTCTGTTCTTTTTAACGTGTCTTTCTACATAATAGATCACTGTTAAGCCAAAAATATTGAGCGGTGAGCCTGGAGAAACACTCAAAGATTTTGCAGAGGCAAATAAAGTGGATCTGGTGATTGTGGGTAGTCGTGGATTAGGCTTCTTTAAAAGGTAGATATCACAAGCATATAAACAATACAGGCAATTGATTGTATTTTATTCCAGACAATTCATTGGATCAGTATCAGATTATCTGATCCATCATTTAAAATGCTCTGTTCTCGTAATTAAGGATGATTATAGCAGTAACAATGATAGCAAATCCCCAAAATAAACTAATAAAAACATCATACTCAAATGTAAGCCACTTTTTTAAGCAACAAGGCTATAATTAGCGCTGCAGTTCTCAAGCTTGAAGAAGCACAGCCAACAAGGCTTTTATCTCAATGTAATGATTACACTCAAAGGTTTCACTTAATAGTATATAATGGAAGCCGGCTTTTTGTCTATTTTCTCTATAATTCAGCACCATGCCTAGCTTTCATAACAGAACTACTAGTGACGTATCCATTGTTTCTCATAGGTCTTGTGACAGCACTACGCCACAATCTATACTGAGCAATGGTTCTGCTTCAAGACAACCAAATGTCAAATTCTCCAACGTTCTCATAGTGAACAATCCTGCGACAGCCTATATTACGAAGGACGCTTGCTCACCTGGATCAACCAAACATGTTATTGACCGCAATTTTCCAAATTGAAGAAGACCGCTTATATATAACAAATTAATTCTTTGTACATAAATCATCTAATTTTATTCCAATGAACACTGCATATACTTTGACATTTACTATATGCAATAAAATTTCATGTTTGGATTTATCACATATAAAGATGTTCTTTGGCGTAAGCTAACCCTGAGGCTAGCGCGTGCACTCTACTATCAATAACTAGCAATTCATACTGAGATTCAAGCTCTAATGATATCTATTGGTTAGAAACCCACAAATTAAAGAAATAGTTCATTCTATATATGTTTACCAAGTAATCTTTCTAATAAACCGTCCAAAGGCAAACTTAATGTTTGTAAACTCCACTCGTCTTGTTCCAGCTCTTGTACGGGTAACTCCGCTAATTTTGTAACATCAATAGTGACTTTTGCTACATAGCAACTAGAATTAGTCAATCCAGGCTCATAAGCTACAGGCACTTTTGTCAGTTCAAATTGTTCTTTCGCTACCAGGTATCCTGTTTCCTCTTTCAATTCACGTTGAGCAGCATGAATTGGATCATTTTCATCTGGGTCGATCAAACCTTGAAGAACAATCAAAAAATGTTAATATAACTATGCTTATATATATATATATATATATATATATATATGTATCAATTACCTGATGGAAATTCAACGCAATAACGCTCAATTGCAGGCCTATGCGTTATGGTTATTTCGACTTGTTGAATTTATAGACAACTGGTTACCTATATTGAACTACCAACAAAATCTCGGGCGTTGGAGTTAACAAGATGGCATGAATATCAACAGCTAGTATTTAATCAGTATTATTAGGAGGTGATATGAAAGTTATGCATGTATATTACCATCAGCGTCCGAAACCCTGGCTTTTTTTCGGATACAACGCTCCCAGCTCCTTTCAATTCCTGCATTGTCCTTATATGTTACGCGTTCAAGTTGAAGCCAATCGCCATTACCCATCGTCATTGGAGCAGACGATTGTACAAGTGTTAGCGCCTTTTGTAATGTTTTACGCGACATTATGAATTGAAATTCCTAAACGTTTACAAATCTGAAAGAAAGTAGAGCTTGTACATATATTCACTATTATTGCTTGCACCTCAAATTAGTCCAGCTAATCCATTTCAGGCTGAGTTTAATTAATTGCTGATAACTTACATAGCTAATGTCCGGTGCATGTTAAGCATTCCAAAAAAAAAATGAATTAATCTTCTTTTTGATAACAAAATCGCGCCAATACGCAAAAATGGCTTTAACAAAGGATGTACGTATTTTAATTATGCATTAAATGATATATACTTTCTTAAACTTATGACATTAGTTTTGATAAAATGTTAAATTTTTATCTTGTTTAAAATGCACCTTTAATTTGCTTCATTTTAACAATGAAAACACAACAAAACTTTATCTATACGCATATGTGATAATTACATCTATGGAGTTTATAAAGCACATCTTTAAACTAATGCTTGTATGCTTCTAGAAAACCAAAGCTAGTGCTTGAAAGTATCTTTTAGGGAGTATTTGGGAATTTTTTCAAGAATGGCCTTATTTTGAACATCTCCAGATCTTTCTATTGAATCCAATCTAATGTTACATTCAATGATTAGTACCGGTTCATAATGAAGCATTGCAACCACTAGAACTATTATTTAAATAAAGCAATATGGCTATACTATGCTTTGATGACTTGCTGTTAAATGCATACACTTTAGTTACACCAGGTAATAGATTTATCGATCTCTCAATCAATCTTAACTTATTGTCACATTTGATTGCTGTACCTTATATATTATGCATCCAATGGAAGAACAGTAGGATTGCTTTAATTGTTCTTAATTCTTTGTGAATTATATACATTTAACATCTGTTAAATTTAATCTATAGATCTCTCAATCGATCCTGGCTTAATGTCTCATTTGATTACTAGTAATGTTTAAAATTAGTTGGTACATGCATTAAATAAAATTTCTGCCTAGCTAATGTACTATGAGTATACTACAGCATAATGAGGGGTAGCATGTAGTAATATAGACATAGTTCAGGTAGCCTAAATATGATACCCCATCCAACAAATATTTCATACGCAAAGTGAATTATTACACCCGCTAAACCCTTAATTAAAGAGGATACCTTGGTATAATCAAACTTGCTTTGTTTTCATTCTGCAGAATAGACACCCTTGTACAAATTGAGCCTAGTATCCCCCAACTAAAGCTTCGTGTAAGCTGCGCGTATCATTCTTTTTTGTTTATGTCTGTCTGCAATTAAAAAGTACTTTGATTAATCGAATGATATATACGCTTCCTTATTGGCACAACATCATCTTGAAACAGTACCGTTAATTGAGGGTACTTTTTCTGTAGAGAAAGAGGTCACTTAATCGAGGGCATACTGCTGATATTCTCAGTAAAACTGAAAACCCGCGTCATGCTCTTGCCACATGTTACAAATCATTCGATGTAATATTAGTGCACAACAAATACAAACTTCAAAAGAAGCTCTTTTTTTATATATTTTTATTTTATTTTATTTTTTTGTAAAGAACAGATACCAAAGTGATTTAAATCAAGTCCAGTGAAGTTGACATTAGATTGGATAGCACTTTTTGTGCTCGTTTTGTGTTACCTCTGGACTTGTTTGCTTCAACTTGTTTTGACACCTAGGCAAGTAAATAAAGTGCCATACATACAGCTTTTCAGACAGTACATACACAGTCAATAAGAACCTTTTTGCTGCTGATACTCCTTAGTTATCCTAAAGAACTCTTTATGCAGATGATTGCATTTTGCATAAGCTCCTTTTTCCTCATTCATTAGTGGCTCTCTCTTTTTTATATCGCATTGCTTGGTATACGTTCTTCTTTCTCTTTGTAATCTAAACATATCTACTTCTAACATGAACACTAATAGTAGTAGTAAAATAGCTCGCCCTTCTTCAATTGGGTTTCCAAATACGCCTTTACCCACGAAAACAATAACAAATAAACGGCGAATCGCTAGTCCAATCGAGCACGACAACAAACTGTCTTTGATGAAAAAGAAACCACAACAAATAAAGGCACACTTTACAAAATCCCATTCAATGCACAAATTGGACCAATATTTGCTTGGCAACGATGAACGACAAGAATCAGTAACCAAACAAATGCACCAGCAAGCTCTATTAGGTAGAGCAACGACGACACCTAGTATGCCAAGACCTTCTAGTCTTATTAAACGGTTCTCTGAGCATACTACAGGTGTACTTACTACAGCAAAACAATCCAGTAATAATACCATGAAAAGATCTCAATCACTGGCTAACCCAGTTATAAATGAAGAAATCAAAAGTGGCGGCGATGGCCTTGATTTCAGATTGGGCCAGCGAGTGCGTATCCCTAGTCTGAATATGGCGGGAACGGTCAGATTCTTTGGTGAAACTAAATTTAAAAAAGATGCCAGTCATTGGGTTGGAATCGAACTAGACGTAAAAGGCACAGGTAAAAACGATGGCTCTATCCAGGGGTAAAGTATAAAACGAGCCCTTTTGTTTGCATAAAGTCTAAACCTTTCTCTTCAAGTGTTCGCTACTTTACTTGCTCGCCAAATACAGGTCTTTTTGTCTTGGCTTCCAAAGCAATACCAATCCTTGAACAAAACGATAGTAGTACACATTTTAATATCCATACTAGTATTAGTAGCAGGCAAAAGATCACACCTCGCGCTAGCAAGACAAACGCAACAACTAAAAAGAGCCAATCTTCAACTACTACTACTACAACTACTACCACAACAACAAAAAAAAAGAGTATGACTATCACTACAAACCCATCAACTGCACAGCCTAAAAGAAATCGATCTGCCACTACTAATACAGTATTGAAACCAAGCAAATCTGCACGTATAGTGTCTACACGATCCAACAACCAACCATTGCCTACGCGCAGTAGCCCTTCTGCAGCTACTAAAAAGACATCAACTTCTACAAAGACAAATCAACGCCTTCAAACTAGCAAGCCAGCCTTAAAAAAGTCCTCTTCTTTATCTACTGCCAGTAACAATCATAGATGTGATCATCACATTATTCAACAACCGCAGCCAAGACGCCTATTGCGCTGTAATTCCAGCGGCAAAACTAAGATGCAAGAAGTCACTGAACTTCAAACGCTACTAGAGAAATCTCGCCAAGAACAGCGTGCGCTTTCTCAACAGATGGATGGTCAAGAAGCGGCATGGGATCGCTTGGTTAGCGCCAAAGAAAGTTACGCTGTGCTTGTCCAAGAAAAAGACAACGAAATTGCACGTCTCAAGCGCTTCATTGACCAAACCAATCAAGCGACTGACCAACTGGCTAAACTCGCCAATGAAAAAGATGCAGCCCAGACCCGAGCTTCCATGTCGGAAGCCATGGAAAAGCAACACAGTAAAATCATTGAACGATTGGACGCTCGCGTACAAAGTCTGCAACAAGAAGCCTTGCAAATAGCCCAGCGGCATGAAGCCGAGGCGCTTGATCGAAACGCTCAGATGGAGCAGTTGCGAGAACAACTAGCTGAACGTGACGAAGCAGCGGCTATCATTGAGCGTGAATGCGGCGAGTTACGCAAAACACACATTGAAACAGTACGGGCTTTTGAATCCTCAATTACCGCTTTAAAAGTAGATCATGCTCAGATGATTCAAAACAAAGATGCACAAATTGCACGATTGCAACAGATGCTGCAAGACGTTCATCAAATATATCCAACAGTTCAAGAAGAAGAAAATGACATGTCACCACGTCGTCGCTTGGAAGCTCAACTGGAATTATCGACACGTGAATTGGATCGTGAGCGAGAGATGATCAAATCCTTACAAGTGGAAGTCGAGCAACTCAAAGAGGAGATCAAACGATTGCACCATGTATCTGTCAATTCCAATTCGCAGTTTTATGCTTTGAGGAACGAGTTGGATAACGAGATTCAAGATAAACGACGTATTATGGAAGAAGCCAACGCCGCTTTAGAGATTCAAGCTCGTACCGAAGAAGAAAATGAACGCATCAAGCTGACAAATGATAAAACCCAACGCGATTTGGCTGATGTGCTTAAGAAACTAGCTACCATGGAAAAACAGCAACGAGGGCCAGATGAAGTACATTATCTGATGAACAAGAACCGTGAACTAGAAGCACAAAACGAGAAGTTGCAAGCAGCTCAAAGACAAAGTGAACATGAATGCATGCGATTGATGGATGAACTTTTGGCCATTGAAAAAGTTGGCTCAGAAAGCAATACAAATGTGGCTGGGGATAAAATATATCGAAGAGAGATTGAGCAGCTCAAGTTGCAAGTTGTTCGCGAAACCAAACGATACAATGATTTGTTAGATAGTAAAGACGCCAAATGCGAACGACTCACGAAAGAACTAGCAGACTTGGAATCGTTGGTGGAAAACAAAGTGTTTAACGAAACAGAGTTGGAAGAAGCTGTTGAAAATGAAAAGAGAAAAGTAAGAGCGCTTGAGCTGAAGTTACGTGAAGAAGAAGAGAAGAACATGCATCTTATAAGCAAGCAACAGCAACAGTACGCTCCCATGTCGCCCACCTCACCCCAGTACTCACTTTTCCACAGACAACAGCATCAGTCTAAGGTATCTTCTACAGGGTCATTCTCTTTAATGACCAGTAGCAGTTTGGACACAGTGTCTGACCACGGCAATATGCTCGAAAGTGTTTACTGTGAAATTTGCGAAGTGTATGGCCATGAAGTTATGACTTGCAATGCCTTCATGACAGAAAAAGATAATATATCTTCATCATCTGTAAGCGTACTTTAGTAGATGACTAATTGTATCTAATCCTTTATTTCTCCTAATAGTATTACTGCGTTAACTGTGATGTTTTTGATATCCATCCTACAGAAGACTGTCCAAATCAAGATGAAACCTTTTAAAAAAAAAAGATCGTATAGGTTGTCAACATCCTTTGGCACATAAGTCCTTATATTTCTATACCCTATACTTTATTGTTATCTATTGTTCATATTATATTATCTATATCTATATATCATCTATATCTATATATCATTTATATCTTATATATTCCTGTATATAAAATCAAACTATACTTTAACTATATATGACAACGACTTTTCTAATCTTTATTTCTATTTCATTTACATGTATTATAAGGAATAACATTATTGAAGTAAAAGGGAGAATATAGACTTTACTATGTGTAGAAGTAATAAATGGATAGCAAAAGAAATCACAAAGGATCAATTATTTTCAAGCTTGCCAAAAGTGACCATAGTAATAGCTTTAATGATGCATAGCATAAGGGTATTTTGATTTAACTGCTAGTAATTTTGGCTTGACAGACCTCACAGCATAACCACTACTCATACTAATTGTAAGAACTAGTAACTAAGAGTAACTTGAGCTCAATTAGTCGGCCCATTATAATGCCAAAAATGCGCACCAAAGCACCTCCTACGTACTTGAAAATGCCTCACTCAATATTGGGTTATAAAACATAATTCCAAGAGCTCTTTCGTCTTATTAAAAGGATAACATAGAAGTACACCTATTGCTAACACCACCAGTAAATTTCCCAATTTATATAAGTTGTAAATGATTAAACGCATAATGCCGCCGACCGCCTAAGCTCGCTCAGAAGCAGAAGATAGTTGGTCTTGACTATATTTTCTCTTTTGCATATCTAAAAGGTTTGAAATAAATGACTTTTTATTAGCAGATTTCGCACTAAACTTAACATAATACGTCTGATGGTACAAAAATGAATCAATTTTTTCTTTAATTCGCAGCTCTTATCGTTATGAAATTGATAATTTTGGATCTTTTGAAATGCAATCATTACTCACAAATTGCGTATCGAATAAAATATATATTAGATATACTTGCATATTTTTTTTTTTTTTTGGCTGATTGCTAGTACAGATCTTTACCTTTCAGTACATGTTCAGAATGAAGTATTGCATTTAATAGAGCCATTATATAATTTGATTATAAAGAACATATAGCTTTTCGGTGATTAGCTTTAAATCGTATGCTTTTCTTATAAAATAGGTCTGATGATCCATAGATCTCTCGACCAATAATTAACATCACATCTGATGACTAGGTTAATATTTAAAATAAAACACTATGTACTTTTATCAAGGCCTTCATCTGGTTAAATACGACGAATATATTATGTTAGACATCATGATTAATAGTAAGCCACATTCATTTCATCAAACTCTATCCATATAGATTAGATTTCTCGACAGATCTGGCTTATTACGCTCTGATGAGTTTGTATGTTCAGAATGTAGCTACTGCATCTATTTTACAGTAGATTTTGGTAATTGAACCGGGTTTAGCTTCCATTCTGGAGAGGGGTAATTCACCTAAACTACTAATAGTGTTCCAAATTTCTATATTAAGCTAAACTTATTCACAGTGATTCGTGTTAACACTTAATGGTACATTAGCTTATTATCTTACTTATTCATACAGTATTGTATATCTCATAATTCAAGGATGGCAAGACCTTCTCCTGTTCAGTAGAGATTAGGAGTGGACTCCATTGATTGGAATATGTATATATAAAAAGAGGGTTTTATTGATTAGTTCAGAATAGATAGTTGGTGTATACGACACTATATATAACTTTTTCGTACTGTAAGACGTGTACTGTAAAGAAGTGAGTATTAGAATTTAAAATAGGTATATTACAAATTAAGATGGGTTTGTAGATAATCAAATACGATCAAGCACTGGTAGGTTGCACTTCTTCTTGCAATTCAGGAACAGGTTCAATCATGGGTGGGCTTGTTAGCAAAAGAGGAGTTAGTACGAGTTACTTTTTATGAACATTTACATAATATTACCTTGGCCGTCTTCCTCTGTTCTTTTGAGCTTCTTGTATTTTGGCAGCGGAAGGATGTTCCATTGGCGTTAATAACTCGAAACTACAAAGCAATTCTTCATTGATGCTCATAATAGCACCGAAATTATCAAACTCTCCACAATAGTTAGGTGCACTAAATACTGTCACCAATGTACGTTCATTAAAGAACTGATAGCCATCTTCTACGACCTATTCAACTATGAGTACCTTGCTTCATTTTTAGGTCTATTAATCTACATACCATATGCGCTCTACAGACTAAATCTAAATCATGTTTTGCCAAAAATTCATTCACAATCTTCTTTCCAAAACAATAGGAAACGCCTCTTTCATTATCTTCCCATTCAATTGCAGTATCTGATGGGTCTGACCATAGCAAATCATTCAGTAGGCCGTATTCAGGCACGTCTGTAGGACGCATGATGTTTCGAACGTCGTCCATTGTATGCATTGAAGGGCTTAAACCGCCATGAACACAGAATATTTTACTTGCCACTAAGGCAGCAATGGGAAGCGTGTTAAACACATCAACAAAAGTTTTCCAGACTTTGGTATTGGTTCTCCGTTTGCATTCATCGTAAAAACCATAGACCCGTGTTACGTTTGCGCATTCATGATTTCCTCTCAGTAGAAAAAAGTTTTCAGGATACTTGATCTTGTAGCAAAATAACAATAAGATCGTCTCCAAACTCTGCTTTCCTCGATCCACATAATCACCCAAAAACAGGTAGTTTGAATCAGGAGGAAATCCACCCTATAACAAGGGATTGATTAACTATGTGGTATTGTATATATCATATATATTTACCATTTCAAAGAGTCGAATCAAATCATGGAATTGACCATGAATATCACCTAATATTTTGACGGGTGGATTCAATTCTATCAGGCTCTGTCAAAAAGTGTGTCAGTTCACCATTGATTTATTTAGAATTGTACTTACAGGTTGGCTAAGAAAGACCTCTTGTGCTGCCCGACAAATGGCTACAATCTCGGAATTTCGAAAGCAAATTGACTTGGTTACCTTGTTTTTGATACCAACCTCCATCAATCGATTGATACACTCATCAATATCCAAGTTCCATCCAATGGAACGAATGGACGAGGTGGTTAATTGGTTTTGAGAGCTATATGTCAGTTGATTGTCCGCTGGAGGGCTGCTTAGTTGCGGCGATTCTTGCTGAAAGGCCTTTTGTGCTGGTGGAATAGCTGTAGGTACACCGTTGCCTCTCTGTATACTCGAGTTTACAAGTATCGAGTTGACAGAAGTGGCTGTCGCATTTGATATTTCGTTATCAGGTATTTCAGAACGAACAATACTTGGTCTATTATCCTTTCTTTTCTTTGAGGGAATATTGCCCATTGCGCTTTTATTGTAATGTTAGATTAAACAAAGGGAAAAAAAAGAAGGGAAAAAAGAGGGAATTGTTTCGGTGAGAAAAATAGACTGAGGTTACCTTCATGGTAACGCTTATTATGATGCACATCACGTGGTGCCTATGGTTACTACTGCTTTTTCAGATCGCTTGAGACAATGACGAATAAGAGCCTTAGCTTTTTTAGTGGAATAGTACATTAGTTTAGGTGTCAAGCGCTCCTGCTTGGCTACACCCAAAGCAACTGACATGGCTAAATTAGTTGCTTGGATCTCGTTGATGTTTGTACGACTGATATAGTTTTTGTTCAGAAATTCATCACCTGTTGAAACCAATTGTACATTATCAGTGTGCAGAAACCCGTAATCATCCATTTTGATCGCCACTGCAGTCTTGTCATGATCTGTAAACTTTATACACTGAAACATGTAACCTTTAAAATAACAGGTATCACACATATACTTGTCGTGAAATGTCTGTATAGGCGCCAATAGTGATGAAGGGATATCTTCCATATTGCGCTTCAATAGATAGTCAAGTATCTGGTTGAAATCTGCTTCGTTCCCAGATTTCAAACAAAGCACCAATAAACCCCATATCATTGAGAACGAACAAGACGGATTTTCATCATCCTTTCGCAAGATTTTCATTTTTCGATTCCATATTTCAAATCCCTTCTTGCACATCTGTACTATATGATTGGGCGATCCTTTGCATTCATAGAGTAGTGTGCTTAAAATAGGCTCCAGTACACGATCATCAGACAAGAGTTTATCAAAGCAAAGTCGAACCAGTAAATTATAGATGGTCATAGTTTTGACATATCTTGCTTTTCGATCTACCATAACCTCTGGACTATGTACAGCAATCGATAAAATATCATGCAAGAAACCCGGTGCTTCATTTTCTTCTGGATGCAAGTATTCAGAACACATAAACCGAGAATAAACTAACCAAGCTCGTGATTCCCATTCAGTTTGACGCGAAACATCTTGAAGTGGAATTTGTCGAAAAGCCACCCAGCAAAGATGCATCACAATACATGGAGTAGCATCGTTGACAGCGTCACCCATAGCCAGATACACCTGCCATCCATATTCAAACTGATTATTTTTGATCGCTATATAAATCATTGTGTTGTCATTGTCTGTGCTGATACGATCCACTTCTTGCCTTTTGGTCTCAATGTTTAGTTTCTCCAAGGCCCAATCTTTTACATTATCTTTCTCCTGCTGTATAGCCTCTAAATTTTCGTTGCGTTTTGCCTCATAGTCTTTCTTGGTTTGGTGCCAAACTTGGTCGGCGCTGCTGAGAGCTGCCTGGTAAAACATCCAGAAACTAAACTGATCTTGCTCAGAGACTTCTTGCATCAAAGGCATCTCGATACGAATAGGTGGCAGATCGATAGGTGCGATGGGATTAGCAATATCTAAATAAGGCTTGCCATAATCTGATAAAAGCCCTTGTGCTTCCTGGGTTTGCTTTGGTTCTTGCATCAAGTGAAGTGATACAGCAGTACGATAACATGTTGTATCCCATTCGCGCCTTGGTAGAGCATACATGGCTTGTAGAGCAAGTGATTCGTGATGGTTTTCAACTAATGAGTTCACTACTGCTAAATGAGCGTCTCTCTATATATAAACAGTTATTTTTTACTTTATTTTTGCCTCAACATTTCCTTCTCTACTTACTTCTAACACATAACCAGACTCTACTACTTTAGTGAACAGACGCCACATAATTGAATTCCGAATATCAGGATGTTCCCCATTATTGGTTTTGGACATTTCATTTACAAGTTGAGCAATAGTAGGATCGCAAAGTGACTTTAGGATTTGAGAGTAAATCTTGGATACTTCTTGCTTATCTTCGTCTTCTGTTTGTGTCATTTGTAAGTGATCAAGTGCTTGTTGCAAAATTTGGATAGCATGGGCTACATTATTATTATCGAGTATCTCACTCACTACCTGTCGACCAAAACGCACGCTGTTTTTTCTTTTTGGAGGCATATCTGTGCTATGCTGATCTATGCTAGTCGACTGACCCGCAGAGCTTGAGTCTTCAGTATCATAATGAGGTTCTACAACCGCCTCTAGTTCTTGATGTTGCTGCTGTTCGTCTTTGATATTGTTTGAAAACAGACCCGTCCATCCTTCGAAAAAATTGCCAAAAATAGGAGGTACTTCACCGGTTTCATCGTTTCTATTGAACTGAAGACTATTTCTATGCGTATGTGTCATTCGGTTTCTGAAATAAAATGAAAAAGAAAAAAGGTCCAGAACACCATTTTTTTCACCTTTATATATATAAAAAAAAGACCCGGTTTCAAATTTAATTTGACAGGTCTCGAAACCAAGACTATAGTTGGTTCTCGACTTGAGGTAACATGAACACCATTGTTTATTATAGTGCTTGATCTGCTATTGTTAAAAATATACTTCTGTTGAACTACAAAGCTTGATGCTTTTGATTCGAATCAAAGAAGAAGAAAAAAAGCTCCAATCAATAAAGGTTACATATCAGCGAATCAATACAAGTTGCTTGGTACATTAAATTAGATGCAACAGCATATTTTTATTATGAAATACTAGTTGGATATAATATTAGACTAAAATTGATTGAGAGATCCGGAAATGATTAGTTATTATATATATATAGTATCCTGCTTATCTTCAACAGTGCAGACTATTCGTGATAATTTAATAAAACGAAACTTTTGATAGGTGCTGTAACTCATTCTGGACATGTTCTAGAAATCAAATGCGATATTAAACTGATATTAGTCGAGAGATCTATAGATATAAATGACATGAAGTATGTGCAACTCATAGCGAATATTAGAAATATGTACTCATAGTGATTTGGTCATATAATTGTTCTCGAAGATGCAGTACTTCATTTTAAACATGTACTAGCAACCAGATTGACATTATATGAAAATCGATCGAGGAAAGCAGAGGCAGAAAAAAATGAAAAAAAAAAGCCCAAGGGAATACACAAAGGCCAAACTTCCAAATATTGTCGTATTGCAGGGACATAAAGGTAAGTGATTTTGAGTCATCATATAATATTTACATATTAAAATTTTAAACATGCATACCTAAAAATGAGTACTATTTAAAAATGCTAATTCTAGCTCAAGTTCAATTAAACGCTTTCCATGCCGCAATTGTTCCTGGTACTGTTTTCATCATGTTTGGGGCTCCAACATCAAAAATCGCCACTATTCGATCATTTCGAGGTTTTTCAAATTTGCATTTAACTTGACCCAAATATTCTAAACCTGAGAAGTTTCAGAATTGAATTGCCGAGAAATCAGATATTCTGCTTGTACCATCATGATAGCAGCATACAAGGACCTAAATTACTTTATATTAATAAGTGATAGATATATGAATATAGTTTAAATTGTTATGATATTATAGACCGAGAGTACGCTAATAGCTATCTCTACATCTTGGAAGTATATCATCAGAAATTAAAGGCAAAAAAAAAAAAAAAAAAAAAAAAAAAAAGATGATATTTATCACGATAGAGCTAAACAAAAGTATTGATATCCAAGATAACTATGTATTGGTATATATCTCATGATTATCATCGTAAAGGCAATTGTTATTATAATTCTCGTTTTCTCTGCATTTATTGGTCTTCCTCACAATCATCTTCGTCGAGATCCTCATCATCTTCGTCTTTCTTATGATAGCCACCGTCCTGTTCCCAGTGTTTAACTGACTTAAGTTCTGGTATGATAATAACTGCTGTTGTGGTGGCGGCAGCTGTGTCAAATTCAGTGACTGTTAATGTCGTGAAGTCTATGGTAGGAGTAATAATGACGGACTCTTGGGTAGTAGTGATGGAAACGGTTGTTACTGCGGGAGAGCAGTTATCTATCGCATTACAATCATTGAAGAAATTACAATTTTCATCTAAGGCTTTGAAATTATGAATGTGAGTATTAGGTACTGTTGCTAAGTAGGTACGAGCTAAGACAGTGCCCGCAGTACCACCCGTGCCCCTTATTTGGACTGTCCCTAGAATGGATGATAGGATTAGCGTGAAACGCTTGGCAAACTTCAATGAAAGATGTACCTTCTGGCATGAGAATGAAACCACCGAATGGATATTCATTATCAAATTGGATCCAAATGAAACGAGGATCATAAGATCCCTGTTGGTCAGAAGGATAAAAATTCCAAATTGTGCTGCAAATACGCATACCAATACTAGGGTGGGTTGTGCTAATTTGAACGGGATATTCAGTATCGATAGGGATCTGTTACAAAGCAACAAGTTATAAGCTTACAAATTATTCCGTGTGGTATATAAACAAACAGCCACATACATTTACGATCAATTTCGAAGGCCATTCTCCTGTTACTGGTCCATTCCAAGTGCTTGCATTAAACAAAAAGGCTGAAGGGTCAGACATTTTTCCAGGATATAAATCACAATTTCCTTCATTACAAGTATTCATGGTGATAACATCATATCCATTGGTTTTATTACCAATAGACACCAAGTTACCGCTTTCATTGAGGAAAAGGCTGGGTTGGTATGTTGAAAATTCCATCGCAACGTCAATAGATTCGTTCCTGGCCTTTTCGAAATCTAAGATATTTGTGGTATAGTTATTTGTTGGACATGTAAGGATTGCTTGAGCAAATGTAGACTGAACGACGATTGGAGACAATGATATTTCACCACGCACTGAGAAGGACCCACCGTAGGTTGCGCGTCTTACTATGAGACCATAGTCACCAAAATCGGGTTCCACATTAGAACAATCACTGGTACTGCCCAGAGTATTGATAGAGGCACTGCCATTCTGCACAATAATGTTTCCACTCGCTATTGGTCCATCAGTGACTAAGCCCTCTATACCATCAAAAGAGTTGAAAGTAATAACATTGAACCGAAGGGCCTTTTTATAATACAATGTAAAGCTTCAGCATTGGTATTTGAATAATACGAAAAAAAACATACCTCTTCAGTGCTTGTGTTTCCACCACATGTGGTTCCACCATTCAACAAGATATCGGTTACGCTTCTTTTGGACAGTAAATGATTACTTGACTTGGGTTCAGGGATTAACGTCGCAAAGATTTGCGGAGTAAAAGTAAGCAAAGCGAATTGAAGTAACTTGGCCTTCATCACTGTGATTAAAACGAAAGAATACAAAAAAGAATCAGTAATTATATGTATGCATTCCTTTCTTTATTTTTAAGAAGCATACGTGTACTGTTATCATATTAGTATTCGACTACAAATTTGGTTTTTTAATCACAACTGGTTTAATACACAATCATCATACTTCTAACAAATATTGTGTTTCTTTTAACCTATTAAGTTTATATTGAAGAATCGATTTTTTCTATATTTTTAAATGTGTGTATTTCTCAAGATATATGAAATTCATATATTTATATATGAGGTGGTTTCATTTATTATTATTTTTTATATATATAAAATGTCGGTAGTTAAAGTAGAAGCCAATCATACTTAAAGTTTACTTTTTATAAATGAGTCCCCACCATCTGTCAACTTCATCAGAGGCTGGAATCACCACTTAAATCAATTAACAAAATATAATGCAAAACACATATATAAAGTCATATTTTAAATCATTTAGAATGATAATGTTAAAATATAGTTTCTTTTGAAGTAGAAATACAAGAGATACAAGCTAGCTGGATAATAATTTAAATTTTTATCACACATGTAAGCAATTGTTATAAAACTGGAAAATATCTTCAAAGTCCTCTATGGATGATGTTTATTCAAAAATAGAGTAAGATCCTTTTAGATGCCTCTACTTCGGCATCTTTTATATGCTTTCTATTCTATTCAATTATTCCCAGCTTTGTTTGGTATTATTATCACCGTTGTTGCTACTACTCCTATGTGTTACTGTTATTGTTATTGTTATTATTGTTATTATTATTATATGTCCAGCTTAGGTGTCACACAGGATATAAAATACACTATTATTTTTATGCCCGTGTAGATAGATAGCCTTATATTTACTACAACACATTCCTTTATATTAATATGACATTTAAGAAGACCTATAGCCGGTGGTATTAAGCTGATGAAGGAAACAAAGACAATATAAGCTTTTATGGTTGCATTCTGGAGCTTCTGCTTCAAAATGAGGGCAGAGAACTCATCATTTGGAACCAGAAGAACGAGGCTGGGATTGACAATCGTAAGAAACTTGTCGGCTTTACTGTAGATGGAAGAAGGAAGTTCAATATCATTGATAGAGCTTTGTTATATTTTCAATATAAGGATGCCTACTCAAGAAATAAGTTTGGTATTCACACAAAGGTCTGTTTGATTATGAACTATGTTGCCACACATAAATTGAAAAATTATACAAAAAATTATATAAAAAATTGTACAACTTCTCTTGTATAATCTTTTTGAAAATGTATATAATTTTTTAAATCTAAAACAGCCAATAGAATATGTCGAAAAAATTATATACAAAAAAATAAAATAAATGAAACTTCTTATGATTTGTTTCTGAAAATTTTAAATCTAAGGTATACCCTTGGGTTTTTTTCGTAGCTCGATTTTCATATAATGTCATATCTAATTGCTGATACATGCTCAAAATGAAGTGCTATATCTGCTATAACAATTATAATATCAAAGTATCATAATTATACTATATTTTAGATATTAACTATGAATTATACATATTTCAAGACTTTTGGATTTATAGAACCCTTAACTGATCCCAGTTTAATTTCACACTTGATTTCTAGGACATGTTCAGAATGAACCACTGCACCTATATTAGAGCCTTTGCTGAAGTAAACTGCAATTATTGCATAATATAATAGTTAATAGTTGTGTGATTTCATTCATTTTCAGGTGAATTTGATCTAATGATCAATAGATCTCGCGACAGATCCACATTTAATTAGTAACTTAAGTTTAGAATGGACTATTCGTTTAGGGAGCACTATTTTTTTTTTTTTTTTTGTTGACTGAGGTAGAGTGCATACGATTTTACGGTTAATAGTGGAATATATGTACGTTGTATCTTAATATAGACTTACAGATTTTTCCTGGTAAATCGATGGTAAATAATAGGCACATTTAATTACTGATTTGACTGCGTTTCACAATGGCTTGCTGATCTAAAACCCAAGAACAAGACGTATACCAAGGTGATTTAAATAGATAATTAATAACATCACATACAGTTTTTCCTTGCATAAACATGATGCAAAAGTCTTGATACAAGGCTCTTCAAATTTCAAAAGGAATGTATTTTTTTTTATCGTGTACCACATATATGCACGACTGATTATAGATAAAGTATTGTTTAATCTCTGGAACCGATTTATCGCTGACATATAAATTTTGAATTAAATATTTTTCGCTGTGAAGTTTTTCTTTCCCCTCTTTTTGTTTTATTAAAGCCCATTTACATTCAATAGCGAACATCAATTATGCAAACTATACAACCATCGCATCCTGGCCTTTTCAAAGTGATCCGTCAAGGTGACCCAACTTCTTTTACAAGCAAGCTCGTTGCTGAACGAGACTTTGAGAAAGACAGCGTCATTGCAGACTTGACAGGTCTAACACCTGGACCTAAGCGTTATTCTTCAGTGCAAATTTCAGCTAAAGAACACGTCGAATTGAATAGTGATTTACTTTATTTGAATCACTCTTGCGACCCTTCTACCTATTTAGACGTGACGAAAAAGGCTATTGTTGCATTAAGAGATTTAAAAACAGGGGACGAACTCACATTCTTTTACCCTTCCACTGAATGGGATATGGGTAAGCAAGAAAAAAAAAGAAGCTCATTCAAACATACTTAATTTAATGACCTATTAGCCCAAGCTTTCGATTGTTGGTGTGGTGCATCAAAGGTAAGGATATTTTGATTCATTACGAATAAATCGTAACCCAAGTATATATTCATAGTGTGTTGGAAAAGTGAATGGTGCTCGTCATATTCCCACTGAAACTTTAGAACAGTTCACCTTGAGCGATCATATCAGAGAACTCTTAAAAGAACGGGACTCCATCAAGCATTAGAATTGTAATTGCCCTGTGTCATCTTATTTATTCAAATTCCGCAATTTCTCACGGCTCTAGAGTCCTTAACCACGTTACACGAACCTATACAATAAAACCTCGCTTTGGTTGAACAACAATAATATAGATCTAGGATACTTTGTTTTTATTGTCAGTAACTTAAAAGATGGAATGGGCAACATCGCTACCAACTATATATATGTATATATATAAAAAAAAAGTTTAGTTTCAATTTAATGTACAAACGTCAACACTTACGCGTAGCACCGAAGCCCCAGGTTGCTGCATTCGCCACATTGCCAGCAAGCTTCTTGCCGAAACTTGACATTTTACCTTCTTCATGAGGTTGCTCCACCGCAGCAGGGGCAGAAGATGTACTTGCTACTTGTTGAACAGGTGGAGGAGCATAAGTCATTTGCTGTTGAGGAGGGGCATAACTGTTGGATTGTGGTGGAGGGGGGGCATAACTGTTGGATTGTGGTGGGGGTGCATAGCTGTTGGATTGTGGTGTAGGAGGTGCTCCATATGAGCTTTGCTGCTGTGGTGGAGGAGGGTAACTATAAGTATCTTGCTTTGGAGGTTGAGGTGAATAGCCATAACTATCCCGCTGAGTATCGCGTGCAGGTGGTGGAGGAGGAGGAGGACTAGAGGTTTTTTTATCTTGATAGCCGCTGCAAAACCACATAAGTACCTTGTAGCTTTCTTCCCACTTTCATACTTACTCTATTTTTTTGACATAGCTTCGAGGGAAAATACCAACCTTGCCATTTAAAGAACCCTTCCACCAATCATCATTTACTATCTCTGTTAATTGAATCATGTCACCTCTATGGAAGCTCAAATCGGTACTGGGGTTTTGACCATTGTAATCATAAAGAGCTTCAACGCAGCCCAATCCATTAGCGGCTGTGTTATATGAAGGAGGAGGAGGAGGAGGGGTTGATATGGTTGATTGAGTTGGCGAGGGTGTAGGCATGATGCCACCGGGAAAAGATGGTGGGCTATTATAAGAAGGTACATCACGGCTACTGATATCTCTGGGTAACAGTCTCAAGATATCATCATATGCTTGACCTTGGATATAATTGTGTGCTTTCAATAAGCTCAATTCGTTACGAATTGAAGCAATAATGTGTTGAGCAAATGCAGATTCTGCCATGTTTTGTTAAAGGTAAAAGGAAGAAAGAACCGTATCATCTTTGGGTAATGTTTGTTGCGTATTTATATACTAGTAGGCTCTTTCACCGACGGAGAAATCATTGCTGAATGCTGCGTTCAAAAAGCAATTATAACAGCCGGGCCGTTTTGCCTATTCCATGCCAAGAATCTGGTTTCTGAATAAAAACATTAAATGGTGTTACACTGCTTCAACACTACCAAACTATTATAACAAAGGAATTGCACTTTCAATACTCTATGCACTGCGTGCAGTTAAATTGGTCAACAAATAACCCCTTGGATATAATTAAGTATCAACATAATGGGAGTAAAAAAAAAAGATATAAGGAAGTTGCTGTATTTGCAAAGTCACTAGATTTTCGTTATCAATTAAAGTTAACGTGTATATTAAACGGAGCATGGACTTTACTATCATAATTACCCGGAATATGGTTAATCTGGGCTACTGAACGGGTATTTAACAAAGACAAAAGTTTATCTGGATTGCATCTTTCATTGATCATAGCCTTCCTGTACGAAGATATCGTCTTCATCTATCATTTTAGCCTCTAAATAGAAACGGTTCTTTTAAGGGTAAACCCCAATGGCAATTGCGTATTACTATATCATTGATAATATGGATGGTGGACTTGTTGAGCTTGTAATTTGCAAGTAATCAAAAATTAGCAGTTGAGCATCTAGTTTCTTCATCAGATTTACTGTTTATATATACAGGTTCGGCTTACTATTAATCCACAGCAGTTGACGTATCATATTGCACATATATTAGTGTGATTACCCAATGTCAATTTATTGTGGAAAACAACGTCCTAGAATACATTGTTTTAGACCTAGAGTGGTTTGGTGTATACACCCTTTTTTTTTTTTTTTTACTATTTATTCGCACTATGTATCGATATAATAGTGGGTGAAACGAAAAAATTACGCCGTAATGATATGCAAAGTTGGCTTAAATGTATGCATAAAAGTGCTGATCACCAATATGGCTTCCCTATTACTTGAATACTGAAATGTCCGAGGAGAGCAATATAAGCTTAAAAAAGTCAGAACTTCTTTGATATACGTATATGTAAGTGCTTAAAGAGCTTGTCAGTTTTTGGTAGATTTGACAAAAATAGAGATACTCTAGATAATATTAGGAACCCTCTTGCTTACAAAAGATTATCTACTGTATATGACTCCTTGGGTTCGTCTTATCTGAATTCATCGTTAAGCCAAACATATATATTATGCATCGCCTAGTATGATACATATACATATGCAAATGAGTGTCAGCATGAGATATGCCTACTTATATACCTTACTTTTGTTCAAAAAGTACATAGTGAACAAAAGAGATTATATCAATAGCTATGCGCAAATAGACACTTGTTAGTTGTATGTACAATCCAACTGTGCTTATGGTGAACGCTATGCCAGCCTATTATATGTACCATCCTGTAGTAGAGAGAATACTACAGTTTGTGCTTTTAAAAAAGAAAGGTTAGTTTAAAAAGAAGAAAAGCTATAGGGCTGGGCGCATAAGATAAACATATTAGACGTGTCATTCAGGTTTAATCCAGGAATCTAGGCCCCATATGGTAGCTTTACTAATCAAGTTATGCTGCTTTATAAAGACAGATTGAATTACAATACTATAATGTCAAGCCAGACCCTTTACTTTTGACGAAAACGCTGGTCAAGAGAAATTTTACTTATACAAGCTAAGGTACCATCTTTATAGATACACTGAAAGCCCAACTTACAAACGTATATCTATTAGAACCAGGGTATCATAAAATAAACGTCTTTCTGGATTCTGCAATGTTTGTATGTTAGGTAATTAGACAGGTATTCTCGGTTAATTTGTAGCCTAATGCTTGTATTTTACAAAATGTACTAGTCTTTCAATCGAGTTATGTGTATAAATTGCCGAGAAAGTCGGTATAGGACACCGCTTTGAGTCTCTTTATATGATCACTTGATGTTCATCAGTTGCATACATCGTTCCAAACTAGCTTAGTCTATTGAAATCTTGGTATATTTATGATCGCTAAAGGAGCTGCAAGTACAAAGTGTATTGATGGTTGATCCCCGAGGTTCATAGTGTAGATCTAAATAGTTACTGATTTTAAGCTGCTTTCCGTAACTTTTTTTTTTGTTATTCGTTTTTGCAGGCTATGTAGCGCATATTATATATAATGAACATTGTATTAACCCATTTTATTTTCCTTCTCTTTTTTTTTTCGAATGCATTAAAAAAGTAATAGTTCATTGTACATCGTATTTTAGAACACCGTCTCTGCATAACAAACGCGTCAAGATGAACCCACAGCAAATACCTACGAACGTTAGAGCAAATCCAACCATTCAAATCGAAGAACCTTCTGCCAAACTTCGATCACAATCATTTGAAATCCCTAGAGAAAAGCAACAAGGTGTACATGCTCATTTTGACGATTTTGCCTCTTCTGTACGGCCTGGTATTAATCGAGCGGGTATATCCCATAACGAAGGACAAGTTCTCCAGCGGCCTTCCTTGAGCACACATCGTTCATTTGCACGCTCTGTATCGTCCTTTTCACTTTATTCCAACTTTGCAGGTGAGCGATTCAATGAGACTGGTCATAAACATCGCACTGTATCTATCGGCAGACGGAAAAAGAAGAAGAGTAAATCAGCAAAAGGGTCTCAAGTGGCAAGAGAGAAAGGTCATGTCGAATCAAGTGATATGGAAGACGGGTTTAGCTCTAGTAGCTCTGGCAATAGTATAGAAGACGACCATGATGATACGCCTAAAGCATCTGTTGGAAAAGCCATGTTTATGTTCTTGAAAGCCTTTATAGGCTCTGGTGTTTTGTTCTTGCCGAAAGCGTAGTTTAATCCCCTGGAACATTGACTATATTGTGACTAACATGCTCTTGGTAGTTTCGAACATGGAGGTCTTGCTCTATCTTCAGTCTTAATGATCATGATAGCAGGTATATGCTTGTTTGCCTTTCTGAGACTAGTCAAGACACAGTTAATCATAGGAGGGTCTTATGGTGATATTGGCGGCGCCCTTTATGGCAAATATGTTCAGTATATTGTCTTGTTCTTTATTATTATTTCACAAATGGGGTTCGTATGCTCGTATTTTGTATTCATATCAGGCAATTTGGTGAATATTGTCGATGTACTGTCTCATTGTGGAGCTCAGATCGATCAAAAGCACTATATCTGGTTTCCTTTGGTGGTTATTATGCCCTTGGTATTAATTCGCCACATAGCCAGGCTTTCGTTCACTGCTATAATTGCTGATATTTTCATTCTGTTTGGGTTAATCAGCTGTCTTTATTTTACGTCGTACGAGCTACGCAACTACGGGATCGGACCGGAGGTCAAGGCTGTGAATCCCGCAAACTTTGCTCTGATGATTGGAACAGCCACTTTCTCGTTTGAAGGCATAGGTTTAGGTAACTAAAACAACAGTAACAAATGGTTTGATAATTTTCTAAGCATTATACCTAAAGTAATACCTATTGTGGAATCTATGAAGCAGCCTCAAAGGTTTCCGTTTGTAGTGACAGTAGGCATGTCAATCGTATGTTTGATATATATATTGATTGGTGGTATTTCTTATATGGCTTATGGCAATCATATCCAAGCAGCCGTTGTATATAACTTTCCTAGAGATAACCCTTTGACGATTGCAGTTCAACTATTGTATTCCATTGCCATCATCTTAACGTAAGCTGTACATAAGATAATCGATGCAGATTATTGATGGCAACCATATTGTAGTGCACCTTTAATGATATTTCCTGCAACAAAGATATTGGAAAGCGGAATCTTTCGTAAATTTCGATCGGGAAGCGAGGACCAAAGGACAAAATGGTGCAAGAATTTGTTTCGATTGTCCCTGATTACCTTTTGCGCGGCAGTCGCGTTCGGTATTGGAGGGCAAAACCTGGATATTTTTGTTTCTTTAGGTAAGGATGGTTTTGCGTTAGATCCTAGTTGCTGACTACGTTTGTTAGTCGGATCAGTTGCTTGTGTGCCTCTCTGTTTTATATTCCCTGGTACGTAAATCATCTCATCTCCCTCCATTAGTTTATGACTCAAACTTTTTTTATAGGCATGTTTCATTTCAAGATTGCAAAAACTACAAAAGATAAGGTCCTAGATACACTTTTAGGCCTATTTGGGCTCTCGATCATGTTTTATACGTTATATGTCACAATAGCATCCTTCCTGAAGCCTGAAGCTACGTCATTCGCATTGGCACCTTATTGCCCCACATAACTTTGCATGAACATTGCATAAAAGGAAATAAAAAAGTGGTACCATTTCACAGAATGAACGTTTCATAGGTTCATTGGGGGGGGCTGATTTCAATAACCGCTCAGTTTGCCCGCTCAAGAAACGCCTGATTTTTTCATACTCGAGTATAAATACAGATGCGAACAGGCCGTGCATTTCAATCATTATTATCAAATCAAACAAATCAAATCAAACAACAAAACTAAACAACTAAATCAAACAATTTAAATATGACTCGTAGCAAAGATCACGCTCTTCCTAATCATCACGATAAGCACGTTGCTAGGTATGTAAACAGTTTGGGAGTGGGTCCAATAGGCGTGTATATTGATTATTATGTAGAAATGGCCACACCGAAACCGTAAAAAAGATGGGTGCAGGTGCTGCTAACTGGGGTGTTTTGGGTGATGAAGTCCCTGATGTAGAAGAATACGCTCATGCTAATCAAACCACTGATACTGCTGCCAAGGCTGATAAAGTGAATCTTGTAGACTCTAAAACCTTTGAGACAATGCGTCAATAATTCCGGCAAAGCTACCTACATATACCAATAAGTCATACATGTACATATCAATGAATAAAAATAATGAAATATTTTTGTACCAATATCTACTTTTGTGTGCTAAAATGTCGATGATGCTTATAGTCGCGTGGTGATATTGACTTTGTGCTAGGTATTTTCAATTAAGATTATAACAACTTCACGAAAATCTCTGTTCCTAGATCGTATATCGCTATTTGGCACAGAGAACTGATAGGAACCCTTTGGTTATTGACAATTATCAAATGTGAGTAAGATATTTAACGAAATAACTACAAGGTAATGCAGTCGGGACTCTATTAGATGTCAAATTTCATCGAGATTGGTTGAAAGATCTATAGATCTGTAGCTCTACATCCACATTATATGTATAATGATAAAATTAAAAAAAAAAAGTAATATCAATCGCTATTCATACATATTCAAATTAGATGAACCTTACAGAGTTAATGTTGATTATATTGCACACAAAATTTACTTTCAATACTTTTCTTTCTCCAGTGTGTAAACCTTGTTCGAAATAGACTTCTAGTTCAAGAAGCAAATCTGTACCAACCAATCAAGAGTGGAAGGCACAATGGCACCTTTTTTTTTTCAAGCTATCCGGTTGTATGTCAGATAAAGGCATATATTAAATAATAGAGTCAGTACTATTTCCAAGTCTGTCCTTGTAGAGAAGATGTTGAATCATAAGCACTAGTACTGACAAAACTGCCAAAGTCTGAGAAACCACAGGATCGGTGCAACATGCAATACAACACAGTCCTCATCTTCAACTTTCCAGAAGGTTCGTCAAGTGACCTTCACATCATATATCAATAGATTATATATTATGAAGAATATATATCATACTATAAATTCAATAGTATAAAGTAGATACATTTTAATCATGAATCATTTCATAAAAATTTGTAAAAGAAAGAGGACTGATCATGTATTTTCATAAACCCCAGAGCGTTAGATATAACTACAAACAGGTACAACAATCATAGTTTATCCAAAGTTTTACCTTATGCAGAAGCTTACGGGATATGCTATAATCAGAGAAAAACTCTCTAGAATGAAATCAAACAGTTAAATTATCGATGTCTACTCTACAATAAAGCCTATGATAGGTAGAGTAATTGATTTCCTGTATGAACTACTTGTAACATGTGATATTAAAACAGGATAGTCCAAGGGGTCTAGTTATTGGTAGATTTAGTATGTACGAGATGCATATAATTTACTGCTAACCATCAGTAATTCACTGCACCTCAGTCGAATAAACTACCTAACAGATTCATCGAAATGAATTACTGGCATGGTGCGATATAGGTCGAAAGATCTCTAGATCTAGAATAATGCGTCTATTAAACTTCAGCCAAATAATGAGTGCTAACAGATTTAGTGATATTGTTCTGCAACCGGTATTGGTTCTCCCGACCGATCTCGGTCAAGTGTCACATTTAATTTGCAGCCCAAATATGGAATAAGCTATTGCTTCATTAAACCTCTTAATAACAAGTATATTTTACTAATTGAACGTAGCTTGCTTTTATTGTGGAAGCTTTTGTGCTGATCAGTCAGTACCTTGCGCTTTTCCATAAGCTTGTATGTCCAAACTTTGAGTAAATTACACTTGGTATATCCAAAAAAACTCTTTTTTTTATGCATGCAAGGCTGGAACGAAGAGAAAAAATGGACCAAACGATTAAAGTGAGGATAGTATTTCATTATTCTTAGGAATATATTTACATACATCTACTTGTATATTCCTTTTTTTTAATATACTTTGTTAGGTTAAAGGACTATTTCAAAGTTCAACAGTACCCTGAAACACTCATCTAATTGAAGCGGATTGTAAGAAATGCACTGACATAGCTGCATTAGACGTCTTTTGATGTCATGCCATAGCCTTGTGCAATGTTACATAGATACAATCCATTGGCTGAGCTTGTTGTGAACCCGATATTTACGAAATATAGGCCGTGCAATTCCGAAGAAGACATGCTATAAGAACTACTGATATTCTATGCCATTCCCCTGGTACAGAACTCGAAGGACACGAATAACTCGTATCAAAGGAAACAAATCCACTCTCGCCAGGAAGCGTTTTTATAGTTTGAAATCTTATACTCTGCAGAGTCGATATCTTCCCAGGTTTAATGCTGTGAAAGGGATAAACCAATAATTTTTAGATTAGTAAGTGAAACCGAGGCTATTCCACGTTTTAACTTGCATGATAAAAAACGGTATCTATTTGATAAGGTCCGTTGTAATAATGTGTCCCTGTCCTTGATACACGTCTAGACTGCCTATAAGGCAAATAGCTTGGGGCATCGAGGATATATTTAAGAAACCTGCCTTGTTCCAGATTGCATGTACGTATGGCGATATAATTGACAATTATGAGCACTTTGGATCTAAAACTAATTGCATAAGTACACTATCGTTTCAGTTTGCTTTCTTTCTGCAAACAGAACCCGGTTCATTGTTATTTTTCCTTTGTTTGTTCAAGTCCTTCCCAGAACCAAAAAGTAGACGTGATGGCGGGTGAGATTTAAAGCTGTTTGATTGGTAGATGGCTTCTGGTTATGTCAAAGCAGAATGCATGATAATCCAGTCATGAGATTGTTTTTTCCCATCTCGCACAGAAAACCCTATAAATATGGGGCGATGATTCAGTCCAGACTGAAAAAAGTACTTCTTTATTCATAATTTATATATTCAAAATGGCTCGCAGCAAAGATTCTGTTTTCTACAACCGTCATGACAAACACGTTGCCAGGTAAACTTGTGTGTCTATGTCAATGGGATTGTGTCTAATGCTTATCATATAGAAATGGCCAAACAGAAGCTCGCTTTGGCGTAAAAAAATTAGGCGCTGGCGCTGCAAACTGGGGTGTATTAGGTGATGAATTACCTGATGTTCAAGAAATAGCTAGAGCAGAAGTTGAAATTGGATATCAACCACAGCAACATGGTACCAAGCTTAACCTGGTTGACTCTGAGACCTTTGAATTTATGCGCTCAGAACAAGAATCCTAAGTCTCTCTTTTTTATTATTATCAAGCAAGTACATCTTCAGTTAAACTAGTCGCTTCTTTTAGTTTAATAGCTAGTTTTTCCTCTTGTAATTCATTATATCTCCTCTCCATTGACTCTAATTCTTGTATTCTATTGACTTGATGGATTAACTGTTCAGCAGCTATTTTCAATAAAACATTAGTGTAAATATTCATTCCAATCATAAACAAACTAGTTTTACCTGACTTGAAGTGATCTTGAGAGGTTCGAAGTGATGGAGATACAAATAAACCAAACCAATGCAAAGGATCGCAACTTTTTTTAATCTTTTTCTGATTCTTTTTCTCATCTAATTCGATACCCTCTTTGTTATCTGACTCTGCTGCAACCCATTCAGAATTCTTTTTCTTTTCAGGTTCATGAATATTCCTCTTTCTTAGCTTTGGTTCCTTCTGAGGTGTTGGTATAGCTGGTAATACAGTTTTACTATGTAATTTATCTTGGTCATCTATTTCTCTAGAAAGGTGTAACGGAATTAATACCTCAACTTGCTAAAAAAAAAACTTTTTCTCCTTACACTCGTAATAAAGCCTTCATTCTCTCATCATACGAGTAATGGGACACTGTACGTGCACTCATGGTATATTTGGCATGAGCCAAGTTTAGGAATCCCTTCATTATACAAGCCAATGAGCATAACAAAAGCTAAAAAAAAAAAAAAAAAAAAAAAAAAAAAATACTACCTGTTGAAACTGGGTTCCCGTTTCTTTCCATTGTTGGGTATATTCATTAAGCTTTGTAAAGTAAGAAATCGATAGAGCATCTAGTTCTTCGCAAACAGACTCATACTTGGAAGTCATCTTTATATGTATATGATAAGAAAAGAAAGAGAAACAACGTTGGACGATTATGTGTAATATATATATATAAAGCTATATTAAAAACAATAGCTGACTGCTTTTTTCGAGATTATTCCTTCTTTTCGAGCTCATCATCATCTTCTTCTCCTTCTAGTTCGGTATTAGAAGGTCTTTTCATTACAAAGTAATGTGCCACTTGTAACCCAATAATACCTTTGAAAAAAAAAATGAAACAATTGCCTATATAATGAAAATGTTTTGCTTACCTGTAATTGCCAGTACAATAATAAAATGAGCTGCAGCAATGTTCTTTAAAGCAGCAATAGTATCGTTTACATTGGCTGATTCATTAACGACAAGGATAGCTGTTATATTTACATGACATAAATATATGTGCGCAGAAAGATCATTCATGTTCGATAAACTTGCCTGGTTTCACAGATGTAATATACGTGGATATTCCAAAAAACATGAGCACTGATACAGTAATAACAAATTAACCATGTCTTCTCAATTGTTTAAGCTATACTTTACCTAATGATGCTCCATCAAATAGTAGATTACCGTCTGTCATTGATAGTAAACCTGTAGCAAAACCAGTTGCTGCAATACACAGATTCGCTATTGGCACATACTTTAAAATGTTTGGAATATACCCTTGGTTTGCATAATAGAACTTTTGTCAGAGTATTTTAGTTTTAATTGAATAATATATACATTTAATAATACGTTACCATAGCTCGAGCAATTGCCTCTGGATGTTCTACTGGATCAGCCCATAATAAATAATAGTCAAAAGCCCAATCTGACCAGTAAGTCTATAAACTGAGGTTAGTCAAATAGATCGAACTACTGTACAATAGACGCTAATTTACACCATAAGCAAAGAAACAAGAACATAATATCAGTGCCACCTTAGCTGTTTGCATATAATCTCTCTCCATCTTAGTGTCTGAAGGTGTAAAGAGAAGAAGAAAATAATCTTTAAAGAAAAAGAAAAAAAGACGAAAGTACAAGTAATCAAAGGTCAAATGACATCATGATTATAAAGTATGACTTGGTACATCTTTGATTCATATAGTCGCGTGTTGCAAAGGATATGCCAAGAGCACAATAAGCATTTATCTCTAAATATTGACCAATTAAAAAATAAAATAAACACCCTAAATACTAGATACCGTTGTCCATTTTAAACATGGATATCTAATATGAAACATTTGACTGAGATCTGCTCAAAGATCTAGACATTAAAATAACAGGTATTGTCAACATGAATATATATAATTTATAATTAATCCCTAAAAAAAATAGATCAATGAAATTGCAATTAAAAACAGGTTGAAATAGATACAGCAGCATATTGAACATGATGTTTAAGCAGATGCAACATTTTATTGGATTTGATCGAAAAATCCGTTAATACATGCAATTTACAGAAATGAGCGCAATTTAATACTATCTAATCGCTAATGACGCACTTTACATATAGTGTTTAGTTAAATGAAGATTATAATACATCTGACGTTTCAGTATAAATATGTAATACTAATTAGATGCGACATTAAACTGAGGATCGACTGCAAGATCTAAAAAAAAAAAAAAAAAAAAGGTAATGTTGGATTTTATTGTAAGATTCCGACCACCTCTTGCATTGTATTTAAAGATGTAAGCATTTTTATAATTATGTATCATAAGAATAGTGAATATGTGCGTATGAAAGAGTAATTTTTATTGTACTTTACTGTAAATAAAATATCCAAGTCACGATTGTATTTTTAAGCCCTCAAGGATAATTCCATGAAATAAGGAACAGCCAAAGTTTCCTTACATCATCAACACACAATAAAATTTGGTAGAGCATATTTTGGCTGCCGAAACATTAGTATTCAAAAGTACCTGAAGATTTTATTCTTTATGCTTCTATGCCAACTTCTAGACGCCAGAAACTATCAAACTCCGATACTCAGTAAAGATAAAGTATGTTGAATAGCAGTAACCAGCGATGAGTTTCGATCTTTTTTTGACCGTGCAAATGATATTTTAGAGATGCAGCTTGTAACTGAAATAGGGTTTAGGTAAATGCAGGTATAACTAGCTTTTTTTTATTATTTTGTTTCATATTAAAAACTCTATACTTGCTCTAAAATAAAGTAGAATACACTCAAATAATAAGTATAGGTTATTGTGGTTTGACTTCATTCATTTAAGCTTATACTTCTCCCATGATATAATATATCAAACCTGATAATTTATTAAATTGTTGGTCTTTATTGAGTCAGCTATTCTTCTTACCTATTTAGCTTGCAACTTCTACAGTGCCTTTGCATCGTTTACTATGAACCCTGACAAGGTAAAAACCATTCCGTTTGCCTGGACCAACCAATCTCCTCTATATTCATCGTTAACTTGTTATTCGATGGAGACCCAGAAAAGAAACTACAAGAAAATAAGCTTTCAAATAAAGCAGTAGTGCTAAATCTAAAACTATTGGTTTTACTTTCGAGGAGCTTGTATCACTGTTTCTCTTTTTTTTTTTTTTAATATATTTTTTTTTCTTGCTTTCCATTAGAGATTACAATAAATGGAGGGTTCTCCAAAACGACGTCCATATAATGCAGCGCCAATTATAGGATCTCCACTATCAGATCCCGGTATACATTCACTTTCCACCTCACCACAACCTTTTTTTATTGAGAGAACTCAATCCTTGGACGCGCTCCAAGAACACGACTTGCACGATATTCGAGAGCGTATCGAAAGATCACCTTCCAATTTTAGTGAGATTGATGTTATCTTGGATGATGGTACGACTCAAAAGAGAACAGTATCATTATCTACGTTGCCTGATGAAGACCAGCACCGTTACCATCATTATCATGGCAATAGTGGTAGATCAAGGTAAGGACGCTGATGAAATAGCTATTTACAAACATTAAGCTTTTTTTTTATTAGTAGCTCAGATAGTCATAAAGAAGATGATGATGATACAACGCCTCTGTTAAAGTCACACAAAGATGTATATCAAGCTATAGGCTATCACCCTCATCCAAATGATGAGGATACTTCTTCTTCCTCAGATGATGACGATGACAATGACTCCGATGAACCGTTTTTCCCGATAAACAAAACACACTCAAAAAGAAAATCGCATCATGTCATTGAAGATGATCAAGGCTCCGCTGGTTGTTGGAGCCAATTCCAATCCTTCATCCTTGGCCTTTGGACCGCTTGCAAGTTCTCGCCTCGTCAACGTCTTGTATTGAAATGCAGTTTTGCTTACTTTTTAGGCTCATTATTTACCTTTGTGCCTGCACTGAATGCTCTTATCGGTAATAACCATACCTCGAGTCATCTTGTCGCTACAGCTACTGTCTTTTTCAATCCAGCCAAAACATTGGGTGGTATGGTTGAAGCTGCAGCGTATGGTTGGGGTTATGTCTTTTTTGCTGTTTGTGTTTGCCTTTGTTCTATGGTTACGACTGATTTCTTTGTGGATCGAGATTATTTCTTGATAGCTCATCTCATTTCATTGTTGGTTTGGCTGTCTGGATCTACTTTTACTGTATCGTTTCTAAAAGCACATTGGAATAAACCTCCTGTGGCTACCGCTTCCAGTCTATGTTTCATCATCATCTTCATCATCGTTGTCAGAGAGGGATCTGTTAACCGTGGCGATTTTGACTTGACTCGCATTCAGCAGATTACTTCCTCTGTAGCCACTGGTACCTTGATCACTGTGGCTTGCTGTGTCATTTTTTGGCCTGTGTCTGCAGCCAAAAAACTGAAGAAGGATGTGGACGACACGTTAGCTTCTTACCGCGTTTTGCTCAAGCTACTGACAAAGACATTTCTGTTGGATGATGATTTGCCAGAATTCAAAGCAAATCGTACGTTACAGGCTGCTATTCAATCGCACCAAGCGAGTTTCACAGCATTACAAAAGTCATTAAAAGAAGCGAAACTGGAAACTGTATGGAACAGCGAAGTAAGAGGACGTGGTGCTGAATACGATGCAGTCATCAAAAGCATGCAGCGATTGGCTCAGCATATGGGTGGATTAAGAAGCAGCTGTGGTATTCAGTTTGAAATCATGGGCAGTGAAGCAACCAAACAGTACAAGGAAATGTCTCGCAAAAAGAAACTCGAAAAGAGAAAGAATGACTTTAAACGCTATGCCACTTCACCTTTGATGAGTGCTTCAGCTGCTATATTTGGCACAAACGACAGACCAAGTTCCTTTACAACTGCACCTATCAGGCGTAATTCTGTCAAGTTGTCACAATCCTTTGTACCTGCTTCTACCTTTGATGATACCAATTGGAACGTAAGAGCTGGCTATCGTCGTAGAAAGTTGCAGGATGAAATGCGTAAGCAAAGGTCAGTTATGGACGGCACTACGAATGATCGTTTTGATCAATTTTTGAAGCAACATAACATGGCTTCGACCTCTCATGCTGATACTTCATCTGCTATTCCTGAAGTGCTAGAAGATGATGAATTGGAAGATGATCGTGGTGCTTCCTTTGTCAACTTTATTCAAACTATTCGTCCTCCGCTTAAATCGTTCGCCTATACCTGCAAACAAACCTTGTACCATCTCCAAACTAGCTTTAGCACATCCAATTCAACCAATACATGGCTTCCTCGCAAATGCTACACACGTTGTACACCTTCTTTATCTATCCTCAAAGCCAATCTCGAGAAAGCCATTACTTTGTTTGAAATAGCTCAAAAGCAAGCAATTAAAAAGCTATATCAATCGCGCGTGCAAACCATCATGACCAAGAATAGAAATACTGCTGAGGATGCTGAATCCAAAGCGGTTGGCTCTGTACTTGGCGAGGATGTCATTTTAGTCTACTTTTATGTGTTCAACATGATTGAATTTGCTCGCGAATTGATCTCGCTTGTAGACGCTGTAGAGAAGCTGAACGAAGCAAGAACTGTCAATGTTTGGCGATGGCTCATCAACTCGGTCAAGCAACGCTGGCAGCGTCATGGCTCTAAAGACAAATCCGCAGCATCTCACCGTCACCATCTTTTGCATATCATGCCCTTTGTACCTAACGAACGTAATATGGTAAACACGCTGCATACACCCATGCCCAAAACCAAATGGCGACGGTTCTTTATCAACGTCTGGCGTACATTTTCGTTATTCAAGCTGCAAAAGATTCGGTACGCTATCAAGGCAACAGTAGCTACTATCTTGTTAGCAACACCAGCATTTTTGGAATCCACACGAGACTGGTACCGGGAGTACCGTATGGAATGGGCGTTGATTACGTTGATGGTTGTGATGACTCCAACTGTCGGAGGTACCAATCTCGTCGCTATCTATCGTATCTTCTCTACTATTTTGGGTTGCTACGTAGCTATGGTGTTCTATATGCTCTTCCCTGGTAATATGTATGTGCTTTCTGTCTTGACTTGGCTCTTCTCTATTCCTAATTTCTACTTGATTCTTAATCATCGACACGGTAAATTCGGTCAATTTACTTTACTGGCTTATAACCTGGTGATGCTCAATAAGTTTAATGATCGCGATACCAACAATATCGAGGTATGGGTGTTGGCCAACCAACGATGCTTTGCTATCATGGTAGGTGTTGTGTTTGGTCTCATTGCTACTGCCTATGTCTGGCCTTATGAAGCACGTGTCGAATTGCGAAAGGGCCTCTCTGACTTTTTGTTACGACTTGCTTGGCTTTATCAAAAGCTGATATCGATCTATGTTGATTATCCTCGCGAAGTCCATTTGATGGAAGTAGGTCCTAACGCATCCGAATCGCAAATTTTGACGTTTGAAGAACAGCAACGTCTAGCGACGCAATCGTTTATGGATTTGGAGTTGGGACTCCAACGTGCTTTGTTGGAATTACAGTCATTACTTTCACAAACACCTAATGAACCTCGTCTCAAAGGTGCATTCCCTATTGATACCTATCGTACCATGTTGACTTCGTGCCAGAATATAGTGGATCGATTCTTGTCGATGCGTACGGTCATGTTAAAGGATGCCTGGTATAATGAGGTACAGCATGATTTTATGGCACCTGTAGCACATGAACGTAAGGAAATGGTGGGCAATGTCTTGTTGTACTTTTATCTATTGGCTTCCGCTTTGAGATTAAAGACGCCTATGCCACCTTATTTCCCTCCTGCCCGTAAAGCTTGGAAATCCTTGTTGGAGCAATTGGAAGAGATGCCTATCGCAAAGTCCAAGCAGCTGTTGGAAAAGGATAACGTCTATGTATACTATTATGCATATGTCACTCTCATGGAAGATATTATTCGTGAATTAGACAAGGTAAGATATAAAAAAAAAAAAAAATTCTAACAATCGTTTACTCATACGTTTGTTTTAGTTGGGTAATAATATGACTCTGTTGTTTGGTTCTCTTGTGCCTCAAGATCAATGGGAAATGCTCTTTGACGAAGAAGATCAACACATTAGAGCTGCAGAATAAATATAATTTAAATACCCACCTTCTCTTTACTACATATTGCCATTAAACAATTACATCAATTATTCATCAAATTACTTACTTTTGTTGAAAAGACTTGGTATATTCCAAAACGTACATGATTAATTAGTCTACCAGCATATTTTCACTTTACTCAAAGCTGACATATTATATCAATATGTATGATATATCTGTAATACTTGAGAGACCTCAATCTAGGCATTATCTAGATCTTGGTCTTTTACATCAATACACAATCATATGTCCAATGTGGCCAATTTGTTATATCTAGTTCCATTTGATAATAGTAGAGTTTGGTTTGCATTTCATACAACCTTCAGGTAATACACGTAATATTCAATGTGGTCCCAAAATGCGTTATACTTTTCGTGCTCCAGTCAAATATTGGTTTTAGTAGGTAAAATGCTTTCTTCTGAGTACCTACTAGTGGTTAGAAATAACACAGAATCGAGATTGGCCAAGGATCTTGGAACATTAAAGGTGGCCTGATTTTTGGATGAAACTATTGCAGCTGTTGCAAGTCATAATAGTTTCATTCTAAACTTGAACAATTCAAGTTCATCTATGACATTATGATACTTGTCGATTTTGGTTCAAATCCGCTTCCAAAGGTTAATGTATGCTCAGGATGAAGCAATGCCTCTGCCAGAATCATTATTTGGCTGAAGTTGAGTAAATACGTTACATTTTAATGGTTGGCTGTAAACCTCATGCATTTTTATTCAATCTAGATATAGAGGACCACTTTTTTTAATAATCAAACAGGTACATTTCTCAAATTTTGATGGCAAAGCAATCGATATTCTAGCAATATAAAATTGTTTAGAAAGATATCTTAAATAGACATGTCTCATTTTGATTAAAAAAGTCGAAATATGTTGATACCATTGAATTTGAAGGTTCATTGAAAAAAAAAAAAAAAAAGACATTTTAAACTGCTGGATATATTCAACTCCTTCAATATAATGACCAGAATTTCGAAACTTTCAAATAGACCATTCACTTTTGCCCACCTTTTAAAGAGTATCATAAAACTCGATCAGTCAGGACAATTTCAGATATCACGAACAAATCAATTTAGAGAAGAAAGGAACTTGATTTCACTCGCGGTATCACTTATGGTTTAGCCATTAACATAAGTCGATATTTCTAAAGAACTTGACATTCCGATTTCAGCTATTAAAACTTAATAATGAAGCACTGTAAACACAGCTAGAAAAATACCTAGACTCATCCAGGGATATCTAAAGTACTCACTCTTGGAAACACACGTTTATTTGAGTATATGGTTCGAAAGAATACTTATGGCCCACGCAGAGTTCACCAACAAGCTCTAATCAGTATAATATGTATAGAAGTCGGCTTACCAATTATCATCAATGTGCTGAAGATAACGAAGAGCAAGAAGTGATAATATAGCGTTCCTAATGAACTAAATGTAATAAGATATTGTATGTGATCTAAGTGAAAAGTTGTTAATCCAAGGAAGGCAGATTTTGCAATAAAGATATTTGCGTTACAATCTTGGCTACAACCAGATCGTTTTGGAAAGGCTGATCATGAAGTATCAGCAGCTAGTGGAGATAACAAAGGTACCACAGCATAGTAGGTTTAACAACATACTTTTATATTTAAGGATTTGATTAAATAGCTGTTGGCATGATTTTGGTTTAGTTTTGTATTCTTCTTCAGCACGTAATCGAAGACATTCGCGTACAGTATGATATGGAAAAAAGTAGGAGGAGGAGAAATATCGATGACTGATGATCCAATGGTCGTCGGGTACAGGCTATGGGTGGGTGTGGTTGAATGGTTTGTATACTACGTGCAGGATAGTGGTTAGGTGATTAAATTTATGCTTATGTAGATCAAGTATATATAGAAAGTTATGATACCAAAGTATTGTTAACAATGATTGACATATGGTGAATAAATAGCAGTTGGGCCAATGAAGATCTATTATGTCTCAAATGTCGAATTTCTAGAACTTAGTGCAGGCCGCCTTGGATTAATAATATGCAGAGTTGCTCAAACGAGAGCACAGATTCCTTGTTACCCTATATAACTCCATATATGAAAGCTAGCATTTTTGCAATAAATGCTTTAGTTGGTTGTAGTAACCGAAATACATATCAGAATTTGGACATGATTTGAACATTCGTCAATTTTGCCTTTCCACGTAATTATAATTGCATGTTTCAAGATGAAATTGTTCCTTATTATCAACAAAATAAATAATATTGGGTTTCATATGCATCAACAGCAATTCTTTTTTTTTAAAAAAAAATTGAATGCTCATCATTATAATAAAAAGTTTTGGTGTAGTGAGAGAAATCACCGACGCACACTATATCTCAGAGACGCAAACGTTTGTGTAACATCAATCCCGACTTTACTGTTCTGAAAGACTGAATTATTGTTATGCAGCTCTTTTAGACGGAGATTAACTGCGGTACATTTCATAGCCATTTATTAATGGCTACATTTCAAACTAATATAACCTTCCACTGCATAACTCAATAATGGCAAGAAACCTCAGATAATGCTAAAAGAATGGACTTGCAATTGTATTCAGGTTGGCTGAAGTTTTTTTAATGTTCATTACGAATTTCGATTAGTGATTCCCTGATTCACGACCAAATATCTTTATTTATGTCAATAAACAATTGCTTTTACTATATTGCAAACCAAGAAAGAAAAGCCAGAGGCTCTAGTAAAGAAAGAGGAGTAATTCCTATTTCGTTAATAAAGACTTTTAAATATTAATAGATCATTCTTTTCTGTAAAAGTGATAGAGTAGACATAAAATTTCTACAGGTGCCGCAACGGACGATTATGAGTATAGGGTCAAGGTCTAACGATGATCGAGTATCTTTATGGATGGCATGATCAAGAGAACTTTAGGAATTTCAAAGGATACAATCACTATCAGATATGCAAATGAATTCTATATCAACTGTTTGGTATACCTTCGTGTGCACAAATACCTGTTCCTATTAGATACCTTGGCTACATCCGTAATTTAATAATGCCTTCTCTTCACCTAAACGAAATGAGAACCTACTGTACTTTGTTTACGTATTGCGAAAACGTATAACTTTATTAAAGTATAATATAGATAGCCTTATCGCGCTAGCATTGTGCATTGCTATGCAGAGAAAAAGTATCAGAATCGACAATGCCTTCGTCAATCAGCTGTTCAAAAGACCAAACACTTGAATTAATCTTGTTCTTTAGCGACCAGAAAGTTCCACCGGCGCCACTATTTTTGTAAACTGAAACCTGAGTATCCATCATTGTTTTTAACCAAGCATCATTAGTGGGAGCTCCAGAAGCCAAAGACCACTCACCAAAGAACACAGGTATATGAAAACTCTGTATTAATGCCCTAGAATGACAAATATCACTGATAATGACACTGGTATTGGACTTTGGAGGCGAATCAAAAGCGTAGTAGGGATGCAAATCGATGACTGCATTAGAAGGAGGAGATAAAAAATTAGACCAAGCATCAAGACCTTGAAAAGCGTCATGGAACATCATGGGGACCTTATAAGGAGAAGCGCTGATAATCTTGTAGGCCTTGGTGTAATATCTCTTAAGTGTATTCAATTTGCCGCCATCTACATTGGGCTCATTACCAGGTTGAATGGAAGCAATACGCGATTTCTTGGCGGTATCTAGCGTGTTCATCCAATCCACCACAGCTTGCACTGTCTTCAGAGCTCGTTTGATATTATAGTGCGTGTAGAATTCAATAGGGCCTGAACGCCCTGAATGATCGTTACCGTTTTGAGAGCCTGGCAGACCATGTAAATCAATGATGGCATACATATTATAAGTGACACAGTAGCCCAAAATGCGTTCAATTTGTGCCTTTTGGCCTGTAGTGACATAAGGTTCGTTTGGATCCGTTGGAATAAAAGCCCAATAACCAACTGGAATACGGATCATATTGACATTGACACTCGCCATAACCTTGAAATCATCTTCAGTCACCCAGCTGTCCCAATGGTTTTGTAAGGCTTGCGCAGGATTAGTCGCTTGCTGAGAAAAGGTCCATTCATCAACAGCATTGGGAGCATGTTGTGTAAAAATGGAGGAATTCATCCATTTTTCAAGTACAAGCCAGTTACCTAAGTTTGTCCCCCACGCTTTCATTGTCCAAAAGTTATAAGCTGTCCCTTCATGGTGGTCATGGTTGGCAGGAGAGGCATGTGAGGTGAAAGCCATAACGACTGACATAACACCTAGACATGCAGTAGCCAAAATGTGGAATGAAGCCATGTTTATTGATCAAAGTATGTAGGGACAATGCCTCTTTTATATGAATATTACTGACCTTTTTGAATTTTTTTTATTATATATTGAATCGTTTTTTTCATGAGCAAAAGGAGATTCCAATTAATGCAAGATCTAAAATGATGCAATAAAGATTTGACGGTAAATGCATGAAAGAGGAAAGGAAAAAGGGGAGGCTCATTAAGTGAGCAAGGACCTTGATAAACTAGTATTACGTAACATATTTTGCAATTCAAACTAGACTAATACCAATCTACATAAATTATTGACATGTACTGAAATACAAATTCGTTCAATATGTGTTTTCGCTTTTCGTGACAAGTGAGTAGCATATCACCAATGTGCGATGATTGTATGATAGCTTCATTTCTAGCGCTTTGAATGCATATTTGACAGTTTGACGACATACATTATATAGGTTTTATTAGTATTTATTCATTTCGGTAAAATAAAGAATGTTCAGGGAGCGCACAACAACCCATGAAAGGGTATCTGACTGTAGATAAAGATGATGAAAACTAGGTATTGATGACCGAAAATCTACAATTACAATCAGATTCTTCAAGGCGTTACAATGTAGAAAGAGACTATGAATCGCACATTTTTAAAGCTCTTTCTCATAATTTTTTTTTATTCTGCTATGAAATCATGCAACACGCTTGTTAATTTTGTAGACTAATAGTATCGGTATCGTGTTGCCTGAGCGCGTGATGTGTATAAACAAAAAGATCACATGAAGTTCCTGAATGTTTAAAAAAGGGATTATACTATGGCTCCGTCCCTAATGTTCGTAAACCCACAAGCAGAGTTCATTTTGGTTTCAGCTTAATTTTCGTATTTGCGAATTCCAAAGTTCGCTTTGGCTACGCGTTAATTGTAACTATTCTTTTGGTTTTTCGATATCACTAATTTTATTCTTTCTTATTTAATAAGTAAATGTGAAGTGCTTTTTTCTTATGAAAATGGCCAGGGCAGTATCGTGGATGAGCAAGGAAATGAAATAATGGACTGAGAGGAGGATGTTGGCCCGTTCAACATTGAAACACTGATAATGCTAACTCGTTACCGATCACATCATTATTTGTTTCCTGTTGAAGCCACAGAACAGCTTGACACAGCCATAGTAGAGGCAACTGAAGAATTAGTGATAGAAAAAACAATGTCTAATCTGACGAGCTAAAAAACTGTTCTATGTTACTTTAATAGAACCAAGTGCTGGAAGGCTGCTCCTTCTACCAGTAAGGCTCAGATCGAGATTTGTACAGCACGAAAATGCGCAAAAAGACTCAAAGAATCCCGATGAGACATTTATGAAAAGCAGACAAAAACATTCTCAGCTTTAAGAACATAAGCAACATCTTGTTAGCTTTTTTGATAGCACTCACAAGACTTAAGGCAAGATGCAGTGGAAAGTTTGACTAAAAAGGCTCAATTTTTATTAAAAACTTCATTCATGAGTACAATCTGATTGTTAGAGAACAATCTTGCAACTTTAAATAAGATGAACAAGTTTCCTGAAATGGGCAACTTATATATTGCTATGGATAACGCACTCATTCCTACTCCAGATGATATAGCGAAGATGACTGGAGCTAGAGACTCTAGGATTATATATCTTCCACCATATACTTGTACCTTGGATTTTCTTGTGGTACTCTAGCAAGTTTAATTGGGCAACGGAAAACGAAGCAATGATATGCAAGGTACATCGTTGAATATCGTAAACCAATATCCAAAAAAAAAAAAACAACAACAGTATGATCGAAATTGTTATAGCTCGATTACCTTCAGCAAAACATGAATCTACTAATTAATACGAGCACGTAATAGACAAGTCTCCGCAGGCTTACAATAGCACATAGGATTAGAGTTGAATAAGTGAAAAGTACAATAGTTTATTGGGGCTGGTAGTATTATGAAAAAAAGATATGTGTGGGTTTACGATAGGGAAATAAGTTGTACAGAAATGTTACTATAAGAGACCAAGTTCTCGTTTACTCCACTCATAAGTGACATAACTTAAACTGACTGCAGGTACAACCTATGTAATATACAGATAAGTAACCCATTATCTTTTGTGCCAATTTTTGCTTACCTTGAGTAAGGTGGGACCCAATCCTTTATAAAATCCTCTTGCACCTTCTTCCATAAAGGTGACTTGAACTGCATCCCATGGCGATTTATATAAACGAGGATGTCCTTTTGTACCCTGAGCTTGTAACCTATACAAGAGGATTGAATATCACTAGCTTCAATTCGAACGCTCGCGTTGTTTTTTTTTACCTTGTTCTAATTACATTTAAGGGATATACGCTCGTAGCGCCTATTGTGCCACTGACCATACCACAAGCCCATAATACAAAGACATTTGGCTGTTTTTGTGACCCATCTTCATTATAATCTCCTTGGCTATACTGTAAATAGGATATCTTCAAGGTTTCATAAATGCCTATCCAATCTCAATGTAAGGGTCTAGAATTTTGCCTACGGTTTCTTTCACTTACCCAGATCCATAGCTTGATAAGGAAATACACCGATTAAGCCTAGAGTCTAATAAAAAGAATGATCAAAACAATTGAATAACTTTCCCCAGGGATAAAGCCCATAAAAAAAGGATACCTTACCAATCCAGGCCAAAAAGCGCGTATGCCGCCTCGGGCATACATTGATTTTGCAGTTTCTGTAATGATCGAACTTGTAGTAAATCGATTTGCCGCCGTCATATTTCTATGGCTGGATGTAGTAGTCGATGCTGCCAAAGAAGAATAGGATGCTTTTGCCAATCCTGCTGTTATTTTGCTTGATGGTGCAGTAGCTGTTACGCATTGATGAGTCATGATCCTTGTTTTCAATGTCTCTACAGGATAGATAGAAAACTGGGCGCATAGACCTGCCATTCCGCCTGCTACAAATCGAGCGCTGGTTGGTATGGAATCCTTATCCTCGCAATGCAAGACATTGGCGATGAGTTGTTTACAGGATTCAAACGAATAGAATTTAATGGCTGATTCAGGAATGATCTTCATAACATTGAGACCATTTCCGACAAAGAAACTCTTCCATCCTCCATGGTTGTAAATGGAGCGAACAGCACTAGCAAGCGTGAGTGGTTTCTGTGGTGTGCTGCTGTTCGTAATCAAATAGACTTTGAGTCGATCAAATGGGGCTGTACAGGTACGCGAAACTGCGCCAGCAATACCACCTGCCAATAAGTAACCGAGTGCATTCCGAGCTGTTTCATCTGTAGTTGGAATAACTACTTCTCCATCTTGCGTTAGTTGCGTGGATGATTCATAATAGCGATACATCTCTGTCATGTTGGTTTGTGGTAGCAGCTTTAAATAGAAAAAATAATGGTTGTTTAATCCCACTACTCATACACTTATTGTTACCTCAGTAGTCTTACCAACAGAAAGTTTTTGAACTCGTTAAAGTCAATCAATCCATTTCCGTCTATCGCTATTGTGTTAACTCTTTCTCGCTTTGTCTCTTTTTTCTACTTACCCAGATCCATTAATTGCATAAATTCTATAACGTCTTGTTCATCTATTTCCATGCCCGCTCTTCTAAGAGCAAAATGCAAGTCCGTAGGATCCAACTGGCCCTCTCCACTTCGGTCCAGCTTGGTAAACAACTTCCATAATTCGTTTTCTTTATCATTCACATAAGCCTTGAACTCTTCAAAGTTGACCAGCCCATCGTGGGAAGTGTCGCAGCGAGATAATAATTCATTTGCATATTTAGTTCGAGCTGGCAAGTGTGTCATGGCCGTGAACCCCCGTTGTATAGCCTTGCTGTCCAACAGCCCTCGGTTCTCTTTATCCAAAGTATTGAACAGCTCTCGAATACGATAGTCTCTTTCTTTGGGTGTTTCCGATAAATAGAACTGGGTTGACTCGGGTATCCGCTGTTGCTGTTGGAAGTCATAGCTTTTAGTAGTTGCTTTCGCATTACTACTTTGTGTATTACTAGTCCTCATTTCCATTGCAGACATGGTGAAATGAGTCGAGTTTCAAGAGTGCAAGTGTATTAAGTGACGGAAAAGAAGAGTAAGAAACAAAAAGAAGCTAACAATGTGGGGTAAACTACACCAAAATGATTTAATATTTTCCTGTTTTGACCAATAGGGTGCCAGATTAAATTACTGCTAATATAGAAGCAGCCGAGAGTTGTAACTGCGTTTAGAGTGCACGGATAATCAAACCAAAGATACATTGGCTTTGCATAGTCCCAGTAATTACCGTTTTAAAATTTTTGAATGGTATTGTACCAATCTTATGTTTAGATAATATTTACAAGCTATTACTTGAGAAAAAGACAATGATTTGCCACGTTGCTCTATAGTAAGCATTGCAATACGAAACATTCATTTCATTGGTAGCGGAGATTGTTTGCAATAGAGCGCCAAATCACTACTAAATCGTGCCTAGAATACCAGCCAACTTTGATATTTTAACGATTTTTTTTAGAAAAGCAATGTAGTATCCTGATATGCACAATTTCAGAATTATTTATCAGTAAAAAAAGGTGTTGGAGGCTGATAAGTTGGTAAGCAAGCCTTGAAGTGAAAATTAAAGATTATTACCTGGAATCCCATTTAAATCACTTTCACGCGCCTACTTTAGAAACGAACCGAGATAAACTCAAGATTTCCAGGAAAACTATATATATATATAAAACGTGCTCTCTTGAATGACTTAACATTCGTAATTATAGGTCAAAATAAGTGGATTATATGCTTCTTCAAACATAGTGTGTATAGCGGGGGGAAATGAGATAAAGCCATTCCATTTAGATGATGAATAATGTGCGTACACTTTATTATTAAACTATATACTATAATTCAATTATCGTATATACGTATAAGTATATATTCTGTAGTTACTATAACAGAGTAATGGTAGTATTTTTATAAGAAACAAGGCTGGTTGTTACGCAAGGGCGTAATATTATTATCTAATATTAATCGCACGTCTAGTAGGCTCAATCATGTTAGTACCTACTTCTAACACTATCATTTTGCCTTGGAGCATATGAGCCGTAATATGACAATGGATAGCCCACACACCAGGATTATCCTAGATTACAATGATGAGTATACAAAGCCATTCTAATAATCACAAGCTACTTACAGTGTATATTCTAACTTTGGTCCAACCGCATCCTTCTTCTCGTGTACCGTTGGGTAAAGGCGCGGTGTAAGCTATAGATACATCCTTCCAAAGTGGGGTTTCAAATGTTCGTATATCTCCGTGTAATTCATGAATGTATTCTCCTGAGCCTTCAGCAAGCAAATAATGAGAATATCCATGTGTATGCCAAGGGTGGCTAGGGCAAACTCCGGCAGGCAAATAGTAATTCTGAAACACAAGATCTACAATCTCTCCATAGCCAACTGGGAATGTTTGATGCTTCATAGAGAACCCATCGCTTTCTAATACGCCAACGTCCTGATCTTCTAAAATTTGATCTAACAAAGAAGCAGTAGCGTTACCCCAAGGATGTTCTCGATATGGTCTTGCGTCAAACTTGAATCGCGTGGAATTGTCAGGCATAATTACTTCTCTTAAGCCAATCTTGATAGTATGCGCAGCCTTTCCATTTAGAACCTGCAGGTCCCCGGTCAGATGAGGTTTGACGTTTTTGAGGACCCATCCAGGTGTATTGGCTGCAGGAAGCACATCAGCGGGTAATTCAGATACAGAAGGGATGTTCATCATAGAAACAGGTTCACTGGTTTCATCTACATAGCGAATAAATCCGAATCCATTGGGCGTGAAAGTAGAGGGAGCAGTTGCTCTCCATCTATAACCAGTAATAATTGGAAATACAGTTCCTGCAGCATAGTCTCCTGTATGGACCAAGACAGACATGCGTTGACCTGCTGAAATTTCAAGAAACTTTACATCAAAAGGTTGGATGTATTCGCCATCAATCTCAATCATAGTCATTGGGTGATCCTTGATGAAAATACCTAACGTACGGAAGGTCAATGCGCCAATATTTCGAAATCGATAGGTTTTGTTGGGCTTCACATCAAAGTAGGTAAATCCAGGGCAATCTGTGCTCGAGATGCTTGGAGACATGGATTGACCGTTCAACAGAATGCTATCTGGACCACGATCGCCAGTGAATTGAGTGCTCATATAATAATCAAATCTGTTATGATAGGATTGATGCCACCATTCAGTCCATTGAAGTATAAATTCACCATCATATTGATAAGGTCCTTCAGAAACCAATTCGTCCCCTTGCTCTGGATCACAAGCAGCAATCAATGACGCTTCATTCTCGTATACAATAAAAGGCCCTTGGATAGTATCGTCTTGAACACCTACATGAGCATGATAGTAAAAAGTACCGGTTTGATTCAGGACTTGAAATTTATAAATGTAGTCTTGACCTGGAGGTATAGCCAATTGAGTAACACCAGCGACGCCATCAGAATGTACAGTTCCATATTGTCGAATACCATGAAAGTGAATGCTAGTGGATACATTGTTGGCAGCGTCATTATGGACACGGATCTCAACAAAATCATTTTTCACCACACGTAACGCAGGCGCTGGGAATTGATCATTTACAACCAAAGAAGGGTAAGACTCATTAAAGCAATCCGGATTAAGTAAGGTTGATTTTATAGCTAGATTGAATCTCTTGATATTATCATGAGCACCAACAAGAGCCACTATTGCACCCAAGAAGTATCCAAAAAAATAGAAAATTTTCATTTGAATAAGAAAATAGAAGACTTGATAATATTATCCTGTGCTTTATATACTTGGCCAATAGTGTTGCTAGTAACTATGCAACCTCTTTATACCAAGATCAGTACGGGTTCTTTTTAATTTAAGGTTCCTGGGGGTCATTTGAGTAATCTAATCAGTGGGTGTACAATGACATCAGGTAGACCTGTGGAATCATCATTTAATCTCAGCATACTCCATCTCAAAACGCGATAACTATTACTCACACCATTTGAAACCCTGTCTTACAGGTTTTTCTCTATTAAAACAAAAAAAAATGTCTACTCCTGTTGAAATCGCTCGTGCTGCTCGACTTGCTTCTGTTAGTCTTCAATCTATTTCTAATGAGCAAAAGAATGAAGCTCTTTTAAAGATCAAGCAAGTTCTCAGCGAAAGAAGAGAAGAAATCTTTAAAGCCAACGAACAAGATAAAAAGGTATTCAAATCAATACGTATATATAGCTCTCTCTCACACTTGAAAACTAACGCACACTGTATAGATCGCTGAAGATCTAGTAAGCGCTGGTAAACTATCCAGCTCTCTTTTTAATCGCTTAGATGTGTGTGGAGGTGATAAATTCGATACCATCTTGTCCGGTGTCAGTGATATCACTACCTTACCTGATCCCACCAAGAAGGTCACTATGGCCACTAAATTGGATGATGGCCTTGAGCTCTATCGTGTCACTGTACCTGTCGGTGTCTTATTGACCATCTTTGAAGCACGTCCTGAAGTTGTAGTGAATATCTCGTGTTTGGCATTAAAATCAGGCAATGCTGTCATCTTGAAAGGCGGTAAAGAAGCTGCAAATACCAATGCTGCTCTTGCCCGTGTCATTCAGGATGCATTGGCTCAAACTACTGGTGGTATTCCTAAAGAAGCTGTTCAAATAGTCGAAACACGTGAAGATATTAGCGCCTTGTTGGATTTGGATCGTTATATTGATTTGGTTGTACCTAGAGGAAGTAATAGCTTGGTCAAGTATATTCAAAACAATACCAGGTAAACTATTATTATTTTTTGTTCAAACAAAAAAAAAAAAAGTTTAGATGAATGATGGTTCTAACTATTGTGAATAGAATCCCTGTGCTTGGCCATGCTGATGGTATTTGCTCTGTCTACGTTGATATTGATGCGACTGATATCGATAAAGCAGTCAAGATCGTTGTCGATTCCAAGGTAAATCAGAATATTATGTGCTTTAAAACAAATAATTCAATCTCTTTCCATTTAGACAAATTATCCTGCCGCCTGTAATTCCGCAGAAACTTTATTGATCCATGAAAGCTGCATTGCAACTGGCGACTTGGAGAAGATTGCATTAGCTCTTTTGGCTGCTGGTGTTACTTTGAAAGTAGACAAACGTACACGCGAAGTTTTAGCCCACTCGAAAGATTTGGCTCTTAGATATGACGAAGACCGAATCCAAGATGCTGTGGAGGAAGACTTTTATACTGAATTCTTGGACTTGACTATTGCTATTAAAGTAGTTAATAGCGTTGATGAAGCTATAACTCATATCAACGAACACGGATCCAAGCATACTGACTGTATCATCACTGAAAACAAGGAGACTGCTGAATACTTTATGACTCGTGTAGATGCTGCGGGATGTTACTGGAATGCAAGTACTCGCTTTGCAGATGGTTTCCGATATGGTTTTGGTGCTGAAGTCGGCGTTAGTACAAACAAGACACATGCCCGTGGCCCTGTGGGCTTAGAAGGTTTGGTGATCTACAAGTATAAGCTGTTTGGTCATGGTGAGCGTGCTGCTGATTATGGATCAGGCAAGAAGCAGTACAAACATGAGACCATTGATCCTGCTCAATACAAAGTGTAAATTCTATATTTAAATAAAGTTATATATAGCGGTTGTATATAGCCAAATTAAACACCTATACACTGTAAGCATCATCTATCTATTGTCATTCAAGTCTTGAACATGTATAATGTCCTCATGGCAACTATGTTATGCATGAACGTATGGTAGCTTATACATATGCATTGCCGTGCATTTTTTTTTTCATCTATAAGTAATTTCTGTTTCGTTTAGTTAAACGTTGATTCACGTTTGATCTACCATCTGCATCCATTGCGCAAAGGTATCAAATATTGCTGCTACTGCTACTATATATAACATCTCGCCTTTAACTGGTTATTGGAAATTGGGTAAATGGAGACGACAACAAAGAAAGCTTTCCTAGAACTTTTTCAGACAAAAGTTTGTCAATGTACAATACATAGTTTAAAAAAAAGTCGCTTAAAACTAAATAACACGTCAAACTATGCCGATATTACTAAAGGGTTTGTTCAATTGATAGATTTGCTTTTGTCAAAATACAAATGTTTGAATTTTGTAAGAATGCACATAGACGTGACTCGAGTATTTTATTTACAATAAAATTCAAAACAATTACTGTTGCATACTCTCAAATATACTAAGCCTACTGTTGATGCAATGTACCCTAACTATCTTTTTTACTCTCCAGAAAAAAACAAAAGTAATAGTTTGAAAATTTAGGCTTAATGAATTGCAGCCTATATTATCAAAATTTATTAAGACTAGTGAGCGCAGAGTGGTTCGTTTCGCTTTTTGTTATCCAAGCTAGATCAAAGAGCTTTAAGGCAAGTTAAAAAAACAATCCCGTTTTTTGTAAGTATAAAGATTTATTATTATTAGGAATAATCTCATAAAAGAAGAACAAGATCAAATGTGGGGGGGGGCAGTGGCCTGTCTTGAGAAAAGCTATAGAAATCTATATGGAATTGTACGTGGAGATGAGTTGAATTCTTTGGACAGTTTGAATATAACCTGACCGACTATTGAGGCAGATTTTTAGTGCTTATTCCGGAAAGTACGCCATATGGGAGAGAATGCACTAGAGAGTACATCAAGGATATTGACTATGGGGTAAGAGTCAAGTTTGGTGATATATTTATGCAATTAATTGAGCCTCAAAGGCTCAGATATAAGGAAATACAGGAAAGGAAAGGTTGAGCCATACTTCTACTTGAACAGGATAGGCAAAGAGTATATGAACGATCATTTCTTGGCGGCCACAAAAGGGGCAGTTGATATCAGGTAGGAGCAAGGCATGAGCCGTATTGACTTTGGTCGACATTTTATTATGCAGAAGACGAAACCATAACTTGCGGGAGGCGCGAAACATATTGAAACGGAGAAAGGTCTTAAGTTGTTTTGTCTCGAAGGTTGGGTCTGTAGTTGTTAGGGAGGTGAGTTATGTCGAAGGTACATAGCACGAAGTCTGGCGTTTGTCGTGCAAGAGATGTTTCTGTCTTGTCATGATACCATGCGTTAATAAGGATCAAAGCTAACAGAAACCATTGAGCTGGGAGAGTCTACTATGGTGCTAACTAAGTTAAGGAGTATAACAAAGGACCGAAAAAAAAGAAACTTAATATTAGTGTAATGGGTTTTTATTCTATTAAGATATGGATTGGAGCATCCTCTACGTTCTTTAAATGAAAGCTGGCAGAGAGATGGTCCTGGCTTGAAGAAGTAAGAAGTTACCTGAGAACAGATGGCTAGAATTGAAAGTAGATCAGGATTAGGTGCACAACTAAAAAAAAATTGTAAAGGATTTGAGCCTAGGATATACTTTAATGAAATCAGGCTGTATCTAACCACTCTACATTCTTCGATTGGTTCCAGAATAATACCACATCTAAAGTCTGGTACATGTTCAAAATGAAACGCTGAATTTATTAGAATCGTTACTTAACTAAGTTATAATGAATATTTCCAAATTAATGACGAACATTAAATTACATGTTTCATAACTAGATCTATAGATTTACTGATCCCTCAATTGATATTGGTCAAAATTGGTATTCAATTCTCAGAATGAAAAGTGTACTTTGCTGAAACTTCATTAGGATGTAATGTACCTATTGCATCAAGTACCATACCCATTTATAATCTTTACTATCTTTTTGGCTGGTTCCCCATATTCTGTCGACACATACACCAACTGCATGTACTATTTGTGCTTGTAAAACTTATTTATAGTAAACCTTATTTGAATAATTGCTATGTTTATTGGTTTTCAGAAAAGCAGGACTGTAATATGTGCATTTATATACGTGTTATTGGCGTAGAGCCGTAGGATGACTTAGGCTTGGGCAGTTACGAGGTTTAACTCCTTGCTATACTTGACCACAGAGTTCTTTAGAAGCCAAGTCATCCATTTTGCTAGAAATTGCCTATCAAGTGTTAAAGATGGGTTCCTTCTAGCAGAGGTTGTATTTATCATGGCGCCTGTATCACAAATGACAGCTAAGTGTCTTCTTGCTCTTGTCATAGCCACTGTAATTAATAAGTTTATTAGATACCTAAACAAAATGAATAAATGGGCAGTACTCTTACCATTCAGACGACGTTTCTCGCTCAAAAAGCCAACGTCATTTCTATTATTGGAACGTACCAATGTTAAAATGATGGCCTCTTTTTCTCGTCCTTGAAACCCGTCAACTGAGCCTACTTCAATGTCTTGCCATTTTTCGCCCATCATTAATTGGATTTTTCTTACTTGAGCAGCGTAGGGCGTGATGATTCCGATTTGATTTTCTGTAAGTCCATCTTTTATCAATTGCTCAACGTGATAGATGGCTATCTGAGCTTCGAGAATATTGTAGGTGCTTCTGTTAGCGACATCCGTACTCTTAGATTCTTGGCTCTCTCCAGTATCCGAAGTATCGAACAATAAGATTGGTACTGTCGTATTGGGTGACTTTTTGACTACAAACTTCAAATGCCTAAGTAGATGGACAGAATTGGTCGAATGCGCAACCAGCTTCTTCTCATATAGTTCATGAGAACTGAATTCCATAATTTTTTTATGCATTCTATACTGTATACACAACATCTTCTTGATAGTATCACCATACATATCAATCAATCTATCAAATATGGTATATGATAAAGTCGTCGATGTAGACATGCCCTTTACGGTTTTGATGTTTCCAGGAATACTTGGTGTTTTGACAGTAGGTGGTAGCTGCAAATGGTCCCCTGCCTAAATAATTAATAGTAATTAATAGATGTTCGACATGTTAAGTACAAAAAATATCAACAATGTAATTCTTTTTTTTTTTTTTTTTCTTTTTTTTTTACCAGGATAACCTTTCTGGCTTTCAACAACGCAATCCAACAGTCAGGTTCTGTAGACTGTCCAGCTTCATCAATAACGACAACGTCGAACTGTTGATTTCTCATAGCTGCATTTCCAGAACTTTATATAAAACCTAGTCCTTAATAATATGATTCTGAAAGGATAACCTACATAAAAACGTACCTGTTCAAAGTGGAGAAAATTACATTGGCTTCAGCTAGTTTTCTTTCTATTACTTTGGTTTTCTTCTTTTTGAAAATTTTTTCAAGCTGATTTAATTCCTTTTTTAAGCTACTTGAGCTAGCTGTGCCGTTCCTAGAAGCAATTGCTATATGGTCAATCTGCTCTCTAAGAGAATCTTGATCACCGCTATAACAAAGCAGATCCAATGTATAAGGTACGGCATGCCAAGATACCCTAGCAGGATGTCCAATCCTCACCATCTCGATTCCTTTGGTTTCAACCAAGCGTTCCAAAATATTATCTAGATAGTGGTACAAGCTATGTGTTGGCAAACAAAAATATGTGCTAGCTTTTATTGAAAGGGATACTTGCCTACTGATACATTGGATGGACCACATACAAGGACTCTTTTCTTTTGAGTCAAAGCTAGTTGTTTGATTACCTCGATCAGAGTATGGGTTTTTCCTGTCTATATAGCAAAATAACATGATGTATATATTAAAGTTATGATTAAAAAATGAAGTAAGTATTTGCTAAATATCACTTGTAATGCAGCAGGTTTCTGTAAGGTATTATACTTACACCTATAAATATGAATATCAGGGTATATTTAAGCATAATAATTTAGAGCCGTAGTGTAAAAGTGCAATATATCATAATAAAAGATGACTTACCTGGAGGCCCATGGATCAAAGAAACTACAGGCGCTGCAACAGTAAACATTACAGCCTCTTTTTGATACTTGTCCAAGTTTTGGTTATAAAATTGAAGTTCTTTGGGCTTCACTTTTGCAGGGTGAGTCTTATTAAGCAACGTGTCGATTAGCGGCTGGCGATTTTTGAGCTGTTCTTTTAAGTCTTCCAAAGCTTTGAGCATCCTGTGTGAATAATGAATGGGTTAGCCTTTGTAGTTTTTTATTATTATTGTAGGGTGGTTCGGCCTATTCTACCTTTTAAAGGTAATATCATTAGTAAGTTTTACTCTATATGTTGATATAAAGGTGAGATACATCATTATAGCGAAGGTTTGGGATTGGCAAGGTTCATACATTTTACAAGGTCCAGCCAACTCTTTGGGCAAGTTTGATACTTTTGTAATACCATCGTTATATAAAGATATAGATAACTTGAATCTCTTTACCCTTGATACAATTCCAGACCAGAAGTATTTGTGAGGATTATCGTAACTGATTTTAATGTCAAGCTCTTGTAGTGAAAATTTAGTCAAGCTGACGTGATCTCCAGCTCTTATTCTCTGTTGAAGAATCGGAACGGGTTTTCCTTTGTCATCATTTGGAAAAGAGAGTTCGATGAAGCTATGTAGTAAATGTTAGAGAGTTTGACTATGTGAAGTATCGTTTTAGTTTATCAAGGTTGCTTTACCGCTGTTTAACAGCATTCACTTTTACATCTATATAAGAGCTTCTTTTGTAAGCTTCTTTTTGTAAGGCGCAGCGTGTTTTGACTCACCAGATATGAAAAGATCACAAATAGCAACGCCACGCTTCTCAAGTTCTGCAAGTGTACCATGTAGCATAGCCTTGTCTTCTTTTGTAGAGATTTCTTTTTCTTTTAAAACCAAATTCACCATATGGTGAATGAAACGCACTTGCGACATCGAGTGATAATTAAATCAGAAAAAATAGAGAAAAAAGAAGAAAATAAAAAATGAAAGTGTTGGAAGATATGGGAAAAATTCTATTAAGTTTGCTTTATATAAACAATCAATCTGCATATGGGGTATTGATATCTATCTTTAGATGTGACAAATAGGTCTTAAAAACAGTGATAATGGCTAGAGTTTTTGATAGGTACATTGCTACACAGTACTAAGTTCTTGGTTTATTGATGGCCTCGAAAGAAGCTTAGCTAGAATGACTGGTAAAGTTTCGAGAAAAATTTAATAATCACTAAATTACGAGTGCCTCTGCCAGGCTATATATCACTCAACCGAATGCTTTGGATGCTATATCCTGATTTTATTCACTAAAGGCCACAAGAACGATAAATAAACATTATATCAAAAGCTGGAATCTGATAATGGAAGTTATAATGATTTACATAATACCTGATGTGGTATACTCGTCCACTCTTATATATTTCCTCTAGTTTCTCCATAAACTTCCTATGGCATCTACTGGAATATTATACAACAGTATTTTATTATATTTTTAGAGGCTGCATACAGTAGAAAGGTGTAACTTGTATATAACTAAGTGTAATAACAAGGAGATGAAAATGATACTATATTACAACTAATCACTAAAAATAATAGTTGTGTAAATTCTATGTAGTGCTAGGGGCTATGCCACATTTCCTCCAATATTATCGAATATAATTTAGCTTTTGACAGTAATTCATAATATAGTATATATTGTAAATCATACACCTTTTAACTTGTATATTTCTTATGATTACTCATTATTTAATTTACTTGTTATGAATCATAATCCTCTATTTCTAATACATAGCAATGGTCACATATGTAAAAGTTTGAAGTCAATCAATTCCCTACGGGGAATCGATGGTATATTATTTTGACATTCAAAAGTATCATCAAGACACAAGGAACGTTATTAAGGCTCTGAACTGAAAGTGCGTATGGTGAGCCTTAATATGGGACCGATAGATATAAAAAAGCATCTGCTTTTTTTTTTTTTTTTTTTTTTTTTTTTAACCTTGAAGACTTTCTCATCTTAATAAAAGGACATAAGGTCTCATTTGTTTTCTGTCGTTTATAATTCATTTATCTATCACAGGCTATTTTAATTTGGTTGATGTTTGCAGTATTTGTAATTGTGATTTGATTCTTACTATTATCATATTGATTGAAAATTACATGTTTTCTATGGCAACATTCAGTAGAAGTATCAGATGTACAATAGGATAGTGGATATCATGGTAATGAAAATTTTTTATTACGAAGGCCAAATATTGACTGAGGATTTAAAATGAAGCAGCAGATCGTATGCAATCCACTTAGATATTCTCAGTAGCACAAAAGCGTCGAATAACATTGATCTAAACTGTTTGTTTGACACTATATGTTCAATTCATTTAATACTCTTACGACTGTAAATGGTTGTACCGATTGTATTGACCAACGGTTATGAGTGTAAAAGTCGTTAACGGATTGTTATTGGATGTCGGAGAATGTATCCGTTCGTGGTCGTTGTTGCGATGCTGATTGAAGTAAATTTTGGAATTTCTTGTACAAAATTGACTCGAATGACATATAGCCAAAGGTTCAATAACCCAGGACTCGTAAAAGTTTTTTTTCTCGCGCTTAGTATAGTTGTTTTTTCACTGTTATTATTACCTTGTTGTTATTTTTTTACATTATCTCACTCAATATTGTTCAATTGTTGAATGCTTCCTTTATTAGATCTTTAAACTCATAAGCATGTGCAACAAATAAATAAAAAAAATGGGCCTATCCGCAAAACAAGTATTACTTAAGTTTATGAAAAATTGAATTGAACATCGACTGAGATAAAGAAAAAAAAAGGTTTTATATTTCCTTATATTTATAGAGTTTGCTTTAATGAGATGCTTATTATTTTTTGCGTTTTAAAATGTGTCCATAACGCATATATTCTTAAAGTAGCAAGTATAGAAAGTATAGCAAGTATAGTAAAGATATATATACTTAATTTCGGTCATAGCCCACCCATTTGAAGTATAGCTTTTCTCTAAATAAATAATATCCATTGAAAATTTGAACTTTCGAGATATCCCCTATGAATTTTTGTGAAATAAACCTATTTTTAATCTTCTCTCATTCTTCAATTAACTATTTCAGGTTTAATACCGCATCCGAAAGTCGACACACATTTAAAATGAAGCATTGCGACTACGGCAGCTATCATTTAATTCAAATATAACTAATATATTAAATTGGGTAAGCACTATAAATTGTATGCATTTGTTACGATTTTTTTATATAATACTTTAAATGTTCACGTAGGGATGAGTAATTGAGATAGAGAGTTTTCTATATGATGCACGGAAATGCACTTAGCGAGGTTAAAAAAAATTACTGATTAGGACTTATTTAGAATAACTATAGTAAAATAGTGATCGCTAGCGGAATAGCAAACTAACGGTAGGTCGAATGTTAAATGAACAAGTAGAGTCATTAAGTACAGAAAAAGGGGGCTTATATACAAAAAAAAAACTGAACTTAAACTAATGCTACAAAGGCCCTGACTATTAGACATACTTGATTGGTATAATAGACTTTTCTTGAGAACCGGGACATATCTTAAGCAAAAAAGATCTACTAACTGGTAGATCTTTCGACTGATCCCAATCTAATGTTGCATCTAATTAATAGTTAGTGTTCAAAATATAGTACGATATCTATTACAAGAGATATTTTGGTAACTGAGCTTCGTTATCATTTTAGAGGCTTCTGCAATTATATTGGACGGAATATTCTCAAATCAGAAGACTATATGTAGTACAATGGTACAGCAAGGTCATGCTTTGAAATCCGGGAAATATATAAAAAACAAGTTGAGGCTTTTTAGTTTGATAGGTCTTCATAACTGTGTGCCAAGGATAAAGTGCATTACACAGGACCAAAAATAAAACATTTTACTATCTAGCTCCATATCTGTCCTGTTACTTTGTAAATAATTTACATCATTCAAAAGATAAAGTCCTGTTCGATATTTTATACGAAGCTCCTGAACCATAACGTTGCAGTTACCACTCTCTATCAACCTTTTGTTCAAAAAGCTATTTGAATATAAAATGAACTTGATTGGTCGTTGAAGAGTAAAACGGCTCTTGTCAAAATTCCCAAACATTACATAAAAAAAATGCAACTCTTTTGAATATATTAATACTTATAACTATAGAATGACTCTAAAAAGCACTATTAAACTCCGATGGTATAGCATATTTTCCTTCTGGACAAATATTCTTCATATAACTTTGCTACTGAATATGTATTGTCTAAAAGAGCGCTCAATTTTCTAAAATTTTAGTTAAATCAAAAAGAAAATGTATACGTTGTTCACCATCTACATTACGGTTTTTGATATTTCGGCCTAAAACTGTGCCTGAGTAAAGACATTTCTCTAAAACTAAAGTTTAAAATAATTGGTTTGGCGCACTAAAATATAGATCCTTCGGCAGATCTCGGTCTGATTTTGCATCGGATTAGCATTCCGTATTCAGAATGAATTGTTGCATCTAATAAACCGTAAGATCTATTCCATCACTTCAATTATGCATAAAGATCTACTCATGTGTGTTAATCTATTGCCATTCATCAAAAGGTTGATTGCACTTTGGCCAGTTTAAAAGCCTCGGGTTTTCTTAATATAGTGAAATGGTGAAACTCTTTTTTTTTTCTCTGTCTCCAAATTGAGAGCCAAAATATCTTTCTAGTAATCTCTCAAACGTAGTACTTCCTTCTTGAATCATTTGTATTTAAGCAAAGGTTATTGTTCACCTGCGATCCTCAGTTTTCTACCGTTTTATTTGTTTGTTTTTTATCAAATGGACTCTATTACAATCTAGAGCTTCTCCTAAACAGTGTGTCAGTTTAAGTACACGTTGTCCTCCACTACACTTCTCATTTTTTTTTCGGATTGATACTGGCCAAAATATCTGGTCATTTGTATGGTTCATCACTCATGTCACGTATCAATGGGTGTCCTGACGCGAACCAGATTTAGCTCCGCTTGAAGTGAAAATGTATGGTGTGATCAACTCCGGGCATAGTAGCCAAGAAGTTGAGTAAGTTGTGTATAGTAAACATAATGATCAATCTAATATTTTCACGAGGAAATCAAAAATTGGACTCATGGCCTTATTGACATTTCATGACCAAGTTATGCTGCAGCGTTTCAAAGTTTAATAAACAAAAAAGGATTTGTTCGCTAATATAGTATTTAAGGCTCAGTACGTTTCCTTGTTCACTAAGATGTCGACATACATCATAGGAGCACCATCAGATGAGGGTGTAAAACTATTCGCAAAAAAAAAAAAAAAAAAAAAAGAAAAAAAAATCTCTGTAGGTATAATTTTTTTTGAGCATCCTAGTCTAATAGATATATAATCATCATAGTACACAAGATAGGGGTTCACTAGCTCCAAAAGCAACTTCAAGTCAAGTTGATGTGCGTTTGTTGCAAACAAATAATCTGAGCTTTAGGATACTCTTAGTAGATCTTTATATATTTCTACAGTTCGGGTTGCACATAAGTTCTCTTTACTGCATCTAAACAAGGTGAAACCACTTAATAGCTAACTGTGATGCTCTTTAGATTCTAGGCTTAATATTGTATAAAACAAACATAGTACATGACTTTCTGATCCCCGTGACAGTAAGCAAACCAGCGAGAGTGACATGTACATCCAGTGCAGATTAAATCCAACTGAGGTTAAAAATAATAGTTAGACCTTGGAGATATGCACCAAGTATAGTGTAAATAAAGATGCCAGTATATCAACAATTATATTAATTATGCCAACTTAATAGCTGGTAAAGAAATGCGCGAGGGGGGCAACATGACAAAAGTATAAGCATTCAATAAATGAATACTGCAACTTTTTGGTTTAATATAATGCAACGGGTTCAGTAACACATACATACGAGTTACGCGCTGTTATTGGGAATACTAATCAGTATTTATAGCTTAAAGTTCTGCCCTGAGCACTTGTAATATGAGGTTTCAATCAATCAGAAAGAGGGTTTATCCCAAGGAATGCCCAATCTTGGATATACCATGTCACTTTTGTTATGGTTACAATATGAGTGTGTATGTGTGTTGTTAAATGGAATCAACCTCATGGTTGTTTTAACTTTTGTTTTGTTATTTAAAAGCCCTGTACACAATGGATGAATGAACCTCACAATATGGCAAGTAAAAACGCGAAATCCCATCGGGAAAGGCCGTTTTAGAGTCTAACTGGAAGCGTATATTGATGAAAAAGCTCTTTGTCCTACCTTCAACGGTACCATATAAAAAGTCATCTCCTCTTTGTACTGTAAACGATAAAGGGGAATATTATTGGTGAAACAAGAGAAGCATTCAGGTAAAGTAAGGTATAGTAAAACGTTTTCAAGTGAGACGGGTTACTTTACTCTCTGGCCGGATGAATGATCCGGACGTTAGATTCCAATAAAAGAGTGGGACAAGCCGTTGTATATGGAAAGGTTTAGTCTGTGGGTACTGCTCTGGATCTAATATCATGTGAGGCACAACCTAGAACTTTAATGAAGAGTAACTGAAAAGACTAATGCGATTGAAATAGCGATATGATTGCCCACGTACAGAGCCTTGTAGGGCTTTATGCAAGGTGAACGTCAGCCCGCTACCTTAGCATGTTACATTTGAAACGCTCCAGTTTAAAATTCTGACTAAAATGAATAAATATTGATTTGTTCATCCTTTTTTTCTCTTTCTCTTTCTCTTTTTTACTTTTTGTATTCTAACTTATTAAATAAACACGTATAATCTACGTGATAATCTTACTTATATATCTAAAATGACTTCCACAGCTGTTAGGTTAGAAACCAACGAATAAAAAACTATGACTGTATAATAACCAGTACTTTATAGAGTCGCATTACGTGTACGCCCTTTAACACAAAAAGAACACCTATCAAATTGTACAGAATGTATCACCTTTATACCAAATCAACCTCAGATTCTAATAGGAAAAGATCATTCGTTTACCTACGACTATGTGTTTGATACAAATTCGCCCCAACAACCTATTTACGATATAAGCGTCGTTCCTCTAGCTGAAAAGTTTGTTGATGGGTAAGCAAAGTCCAAAACAAATCAAGTAAAACTCTTTAACGTTTTTTGTCCTACTCCCAGTTTCAACGCAACTATACTGGCTTATGGGTACAGTTTCTTTTTTTTTTTTTTTTTTTTTTTAAAAAAAAGTTATTGTTGCATTTTTTAACTCTATTCATTTAGTCAAACAGGCTCTGGAAAAACCTTTAGCATGGGCACTGCCCTAGATGAAACTACAGATCCTGAACAGCAAGGTAAAATAATCAATTACCCCTCCTCTTTTAATCAACTACTTTACTTACGTTCAATAGGCATTGTTCCACGGTTCATTTATGACCTATTTAAAAGATTAGAGGCTAAAAAAGAGTCCTCACTTGTTCATGAATACAAAGTTTATGTCTCGTTTCTAGAGCTTTATAACGAGGACTTTGTAGACTTATTAAATGCCTCAGCACAGCAGCAGCAGCAGAGCAATAGAAAGAGATCAAATTCTGTGAGTCACGTTCATGCTGTTTCTGCTCCTTGTGAGGTACAGATTCGCGAGGATGTGCATGGTCAAATATACTGGAGTGGTGTTCGCGAAGAACAATGCTCATGCCCTGATGAACTTTTACGATACCTCACTAAAGGATCATTGTGTCGTACAACCGGATCTACAGATATGAACTCCGTGTCTTCTAGATCACACGCTATCTTTTCCGTCATTCTTAAACAGCAGGTCAATGATGCGGAAGACCAAGCCGCTACTGAGAAACCCAATGAAAACCTTCGTACCATTGTAAGCAAATTTCATTTCGTCGATTTGGCTGGTTCCGAAAGAGTAAGTGCTATTAAGCCTCATAATGCTATATATTCACCTATTAAATAGTTGAAACGAACAAACGCTCAAGGAAACCGAGCTCGAGAAGGCATATCCATCAATTCTGGTTTACTGGCTCTAGGCAACGTGATTAGTGCATTGGGTGACGAATCGCGGAAATCGGCTCACGTTCCCTATCGAGACTCCAAGCTGACACGGCTTTTGCAAGACTCTCTCGGTGGAAACTCGCAAACCTTAATGATGGCCTGTGTGTCCCCATCCGACTCCAACTTTCTCGAAACACTGAGTACTTTAAAATATGCCAATCGTGCAAGAAATATCAAGAACAAAGTGACAGTTAATCAAGAGTTTGCTGGTTCTTCAGTTGAAGTCAACCAGTTGCGCGCACAAGTAGCAAGGTTGAAACTAGAACTTAACGCGTTACGGGCCAATGGCCCCTCTACTGCAGGAGCTAAATCCGCTTCGGGTGGAGGAAGCTCTTCTGATATGATGATCAATAATCTATATAGCCATGATAACGGTGGATCCACTGCTGCTAAAGCACTTAAGGAGGAGATTGACCGGTTAAAAGCCCGTGTTAGAACCATGTCGGATGATATATGTAGAATAACCACTGAAAGAGATTCGCTACAAGTAGAACGAGAGTTAGCCCAACATCTCAATTCTGAAGAATGGCCAGATATTATGGGACAGCTTCAACGTCGACCCTCTTCTACCTTGATGGATGCTCAGACCCCCTTAAATTCTTTACCTATCATCAGTCAATACCAAAAGACAATTCAAGATCTGCGTAATGAGTTAGCAGACACTCAAGAGCGACTTGCCTTTTCTGAATCTATTCGTGCTCCATTAATGCATGCAATGGCTATGCCTCCAAGTAATCATGCAACACCCAATGCATCTTTTATTACCCGTCATCATCAACAACAACAACAACAACAACAGCAGCAGCAGTATTCTTCGACTACGAACCGACGCCGTGGTGTTAATAAGAAGAGACGTACTTTGAATGGAAGCACTACTACCTCTAGGAATGTAACATTTCGATCGACAAGACGCTCCAAGGTTCCTAACATGCCAACCTCCAACAAAAACAGGTCTGGGGTGCAGATCGTTCCTGTTGATAATAAACAAACCAGTATGGAGGAAGAAGATGATCAAGACATCGAATCATGGCTCAAGGCCACTCTTGGTTCTATCCAGACTTCAGAGTCCTCTGGCTTAAGAATAGATGCAAAGCATTCCATCTCAAACGCAAGATTACAAATAGACAAAGCTTTGAAGGTCTTAGATGAGTTCAAGGTATATACATTAATTTTTGCTTTCGAGGATTCATTTTTTTTAATCATTTTATTCTCATTTAGGCCAAAGAACCAGAACCAGAACAAGTAGAACCAGAACAGGAAGAATCAGAACAGGTAGAATCAGAAAAGGTATATACAAATGCCAAAAACTTTGTCCAATATAAACGGAATACCAATATCTCAATTCTTTAGGTTGAATACGAATGCGATCTTTTAAATGATGATGAGCTCTTTGTCAAACTTCAATCAGATGATGTCCAAAGCCTGTTTGGCGATGTTGAAGAAGAGCGAAAGCCTTCAGGATCTGTAAGTTGATCTATTAAGAACAAGCGTGCATGTAAAACTAATATATCCCTTAAAAAGCCTATTGACGAATCTCCAAGTGAAACATCAAAACCTTCTCGCTCCAGATTTGCTTCATCTGAATTTAACTTTGGTGGTGAAGATGAAGACCTCAAGGAATTCTATGAGAATAACCCTCATCTCCACCGTATGCTTGATCAGATCCAATCCGACATTCAAGTCAATGAAGACTTAGTGGTCCAATTGGAAAAGACCGAAGTTGAATATAGCCAAATGCGCAAGAAGTTTGAAAAGAAGCTCTATGCTTTACGTGACGAAATCTTGACCTTGCGCCAACAGCAACAGAAGAAGGAGACACCAGCCACTACATCCACTGCTGTTACTGCTACTACTGCAGCAACTACATCGACCTACAATATGAATAACATTCGCCAAGCCTATGAAGTCAAGATGAAGACGCTCATGAATCAGTTATCTGAACTGCGCCGCAAATATAGCCAAACTTCAAGCACTATTCAATCATCCCGTAATCAGAATGAAAGCATGTTGCGTGCTCTTCGTGCCAATGTCGAAACCCTCAAGGTTGAAAAGCGTCGTATGATTAAGCGTATGAAGGATGAAGCTGAACGGGTGAAAGAGAAGCTTCATAACCATGAACGTGAAATCCAGCAATTGCGTCGCAAGCAAATGAAAGATAATGAAGTCAAGAAGCGCCTTGAACGCGAAGTCAAGCAGATGCAACTTGTTATTGGTAAAAAGACAGATGAATCTGTTGTTACTGCTGAAAAACTCAAGTCACTGGTGCAAATCCTTAAGAAGGCTGTTCGTGAAGGAGGCGTACTCGATGAAAAGCTACTGGCTAGCTGCGGTTCCCTTCTTGATATTGGTTCAGCTCTTGTCCAATCTTCTCGAGTGGGTCGCATGTCTCGCAATAGACGCAATAACAATGGAAAGGTTAGCCGTCGCCGTCAACAAAACCACCAAGGTATTCCTGTTGATGTCCGTGCTGCCAAGAAGAAGGCTTTACTGGATAATGCTCTTTACCAATTCATTCAAGGCAAACAGGCTGTCGAAGAAATGAAACAACTGCTTGCTAAGAGAAATGACTTATCTCAAAGAAGAATCGAATACATATCCGAGCGTGAGCTTTTGACTATGGATGCCCACAACAAGGATCTCTCTTCTATTGACAACGCCTTTAGACAAGTCATTGATGAGAACATTGAAACTGTCGAGGCTGAAATCTCCTATCTTAATGCTCGTATTCATGCTATTCATAATGATGCTGCCGCTGAGATCATGCAGGAAGATGAAAATGATGAAGAAATCGTTGACATGAGTGCCCGTCCTGTTGAAAAGCGTGTTACTTTTGCTGATCCTGATGAAGCAACTAATAAAAAGATGATTCATGATGAACCAGAGGAAGATGACTGGCTCGATATGGACGCTCTTGAAGAACGCTACAGCCTTCCTGCTAGCGCTGGTCCGGAACAAGCTCTTGAAATGGTTTCCAAGATCCTCAAGTCAATGGCTGATGATGAAGCCAGCTATGTTATGGAGAACGTTATCGATGATATCGTCTTGCTTCGTATGGAAGAACATAATAATAAGATGTCTATTCAGCAATTGGAAAAATCTACACAAGACTTGAGACGTACACTTATTGTTATGAAGAAGGCTGCAATTGATACAACTATTGAAAACGAAAAGAAGCTCAAACGCCTTCAACTACAACAGCACCAACAAAGCGGCAGTGTGTCTTCTCGCCGTACTTCCTTGTCAAGAGATTTCTCTTCAAAACACAGCAGCCATTCCAATGAAGATTCTAGTGACTCAGATTCTGCAATTGATTTACATAACGAAGACCAATATCAGCACGTTGAAACTATGTTTGAAAAGATTTACAACGATGGCCTTAATGGTAAAATACCTACTTACGACTACAACCTTGCGACATTAGAAGCAGCATCACCTGTTATCATGGCAGAAAATGAACTTAGTCCTTATTTGCGCCCCCATCCTGTAACAGCAACACCAGCTAACAATGCCAAGAATGGAGCTGTACAAGCTCCAATGAAGCCCTCTACTTCACCACTAGTTAGTCGTCGCCGCGATTCTATGTCATCTCCTGAACAGTTCTTGATGCAGATGCTTCAAGCGCCCAAAGACGCGAGACCACCCAACTCTCCTCTCATGAAACCTTCTAGCTCGCCACTAGCCCGTCGTCGTGACTCCATGTCCTCTCCTGAACAATTCTTGATGCAGATGCAAATGCTTCAATCACCTAAAGATGCTAGACCTCCCAGTTCTCCTCTTATGAAACCCTCCGAATTCACAAGATACCAACAGGACCGCGAATCTTCTACTACTTCATCTTCTGCTCGTAGCCGTAGCTATGCTAATATCCCTCGACGTTCGTCAGTGCAGTCTGATGGCGGTTCATGGTCCTCTGTCTATTCACCATCTAATGGCATCAGCCAACAAATGATTCGTGCTTCTTCTGGAAGTAAGGTTTCTACTGCAACTGCTCCAAATGAACCTAGTACAGCCCCACCACCTACCATTTTAAACCGTCGCAGAGCTTTCTCTTTCCAACAACCTGCTAGTGTTCCAAGCGGGCCAACAGCAGCTGCACCAATCAGTACAACAGTACGTAGACGTTCTCTTTTGAGAGAGCTGACCAATTTACCATCTGATACATACAATGATGAAACTACCGCATCTCAAACACCCAGATCCCCTTTACATCAACAGCAGCACTTTTACAATACCAATACTGACTATTCCAATAATGGCACTGCCTTGATCCCTGCTTTCAATAATCATCATAACAATAGCACAGTCCTACTCCAACAACAGCAACAACAACAACAGCAGCAAAACATACGACCTCACTCTGTGCTTGCTCTACATGCTGCTTCGGTAGGTGCCCCTAGACCAGCCAGTAAAGTGTCTGGATATCCTATCGTTCGTAAAGAATCCCCCAACAATTCCAATGAACTTCGACGTTCAGCTGTGACGAATAATGTCTTTGATAGATTGTCTTCTGGTCATACCCATGCATCCCAAGCCAAGAAGCGTTTAGGCAATTATCGATATTCTTCGAGCAGTATTGATGATCTGAGAAAGCAATGGGCTACTCAATTATCAGAAGGATATAATGATGATTAAAAAAACTCTATTTTTTTTTGTATATTGTATATTATTATTCGTATTAAAAAGCTAGAACTCTTATATTATAAAATGCTTCTGCCCTACTATCGAGATCTTTTTTTTTTTTCTTCATTCACTCATTCGACTAATAAAGGTCATCATTTAATGCATATAAACAATCTATTGATTTTATTTCGTGTCTTGACTAATACTGCAACTCATTTAGAGTAAGGAATACTAATCAAATGACACATTCAACCGATCTCGGTTGAATGAGTAGCTTGATTTTCTGAGTGAAAAATTTGAGATCCAGGAAATGTCAAATATTAGAAATACGAATATAAACACTTATCAAGTATGCCAAAAAGCAATAAAATTATGATAGCTCTTTATATGTTTAATACAAGTTATAGATCGCTTAATTTCCTTCCAAAGAGTATGCGTCATTTTTTTTTAAAAAAAATATATAAAGAATAGTGCTATCAAGGGCAAAACCTTGTAGTCCATTGTTGAATTTACATACTGTTTCGAACATACACTCTTTAAAAACTCTGTCTTTTATTTCATCTATTTCAGGGATTACAGAGTTCTTGCTAATCCACAGCTGACTGAATGGTTTACAAATTTTTGTCAGGTGGGTAACCCCAATGGTGGTGGATGATATATTCAATCACCGACAATCAAGAAGTCAAGTGTCTGTTTATATGTTTGTTTAGCAAGCTAAATAAAATTGAAATCAATATAGTTCATTATGGATATGCTGCAAGAAACTCTACATATAATCTATAAAAATGCATAAGTGCATGGAATTGCATACATAATAATAAGTTTGTAAATAGTGTTATGTAAGCCTTTTGTAGTATCCCATACTTATTTACAGATAGATATTTGTGAATTTTTTTTTCTATCATGATTTATACCTCCAATCACTAAGGGCAGAAACAAATTCGGCTTGGCAAGCTCGAAACTGGAGACCAACCCAGTATGTTGCTTTTCTGTTATGGTTTTCGCGAAAGAAAACTACAGTCAATAACGGCCTAGCATCTTGTCTGCACGGCTAGATGATGGAACACGTCTGTGATTGAGGTAATTTAATAGATATGCATATAAAGCAAAACAGTACATGTCGGATGTAATGATTCTGTCTGGCTTTGTGTGACATTCAGTAAATATTGACAAGGCAAGGCTGTTTGACTATACCTATATATTGATTCTGATGCACAATCAAATCATTGCGCCATAAAGCAGTCTGTACCCGAGGGTTCTTATTTTCTCCTATATATGCAAGTCTCGACCGAATGCCCAGTAAAAGAATAGTCGTTGTTTCTATCGTGATGGTATTACAACTCAAGTGATTTGAGTGAATGGCTTATACTTATTGGAATTGGGCTAACCAAAGCGTTTCCTAATAAGGATGGTTGTTTTCTTTTATTCAAAAGAGTCATCTTGATGAAAACATGGTGATATACAGATTGTTTCGCAGTAACTAAACCAACACGTCTCTTTCTTATCGTTATTTGCTCTCTTCCTTCATCCCAAAATCTAGAAAGCGTAAATCTGAAAAAGAAGATAAAAAAAAACAAAGATACTCACATTATGTTATAATATTATAGTACAATAATATATCATGAGCATTAGAAAAACACAACAGCAAAATATTAGCTCTCTAAGACGTAAAGATACTATGTGGATATACAAGAATCCACAAGGATTACAAATACTAGAAGATGTAAGCGCTTGGCTGAGAAGGACTGGAATAGTCGAGCTAATAGATCTGTTGTATAGGAACTGAACGAAAGACGAAAGAAACGGTCCGCTAGACACAGAAAGAGCCCTCCACTTTTAGATAAGAGCCATACATCAAAATCTCATGAACAAGTAATGCCATATGGAACGACTCCACCTTCATCGCCACAGTTTCAGAAGCAGACAGTCCGACCTGTATTTGAAAACAGCAAGCAAGACGCCTTCATTCCAATCGCCAAAAAAATTGACACACTCAAGACGATCAATGTCGCTACTGTTAAAGAGTCAGTAATACCAAAAGTACAAGCCAAGCCAAAGATGACTAATAGCGCTACGAACAAACCGAATTTATCACTCAAATCAGAAGATACACCAAAGGCGAACAAAATAGTTGTGATTGATGAACCAAAAGTAAAAGCAGAGGAGAAGCCAAAAGAAAACAATGAGCTACGCCTTAAAGAACCAAAGGTTGTAAACGTAGAAGGAAAATCAAATGTTAATTCTGAAGAATCCAAAGCAACAAATTCAGAAGTGAAGCCTTTCAAAACAACATGTATAGAAGAGAAGCCTTCCAAAGTAAAAGAAATGTTAAAAAGAGCAGAAATCTTTGAGAGAAACACTGTAGAAGTTAAATCAAAGCCAATTGTCGAAGTTCCCGAGAGAAAGTTCAAGGTTTGGGACTCTAACAAAAGCACAGAACGTACCAGTGCTTCCATCAACGAAACTAAGCATGTGTTGAAGCCAAAATCAAATGTATTGCAAGAGATCAAAATGCATTCCATGAAGCCAAGCAGAAATTAGCGTTAACTCAACAAAACAAATCCACTTTTAAAGCAGAGAACAAGATGTCTATCATTGACAAGCCAGTAAAAAGAGGAGGCCTGGTCGTAAGTTTTATCTATTACAGTACTCATTGATATGGAGCCAAGGATCTAACTGTCCCTTACTTATAACAGTCATCATTTTTGTCAGTGTATGAATCACCATCAACGAATACCAAATCAAATAATGACAGAAAGCGTAGGTTTATCTTTCTAACTATTAATTTTCCTTGAGCATTAACAAGTATATGATGCAAATAGTGGATATTAAACCATTGGTCAATAAGACTGAAAGTATAAGCCCAGTAACTTCTCGTTTGGCAGCAATGGGACATCCTCCTCCTAAACCTCCAAGACATATCAGATCTCCATCACCATCCGCCACTTTAAGCAGTGTAAGTAATGTTTAACCGATCAAAGATAAAAGACATCTGAACTTAACATCATATACAACAAATATAGCCAGAGATGCCTACACCTCCGGTGATTTCCACTCCTAATGACTCATATTTCACTTTGGTGCCTTCATTTTCCGAAGCTCTTCCTACTCACCATTATAAACCCCATCGACAGTTTGCCCAAAATGATAAGGAAGAGTATCCAAATATGCCTCCCAGAACTGATACCACTACTGAAGCTGTCACTCGAAAGGTAGTAGAACCATCCAATAGTAGTGAGTCTATTATCAATATCTATCTTCCTCAATTATCCCCAGAAATTTCATTCTGCGATAATGGAAGCACACTTGATATCCCAGATGACAAAGAAGAATCTAAAGAGGAGGGTATCTGTATTGACTCATCTGAGCGTCCATGTATCAGAAAACGGGTCTCATTCTCGGATCAACTGCTGACATATATCCCAGATGAAGATGTATCTAGTGTCAGTAACAGTACCGATTCATCCAGTATCTCATCCTGCCCTTTAGATCAGCAGCTGTCAAAGCAAGCAGATAATCAAACTCAATCAAATACTGTAAACAATCAACCACCTGAGGAGAAAACAATTTTAGCGACCGAGAAAAAAGTGAATACAATGCCCATTCAGCACAAATTTGTTCCTGCTGCTGCTATCGCGGTGCCTGTTCAAAGACAGGAAGACGCATCATTAAGAAAACCAGGCGCTGCTTCGAATAGTCCTCAACGATTATCAAACAAACTATTGGATATATTCCAGCAAAAATTAACACATCATGATATCAAGACACCAACGCCATCACCACAGCAAATGCAATCATTAAAAACACCGAATAGAGAGCTGGTCCATGTAACGTATTTCATTCTTCTATTTCTGCTCAAGCACTAACGCACCATTCTCATTATAGCTCACAAAGACAAGACCTAGAAAACCACCTAGTTTAAAGAAGCCTACGTATCCTGCTGCTACGGCCCAGCCAGATTGGCGCATGAGAGCAACCAACAAGAAATATGAATTCGTACTATAATGTAATAAAAAAAAGACTTCTTCTTTTATTTGTCTTGATATATATATATACAATGTAAAGTGTGTCGACACATTCAAAATTCTATTGAATTGTTTAATTCTTCTCTTCATTAGTGGGTTCTTGAACACGAGGAAGTTCAGCAGGCATAGGAACATCACTGAAATCATCCTGTTTAACAGCAAGAAGAGAGTATGCGTCTATTAAAAGGAAGGTTCAGTACGCAGTTAATAAAAGGGCTGTTTACACTTACAAACGCTGCCAGTAAATGTCATTAGGCCGGCCAATGTAAGCAAGTTACGAACAACAAAAGGCTTACGGGTTCTTTGCAAAGCAGGGCTGAAGCCGTAGCCTTTAGAAGTAGAGTATAGCTTTTCACGGGTAGGTTGATGCTCCATTTTGTCAGTAATGAATGTCAAAGGAAAAAAAAAGAAAAAATACAACTTGGCCCTTGTTCGAGTTAAATTCACTCAGTACCGCAAAGAGGCAATTCAATTCTTTGTTAGGTAAGACCTTCTTTTTTTGTGATTTTTTGAAACATCATACCTGTCTTTTGGTTGTATATATTACACTCAAGCTTATTCATATCAAACTATCCATTGTATATCAATCCATTTATAATTTTTTTGTTGGGTTTCTTTTATAAAAAGGTTTACTTTGTAGAATAGCGCCAACGTACCAGAGCTAACGAAATTATTCTGTGAGGAATTAAATTTTGTCAAACTTCATTAGCAGTGTATGTACTATTAGATACAATTAGATACTTTTACACTGTGAAAATATCGTATTAAAGAGACAAAAAGAAAATATGTACTAAATCAGATTTCGACTGTGTTGAAATAGTTTTCTTTCTTTATACAACATCTATCTATATAACGCGAAGATTGTATGATGGACTGGGAAGGTTGGAATTGATGTATTATAGCACATAGTTTTTCTAATTTTTACAGCGTCACCAATGTTGGCATCACGATTACTACATCCTCCTTGTAAAAATGGTTCATAAAGCGTATGTAATATTTAGTTAATAGATAGCTTCCATCTGACATACTATCAGATAACTCATGAAAAAAAGTGCCGTTGGACTTTGCATTCTGGATCGATTACACACATTTTTACTCTTGTTTCTTGAGCTAGAAACCTATTTCAAATATAACGCCTTTACAAAATAATTTAGATGGCTCTTTGAAAACTACTCAATGAGATGAAGACGACAACAGCTCAGTGAATATCTGTAACTACAAATATTATGCAATACCTGTAGATAGTACTGAACTGCCAAAGGTATGGCTCCCAAAATACTGGCCAGGAAAATTCATGTATGCATACTATTGTATATATGCTCTCCTGGATGAATCCTATATTAACGACTCTACCTTTGTTGGGATGTATTCTCTAAAAACAGCATGAGTTGCTTATTTGGTGCAGCGTAGTGAGTTTCAGTAATAGACGTATTATGCATGTGCCTATAAAGTATCGGTATAGTACATACAATGAGCGTTTTATCAATTTACACACGTTGTCTGCTGCCCTGTATTGTAATTGATGTACCATTTAGACCAGCTTATTATTGCCAACCTGTTTTATGTACTACTTCGAAAAAAAATCGAACAAATACCAAAGGATTCCCAATGGAATATCATTTGTGAGACTGCGCTTCCGTATCTTCCGGCATTTAACAATCTAGAGAGTTGAGGATGTAGGCTAGTACGCGTACTTTTGTGAATACCTAATTTACATGAACAAGAATGACATATTTTTATTGTCATTAAGTACCGTTTGGGTCTTTGTCAGCATGCTTGAATTCTACTGTAAAAAACTCTTGAAGAGAACCTTCATTTACAACTCTACGATCATTTAGAAACATTTAAATATTCTTTAACAACGGTTATAGGAGGTTTGTTGATTGCATTGATAATTTGCTCTTGTTTGAACATCACTGCAAATTGGCTACTCCATTTCTAAATATTACCAACATGTACAAAATCAAACATTCCTATCTAGTAGTTGTATATATAATTTACTTCAAGAAACTCAAAATAAACTGCAATGTCAACCATATTTTAATAAAAGATCTGACGCATAATCATATATCAACATGAGCCAGTGTTATAAACAGTTATTAAACACACGCTAGCATCGAAGTTTTTGATGGTACAAATAGTACTTGTATCTTCACATCACTTATATAGCACCGATTAGGTACATGCTTACTTTAAAAATTATATGCCAGTTACCTTGCGAAGCCGTCAAAAGAGTAAAAAGAAAAAGAAAGCCTTCATTTCGTATTAAAAAACCCTTATTCGTAAATTCAACAAATAAATTACTTTACAAAACTGCCATTTTCAATTGAATTATAATAAATTTACTATAGATCTCTTAGCAGATCCCATCCAATGCTGCATCTGATACATAGAGTAAACTTAGTACTACAACTTTTTTTTATACTGAAATATAACGAGTATATCTACCAAACGTGAACGGCCGGCCGTAAATTTCATGTCGTTTCAGAGTCGTTTCATGTAAGCTATGTCCAATTACCAATAGGTCTCGCCGCAAATCTCAGCTAAATGTTAGATTTGATTAGCCTTTTCTTGCTCATAGTAATCTGCTGCCTTGGGGGGTTTTTTTTAATCATATTATCCGCCTACTCAAAGATAATGACATACTAATGCAAAAGAACGATAGATCTGTTGTCCTTTCATTTTCTTATACAACTTTTAAAATTCGTTTTTATCAATGATATATATTGCAGAGCCACACACGCAATAAAGCATATACTCCCTCATATTCAAAACCTCACTTAAAAAACAAAGACGTATAAGCAGTTACTGATTAGATGGAAGGTGTATGAAGCCAATTCTTTTTTCAAAGCCAAAACTGTGACTAGCTTGTTATTTTTTTTTCTGGTTGATAGTCCACGGAATATAATTGTTGGTTTGTTTTAAACGCGTACCCAATAATCATAATGTCATTTACATTCGGTACACCCGCACCTACAACGAATACCACCTTTGGTGGATTTGGAGCCTCACAAGCTCCAGCAACAAGTGCTTTTGGTGCCCAACCTGCAGCCGCACCAGCAACAACTGGCTTTGGCACATCTCAACCTGCAACTGGCTTTGGCACACAACCAACCACTGGCTTTGGTGGTTTCGGTGCCACATCCACCGCAACTTCTACACCTTTTGGAGGAACTTCGACAGCACCCACTGGATTTGGTGCTGCTACAACTACGCCATCTAGTACTGGATTCTCGTTTGGAGCCGCGTCCACTGCACCTACTTCAACACCCTCATTTGGCGGATTTGGAGCCGCGTCCACTGCACCCACTTCAGCACCCTCATTTGGTGGATTTGGAACTACCTCTACAGCACCTACCTCAACGCCTGCGTTTGGTGGGTTTGGAGCTACAAGTACTGCACCCACTTCAACACCTTCTTTTGGTGGGTTTGGAGCCACTACTACCTCTGCTCCTGCTTCTACTGGATTATTCGGAGCACCAGCTACTTCTTCAGCAGGCGGTTTTGGTGGCTTTGGCAATGCTGCTGCCGCTAAACCTTCGTTCAATCTAGGCACCACCACTACAGGCGGCAGTCTCTTTGGAGCCAAACCTGCTACAACCTCTCTTTTCGGTAATACGGCAACCACTGGATTTGGTCAACCACAAAACAGCGAAGCATTGAACAAACAACGAGGCCTACAAGTATATCAGATACTCTCACAAATAGAGCAAGAAGAGAGAGCCAAATCAACACCGTCCATTACCAGTGAAGACTACAAGCCAGACAACGTTTGGCATTCATTAGCACTCCTCAAAAGCTGGTGGGATCCCAAGTCACCTCATTGTCGTTTTAAACACTACTTTTACAATGTTGTGGCTCCTAATGAAGTGCAGCTTTACCAAAAGCCTGTAGATCATGATCAAAAGGCTTGGGATAAGGCTCAGGAAATGAATCCAGATCGTACCAAGATGGTGCCTGCGTTGGCTATTGGATTTGATGACGTGCAGAAACGTATGGATGAACAGCATAAATTGAGTGAAGCTCATAGTGCCAAGTTGGCTGAACTTGAGACTATTCTGAAAGATATTCAAAAGAAGAGTCAATTAGATACTGCAGTGAAATTAGAGGATTATAAGCGTAGACATATGCAAACAGCCCAACGAGTAATCAAGGTAAAAATGGATACAGTGAATGATAAAAGTATATATGTATATATATTTATGATGTGAGTAGTTTTTGAAATATACACAAGTGTTGCGCAACAAGGGATTAAGCATTACACCTGATGAAGAAGCTATGCGTGCTAGACTCGAGAATATCCAAGAACAATTACAAAGATCAGATCAATTCCACGGTAAACTAAGTCAGTTGTGGGCCCAGTTACAGTTGATCAAGGAATCTGGGAGAAAGTATGGCAAGATTGATGGTGTTGAAGAATGGGATGCAGTTAGTGAAGAAAATATGAGTGGAATCACAAAGGTAAAATCAAATCAATATCATTGATAGGCAAATGATTAAATTTTTTTTTTTTTCATTACAGATTCTGGAAGAGCAAAATAATGGTGTACAGCATATTATCCAAGTGCTTGAAGCAGATACCACTGAAATTGATAACATTAGTAAAGCATGGAGAGGCGATCAAAAGCACCAGTTTTACTAAATGGTAATAGTTTTATATATTAATAAATAAATAAAAAAAAAAAAGAGGAGGAGACAACAGTTTAATAACAAGAAGTAAAATGATTGTAACCATGTTGGTGATGCAAGAATGATTGAGGGCCTTTCTTTATATTAATCATGATAGCCAGAGTCATGACAATTGCAAACCTGAACCATCTCCAGCCTGTGGAAATACATCTTTCAAGTAAGCTTGGGTGATCATCCAAGATATCCGGCAATGGAGGAGATATAAAAGTAGGATATACAGCATAAGGGTCTATTGTAGCTTTTGTGATCATATCACTAATCATATTATAAATGTCCTGTTTGAATCCACCATCATCTGTATCTGATTTCAATTCGTTTATAAAGCTTAGTGTGTCATCTAGCGCGTTTCTTTTTATCAGTTCATCCTTTGATGGCTGAATAGAGTGTAACACAAGTAGTTCTTTTGTTCCGATATCTGATGATTCCATAAAAGCTGAGGAAGGCGACGATAATGATGGTTGGGCTAGGTTTTCAGCGTGATACAAGGAAGATGCTGCTTCGCTACTGTCTACTGTTGGTTCCTGAGCTTGCATTTTTTGTAATTGTTGATGTTTTCTTTTCCTTCGCTTTTGATGATTCAATATAGAGCCTCCCAAGATTGAATAGTAATCTGAATCTTCTTCTGGCTGTTTGTTGAAAGACAATGACAATAGTGATGATATACTCGAAAATGATGATTTAGAAAGAGAGGACAAGGACGAAGATATCACTTTACTGGTAAGGTTTGTGCCTGTTGTTTCATTTGTTTTTGCTGTGGTTGCTTCAGCATGACTGAGTTTTAGTAGCTGTTGCAGCTGCGTTTTATGTTTCATTAGTCTTTTTTCAAAGAAACATAACTGGTTTTCATCAATTTCGTTTGGTAGCAGGTTGAGCGATATGGTAGTGTCTAGTTTGATCACTTCCAGTTGACTCTGAATTTCAACAATACGAGATTTGAATGCTTGATATTCTCTTTCGAGGTTCTTTTGGCGTAATCGATTTGTAGCTGCTTGGATGAGTCGCTTGTTATCGAATTGTTCTTCATTAATGGATATTGGTGTTTCTATTGCATATAATTTCTGTTGTGGAGTGTTACTTTGCTGCTGAAAGCAAGCACTTGTATATCCCATTCTATCGCTCAAGATAGACTCTATGATACAGTGATCGTTCTGAGGAGGTCGTTTATTATAAGGGCTTTTAGTTGCAACAGACATGTTTAGTTTTTTTTTATAAAAAAAAAAGGGTAAAAGAAGGAAAGAAAAAGATTAGCTTTTATATCTAAATATCACCCGCTCAGAACGAAAAAAAAAAAAAAAAAAAAAAAAAATAATAATAATTATGAAACGCGATTCTAAACTGAAAAGTAAGCCCATGTCCTCATACATTCTGCGTGTGTGCGTCAAGTGTCACATCCTCTTTGTTTCGCTGTCATATGCTTGACTCTTCCGCATACCCGTGAAGTTACAAAGTTGACCCGGAGTTTGTAAGTGTTTGTTACTATGATGCCATGTTTTTCAAGGTCGCCATGTTACAGATAACCGACTGGAAACCTAATCTAACGGATGCAAGAAGCTAGCACACGTACATGTTGGCTATTCTCCTCTTTCTCTCTGAAACTGCAGGATCTTTTGTTCCGGATTTTATTGTACCTCCACTATTGTTACTATCTAGATCAGGTGTGGGCCGGGTGTAGATATCTTATTGTATAGAACTTATTACTAAATATAGATAGTCATTCTTGACAATCCAGTGCTTGATAACAGTGTCATACTCAGCCTTTCACTACATTCTCAAAAGTCTGGGACTCTCAAGTTACGCAAAAGAAATAAAAAGCTGTTGGGCTAATGAAGTGCAAAAATTAACAGATACAGGAGCAACTCATTCGCATTAGATTCAAATGGGAGCTCTACTGAATACATTAGCTCATTTTGCACTTGCAACAGTAATCAAATGCGACATCAGACTGAGATCAGCCGGAATTTTGCAAGTCGATTAAATGAACAAGCCAATTAATTTCAAAGTAAACTTTATATCAGAAAAATAAAAGATTGTTGACATAGCCCATACTTTTGACTATTATCAGAATCCCTAGACAATATTAAATGGTATAAAGGCCGTAAATGAATAGAAGTTAGAAATGCTACAAAACCGGAGGTTGATCACAGCTATTCAAATAGTTTTTATAGTCATTTGTTTTCCAAACCAGGAAGGGCAAGTTTTGTACCGCAGATTACCCGAAAATAATACTGCAAACATGGTTTGGTATTAACATAAACGTAGTTGTGCAATTGTGAGATTTTTGTCTAGAGTATCATGAGCTCTTGCATTTAAACGCAGTCAGTCTTTAAGTTCTAGTTCCAGAAGCTGAATCTTTATGTCTAAAAACCAATACCCTACACAAACGACAGTTAATATACAAGGTCTTTGAAATAAATGAACGCTACAGATAATAAAGTTGCTTTTATACGAGACATGTTGTGTCTAGAGTGAAAAATAAAAATGATGCTCCACGGTGTAAAAATGCTATGTCATCAGAGCCATCTAGGGCTTTTATAATTGTTGCTGCAAACATGAAACTTACTTTGGGAAATTAATTGAAAAGAATACTACTTGTATTTTGTTAAAGAATCAAATTCTTAGTACAGTTTGCTGTAGCTATAGATGTATTTGTATAATGTCAAGGATTTTGTATGGAAGTACCATGGGCTATCAGTTTAAATGAACGAGCTTGTATCTTTGGGAATGTTTAGTTAATGTGATGTTTGATCCTGCTGCAATAATCAACATAATTACGATCTCGAGTTCAAAGCGAATCTACTAAAACTACTATACTAGAGGGGTAAAATTCATTTATCAATCACCTTGCGAAAGAACATAAACATAACCACTGTTGCGCAATATACGCTTGTATTGCAATGTAAAAATCCTGTCTTGATGGTATATAATTGGTCTGCCTCCCCAACACTCAATGTCAAGAACCTATGGTGTGAATTATTTGTTGCGTATTGTGCGAATTAATTCTTATTTATTATACGAAAATTTATTCCAAAACGTGAACGAATAATTTTCGAATAAAGTGCTTGATCGGAGTCATCGAACACCTGCCCATTGCAACATGGAAACATGAATATCAATTATAAATAATAGAGCATCATTTATGTTACACACTGCTATAGCAGTATTTCTTGACATACATGGATTAAAGCAATTTTATCAAGGGTGTATATGAACCTCCCATTACCATGCTTGCGGGCCAATGGTATTGAAGCATCACGATACATACCAGCAGTTAAAAATCCAGCAGGCATTCATTGTTTAGTCAAGGCTGACAGGACAGACACTGAGTTCAAAGAGCTTTTTGTACACCCAGAATACTAATATTAAATAGTAAGAAATGCATTTACTTGCTCTCCCCCCCTTTTTTCCCCCCTTTCGTTTCCTATTCCTTTATATCTCATATTCATAATTGTAGGCTTTCATTACCCTAGAAAAAAAAAGAAGCACGAACAATAAAGGTAATTACACTCATCTTTTGACCAAGAGCTTTATAACATGAACTAACAGTACTTTGATTAGATCCCCCTCCTTTAAATAAAACACGTCGACAATCAATACAATCATGTCGAGCATTATTGAAATTATGCGAAAACGTGAGTACTGCTTCATGTACATTCTCTCTCAAAAATCTAATGATTATACTCAGGCCTGATGGATACCATCAGGTCGATACAACCACCCGAGAAATGGAAGATTATCGTAGTAGATTCCAAAAGCGCCTTGATTCTGAATGCAGCGTGCAAAATGTATGATATTCTCGAGGAAAACGTAAGTTTTGACGAACTCTATATAATTGTCAAGTATTTTAACTTTGATAATGCTCGTGCTCTATAGGTCACACGTAAGGAATTGATACAATATTTGATATATGGCAACGTGAAAGGCTCAATTATGATATAGTGGTAGAGAATATTGAAAAAAGAAGACAACCATATCCAAGCTTGGAGGCTATTTACTTTTTGACACCTTGTCGCGAATCGATATTACGTCTGATCGATGATTTTTCCACCAAACCACCTACTTACAAGGCAGCACATGTTCATTTCACCAGTGGTAAATACATGGTAGCCAGCGCAATTGATTTGTTTTTATTGACTTGGGATCGATAGGTTTAAGTGATGAACTGTTTGATTATTTGCATAGACGGTTGGAGGCTGCTGGAGCCAAATCACTCATTTTGAGCTTGAAAGAACTCTATGTTGATTTTATGGGTAAATCATATGCACATAAAGGATGGAGGGGATTAGATGTGAATACTCATATTACTTACTTTAAGTCAATGAATCATCTGTATTCACTGTTGATCCAACAACCAGTTTTTTGTCTGTGTTTGGTGAAGATCGTATGTCAGATCCTGATGAATCGCTGAAGACCACTGCCAAACAAGTAATTTAATTTCATTATTCAAACTTACATGTGCTCATTTCCTTTATCAAGCTACTTTCTGTATGTGCCACGCTTGGAGAAGATCCAATTATTAGATATCAGTCACAATCAGAAGGTGGTATTCATCCACAAGGCTCACCTGCTGGTAAACTGGCTCACATTGTACAAAAGGAAGTAGACAATTTCTGTAGACTCAATCCCAATTTCCCAGTAAGTGAAAATGCAGTTGGGTTATATCTGCGTAGAGTATACTCACTGAAATTAGCCTCCTCGTCAACCACCTCAACCAAGAGCTACTCTTTTAATTGTAGATCGTTCAATTGATCCTGCTGCACCTTTATTACATGAATTTACGTATCAGGCCATGATCAATGATTTACTACCAGTACAAACTACAGAAAACCATACAGGCATCAAGTACTCTTACGAATTTCATCAGGCAGATGGATCTATGGGTTCAAAGGATGTTATATTAGATGAAGAAGACAACGTATACAAGTCTATTCGACACATGCATATTGCTGAATGTTCAGATCGTTTGATTGAAAAGTTTAACGAGTTTTTGATTGAGAACAAGGTTTCTACCAACTCGAGGTAAAAAAAAAAAAAAAAAAAAAAAAAGTGTATTAAATAGAATGAACATTAACCTTTGTTCTTGGTAGTGATCGCGATGCAGAACCTAAAAGCTCGGCCAAAAGCTTGAAAGATATGAAGGAAATGCTGACCAACTTGCCTCAATTTCAAGATATGAAAGCAAAGGTAAATTCCCGTCAAGATATATAGTGGATCGCATCCAAGTTAATCAAATGCATATAGTATTCAGCTCATTTGAGTGTTGCTCAAGAATGTATGTCCTTTTTCGAAAGACACAAGCTAAACTCGGTCGGTAACCTAGAGCAAAATATGGTGACTGGAGAAACTGCTGATGGAGAAACACCCAAAACTATTGTATTAGACATGGTACCACTATTAGATGATCCTCATGTGAGGTAAGCACACGCACAATGAATTGATTTGTCAAACGATTTGACACATTCTGTTAGTCCTGCTGATAAAGCACGTTTGCTCATGCTATATATTATCTGGAAAGAAGGTGGTATCTTTGAAGATGACAAGCGAAAACTATTAGAGCACGCAAGGCTGCAAGGTGAATTACGGGATGCCATCAATAATCTGCCACTCATAGGTGTTAAACTGACGCGTGTTCGTAAACCTGAAAAATCTTCGTTTTTGAAAAAGAGAAGACAAAAGAAGAACAAGGATGAAGAAACACCTTATGAGCTTTCTCGTTATGTACCCATTTTGAAAAAAGTGATGGATGTAAGCCGTTTAATCCAAAGATGTATACACACGCATATTTAGGCTATTGTTTTCATAGGCACATTTATCCAACACACTAGATCCAAACCAATTTGCTTTTACACGACAGTCTGATATGGAACCTTCTGAGGACGGTCATGGTCATGCTCCTGGTCAGGGCGGTATTCCTCTCAGTGGTGTTTCTTTACGTACCACAAAACCTACATGGTCTAAAAGAACCAACAGTACCTCAGTAAGTTTTTTTTTATCATTCATTCACGCAAAACTGATGATTTGATCATAAGGGTATGCCTCGTTCATCAAATGGAGCTAAATTGATTGTGTTTGTTATTGGTGGTGCCACTTATTCAGAAATTCGATCAGCTTATGAAATTGCAGAGACATATAGTCGTGATGTGTTTATCGGTACTACAGAATTATTGCGTCCTACTAGTTTCGTTGAACAGCTAGGCCACCTAAGATTACCAGTGCCTAGTCCAAAATCATTGATTCCACCCTATGTACCACCTCCACCACAGCCAAAATCAAATGATTCTCTCAGTAAAACTGCTTCACTTATGTCAGCTATGCATCTCAGCTCCAGTTCCTCACCTCATCTGAGTAACAAGAGTTCTAATATATCACTATCCGATAAAATGAGTTCTTCATCAACCACAAATACAGAAGAAAAAGAAAAGGAAAAGAAGAAAAAGAAAGGGCTCAAGAGATTCTTTTAAGCAATAATAAAGAGCTTTATTTGATATATACATACACACACATATATATATATATAATTCTAATATGTAAACAGAAAAAAAGAAAAAAAAAGTGGGATGGGGTTATCTATGAACTCTTCTTCTTGGCTGTTCTTGGCTTTGGTAAAAGATAATTTGCACCAAGGATTACAACGATAGCAATATGGCCCAAGAACCAAACGCTTTTATATGCATTGAAAGTTTTACCGACCTTCAAAAGTTCAAAGCCAACGACAGCATAAGTGATGGTTAATTGACACGCAGCCCAAGCAGCAGCCTTCCAAAGGTAAAAGTAGATTTCGTTCTTTTTGGTATGAGGTTGCACCAAAGGTAAAAGACGCTTTCGGAGCACCAGTTCGCACTGAACATAAAGAAACTCCAATAGAAAAGTGACAAAGTACATGATGTGGAAACCGTGCCAGATGGCCAAGAAGAACAAAGTACCAAATTGCGATAACTCCTTGTTACCTAAGAACTTGAGACGTTTAAAAACGTAGTATTTGGACCAAAGGTTAGTATTGATGTTGAATGAACTAATGACATGATCGATAGAAGTTGCTGTTTCAAATGTGCTAGGAAGAGCATTGGCTAAACCACTAAATTGAGCTATACCATCTTCATTATCGCCTTCATAAGAGATGCCAAATGAAGCAGTTGCACCTGAAAATCTGAATTAGTCCCCCCCAACAATGACCCCAAAAACCGTTATGTGTGTTACCTTCTGTCAGTAACCAAATACCAATATATTTGTTATAAGCAAATTTGCCAGCAATTGTAAAGATAATAGCACGCTTCAAGAAACACATGGCCTTGTACTCATCCGTTAATAAGTAAGCAGTCGAGTAAGTAGCTCCAATAGTTTGCTGCAATCCCAGGTAGATGACGGCCAAAACGACAGAACGTAAAACATAAGCAGCTTGGGCACGATCTCTTTCATCGCGCTGCTCACTCGTCAATGTCTTACCATTATCATGAATCCATTTTTTGAATAACGAAAACGAGAATTGAGGGCCCACCAAAAAGGCCGAAGGGAACAAACCATATGCAACAAACTCCATAGGATTAGGAAGTTCCACCAAAGGAGTGTCAGCCAAGAATGACAATGGCAAAGCAGCAGGTGTCTTCTTTTGAGCAGTCTCGCGAATCACGGTTTGGTGAAGCTCTTGTTTAGGTACAGTTTCCAGTTCGTTCTTTGTAGGAGGACCTGCAACTGTTACTTTCTTACGTCCATCATAGTAATCAAAAGCGAATCCCATCATACGAAGACACAAGATACACTGTGTCATGGTCCATGTAATATCGTAGTCATCCGTTTGCATAAAGTAATATCCCATTAACAAGTAAATCGCATTAAACAACCAAACGCCAGTAGCAGCCAACTTTCGGTTGCCCATGTTTTCGCCAAGAACAACACACAAACCATAACTAGCAGCAAGTGTTAATAATGAATGGTACACAGTAAACACGTTAAAGAAGACGTTGAGAGCAAGGCCTGATAATAGAATGTATTGTGTACGTTCCGTTGCTGTAGAAACAGATGCGTCACGGCCGACAAACTTTTTGTTATAAAAGTACGCGGCTGGATACCCAAGCACCACCGTCATTAAAAGACGAAGTGTTGGCTCTGGTAAACCCGTCACCTTACTGAGTAACACAGTAATCAAGTTCATCTCCAAGTGATAAACAAGTGAAAGAGAGAGAGAAAGAGAGTGAGTGAGTGAGAGAGCAAGAGAGCGAGAGAGCTTTTATCATGGCCCCTCCTCCCGAAGTCTCTTTTTTTTGTATGACTGCGTTGAACCAAAAGAGGAAGTTTAGTGCAACAATTAGATTTAAACAGAGCCGTTTATTTCTTTTAAACATCACCAACAATAATCTTGTTTTCGAAACCTCGATAACTTCCATTTAAACTGGATAGCTGTACTGGGATATAAGCTAACTACTTGCCCTTAGTCATTTTTATACCATGAAGTACACGATTTTAACCATGATGCGCCAGTGAATCTTGATCTTAGTTGTGTCATGTACTCCTCCTGCGCCTCCTTTGTAGGTTCAATGTATTGTAGCCCATCCTTGTTCATCAAAACTTTTTTGATGCATTGAATAGCAAAGTTTACTTGCCTAGAAGGAATGTTGGTGGATTGTATAACGATTCCAATTATACCTACGTTTCAGCCATTGCTATGATCGAGTTGTGTCCTAAATATGTGTAAGGTCCAGCCAACATGAAAAGATTAGGAAAGCCATGCATAATCGTGGAATTATAAAGCTGAGGTAGTCCCTGTTCCCAAAGTTTAGTTAAAGATCGTTCCTGTCTACCAATGACTGTCATGTATTAGTTCATTGCTTTTCTTTTTCCGTTTAATCTAGACTCAACCTACTTGTAATGTCATTCCGTATGCCAGTGTTCGTTTTGAAACCAGTTCCTAAAACCAAAAGATCAAACTCGGCCTTGGTGCCATTTTTTGAAATAATTTCATTTCCATTGACTGATACAATTTCTTCACTGACTATTGAAACATTGGGCCTAGCCACTGTTTGATAGTAGTCTGCAGAAAACGAACCTCGTTTACACCCCAACGGGGACGTCGGCTTTAACTTTTCAATCAAATCCTTTCGGCCTGTTTTGAGAATCGCGCCTTTGGCATCGGCTACTACTCGTCTTTCAAAGAATTTAGCAAACCAACAATCGGGATATCCCACTGTAAAGTACAATGCTTCAAACTAGCGTGAGAGCTTAATAAATCAATTTTCATGATTATATATATATAAATCCTTACCACTAGAAACAGGATAATGCGATAGAGTCTCATCACTGCAGGAAATGTTCGAAAAATGTATTTTACTCTCTCAGATATATTAGAAATCATCTTTGGCATGATCCAGGGAGCATTTCTTTGATACAGAGTTAAATGAGCAGCTTCTTTTGCTAGGTAAGGTAGTATTTGCACAGCACTATATATATAAAAAAAAAATTATTACTAATGATGCATACCACTTCAAAAATGATGTTTACCTAGCACCGCTACCAACAAGCGCTATACGTTTACCTTTATACTCAATTGAAGAGTCCCAGTTGTATGTATGAATGATTGGTCCTCCAGTAAAATTTTTCAACTCACTGGGTATATTCGGTACGCTTAATGTCCCCATAGCCGAAAACACAAGATCAAAATACAATACACGTTCTTCCAATGTCGCATTTTTAAACTCTAGTTTCCATTTCTTAATCTTTTCAATCCAAACGGCACTTGTTACTTTTGTTTCAAAATACGTGTGTTTGGCCATGTCGTATTTTCTAGAAACAGTCTCTAAATATTGTAGAATATCTTCCCGTCTACTAAACATTTGTGGCCAATCTATACTAAAACAATTGATAAATGGCATTTCTTTTCTTTATCCTATTGCTTGTACCTGGATTCAATTCGAAACTGAACGAATAAACATGGCTTGCTACATCACAGCTACACCCAGGATACGCGTTTTTGAACCAAGTTCCCCCTGTACCTTTGTTTAATTCAAAGACGGTAGCTTTTATACCCAATTGTTGTTTCAATTGAATAAAGGCACATATGCCACTGATGCTACATGAATCCATTTCAATATTGTAGTCATTCATTGTGCTAAAGTTGCTTTACCCAGAGCCTATAATAGCAGCAGTTAGCTTTTGATTTTCTGTCATTCAAAATTGTGTCAAGAAAGAAAAGAGAGAGAGAGAGAGAGAGAGAAAAGGGATTTAAAAGACAATGACTGTAGTTTCTTCATTTTAATGATACACAACCTAACAGGTATCACAACAGTTTGGTATACACTGCATGCGCACAAAACTATAAATCCACTGTACCGCGCTGCAATTTGTAGTTTTCATTTTGTAATCATTAACTCTATCTTCATGTGGTTATTACTATTATTTGATATCTAGTATTCTAGAATCGTTAGATCGTTTGGTGAAAGGTTCGATTTTACTTTAACTTCCATCAGCGGTGGTTTATTTGAAGATGAATGCAAACTATATTTTCGTCGCATTCAAGTATCAAGAATAGGTTAGAAAAAAAAACCTTAATTCTGATCTCGGCTCTTCAATGACAGCTCGTGAATACTTACAAATCGAAGGTTTAATGAATTTAAGATGTTCCCATTAATATGCATTCTTAATGTATTCCAGTCAAATAAAATTTCTCATAGATAAAATATCTTGATCTAAAGCATCTATTTGCAATCAGAAGCATTATTAGGCCGCCGTCCTGTTGAGAAGAGTACGGCTACTATAGAGGCTTGATGATCAAACCGTAGCAGCCCTGGTTGTTATAACGAGTTGATTATCTGACTGTATCAGTTAACCTATGTAAACTTGGTTGACCATACAATGTCTTAGTTTGTTCTCTAGGCTCCAGCTATGAGTGTTTTTATTTGGCATTATTCAGTTACAATATTTCCATATCAAATTGTCGCTTTTCTTGATTTGGCTTGACGTGTTTGAGAGTAAAAAAAAAAAAAAAAAGCTTCTTAAGCAAAAAACTCTTACTGTTTTCAACAATCAGTATAAAATCTTTATCTTGTAGCTCAACTATTGTTTGTATTTACTTTATAACTTTATTGAAAACTCTCAAACACGTCAAGCCAAATCAAGAAAAGCGACAAATACCGTATGTGTATTCTCAACTGGGTTTTAGGCACTTTTATGCTCATATTACACAAAGTGGGAAGCAGACGTCATGTAAACCAAAAGCCCGCTGAATTTTGAGAGTCTCGGTGTGCTCGGTGAAATCACCAAGCTTCTCTTTATTACTTCTTTATACCTAATCTGCAAAAGAATAAAGTAGTCGACTGACAAGAGTCCTCTTTTAAACGTATTCTTTTTATTGACCATGTCTTCACCTGCTGTTTACGAACTTACTAACGCGCCAATCACTGCCCATTCTTTCAATAAGGACCGTAAGTTCATTTTTACATTCATCATCCCGAGAAATGTATTGACATTTCAAGTCTGAATAGAGCTGGTTGTTTGTCCTAATACCAATGATGTTCAAATTTACCAATATGGACATTCTAATTCGAAATTGGAAGCCACTTTGAAAGGCGTATGTATTAGATAACTTTTACAGCAGCATGCCAAGCAATATATTAACGCGAGTTTTTATTTATAGCATGATAAAGTAATTACTAGTATCGATTTTGCACCCAATACCAACCGTATTGTTACTTGTTCTCAAGATAGAAATGCCTATGTTTGGACCAACGAAGGTGGTATCTGGAAACCAGGACTTGTCTTGTTGCGTATCAATCGCGCTGCTACTTTTGTTCGTTGGTCTCCCAACGAAGAAAAGTTTGCTGTAGCCAGTGGTGCCCGCTGTATTGCAGTTTGCTATTTTGAAGAGGATAACGACTGGTGGGCTAGTAAGCATCTTAAGAAACCTATCCGTAGTACTGTGCTTTCCATCGACTGGCATCCCAACAACGTCTTGTTGGCTGCCGGTTCTGCTGATATGAAAGCTCGCGTATTTTCTTCCTTCATCAAGGGCCTTGATAAAAAGTAAGTGATTTACGCAACATGTTTCAACACACCAAACTAAAACGTGTGGTATGCCATAGACCTGCTCCTAGTAACTGGGGTGACAAGTTACCTTTCAACACCGTTTGTGGCGAGTTCAGCAGCGGCCGTGGTGGATGGGTTCATTCTGTTGCCTTTTCTCCTTCTGGTGATGCTTTGGCCTTTGCAGGTCATGATTCCTCCATCAACTTGGTTTATCCTCAAGCAGATGGCAATCATACCTGTTTATCTATCATCAGCAACACATTGCCTTTCCGTTCTTTGATTTGGACCAATGAGCAGCAAATTGTAGCTGCTGGTTTTGATTGTGCTCCTATTCTCTATGAGACCAAGGATGGTCAAGACTGGCATTATGCTGGATCATTGGACGTCGGTCGTAAAAAGGCAACACATACTGCTTCTGTTCTGGCTCGTTTCAAAACAATGGATTCTCGTGGTGAAGCAGAAAATGATACTACTTTAAATACGGTTCACCAGAATACCATCAAGTAAGTTTGATATATTTGTATTCTGTTATTTGGTCTGATTTTTTTTTTCAAGTGAAATCCGTGTTTATGAAGGCGATCGCAGTAATGTCACCAAGTTTTCAACCTGTGGTGTTGATGGCAAGGTTGTTATTTGGGATTTCGATCCTAGCCAGCTTGTAGCTGATCTTTCTTCTTTGAAGATCTAATAAAGAAATCTTTATTGCAATATATGTACATTTTTTTTTAAAAAAAAGAGAGAGAGAGAAAAAAAAGTCTATTAAGTTATTAGAAGATGTTATAAAGTAAAAAGCTACTATTTAGCTTGCATAAATTCTTTACATATTTCATAAGAGTAAAAGGTAACACCCATAGCAGGTGCTACTTTGAGATAGTTGGGTAACAGACCTCGATAAAGAGATTTGATTCCTTCTTTCTGTGCCATGGTCTTGAGTGCGTGCCAAGTACCCTTGTATTGATAATCCATCGTATTCATTCCACTTACTTGAAATCTTCTTCTCAGTACGTCTATTAAACGAGTTAGTGTACAAGTAAGGCGATTGACTGGATCATACCTAAGGGATATATAATTGTTTGGGCGATGGATCCTGCTAAAGCACCACAGAATAGCTTTCTAATATTGCCATAGTCTTGATCGACAGGAATCAGGTAATCTTTCAATACCTCATAACATTGAAAATTAAGTGCAACATAAGGTGCGACGCCCTAAAGCAGTGTCAGAACAAAATCACGCAATCGCCAAGTCATCTTACCAGCGTCGTTGGCCATAAGCCTCTATAGAGTCCACGCATACCACCTTCAGTTCTATAAATGAGTTTGACGGTAGATACGATGCCAGGTTGTTTCTTTGATGGTAGTTCTTTGGATAAAAGGGAAGCAGACTGTATAGAAAGTCGAGTACGAACAAGATCTAAAGGATAAGTGCAAGCAACTGAGACAGTACCAGCCAATGCACCAGCCAACAATCTTCTGGGGGTATCTAGTTCCTGTTTGCCTTGTTCCATTAAAACAGATTTAAACTGTTCATAAGCAGCAAATTGAGAAGCACTATATGGTATCATTCTTATCACATTGGTGCCATTTCCTCTCATGAAGCCTCTCCAGCCTTCTTCTCTCCACATGCGTGTCAATGTTGACCAAACGCCCGTATAGGCAGGCATATTGGGACCTTGGACCTAGTGAACTGCATGAAAATCCGAAGCTCCATGTGATTTCATACAATATAAAAAGTTTACTTTACTTGAAATAGGATCTTCATTCGTTCCATTGGACTCACTACAGTACGAGATACTGCTCCAGCTACTCCTCCAGCAATCAAATGCTTCATTGTATCAGAAGCCATCATCGTAATCCATTTGTCATATATACTGTCTTGATGCTCCTGGAGGGCATGATGCGTAACCATAATATTCATGATTTTTCCGAGCTGTTCCGATTCAATGTCGTCTTCTTTTAGTAATGAATGGCTATCAAGCAAAGAAGCAAATTCTGAAAAGGCCATAGGTTTGCTATTGGGGTCCACTTGATGTATATCAAATAGGATTTGCTACAGGAACATGTTTAATATCATCGTAGATATATTTATGTCTATCAATTTACTTTGTTCAATGGTGTATTTGGCAAGGTACAGACTGCTACAATATCCTGAGCGTCAATAAGTCCATCTTGATTCTGATCAAATAAACCAAATAGTTGTCGAACACTCCATTTGTTTGAATTCATGTTCATTTCCAAGTGAATTCAAACTTTTTTTTCCTCGGTAGTTCTGTTGGGTAACGTTCAAAAAAGGGGGGAAAAAGGTTGGGGATCCTTTGGTGTTTAAGACTTTTTTTTTTTTGTTTATAACCTCGGAGAACTAAAATCACCACTGACTGATAATCTTTAATCATTACTTCCCTTGTCCATCCCCCACTTTACGGTTGGATCAACATATATGTCCAGCCAACCGAAATTACTATTTATCAGCCAATCACCTTTATTCAAACTATGACTGATCTTCAACTTTAATACCCGCTTTCCTAATGAATGAGTAAACCATTCTTCCGAAATTAATAATGTGTGAAAACCCTATGCGGCCGTTTTTCATGATGTATTCAACATGAGAAAGGGCCTAAGTAGCTTTTTTTTTTAAAAAAAAAAAAAAAAAGTAAAATCAACTATCGTCCGCGTACTTTAAATGAGCATGAGAAAGTTACTTTAGAGTTGCATTGACGAGATTTCGTTAATTGTTCTAGAGCACTTAATAAAATGCCCTCGCTTCATAGATTTTAGGAATATAAAGTATCCAAAGCAACGCTTTATCGATTTGCAAAGAATGAATGTAACTTGCTGAAAAAAAAGCTCGATTTCAACCTGCAGACCAGGAGTAGCTGAGGTTAAAATCCAAGGATAGTGCCTGGACTGGGTGCTCAGGTTTTATGTTGGAAAGAAAAAAAAAATACATTAGGTGCCTGTTGCATTGTTACTTGGTGATTCAATAAATACAAGCTGTTGTTTCAGTGAATGAGAGTTTTATATTTCAAAAAAAAAGAAAAGATTCGCATTAACATCTTTGAGAGCTGCGCTGACATTTCTTTTCTTTGATATCGGCGTATTTCCATCATAAATTAAATCACTTTTTGTAAGCTTGGGGATTTCAAAAGAAGAGCTGAAAGAAAATTATAAATCTTAATAGGCAATTGAGTCTATATCTTTCCAATATTTTGCTAGTGTATATGATAAAAATAATTGGAAGTCATAATAAAACGATAAAGACTTAACAATTATATACCATTCGTTTTTGGCATGCAGAGCACTCTGATCTGAACTCGGTCTCACTTGCTTTTATGTTCTTTCAAGCGCTTGTCTTTCTGCCATTGGATGTTGACTTTCCATCAGATCTTAATATCCGGGCTGCTATGGTCTCTCTATGCGGTCTAGATTACAAACATATTGACTCGAATGTGCTTCCCATGATTGATACTTGGTCCTCAACTCGGGTTCTCGGTGCTTTTAAGACAGATAACACTTTGGTGATCTCCGTCTTTTTATATAGTAGACCTCTTGGAAAGTTACTAGTTCAACCTTATTATATTGTCTCATGATTACATAGCTTAGCATAGCCACTTTTAGATCAACAAATTATATTTAATACAAAAAAAAAGATATATACCATGCACTTTATGAAAAAATCTTCTTTCAATCATGTACTTCCCGCCCTCCACCCCCAATAAAAGACAAACTGGCTTTAAGTATGTTGTTTTGTAGTTGGAAAGGGGGTCTTGCAAGAATACCTCATACACTTTTCATTCTTTGGATGACAAGGCCCTTTATGTTTATTTAGTATTTTACGACTGATAATTCATGATTAAACTATACATTCAAAAGTATCAAAATTAATGCGGTTTAATCTTTCGGATTTGTTCGAATGTTACAGTCTACATAATGTGATAAGTTGAGTTAATAAAGTTGAATGATAGTGCATAAATCCAAATATATATACTCGACTACCTTCTTCAAATCCATCTTTGTCTTGGTAACAAACCATTTCGCCGACCCCGACCAAAATTGCATCTATTTAATAGTTCGCGCCCAGAATAAGCTGCTGAAGTCTTGATCAGGCTCAAATATTTCAATCTTAACCTTCATCGGCCACATGGCCGTACAATCTTCCATTTTTACACGAAAATAGCTATATCTTTTTCTCATTTCTCTAGAATGAGTAATATACAATGGAGTAAATGATAAATATGACACTTTATTTGAACTTGGTTCACTTATTAAATCAGAGTTTCACAGCTTAAATTGAATGCAGTAGTTATCCTAGTCTTTTATATCAAGTTGTATATATGTGAAATCAAATAGTACAGCTATTAATCCGGGGTACTAAATTTTGACTAGCAGCATAAGCCAGACTGCATAGTTTGTGTAATATCCTCATCTTTTTTTTTTTTTTTTTTTTTTTTGTATCTGCAAGGCTTTTTCTTTGCCTTGACCTTTTCCAATGAAAACTCAACTAACTGCGGCCTTGTTACTACATGTGCTTTTATTGTATTCGCAAGTATTCGCCTACATTACTGACCTCAAGCTAGTCACTTGTGATGATAAGCATGCATGTGCCAATTATCCTGGATACCACAAGATCCCAACTGATTTAAATCAAGGTGTGAAAAATGCCAATTCAGTTTTCCTACACATTAAAGAGGATCTAGATCAAGATCCTATTACAGAGCTACAAATTGTGCAAGGAACAAACGATTCACATATACCTGATTTTGCTAAATGGACAAAGCTCGAAATCGACTTGAATCAAAGAAATGACGATCAGGAAAACCAGTATTCGTTATGGCTGTATTATACAAAGGATACGACTATATCCAAGAACCCAATCTCTTCAATTATTATTAAACAAGGTGCGAGTCCCTTGGTCTCTGCAGAATATAAACGCGTTCCAGTGGATTTGAATAAGGACGTGGATGGATTTCACTTGTTCATGTACTATAGTCAAGACGGGCTTAAAGGTAATTTAGTGTGGAAGCTATATGCTATTTGGAAACTGATAAGCAGCCATCATCATGGATAGATCCCATCACAGCGATTACAGCCAAAGAATGCTTCACAAGCAATTGTTATATTGACGTAAGTGAATAGGTACGGTTTGCCCGTGTTCAAACATTGACTCAATTGAAATTGTAGGGCTGGGAAAGAGTCGAAAAGGATCTAAACAAGGGCATCGTTGTTGGTATGAGTGTCTATCTATTCTACAAAAGAGAAAGATCGAAGGATCCTGTTACTGAGTAAGCCTCTTCTTTTTATTTTGCTTCTCTTTTATAACATGTATCTAATATTTTATCAGCGTGGTAGTGATACTCAACGATCAAACACCTCCACAAGGATATACCAAAGTCGATGTAAATTTAAACTCTATCCTTCGAGGTGATACTATTCATCTGTGGTATAGAACCACACCATCTAATCCAGACGTTATAAGAGACGCAGTACAAGATTTGGCAATTGAATTTGGAAAACATGCAGTTACGCCGTTTGGATGGGATAAGATTAACGTGGATTTGAATAGTGCGAAAGACGGCAAAGAAGGATTTGGTGAACCAACTTATCTATTCGTAAAGAAAGGATACAAAGGTCAGACTAGGCTAATATGAATTTTGTACAGAACATTTTTAATAACATGTATTTCTAGACCTGCCTACAGTAGAACCTTTAGCTTTCAATGAGAATGGTGACTTTAAAATATTGCAAATAGCCGATTTGCACTTTACAAATGAAGAAGGAACTTGCCGTGATGTGCCTGTTGAGGTAAGCTAGAGCTTATTATTTAGTTACATGCGGTCTCAATTGCTCTATCTAGATGGTTTGTAAAGGTGATATAACGACAATTAAATATATGGAAAAACTATTAGACCGCGAAAAACCAGACCTTGTAGTATTTTCAGGTGATAACATCAATGGTGGAGGTAAGAAAACAAGCTCCTATTTACTTGACACAATGATGAACCCTCTTGACGTGTAGGTGTAAGCGATGCTAGGGCTGCCTCCTTTAAATTTGCAGAGCCTGTCATCCAGCGAAAGATACCTTGGGTAATATATATGACTTTGTTTGATGAATATGTACCCTAATGTAAGCTTGGGAATATAGGCTGCTGTGTTTGGAAACCACGATGATGAAAATGATTTGACCCGCGAGGAACTATTAGAAGTGATGAGACGAATGCCATATTCTTTGACAGAACGAGGCCCTCTTGACTTGCCTGGCGTAGGGAATTATATTTTGAAGGTGTATACTAATACCACCAAGGCAGCGTAAGTTATCTGTGAGGAATGCTACTATATTATTTGGACTCATATCAAAACTCTACTAGAACCCATGATTTCACTTTATATTTCCTTGATTCGCATGCTTATCCCGAGGACGAGAATGAAGATGGATACGATTTCATCAAAGCAGAGCAATTAGACTGGGTTATTCAGTCGGCTTCTACTTTTAAGAATTTATCAACGAAGCCCAATGCTGCTGCTTTCTTTCATATACCTATCTGGTGAGTCACTTATTAATATATATATTTGGATTGATGTTCTAAGTTGTTTTAGGGAATATCATGAAGAAAGCAATACAAACAAGCCAGTCGTTCGATTAGGCGATGCCAGGGAAAATGTTTCTAGTCTCAAGAACAAATTATCTGCATTTGAAGCGTTTAAAACAGGTATGTCATTAGACAACTTTACTACTGCAATATGGATTCTTTAACATGCAGTTTTTGGACGTAGCTGGTGATATTAAAGTGACATCATGGTAACTGTTAAACAATTAGACATGAAGGTAATATGATTAACTTTGATTAACTTAGTGGGCATGATCATGTCAATGACTATTGTTTGGAGAGAGAAGATCTCCATTTGTGTTATAGTGGCGGTGCTGGCGTTGGAGGTTATGGTGCTGAACATTTAGGATGGCCGAGACGGGCTCGCGTGTATAGAATCAGTGACTATGGCAACACAATCATCACTTGGAAACGTGTGTTTACTGATAATCTACCCATGATTCACTACCAAACCCTTTTCCCTTGAGCAAACGTGCATACTAAAGCCATGAATTATTTTATAAGCTAACTACACCTACTTTAATTTATACATCTTTATGCTTACTTTTAACCTGCCTTGATTTTCGTGATTGTGATTGAAAAACTGCTTATACATTAACCTAAAAAACCCATTCGTAATCAAGTAAATACAGGAATAATATACACCGATTTTATTATCAAATTGACTACTAAAATTTATGGCTGTACTGCTACAATCAAAACCAAGTATTCATAGTTTTATATCAACTTCCTAACAGATTCAATGGCTTGTGTGATCGATGCCATGAACTGATCACGATGTTTCAAACCCACAGCAGCAGCAACACTGACAGTAGCCAAACCAGTAGAAATCATAGCAACGTTCAACCAGTGAGATTGACGATGCCAGCGTTCGATAGCTTTGGAATAAGGCATAGTAGTGAAGCTTACCATGGTGTAAAGAGGAATAACCAAGCTAGGGAATACATAGTGAATTGCACCTTCCAACTTCTTTCTAGCCAAGTAACGAATGGAAGTAACAGCATGACGCATTTCATAGTGGTTATACATGGCTAAATCACAGATAGCGTAAGCATCCTTGACACGCGTCGAGGAATAATCATCCAAAGCTTCTTTAAGGCCAGCAATAGAAGCATTGGCACCAACCAAAGGTTTGATATGATGGCGATCCAAGATTTGATGGAGTACTTCGACATCTTGGAAGCCACAGTTCATTCCTTGGCCGTAAAAAGGGACCATAGCATGAGCAGCGTCACCAATAATAACTGATTTGTCCTGGTAATTATGGGGAGAGGCTTTAACGGTCACTAAGGCACCACGAGGATTACTAAAGAAATCTGATTTCAAGGAAGCTTCGCCGATGAGAGGAATTGCATCATTAAAGTGTTCCTCAAAAAACGCCATAAGCTGTTCATTCGTCTTGATGTCTTCAAACATTTGAAACGGCATAAAGAGTGTACAGGTAAAAGTGAAATCAGGGTTAGGGAGTGCAATGAGCATAAACGTATGTCGAGGCCAGATATGAAGATGATTGGGATCCAAAGCAAATGTGGGTTTACCGTCAGGACCTTTTGCTGGTGGCATGGATAACTCACAATAACCAGTATCAATATATTGCTGATTGTAATCCATTCTATCCAAAACACATTTGAGCTTTCTATCACTATGAATCTCTCTAATCATATTACCTCATGCGACGCATCATTTGTGATCTCATCTTTGAATACGCACCATCAGCCCCAATGATTAAATCACAGCGATACTCCTTTTTGAGACCGTTGTTTCTGCTTGATGAATGAGTGACAACAGTGATAAATATAGAAAACAAGCTTACCCAATGGCAAATTCAACTGTATTCTTATCCAGATCAGCTTGAGTCAAGCGATGTTCGAAATAAACTGTAACATTGTCCATTTTCTCGGCAGCATCCAATAAAAGTTCATTAAGTCTAGCTCTATCCACTGCATTAATGTGCTGTTCGTAACGGGGGGGAAAAAAACCGCGTTTAGTCCTTTGCAAGCTTAAAATCAAATAATATACCTTTCCATTGACATCATAAGCTTGAGACATTTGAGTTCCATTCTTGCCAATATGAACCATTCTGGCTTTCATAGGCACCGAAGCTTCCAAGATGGTCTTTTCAAGGTCCAAGCCTGTACCTCGTAAGGCGCTCAGCCCTCTCTCTGAAAGAGCAAGGTTGATGGATTTACCACGTCTACTTGCTTTATGAATAGGAAGTCGCATATCTTTTTGTTCGTGGGAAAAATCAGTTAGGTGAAAGCTGATTATCAACAAGTTTCTTCTGTTAGCTTACCGGGTCGAAGTTCATAAAGTTCTACTTTCCAACCTCTTTGTGCAAAGTAAACCGCATTCAAAGCGCCAACTAAACCACCACCTACAATACCAACAACTGCTTGTTTTTGTTCGTTCGACATAGAGTTGCAAAAAAAAAATAAAGAAAGAAAAAAAAAGGTTCAAAGTAACGCTTGGCCGGTGATAAAGTGATGAGCGAAAAGATGGGCGGTAGTTTAAATGATGATCGAATTGGTAGTAATACAGAACATTGGTTTCTGTTATTTAAAAGAGTGATGACGATCTTAAAAGCCTACCTGTCCATCTAACTCAGAACAATGAAAGGAATACAGCCTATGTTAGATGGCCTTTTTTTTATCCGGTTTATCGAGGGATTAAACAATTTTTCAAAGGTTGTAGATGATGGTAACGGGAACCAGCTGTTGATTTGGATTAAAAAAGTGATTTTAGGTGCAAAGAGCAAACTAATTGGTCACTAGCAACGACTATGACCATTACAGAATTAAGTAATACAAGTAAAAGTCTTGCTACGACCCATTTAGCGTCCGGTAACTTGATTACATTTAATCTGGTTGACATGCCCCTGATTAAAATTAATAACTCGGCCTCATAAGCTACTACATGATAATCAAGATAGCAACGCATATTCTGAACTGTATAGCAGAAAATTGGATTATGAACTATCTCGTTAAGGGTATGCTTATTTAAGCTAACAAAAAAAAAATGAACCTCCTCCCACAGTGGGAAAGTATTTTGTCTCCATTTTCAATTATGCGACTTTCTTTGACTTTAACTACTAATGCGAAAATAAAAGTTTTAAAATTTTGAGTCTAAGCTAGTTTTTCTGACACATTTTTAATCTCTTTACATTCCTCAGCTGATCCCGGTTCAATATCGCATCTGATTAATTGTTCATGCGACGAATGTGTCGCTTCATCGATTAAAATCTTTAACCAAAAGCATATTTTGATATTGACTACTTGTTTTGATTTCATTCTGGAGACTTTTGTGCTTATCAGTATCAAGCGTCTCTCTGCAAGTCTTTATAACTGCAAAGCATTAGATAAACTATGCATGTCATATTTTATAACTTCTTTTTTTGATATATCCATACTAGAATCGATTTTCAAAATCAGATCCAAATGAGCAAAATGGACCAAATGAACTCTGCAGTATCCAAGCAACCAAGAAGTAGGCAAGCATGAATAGTTAGTTAGCCGCGCGAAAAAGCGGTCACGACACAGTCATTGATTTCAAGAGTAAACCCGCCTAAAATTACCTTCACGAATTTTCTTTATTCTCGACTTACTCTCTCTTTTTTACTTTCATTTGATTTACAAATTAGACCAATTCAACTATCAAAAGCTTATATATAATGAGTAAGTCTCCTCTTATGTTGCAAGGCAACTAAAAACGCGAAATCTAATACGATTGTATAGGATTAAAAAGACAAAACACAGATGTTGAAATGGCCGATGCTTCTCAACCTACTTCTTTAAAGCGTTCTCGTTCCAACGAAAACGCTCATACTGCTAAAAGAGAGAAACACGCTGGTATGAATCAAATCGTGAAAGCACCCACCGCAGTTGGAAAGGTGTTTGTTTTCGGTACAGGTGATACTGGACAGCTTGGTTTGGGTGAAGATATGTTGGAGCGTAAGAGACCTATGCCTCTGAAGGCTCTTGATGGCGAGGAAATCGTTGACGTTGTATGTGGTGGTATGCACTCGATTGCTTTAACCAAGAGCGGAAAAGTAAGTTTATATATCATTGTTTTAGACTAATATTAATCGACCCATCTTTTTTTTTTTTTTTTTTAAAAAAAATAAAAATGTTTAGTTATGGTCTTGGGGATGTAATGATCAACGCGCTTTAGGTAGATCAGGCGAAGAATATGAACCTGGAAGAGTAGAGAACATGGATCACGTCAAGGTAGTCAAGGTAGCTTGTTGCGACTCGGTTACCATGGCACTCAGTGAAGAAGGCCAACTTTATTGTTGGGGAACTTACCGTTGTGCTGAAGGACCCTTGGGTTTCTCTCGCGATAAAGCAGTTCAAGATTTACCTGCTATTTTCGAGCCTTTTGCCAAGTTTGTGATTGCTGATATTGCTGCTGGTACTGACCATTGTTTGGCTTTGACGCGAGATGGTCGTGTCTTTGTCTGGGGTAACGGTCAACAATTCCAGTTGGGTCGTCGTATTATGGAGCGTCATATCATTAATGGTCTTCGCCCCGAAGCCTTGAATTTGAAGCAAATTAAAGCAATTGGTACAGGCTCTTATCACTCGTTTGCTGTTGCCCATGATAATACCCTTTATGTTTGGGGTCTCAATAATTTCCAACAGTGTGGACTTGCTGAAGAAGATAATAACGAACCTGCACCCAATGTGATTACTCGACCAACAATCGTGAGTGGTTTGGAAGGTAAAGGCGAGATCAAGGCTGTCCAAGGTGGTGAACATCATTCGCTTGTATTGATGGAAGATGGTAGTGTATACGCATTTGGCCGTGCAGATTCCAACCAATTGGGATTACCCGAGAACTTGATTGAGCAATTCCAAACACGTGAAGAAGGCGTCGAGCTCTCTGCATTCAAGAAAGCTGTTGGTGTTCCTACACGTATTCCTTCATTGGAGAAGGTTGTGGAGATTGCTACTGGTACTAATCATGCTATTGCCGCGACAGAATCCGGCAAGGCTTATACTTGGGGTTTCGGCGAATTGTACGCATTAGGTAATGGCTCAAGTGATGATGAGCCTGTTCCTGTTGAATTGACAGGTCAAAAGTTGGAAGGACACAAGGTTATTCGTGTCTCTGCTGGTGCTCAGCACTCAATGGTACTTGCTACTGTCTAAGTCCCTTCTTTTAACACGATTTATTATGAACATATCCAAGCAATTTTATATACTACACACGGCCATTTGCACGCAACATGAATAAATTTAACCAGCAAACTTGACAGTTATTCTTATAGACTAATCCTCCTTTCATTATTTTACTTTCTTTTTCTTTACTTTTTTTTTGAATAGACTACTACTATTATGTATAATAAACAAGCTATCACACTTTATTGCTGTTGCTGTTGGGTATTTCTCTTCCTTGAAAACTCAAAGACTTCTGTCACTGCTTCTTTAAAGCATTGAAAGTTATAATCGATTAAACCGTGTTTTTCAAAATTGTCTTGTCGCAAAAGACATATCAGTACCAAAAGTCTAATTATATCATCTGATTAACAAAGACGTATTCAACTGATTCAATATAGATATTTTTACCTGTTTACTTCTCTCATGTAAAGAACATCTCCATTGTCTAATTTAATCAAACTAGAGGCTTCTGCATCAGAAGTTGGTGTCATTTGCTGCTGCTGTTGCTGCTGCTCGTGTTGGTGTTCTATTAATCTACGTTCAAGACTCTCAGAATCAGGATCCATTCTATCATGATCAAGTGAAACAGGCGTTTGCTGTCCATCTAATAGTAAACCATTGTTTCGATCTGGTGTATCTGATACTGACATATTGTTAGGACTTCCTTGTGCGCTGTAAAGTGTTAGTATATCCGTCAACAAGTCGATATCACACATTACTTACCCATAAATGCACTCTACATCAATACAAACATCAATCATATCAGAACAAAGTTCATAAGACTGCATGTCAACTGGTGAACTATCAGTAGCAATGTAAATCTTGGTCAATGTATCAAACAGATATGCTTTATCGATGCCAGAGTTCTATTGAAATATTAGTATGAATGTACGCGTAACTCATTATTACCAAAACTTTACAGAGCATAAAACATTAAGCAAGTTTTCCAAGGTAGGTAATTCGCGAATCAGCTTTTGAATGATCTTACTGAAAGCCTCATAGATTGAATTATCATAGATACTAGTAAGATAGTATGTCAAATGAATATATTCAAGTTGTGCATCGGCCAAAGCATCGCCCATTCGTTGCTGTACATCGCGTTGTGTATCTATTGGTCCGAGATTATACCGAGATTAGTCATCGTTCTAGTAAGTAGAATCATTATACTACCAATTTTATAATCGTCAGACAGGCCATCGACTTTGTGAATCAAAACTTCGAATGTAATATTAGGATTGACGCGGTAAGCACTAGTGACAGTCGTAAACAAACGATGCAAAGCTTCGTTATAATCATCCTGAGCATCAATAACAAAGATCAATGCACCAACTGTACCAAAAATGTCTTGGGGATCATATGCCAATTCATCGAAAAAGTCCACTTGACCGGGGAAATCCCAAATTTGAAAATCAATAAAGGATCGTCTATATATTTGTATAAATGTACTGCTCGTCCTCTTCAAGTGTATTCTTACGTGATGTCTTCCTTTTGAATTTTGGTAGTGCTTTCTAAATACAAAGTATCGTTGGGTGGCATTTTTCCAAACACAACACGTTGAATACTTGATTTCCCACTTCTGCTCAGTTTGTCAATAAAGAAAGTTCTACTCTATAGCTATGAACAGTATACCTTTGAAGCCCCATCAGTAGTATACGTGGTTTGTCAGATAGGATCTGGTCTTCCATATTGTCTCTGAGGACATTGGTTAGCTTTGGCTATAGCTGTGTTTATAACTGAAAAAACTCACGTAGCAAAATCTGAATCATTGTTTGGTTGTTGGTAATCGTACTACAGGTATATGAACTTAAATAGGGTATACTCGAGGAGTATTATGATATAATGACTTACGTCCATGTTGAATTAGCAATTGTATACGTTTTAAAACGAAAGAGGAACCCTATCCCATCAATTTGACTAAATGCTCACGCGCATCATATGTTGTATGCGGCGATTTAATTTTCATTTATAAGGGCATCCATCGGGACCCGTTTTTTTTTGAAGTTTTGACTGTAATTTTTATCACTTTAATGTACAGTCTTATTAGGAAGAAAAGTCGCACCAGGTATGAACTGATGTTGCACTAGACCAAGAGAGAATGCTTCAAATTAGATGTTGCATTTTCAGAAACTTTATGAACAAGCATTAACGTCTTTCTGAGATATATAAGGCACGTCAGTGTTTTTTTTTTTCGTTTTGAATTTTCTATCATCATTCAATTGCATTGAGCCCAGGAGAATAAAAATGCAATTAAGCTCAGTGATAGCCTAGGGATGTTATCTAGTTGTGGAAGCCTCAGGCTGTATTTAATCAAGCCTGTAGCAGAATTCACATCCAAGATAATAGCTATCTGTGCTCGCATTTTGAGCATTTTGATCATTGTAGATGAAATTCTTTTTGACCAGGCCGTGCTGCATTTCATGTTAATATGAAAGGTGGATCCGCCTAGAAAGACGCAGTTTTTCGTAAAATCCATATCAGTTTTTTCCCATACGAATCCAATCCAGGTGCCTTTTTTTTTTTTTTTTTTTTTCGCTGTTCTTATTCACAACAGGATGAAACAGAGCTTTTTTGAAAGATAGATTGTAATGTTTTCTTACAACATCATACACAGTGCTCTAGAGTGTTTTGAGCTCTATAGATACCTGTTTCAGTTGTTCCATCGTCTGTTCCAAAACGGCTGACGGATTTTCATCAATGCAATCCGAAATAACCTTTTTATGTTCCTCATTAAGAAGGCGTAGTCAACCAGTCTTCCGATATTTCTCGAAGATGCTATCAGGATCACTTTGGCACTGTTTCACTCGTTTTTGTGCCATACGAGCGTGTATTCCCAACTGTTTCGTAGTAGCAGAAGTATTCGGATACTTCTCGATGAATGCCGTTTTATTTTGATCTGTGTATAGTATGCATGATCAGTGTTTCTTTCATTGTAGCGTCCGTTCCAGTATTTACGACCTTTCATCTGTTCCGCGGTTGCCTTCTTAACATAGTTTAGAAAAATACTGCTTACAAGAGTTCACTGTTTCAAGGTAATAATGTTGTTACTTGTCAACAACATAATCCAAAGGCTCAGACTTGCCATACTCATTGACAACATTTTCGTATAAAGGCTGAATGCCCATTATGATGGAACGTGTCAGTGATTGTGATAAAAGAAAATTTGAGGCGAAAAAACACACACGTTTTGAATATCTCAAACAGATGCCAATGCTTGTTCATAAAGCTTTTGAAAATGTGACATTTAATTTGCCAATGTGGCGATATTTGTTTTTATTTTTATTTAGAACTTGCGATATCAAAATACATCTGGTACGACTTTTCTTTCCGAAAAGGCTATATGTCATTATTTTTGGCATTTTCTTTAGATGAAATAAACTTGCATCATATGGCACAAGACCAAAAACTGTCGAAAATTACATGAAATCAAAAATTCTTTTGTAAAGCGTTTCTTGATGTTTGCATCATTTGGTGCCGTACTAAAGTGTTTATAAACTGTGTTAAGAATATTTGCTTTTATTGTAAAGATTTCATTACATAAACTCGGCTTCAAGTATTCAAGAATTAACTCTAAATCTGATCAAACTTTGATTTTTTTTTAATATACAAACATCCATATTTCACACTCCTATCAAAAGGATCAGAGGTAATACAGTGGATCAATTGATTGCTTACGCTTTCATTATAGTTTATTTAAAAGATAAATCATTGGATATGATTCTCTAGTGTCATTAGTCAGGTTTATTCTCGCTTCAAGAAGCGCACAAAAGAATCTCGCGTGCATTCACCGCCTTTTCGAGGATCAAAATAAAACTTGTAGCAGCTACCATCTGCGCAAATTGCTATATTAAACAATTCATATCAGAAGAATTCAATAAAACATTTGTCAATAGTTTACCTGTAAAAGAGTTTTTTTGACTTCCAAATGCAACCAAGCATCTACTTTCAGTAGCAATCTTTGCATGAGCAAAACTCCATTCAGAGCTAAAATATTTGGGTAGCAAATCCTTCATAAAACTCAGTGCGCTGCCTCGATTGCCTGAGGTAGTTAAACCATAATTTGAAGGTGATTGTGTTGGGTACACGACTACTTCGCCATAGGTAGGACCACGCGGCTTATGGTCCACATGGGTTACGACTGACGGATCAAGGTTAAATATATGAATAGTCCCTTTATCAGATGATACACATAGTCTTGTGGATTCATTGTTAAAAGCAATCGAGTATATCTCGGCTCTATCCATACCACGTCGTAATTCATGAAGTAAGGTGCCTGTGGATGTATTAAAGACACGTATCAACGTTCCTTTATCGCTGGTCGTTGCACACCGTGATCCATCTTGATTCAACGAAATACAGCTTAACTTTCCAGAATGCGCTGCTACTATACTGATATTAATGGATCTACGTGTATTACTGTGGCTATGATCTTGGTTTTTAGGCGGTAAGGTGAATACAGGCGAAGTTGGGCTGTTATCAGGCTCTCCAACGGATATATAGTAGCCCAAGGAATTCAAATCAATAATTTGTAAATGGCCCTTCTGTCTACCAGGTATAATGAGGATTGCGTGATTTAAAGAGGTGGAGACGGCAGCAAGGCCTATTGTCAGATTAATACTAGCACCTTTAACTTGACTTATGACTTGCCTTTTTCATTATCGCAGGTTTCAAATGTATGTAGCAGTTGTGGTGGTAAACTAAAGTGATATACAAAGACCTTGTTCTGCAAGACTACTGTTAATCTATAAGATGGTATGATTACTGCGGTCTTTTTTTTTTCGCTTCTATCTCGCGTTTTATACCTGTCCCTTCTTAGTTTAACGTTCTTTACTTCACTTTTATATTCTAGTTCTAGCACTGGTTTCCCTTTCATACTATCGTAGATTATCACCTTATTCGGTGGATATCTGGGATTCCTACCACCACCTACCAGTGCTAAATAGTTTGTACGATATAGCATTTCTACCAAAGCAATGCCACCTTCGTCCGACTCTACATGAACAATGTCAATATATTCAAAAAAAAACAAAAAAACAAAAACAAAGCGATTTATACCATCTCTTGCTTGTTCGATTAATGGTTCGCAATTGTAAACTCTGAATCCATTGTCAAGACCAATGGCAAAGCAACCATAATCTTGATTGAAGCCAGCATAAAGTAACCCTGGCGCGTCGTTTAAACTTGGAGAAGTCCTTGACAAGTTCATTTATTAGTTTTAATATTTACAAGGTAAAGATAAAAAAAGCGGATAATTCAACTTTGCAGGTTTATATATGAGAAAATAGACAGACTATATAAGGTAATGAAGTTTTTAATGCATGATGTGATAAGAAATTAAGCTGTTTCTTCTGGCAGGTCATATTCAAAGGAAACATCCCAACGAGCACCTGGAGCTCTTGCGCTAATGTATTTAACAAATCGCATAACGCCTTCATCCTTCAAGACCAGTGATAATTCATTGGAGCCTGCCGCCATGGTTAGGAGTGCTCCATCATCATCAAAAGAGCGATAAGTAGCTGGGTCATCATCACCTTCATGAGCAGCCATATAACATTCATAACCGCCATATTCGCAAGTTTCCCATTTATCGAGGTCTTTGTCATTTACTAAGCAAAGGGTGGCATCCAATACTGCCTGACCTCGGCTATTAGTAGTAGCCAAGGTAAAATCGTGTCCGGGTCTAAATCTTCGAGCCATACCTCGATGACCTGTGGGTGTAAGTTGAGAAATGACGGCCAACCAGTGACGGAAAGGCTCGCTTTGAAAATAAGAACGTAATTGAGCAAACAAAACAGATGTTTCCTCGTTAGAAGTAGCATCATCCATTAGTTTCAAGAATCTTTGAGATACTGGAGAGCCTTGCACAATCCAATCCCCTCGGACACCTGTACCATGAGGCGGCATCTTGGCTTGAGTAAACTGATCTTGCTCGTCTGCCTTCAAAGTGGCAGCCTGAATCTTGGTATATAGCTCTTCTTTCAAAAACGACTTGAGCTGAACGGCAGATTCATCCAAGAATTTTTCTGTCACTTGAGAAAGAAACTTGGTGTTCAAATAGACAGGGTTCATCCAAACACTCAGTGAGGCTATATCTTGTTCTGTTAACCCTAGTGTCGCTGATTCCTCAAGATCGGTCTTGTATTGTTCAAACTTTTCTTTGCTATCGACAGCGGCTTCAATTTGCTGGAGTGAAGAGAGTGCATCACTCTTTTCAGCATCCTTCTTGTATCCCAACTCGCCTTCCTGAGGAAAATGGAACCAGCCTTGAATACTAAGACGAGGCTTACCTTCGACGACCACTTCTTGTACAGAATGAAACGAATAACCGGGCAAAACAGTAAACATAGCGAATTGATTCCACTGTGGAGGCACAGAAACGCTAGGCTCATTGGCAGGTGTATCACGTTCTATTACAGGATACAGCTCTAGAGCACCACCAAAGCTAGGATCCCAGTGCTCGTCTGGATCACCAGGCATATACAGAATGAATGAGATACGACGCGTACCAATCACATCATCATGGTTTAAAAGATGACATCCTTCAGTGTAAGTATTAACACTCATATCCATCTTGGTAGGTGATAGTGGGCCGCATCCTGTCACCTCACTGACAAACTCACGAAACTCGTTGGAATAAATGGCATTACGAAGTTCAAACAAGTTACTTAGCTTGGATCGCTCTTGCTCTGATAAACCGTCTATATTGGCAAGATCTCCGGTTTGGTTAACTTTGTAAATGTCTGTTTCTTTATTGGTGAAGTTGAGGTTACTGTATATTTCTTTGTGTACTCGACGTAGGAGATCATCGTTGATGAGCTTGGATATCTTACAATGAGGATAGGGTTGAGAGGATTGTATGGACTCGCGAATAGAATCACGGGATGATTGATCAAACAGGCCCGGGAAGAACTTGTCTTTGATAGATGTTGGCACCTTGTCTTCCATTTTCATGCGCTTGATACCAGTGCGATCATCATCTGGATTGCTTGGAGCAGTTCTAGTTTCGGCATTGGGAGGGGACATCTTATCGCAGATTGTGATGGTAATAATAAAAAGACAAAAACAAGCCTCAGCAAACAAGAAAACTTTTTTTTTTTGACATGTAAAATCGTATGATTTCTTGTTGGATTAACTGTTTACTGACCTGCAATCTTTTTAGGAAATTGGTTTTTCGGCCTGTCAAATAATAATAATCGTCTGATTCCGATGATGGCTCTTTCTTTGTTTTGGTTGTGAGGGTGAAGAACTCTGATGAAGCACGCCTAAATCAAGTATAAACTTCGTCTTTTGTAAGATATCAACTAGTCATTGCCAAACGAGAAAGCATTCAATAGTTTGATTGCAGACTAACAAATGTATACGAAGCAATTTAAAAAAGACAGGGCTGTAGACTAATAAAGATCGATAAATATTGCAGTAGCTCGTTTCGAACATGGACTACTAATTTGATGTGGCATTTAATCGAGAGATATATTATTCGAGGCGGATATTCAATGCATCTATATTGATATGTAAAAAGTAAGCCTTTCATTTTCTTCTTCTCAAACAGCTTCTTGGACCTTGTTTTAAAAAACTAGTTTAATTGCGTTCCAAGGCTACTGAGTATCAGCATGTTTGTAATTTGTCTTGGATTGCTGTACAGTTTGATCAATCACAGGTCTCATCAACAGCTTGATTCTAGTCATAATCATTTCAGTTAAATTTTTATTCTGTTTATGTAGCTTTTGACTTATAAACGCTTTCAGTATAAGCATATAACTATGGTCTTGTGCATAACTAAAGGATGCTTCATTAAAAGCTACTATGATAGATTTCTATACTATGTGATAGGTTTGACGCGTATCTTGTCTATTATGTATCTGTATATGTAGACTCAAGAACATGTCTACCATCCATGACACCCTTGTATAGTATTCCAATAAAACTTATTTATATCAGTAACATTATATAAATTTATTTATTCTAGTAAATATGTAATATATTACTCTCTTATTCTGATATGAGCATTATTATGATGATACATTGATGTGAGGAAGCGTGGACTATCTCTAGTAATATATCGTTTCAGGTCACTAGAGTCAGTGTTTTTTTTATCTTTTAAAACATATATCATTAGAAAGAGGATATTACGTTCTACAGGTCTTTCAGTTTTTTGGGGGTTTAAATTAACATGGCAATCTAATCAGCAAAGAGAGCTCTGCCGATCGCAGTCAAATGTCACAATTAATGAACATTCTTTATTTGGAGTGAGTCGCTGCCTCTTATAGATATCTTAGCTGGACTCTAGTGTTTTTATTCCCTCCTGGGATATGGAGCCTATCTCATTTTGATTTACGCTTTGTAATCTCCGCTTCACTGACTGCTTCCATAAAGTACTCGTGGAAGCAGCAGTAAACTACTTCTTCACTTTACCCGATACTATACAATATGACCGAGCCAAAGAACGAAATATTAGAAAAGAACGAGATCTTGTCCAAGCAATTGCAAAAGCTATTAAAAGCTCAAGATACCCGTATGGAATTATACAACGAGTTTGACATGTAAAAAAGCAACAGAACCATAAACAAAGAGAAAACGCGTTAAATGATTTAACTATATAGCGCATTTAAGGATTACTTGAGTGGCAAGTGTCCGGCTGAACAATATCATTCTATTTGCCGGATTGTCACAGAGGGATTCCAAGATGTGTCAAAAGAGATTCAAGATATTGAAAAGAATATCGCTAATAGTGTTATTGCTGGTATGATTCGCGCTTTACAAAATACTGAAAAGGAAAAGCTACAAAAGGTAAAGAATCCCACTTATTTTCCCGGGAATAAAGCACTAAATTCCTGTATAGACTGCCAAACTTCAAATCTTGATTATTCAAGCAAAAGAATCAGATAAAGACTTTGACGAGACTATTAAAAGCGAGAAGGAAAGGTAATTGGGGCTTAATAAACCCTACTAGATGACATACTAATTTGGCTCTACTAGCTTAAAAGAAACTACAGAGAAGGCTTTGGAAATTTGGGATGAAATTCGAGAGGAAATGCATGGTGTTGCTTCGCTTATTTGTTAGAGGAACAAGGATGGTTTATTTTACTATGTATAAAGAAAGTCTACTATTATTTACATGCACTTTTACATGCCACTTCTCATATCTTCCAATCTCTTGACGATGAATAAACTGGTATCTAAGAATCTATCAACACAGTTGGCGAGACATGCCTCTTCAGAACGATCCATCTTGTTGTTGATCTTGGAGATACACTTGTCCTAATAACCCAGTTCAGTTTAATTCTAAATGCATCCCTATCCAATTCTTACCCAACAGTTATCTGTCATGCTGTGAACTGTTTCTTGTACACGAGCCTTGGCTTGTTCGGCTTCGAGGAACTAATAATCAAATCATCAATTCTCCCTTCCAGCCCAATATTCGTCCGATTTTCACGTATAATCCTCCTAATACAATACCTGAGCAAGTTCGCGTTGGTCGTTTTCAGTGAATTGAGGTTGAGACATTATTGGAGATATAAGAAAAAGGAAAAATATGAAAACTGGAAGGGCCCAAGTTTAAACCCTTTCAAATGGGTCTATTCCAGTGACTGGTTTTTTACCTTTCAAATGTCTCTGATCGGCTTGTAACACAACTTTGTCATTCACTTTCTCACTGAATAAGATAAAATGCCCAATATTTTTTTTCTTTTCTCTCTCCTTTATATCAAGAAAAATGAATGTGGCCGAGGAAGTTGCTCAAAGATACCCAAGGATCAAGGAAACAGTTAGCTATTACTTAAAGGAGGCTGATGGCCCTTCATTTTGGGAGGAATACGTTGCTAAAAGCTTGACTATTGTTGCTGCCGTACCTGATAAATTAACTTGGGAATTTGAAGTCCTTGAGTCTCATTGTAACCAGTATGTATAGCTCATCCCAACATACTAATTGCATTATTGTTCATTATCGTTTTTTCTTACTTTATTTTCATTTTGTCCTTAGACTGCGTAACCTTCATGGTGGTTGCGTGGCCACTTTGATTGATATCTGCAGTAGTTTCGCTATATTGGTAAGCTCAGGTAAACCCTGGTATATGGTTGGCGTCTCTACCGATCTATCTGTTGCATACCTGAGAGGTGTAACTGCAGGAGAAACTATCCGTATCGAATGCGAAGTGCAAAGAGTAGGCAAAACACTGGCCAATATGTTTACCAGAATTTACGACTCAGAGAATCGTTTATGCTATTCGGGATCACACACTAAATTTAATATTGATTCTAAACTGTAAATACTCATTGTCTAATAAAACTCTGATCTATGTGCGGATTACCAGGAAAAAGCTATGAAGGAGAAAACTAAGTATATCATCAGACGTATACCATGTACTGCACCTTACTTGGATTTAACAAAATTGTTACATATGCACATCAAACATCCCTTGATCAATCAAATCAAGTACGTGAGTGATTGATAGATATGAAGACTGAGAAGGTTTAAGCTATACGATACAATTATTGCGATATAATTTAATGATTATGAACAGACCATGGTAATCTGATTCGATATTAAACATAGGTCGGTCAAGAGATCTATATGTAGATCTTTGGATCCATGTCATATGAAATGCTTATAATTACTGACAGAAAATATTATATAATACAATGGTTGCATTCCAGTGAAATAAAAGCTTTAACATGTTTAATGGCTCATTTTTAGCAAATACTAATCTTCAGATGTAAAATTAAATTTAGAATGGTTGAAAAATCTGTTGGTCATCATATCTACATTGCTTAAAGCGTATGTAGTTGTACAATACATCCATAAAACGTATTATAATATTATGCTCTGGTCAAATAGTAGTTCCAATGAAGCCGTTGTTCCCTTCTAGGCTTGTGCTAGCCATCAGATGCGATATTAAGCGAAAATTGCTCGAGGAAAGAATGGAGTAAATAATCCAAGGATACTCTCTGAACCTCAAATGTCAAATCCTCCTCCCCCTTTTTTTTGTGGAGTACAAGCATAACACTTTCGAAGCATAATATGTTAATGAAGTAGTTTCAGTATACTTGAGAGCATATATACATAGGTTTCTCAGATTTTATGATATATAAAATACTCGAGTTACTGTGGCGTTTCTAAATAATCCAAAAATCAACCTTTTACTTATGATAACTCAATGAGTTGGAAATAATATTAGCCAATCATTGCATAAATAGAAGTACCATATAAGTTTACGCATTTTTTTTTAGTACTTTCCTTGTATCGATAGTTGTTGTCATGGAAAATGAACTTGAAGTAAGAGCTTGCACAATAAGTAAGCTTCAAGAAGAGGAGTCGAGGAGACTCAGTTTATAAAACCCGACATCCAATGAAGGCCGTTTATATTTGCTAGTGTGTGATCTTTCACGCCTTTTGTGATGGTATAAGGACATTTCTGGTGCATATATTATAATAAAAATAAATTCCTTACTTTCGATACAATATCATTTTTTTTTTTCTGTTTTGTTTCATATAAAAATGCTTGATTGGTTACCAAAACCGCAGTAGGACAACTACGAATCCTCGATGACCAATCAAAATGACTTCTCCGTTTCTGTAAAGCTCCAATTGTTCTAGTCGAGTACAAATTTTTATCTTTTCTACATTAGAAGTATTAATACAAAATGGCATCATTTTACGACGAGGTAATTACAGCTATAATGGGGTTATGACATAGCCATAGAGTGTCCAATTAACTGTAATAATGGATATTAGATCGAGATCGAAGACATGGAGTTCAATGAAGAAGATCAGGTGTATACTTATCCTTGTCCTTGTGGAGATAAATTCGAGATTTATGTGGTAAAGTATCATACATTGCTTTTATCTATTTTGTATTAATGTAAATTGCATTTTGAAACAGGATGACCTAAGGGATGGTGAAGATATTGCTCGATGCCCTTCCTGTTCCTTGATGCTTCGAGTCATTTACGATCCGGATGACTTTGCCGATGAAGACGAGGAGGAAACCACATACGAGATAGATCAAAGTATTGTTGTTTCATAAACAAGACACAGACACACGCAGTCACCCATTTACATACTTACACATATACATTCCACACTTTTATATACAACTTTGACATGGAACCCCAGACAAAAGTACGGCTTAAACTAAAACTCTCTTAGCATTACTTATTACCCAAACTACCTTTAAATCTATTATACATATATACAGTAAAAGATCAAGGGAATCGTTTATTAATTAGATACTCTTCTTTGGTTCAGAAGAACCCAATTGAACTCGTTCATCAGCAAGTCTGTGGTATTCAGCAGTCTGCTGTTCGACCTGCTTCTTGAGATTTTCAAAGTCTCTTTCCTGTTGCTGCAACTCTTTTAATTCCTTTTCCAATGTTTGAATCTTGTCTTCATAGGATTTTTCCATATCCAATAAACGCTTCTCATCTTCCTTTGATGAGATATGTTCCTTTTGTGCGTACTCCAACTCTTCTTCGTGCTTCAACATTTGGATCAATACAGTACTAGTGCGTTCGAGAATCCTATATTATATGATAAATTAGTTCAAATGGACCTTCGTGATCTCTTTCGAATACTATACAAGGATAAGAAGAGTGTAAACCCACACAAATAAAGGTTTCTTTGAGCATAGAACTTGGTGGCCTTTTGAGCAGCTTCTTGGCTATGATCATGGTATGACCCTTCTGGCTCCTCGGTAAGGCGCTGCAACTTGTTAACGGCATCTATTATGATCCAAAAATGAATACTTTGAATGCATGCTTGGGTTTTCATCAAAGCATATAGTTACCAATAAACAAAACAAAAATGAAACTAGTAAAAAAAGAAAAGTATGAGTCAAAGTTGATTGTTGTATACGATTGATAAAGAAGCTACTTTACGCGAAAATGATCTTTAAAGTGCTCAAAGCTTTAGCGACCTATGTTGAAGAATATTTATTTCAATCACAGTCTCTTGTTTGGTGTATATTATATTGACTTACAAGAGGAGAAGTAGAAGCAAACTTGAGAACAATTCTACGCCAGCGAGAAGGGAGTGGGATCTATTGATAGTATGAGCCAACGGACCTAGTACAAGTGTGTTACTGCTATCGTAAACTTACAACTAAGAGACCAAACGCGACCATCTGCAGAAAAGTTATTAAACTATCAAGTTTTAACAGATATAGCACATTACCTCGACAACGAGAATAAAGAAAGTTGCAGTGTAATAAATTGTCATTTCTTTGTAATCACAGATTTAATCTAGAGAAAAGAACAGTAAAGGGGAATGGGTAACTAGTGCTCTGGCGCGTTTCAGCCAGCAGGCGTGAAAAAGCGGAGTGTAGAATAATTGATAAAGTGCAATCCCGAAAGCCGCCAAACCTTCAAACATTTGGCAAATTTTGAGTAGTTCAAACTACATTCATTAGTAAATCTAGTTTCTTAATATTAAGGTAGATTAGGCACTATAGAGTATATAGAAATATATTTTTGGGAGTTTCTTTTGTATGTAATAAAGTTAGATTAATGCATCTCTTAAGAAAAGGGTATGTAAATCAAAATAGCTATAAATCCTTAAAGAAAATACTATATAATACTAATACAATTTGGAGAGTAATACAATCCTTTGGAAGGTTGATTAAGACACTCTGTTCCAGTCAGTATATTTTTGTTAAGCAACAACCAAAGTAGAAAATATCCAGAAAACAGAATTATCTTCGAGTTAGCATATCTCCGTTGTCCAATCATACTCTAAATGACGGTATTTTAATTACACTGTATGTAATGCTCTATGGTGATGGATATTTTTCAAGTAAACACTTTCAAAATGACCACATGAAAAGATCTTCCAGTCAAGATTTTGGACATTATCTTTGATATAATAAGACAAGATTCTTATTTTGAAGATTATAATATCAGGTTTTCCTTGAATCAATGCCAACTTGCAAGAACTGGAGCAAACGAGCTCAATAACATTTTTACCAAAAAATCACATCTGTGGAATGCATCTATAACTTTATGAAACTGTTAGAGACACTGGATGATTCGAAGCCAAACCCTGGACAACGCTTAAAGGAGATAATTATGTTTCTTTTCGATGAAATAGTCCTACACAAAGGATGTCGTCAGTTACTTCTATAAGGTGTCCGAATGCTGAATTGCTTACAACTGGTTTAAAATGTAGCGGCGATCTCTTTATTGAAATATAAAAAGTATGAGAAAAAAGTGCCTGTAAGTGCCTACACACTGTACCAGGCATTATAGATAAAACTCAACAAAAGCGAGCATCAAGTAATATCAGGATGTCAAACACTACCTTCGGAACAGATTAAGATTGATGATATTAGAAGATGGTTTTCTGAAAAACTCGGCTGTAACGGCGAATTCACTACTATACAACTTGGGGAATATCCTAAACTACGATCTTTAACTATAAAGATGAGATCTGGAGAAAATGTCTACCAGATTGGCAAACATATTCAAAGCTGTCTTACTAAGAATCTTAAGAGTATATTATATTTACATTTCCGAACGTCAGCAATCTCTATTTGATAGCAGATTCTGTAATTAAAGACATTGATACTAATGCTATCAGTAATAGTTTGTGAATACAGTTTTTGATGCATATCTCTAGAACTCAATCCGATATACGTGTACGGAATTTTTGTAACTCTAATATCCCTGTTGTTTTCGCTGGGTTTTTTTTTAAGTGAGCGACGCAAGCTTATAATTAAACGCCAATTGGACAATGATGATCGCAAATCCTATGCGAATAGCAGCATGCCGTCACAGTATGGAGGTTGAACATGTTTATCAGCGATGGAGAGTGAATATTTCTTTATAGCAGCTGCCTTTCATGCTCATCGAATCAAAAATGGGTTATTGCATATGAACCTACTACACAGAGCTGGAAGTTCGTTCAAGCCATTAGATTTTAACTAGAGCTTTCTCCAGTGCGGTGGTTATGTTTTAAATCATATTTTCTAGCAGTGTCCTTCCCTGATACGTCATGACTTGCCAAGTTTGCCTATTGCCAATACATTACTTGGTCAAATACATTGATAAAACATCTCTTGTTTAACTGTTGCTTTTCAATCGATACGCTACCAAGCCTCTCTATGCAACTACTATTATTATCCAACCTTTTGTTAAATGATATTTGCCTTATGCATGCTAATAAAAACTTGTCAAAAGGTATGCCTCGTACATTGTCGAAATGTTCAATACTTCTTTTGATTACCTCACTTGAGAAACACTAGTCTATACAAAGCTGCTTACATACGATACTGTTAACTTCAAACTAGTTACATCTAAATGAACACTCCTTTTTTTAAAAAAAAGTCGTGATCTAGGTATATCGAGTACAAATTTTATACGAATTATCCTTGGTTGCGCCCGAGGTCTTACTTTTCACTGCGTCTGTATTAAAAGACTGAGACAATGTCCCTTTTCCCTTCTATTACCCAAAAAAAAATAAAAAAAATAAGGCATTCATGGTGATGTTTGCATCTAGCTCTTTATGAAAACTGTATACTTTATTCATTATTTTGCGAAATCTACATATCATCATCACTAGCAGCGACAGCATCACCTTCATCCTCATCACCACTAACAAGTTCGTTCTCCTTTTCTGCTTGAGCCAACAAAGCAGCAAAATCTTTATCCTATCAAAGCACGTCAATATCAACAATACATTTTTTTTCCTCGAGCAGATTACTTACATCAGAATCAGATACCAACTTGGCTTCCTTTTCAACCTTGAACTTGGTCCAAGCATGCTTGTCCAATTCAGTCTTTATTGCCTCAACACTCTTTTCAATAATTTCAAAACCGAGCTTCTTATCCAAAGAATCAACAGTGACAACGTAAAAAGGTGCAGCCAAATATGTGATCTTGATAGGGACCTCTTCTGAACCAACAGACTCACCAGCCTTCAAAGCTGCTTTGATGGCATTGACACCGTCCATACCAGTACATCTTAAATCGAGTTCTATATACTATATAAGTAAACTATGCTCGCACATGCATCAATGCCATTAAACTTACGAGCACGAATCTTGACAGGATGAGGAGTCATTCTACGCTTGATAATAGATAATAATTCCTTGAGAACTTCTTCAGAAATATTCATACCCTGGAAAACAGCATCAGAGTCACTAATAAACGTGAGTTAGTTTACTAAGTCTCTTCTTGATCTAATTAAAACATTTACACAATAGCCATTTTGAAAGCATCGTAAGCATGGCCAAACTTCTTGTACAAAGGCCAGCCGATAGATTCGTATAAATCTTGGAGAGGAACGTCATTCTTTTCAGCGACGTGACGCAAAATGGAATGAACAGCCTTTGACTTGTTGTATTTCTCTTCACACTTGATGATATCTTCAGGAGTAACACGACGCTTGGATAAATCAATATAACCTATTTGACGCGTTAAGTTTATCTGTTTTCTCGAGACTTTTTTTTTTTAAAAAAAAAAAGTGATAGAGTTACCCTTTTCTTCATCAACTCTGAGAACAACGACTACTTCGTCTCTGCCAACACGAATCAACTTTTGAACTGAACGAATACGTCTTCTGGATAATTCGGAGAGCAAGATCATACCTTCTCTATCTCCATATTCGAGCTATAATTGAAAGAAAATGAGAAATCAAAATAAAAAAAAAAAACCAAAACGTTTCGAAACATTACAAGCTTAACATAAGCACCCATATCGGCAATCTGACGGACGTTGACCATGACAACATCGTCGACCTTGGGGAACTCATTCTCGTACATGCGACAGAAGAACTTATTGTCAGCCATTTTCAATTATATACTATACAAAGAAGTAGACAAAGGGAAAAAAGCTCTGACTGACGAAAAATTTTTGAGGCTTTTGTTCGGAGTTACTGGTTGCGTAGAGCAACTGTACCGCAGTCTGGTATTATTTTGCTGAAAGTTTGGTTGTTGAAATTCGACGTGTTATTTTTTTGGAAGTATCAGTCAAGGTTGATACGCGTTTTGTTTAAACGAGCTTTTCGATAATGAGATAGATATTACCAAAGTTTGTAAACTTGATGATAGGCCAAAGGTCCACTCATCGGTTGAATGGTGCACCTGGAAGAATACTATTATAACTATCATGGCTGTTTAAACCAGACATTCATAGAAACTATCACTGCAATCGTACCATAATTTAGATCATGATAAATAAACAATCAAATCAAATAACCTATCGTAGAAGGACATCTGATTAATATATCATTGAAGCACATTCAAGCAAGGTAGTATAGAGGTATGTTCATAAATACCAGACCTCCATCCTTTCATATACATAGATACAACTTGAATAGGACAGTATCACACTACCTATTAAATATCAAACATGGATATATCTATTGATAGATGAAGACTGAACTTGCAGTAGGTAACAGAATAAAGAAGGTTACAGTATTCATGGTGCTAGTTTGATATGTGACATATCAAAACGATCAAAGATAATCTGTGCGCAAGGAAATCCGACCGGAAAGCACAGAACAGTACACTCTTTTATCTTTAATTTCGGAAGCCCGTGTTGAACCATGAGAAATTCAAGAGCTAGGGCCTTCTTAAATCCTGTAAGGTTCATGCCTCCAGCACATTAAAAATTTTCAAAGCATACGTCAACCTTCAGTTTAAGCTTGCAAATATAAGTATAATTGAGCGACCATAGTTCAGAGATGAAAGAAACACTTTCATCAATCAGGGGATTATCTACTGATTTCAACAAAACGATGCATCATATTAATAAAGTAGAAAACAATGACATAATTCTTTGATTATTCAGCAATGCAGTGAACCATAAAAAAAAAGTTCAAACATGGATATACCTACTCTGTGTAGCACTGTTGGTATTTGCGTGCCTTAACCTACAATTGAGAAGGATAATATGGTTATGAAATAAATATAACAACTCACCCTGAACATGGGTTACTAATTTGGTGCGATATTATGATGGGATCTACAAACAAGAGATGAAATTGCATATAGTTTAATTACTGTTATTAATAATGTACAGTATTGGGTTCACTTTGATTAAACAATGATTCTAGTAGATTCAGTAATTCGCTTTGAATTTGCGCTGGCCATCAGACACGCCATTGTTTTCACCAACATATCTTTTGAGTAAGTAAATTCTTTGTTATGAAAAAGGGTGGCACTATTTGGACTGCAAAATGTGAGCATGGGAGAATTTGAACGACATCGAGTTTAAGTAATACTGTCTATTATTATATTGATGAAATACAATATTTTTAGACGTCAAAAAAAGTGCTTAAAATTTCAACATTTCTATAGCAAGGAATGCGTCTTAAGGTTGGGTAGCTTTGAATTCACATCTGTAGTTCTACATGGTAACAATGATAGCTTTCAGTGAAGGCCATTAGACTTTATATTTTGTTGCTTAAATTCAGTGTATGATTCAATTCTTTATCATATTCTTATTAATGTATTGTGATAATCCTTGTTTATTTATTTTTTTTAGTAAATTTTTGTTTAAGTCTTTACATTAAATCAATGAATTCTCTTTATATCTCAAATCAAATAATAATAAAAAATGTGACACTTCTTTACGTCTAAAAATATTGTATTTCGTCAATATAATAATAGACAGTATTACTTAAACTCGATGTAGTTCAAATTCTCCCATGCTCACATTTTGCAGCCCAAATAGTGCCACCCATACAATATATAGGCGCTCATGTTAAAAATCAGCAGGATGTTAATGCTGAATGCTCTAATATGAATGTATGCAGTACATTCATTTTCATGCATTTGTATCAATTGCATTGTTACATGTATTCACATGATGTGTAAATGCATTCTTTTTTTTTTCGTTGTTAATGACAACGACAATAAAAAACTTTATTTAAATCCCGATCATCAATGAAAGTTAACAAAATCTCATAAAAACTATACCTACCCCTTGAAGCCTTCTACTCTAATATAAACTTGACAAAGCTACATTTTAATGATCACCCTTGAAAATCACTTGGATACTTTTCATCCTTGTACCTAAACTGTTAATTACTGTGGTTATATTGTATTCTAAATACCTAATATAGACTATTCTAGAAATAAGGTTGAGGGGATGGTATATTCACCCATAGCATCTATAAAGCAATAATAAGAATTGGCAATAACGAATTGTTTACAACCAATTACTTCCATGACCGATTACCATGATTTGTATCTAATTTTTTTTTCGGTAGCTATTCAAATCAAGTTAGTCATGTGTAATAATTGACAAAAAAAAGCTATAAAGTGAGTCAAGAATAGGGTTCTACCACGTCATAATGGTCTAGGATTTGTATTCTTAGATACCTTGTCAAAATGATACGCAATTATTTAGTACAATGAAGGAATTCTATCATATCTAGAGTCGATAGGAAGCGTATGAGCTTATTTTTTTTTTGTATCGATCGACACTCTGAACTGTATTATCTAGTGCAGATTATGATATGAAAACTTTGCTATATCAAGAGAATATATATGTAGGTTTCAATACAATCACAATACTCCTTTATAGGATGTTACCTAGTATGTACAAAAACACTACCAGTAACTTAAGTACAACCTGTGTAGACTACCCATCTTATGGGCTGCTTTCAAGAATTGAATGTAGATCATATTGCTTATATGACATGCATCTATCAAAAGACTGCATGATAAGCACTTGGAACCAGACTGCGTCTAGTTTGGAACAATGTAGAAGTTTGATTGGAGAGTGCATCAATGCACTTGAAAGGCTATTTTTACCCTATTGTGTGTTTAAGAATGAGTGGTACAATGTATACTGCTTTGAGTAAATGCAACTTTGGTGGAGTTTATATCAACAACATACTTCCTTAATCTCTTTTAAACAGTTGATATATAACTATAGTCATAGTGTTAAAGAAATGCTTGCCTAGTATACAAAGCGCCTTTTATCAGATGATAGAGAGTTCAAAAGTCATATGACTTGGGATTGAGTATACAGTGCTATGGTTCCGAGTGAACTTTAGTGATCTACTTTAGCAGTCTATTATTCCAATAAATAATAACCTTTCTCTTTTAGTTTTTGCTCTTTTTTTGTTTTTCTTTTCCTGCTTTATATTTTGAAACTATCTATTTTTTTTTAAAAAAAAAGAAAAAAAAAGTAAGCACACATACACTCAACATTCTTTTTTCTTTTGTAACTTACTTCTTTCTTATAGTGGCATACCCATATCAGCAATATCCTTACATGCCTTATGGAGGAGGATACTCAAATCCGTACCCACCTACCATGTATGGTCAACAGATGCTAACAAACTATCCAGCAAACAATTATTACGGAACAGGCATGAATCCATACGCTGTCGGAGGCGGATACTATCCCAGTAGTTATTTAAACACAGGCTACGGGTATGGATACAATGGCGGCTATGGCGGCTATGGCGGTTACGGTGGTTACGGCGGTTATAGCGGCTATTTACCGTATAAACAGAGCACACTTCGAACTCTCATTAATCGAATTCGCCATGGTTCAAGTTATGGTTATGGATATCCGAATCAAATGATGGGTTATGATTATGGAAGACATAGAAACTGGATTGATTAGTATAAAAAAAAAAAAAAAGAGAGTTTTTATCTTTTTCTGCCCTTGCTTTTTAATATAATATATATATGTATACCTTTTTCAACCTGCATTTTACATACTGTCGGTCTAAGAGGGGTTTTATCTCATGAAGAAAAAAAATACTAGATAATATTCAAAGGGTTTGGGAGGGTTCATATGTTTATTAAACAATAAAGGAATATCAAGAGGTATATATACATACAAAACTGAAAAGAATTCACTGTCATGTCATATTAGAAAAAGGCTTTACATAAGAACTGATATTAAAGTGCAATAAGAATATAGGGGAATAATAAAAGGGATGTTGAAGGGAATAGGTATTATATATATAACTAATTATACAAGACGTAGATCAATGTAGATATAACACCTATTAGCACTGCAAACATATATTGCACGCTCTTGATCTATACCATAGAATGAATTAATACGCGTTCATATATCAGTTTTAACTAACGTAATTTTTTTTTACCTGCATTGCATCTAAAAACCCTCCATTCTGGCGCGTATTCTTTTGCTGCCTTGTCAGTTCTTGAATCTGTTCTTGAAGATGCTTTGTCTTTTGTTTTTCTTCTTCCAAAGCTTTTATTAAAGAGGCCCTTTCTGATTTCAGTTCAGTATGATCTGTTAGTTCTTTCTCTAATTTGTGTAGCTCATGCTTTGCTGTCTGAATGGCCTGGTTTTGATATTTCCATTTCTCATCATACGACCTAATCTTGGCCTCTGCTTGATTCAGTTTCTGTTGTAGTTCATCCTAAGTCAATGTATCAGCACGCTTTGCTCAAGAAGAAAGAAAAAGGACTATCATGACTTACGCTTTTTCGCATCCTATCATCACTAAACAATTTATCTAGATCCATGGCTGTGCTTTTGATCGTCTTTAATTCGTTTTCTACTTGTCTTGACTTATCTATTTCAGCCTAAATAAAACATCTTTTGATCAGCCTTTTTTTTTCTTTATCAAAATTCTCTCCTATTCCATATCTTACCTGTAATTTGGATAATACTGATTCCAACTTTTTCGATCTTTTCCCTACTGTTGGCGCTCCTGTACCACCACCACCAGCTGCTGCTGTTGCAGCACTTGAATTCGCTATGGAAGATCCATTGGCCATTTCTGCAGATAATGTATTGATAGAAGAGGTGGATGATTTGCGCGTCAATAGCTACCAAGAAAATAAAAAGAAAAAGCCAAGTTAATATGCAAAAGCACCTGCTTTTTTTTTTTGTCGGGAACATACGTGAGGATCAGGATAGACTTGAACATGATGATTATTAGACAGTTCTTTGATGATACCATCATCCATTTGCGCTAGTGGTACTGGAAATATGTGGACCGAGCAAGATACTTTATGGTACATGACTAACGCCATATTGTTATTGAGTTTACCTTTTCAATATACAGAGTGATGAATGTTTTACCTGATCCATTGTCATTAATAATATCGATGCCAAATTCAATTTCATCTTGATCGTTCAGTTCTTTTGGTTCACTTTCTTCGCATTCGTTTGACAATCTCTCTCCATTGACAAAAGTACCGTTACTCGACTTTACATCTTTGATGTATACCTGTAGATTACATTTTTAGATCTTTCATCATGTCCATTCATATATTAGTAATTACTTTGGATTTATCACTCCAGATTTCAGCATGTTGTCTCGACAAGACTTTGGAATCAAAATACCCGTTAAATGCAGTTGGTGAAGTCTTTGTTGAAGTCTGTCGACCGATACGAATCCTGATTTTATCTTTGAGTTCAAGCGTCCTTGTCTGAAAGGAAGTGTTGTGGGGTTTTAGGATAATGGTCAAAGTGGATCCTCGCTTTTGTAAGGTGGACATGCCTATGGATGGGTTCCTGAATGATTAAGTCCAAGAAATCAAGGTGAGAATGAGGGTCGCAAACCTTTAGATTTTAGTAATTTAACAGTAGATTCGTCATGCATCGGCAAAACGGTTGAAGACTCGGTCATCATTAGTATAATAAAGAAAAGAAGAAGAAAAAAAGGAATTAGGTTTACTGGTTTTTTTTTTTTTTTTTTTTCTTACTCAACTGACGTCCTTATTCATCATAGAAACCCCCCCCCCCTTTTCCATAGGGTGTGTAACCATAAACATCAATGCAACACCAAGGAACTTTTTTTTTAAGTGACTCACAATCTTTAGGTAATCTTTTATTTGAGCTCTTTTTATTTCTTCCAAAATGCCAATGCCAACTCGACCCCATTCAACTGCTTCTAAAGGCTTTCAAGCACAAGCCGATGCATACGGTACTGTTGTAGAAACTCGTTTCGAATAAACTTCTCCCAAGACTAACGCCACTGCTGTGATGCTAGCCAAAGCACGTCCTAGCTATCCAACTGAAGCCATCGAGTTCCTGCCTACACTATTACCTGCTACCCAGCAAGCGCCCTATAAGGTGTTGGATTTAGGTGCTGGTACAGGTATCATGACCAAACTTCTTGTACCTTACTTTACAGTCACTGCAGTTGAACCAGTTGACAACATGCGTCAAAAGCTCGAGTCATTTGTTCCCGAAGCTATTTCTCTCAAAGGCACAGCATGGTCTATTCCTTTGCCCGATGCTTCTCAAGACATGGTCATGTTGGCCCAATGTTTTCATTGGTTTGATGATATACGTAGTTTGCAAGAGATCCATCGTGTACTCAAGCCTGGGGGCCTAGTTGTATTCATTTGGAACATGGAGAGCAAAGAACGATCCGAATGGGTAGCCAGATTAAGAGCGTAAGTTTTCCCCAAAACCAGAGAATTTAGCTTAAATTTTCCCTTTTTTTTATTTTTTATTTTTTTGCTTACATCAAAAGTTTGGATATATAGATTATATGAACAGTTTGATGGTGCTGCTCCTCAGTATCGTAAAGGTTATTGGAAAAACGTATTTGATACTGATGAAGCGAAACAGCTATTTGAATTGCCTTTAAATCACAAACGATTTGTATTTGACGTACCTGCGAAGCGAGAACATGTATGGTCTCGTATTACGAGTAAAAGTTACATTGCCATCTTGGACCAAGAACGATTAGACGAGTTGCATCAGCAGGTGGAACAAGTGTTGGAGGATCCCAAATATCAATTACCAAAGAATGGATCTCAAGACGAATTCATTTATTGTCATGATTCTGATATGTATTGGTGCTATAAGAAATAGACTTTATTTAAGAAGAAAAAAAAAGCCATTATTTTATTGTTACAAACAATAAATCTAATCATTATTATTATATAAATTATTAAGAGGTATTCATTAGAAAGTAAGTAATTTCAATAAAGGGCGGCTGTGGTCTTGTTTTGATGAAATAGTTGTTGCCTGCTGCTTTTCTTTTCATTGGGCTCTGTGCTAAACATTCCCCCTCGAATGGCTTTGACCCAATCGGATGCGTCTGGAGGAAAAGAAGATGATTGTTGTTGCTTTTTGATAGTATAGCCAATCACTACCTTTTGAGGTAAAATGATAGCAGGGTTCTCTTCCTCTCGTGATTTCCAATTCTGCAGTGTTTTAATGTATTTAGAAGTAGATCTAGTGGATCCTGTTGATTTTACAATCGTCTTTTCGGGCTCTTGTTTCAGTGGTGGGAGTAGCGTTGGAGGTATTGGTGACGGTGGTGTACTCAAAAGATGATCAAACTGAATTTCAAGATTATCAAATGTCTTCAGAAGCTCATGCGATTCGGTGAATTCCAATGAACTGAAATCAATCTTGAGCGGTAGCTTCTTTTCATTTTCCTCTTCTTCTTGTAAAGACGATGTGTCTGCTTTTGTAGTGGTAATCGGCGCTGGTACCTTGATCAAAAATATTGATTCGTTATATTCCTCCTTTTGATACTTTTATGATTTTTTTTTTTTACCTTTGTATCCAATGGCAATGGCTTGGTGATGATTGGACAAATGTACTTTTTGGACTTTAGTGGGTTTGTTAAGGTGGTGAATACCTCTGGATGATTCATCATAAATTCAAAGACCCTAATCCATGTATTACTTTCCTTAACCAATTCCAATTGTAACAGATCGTCAGGCTGATAGAGCAACGATGAGGATGAAATGTTGCTCGTCCGCTTATCCGTATACATCAATTGATGCTGTTTTTTCGTTCTCAAAGCGTTCCATAACATTTGGCGCGCTCGTTTAAACAATTGCTGTCTGTTTAAGAGTACAGGTAGCGAAATATAGGAAGTGGCTGAAACACTATCTGGCATTAATTGAGATACACCATCAATGCGAACACAAGTAGGAGCAAAAATAATAGCTAGAGCCTCAATGGACATTTGGTTTTTCTGCTGGTATTGTTGAACAGTGTGCGCCACTTCCATAAGAAATTGTAATAGATGAAGATGTTCATGAGGTAACATTTTGCATACTTCTTTGAGTCTTCGTTTCAGCGTTTCTTTGGTGTACTTTTCCTCATCTAAACACGAAACAAAATACAGGTTATATATACAACACACAAGCAGGTCATTTTTTTTTTATTACCGAACACGCTTAAAAACATGGATTGATAATGTCTCGGTATAACAGGTTCAGGCAATTGCTGAAGATACCGTTTAAATAATCCGGCAAGAGAATGCGTGGACAAGGTAGAAGGGAATTTAATCAGAAAGGGGTTGCTTTGCTCTTCAAATTGCAATTGCAATTGATTTACGGCAGCAGTAGAACCGGATTTACGAAATATGCCTTCAGTATCTAAACCTGAAATAACAGTTTTTAGGGAATCATGATGCCCGAGAAAGAAAAAATAAATACATTCATAACGAACCTTTGTCTTGGATTTCTTGAAAGCATCGAGCAAGTATTCCGGGAATGGATAATCCCGAAGGTGTAGTATAATTGGAGCGTGCTAGTGCAGTAACAAGTGGTGAACCAAATAGAGGCGGTGAAGGTATCTTCATTTGAAGGGAAGCTAAAGAAGAAAGAAAAGAAGAAAAAGTAAAGAAAAAAAAAGCGTTTATGGTTGCTGGGTAGTTCTGATCTGTTAACCCCTCTCGTTCTCTCACTCTCTCTCTCTCAGTGCTTCTTTCTGGTTGGACCTTTCTTTATATGGGTTTTGCTCCTTTTCGTGCTCAATTTTTATAATTATATATATAACGTCAGTTAGTTTGCTCGGAAATTATAGTTACTATTTGTCTTGTTTTTTAATATTAAGAATCCTTATTATGTTGGTTATTTTTACATTGAACAATGCATTAAATATAGAAAACGCGTCACGCTTTCAAGTTACGCGCGCGTCTGCTATTACTACTTTCTGCTCCTTTATGGGGATACACAATCCAAGTTTTGTTAAAGTCGAATAATGACCATTTTAAAATATAAAATTCTTCAAGTCACTGGAAAGAATCTATTGTTTCGAAAATGCGGCAAATGTACAAGCATTTTGGTTTTTGCTGTAGACGATGGACAAGGCAAAAGTCTTTTTTATTGTAATAAATGCAAAGAACTTGCCGAATCGTATAAAATCACTTACCAATTGGAATTCATTGCTTTGGATATCTGTAAAAATCTCGTTGAAACAGCTATTGCTTACAATGAAGTGACTGAAAAGTTCATTGGATGTACAGCTAATGCATTTGCCGAGGTAATCATAATTTGAGTTTTTTTTTCCCAAAGTTCTCGGTATAACTCGGCCGTTCTCTAGTTTTTAGAGCAAGATCCTTTGCTCATTCGAAAATTAGAACAAGAATTAGTGGGCATGTACTGTACAGTAGAAGTTTTAAACAAAAAAACAAAAAATGCGCCGATGAATGAAAAAAAGGTAATGGCATTCAAGTAAAAAAAAAAAAAGTTTTGTTAAAAAAGTTGAATGACGTATAGAAAACTGACAAGAAATGCAAGTCGCTTGTGCTGCAGTATCCAGGAAACGTAAAATTGATTGATATTCTTCAAAAACAAATCGTACATGATGACATTCAATATGATGCTTCTTTGATTACTATTTAAAAATAAAGCTTTCTCATTTATACCCCCATTTCTACTCTTGAATGGTATTCCATGTTGTATATCGATGTATGTTAAGCAAAAGTCTAATTCTGGTAGTACTAGTTTCGTGAATTTGCCATGTGTCCAAAGAGTCAAATGCTCCGAAAATGAACATCTAATGTCACATAATTCATACTTCCAGCATAATTTATAGGTTATGTTTCAACGAAATAAAGGTTCTAACATATGTAACGGCTCATTCTAAACATGAGGTATTGTCTGAAGTGATAAAACTGAGATTATTCAAGAGATCTACAAATATTACAACAACAAAAAAAATATCCCATGAATGATTAGTTTTAAGCACAATTTTTCTTAAAATATTTTTTTTTCATTATGAAGTGTAAAAACACATGGTTTATTCACCATTTGGATACATTAGATTTAAGAGCATATACACTTATTTTTTTGTTGAGTTTTATTGTCTATAATAAAATACTCTAGTAATGGGTGTGTTTTTAAAGCATCCATGAAGCGGATTTTTATCATTAATAGTTTGGTCAGCTGAAGGATATATTAAATAATCTTTACTTTGTTCTGTGAGCCAACTAAATATACACAATATGTGCTGAAACATTGTTTTTGCATTGATAATATATTGTAAAATGTAAAAAAAAGAAAAAAAAAAGTGAATCAAAGCTTTCACTAAAAAACCTACTTGGGTGAACCTCGTAATCGTAGTACTGTCTGTAAACACTCAAATTTTAACCTTCTTTTTGATTCACAAACGGAGATGGAATTCTAGTTCATTGATGATGATGATATCGATGAAGAAAAGGATAAAAAATATGATTGAGTTTCAAAAGATAAATGATAAATGAACAATACTTGATCCAATGCCATTTTAACGTAGTAAAAAAGATACAATAGATATAGGATGATTTAATATTAATATTAATTATGCATGGCATAGTGTAATGGTAAGGCAAAGTTGCCACTTAAAATACTGACATATTGCAGACGTGTGTTTGGGCACTTGAGTTTGCCGACTACAGTAAGCACGTTTTTTTATATATATAGAACAAGGTATTAGATAAAATGACAAAGCATATTATTGAACAAGTGAAACATTTGTTTATTTGAAAGCTATCATCATAAAATGTCTCTATTGTTGTCAAGAATGCCAGACAAAAATGTTCAAGCTTCCAAGGGATTACCTTACGAATTTTTCAAACCCATCTTTTTCATTTTCCGATATGTTATCATTGGCTGTCCTGTTTGCTCAGTGAAAATTTTTTTTTTTACAATTATTTGGTTATGAAGAAAGGCGGAATTGAATTAATCCTTCTCTTTCTCTATCAATATGGCTGGTATCACTGTTAAGGACGTCAACGCCCACTGTAAGTAATCTCTCTCTCTCTTTAATACAGCACCCATTAGAGCGTTGGAAAAGAAAGAAACAAAGAGAAAGATGGAGGTTACATGCAGTACATCAACCAAAAAAAAAGAGGGGTTCATTGAACAGCCAACAAAAAAAAAATTTTTTTTTCTCGGCCATTTGGATACTCTGCTAACCCAGTAACGATCTTGCTCTTTCTTTTTCTACAAGTTGCTCGAGTATACCTGAATATTGTTGGGTTTTTTGGACGTGTTTCATTAGTAGACATGTAATGGAGCCAAAAAAAGGATACTTTGGGTGGCTTGGCTCGAGTGATTTTTTTTGGGTTTGCCTTTATATATACTAACATGCGCTTGTGGAAATCATAGCTTTCATCAAGGCCTATGCTGCCTATCTTAAGCGTACCGGTAAGCTCGAGGTTCCCAAGTGGGTTGATCTCGTCAAGACTGGTACCTTCAAGGAATTGGCTCCCTATGATCCCGATTGGTACTTCATCCGTGCTGGTAAGAAAGATATACACTTTTTTTTGTCGAGATCCATCGACTCATGTATTATATGCATATAGCTTCCGTTGCCCGTCACATCTACATCCGCAAGTCTGTTGGTGTTGGTGCTTTGAACAAGGTTCACGGTGGTACTATCAACCGTGGTTCTCGTCCTTCTCACCACGTTGATGCCTCTGGTTCCGTTAACCGTAAGGTTCTTCAATCTTTGGAAAAGATCGGTGTCCTCGAAAAGGATAAGAAGGGGTAAAGATACATTGATATGATGTTGGGCTTCGAACTAACTCCTTTTTTTTCTATTACTAGTGGTCGTAAGATTACTCAAGATGGTCAACGTGATTTGGATCGTATTGCCATGACCCTCGCTGAAGAATCTGATGAAGAGTAAAAAAAAAAAAGCTCTTTTTTTTGATATTAAAATTGCTTTTCTTTTAAAGCTTTTTTCACTATAAATCAACAATAAAACCATAAAAAAAAGTAATAATAACGGGTTGACATTTTGACAGATTATTAAGGGATTATTTTGTTTCATTCTATTGACAGCGTATTTATTACTAATATAATACACAATTTTTTTTTCTTTTTGCTAGGTTTTTTGGGCTATTTAATAAAGTATAGTAATAAAAATAATAATAATAAGTTTTTTGGGCTTTGGTATTATAGTAACTTGTAAAGAAAAGAAAAAAAAAATAATTTACACAAATGTTTTGTTTCTCTTGGTGTGTGTGTGTGTTTTACAGTAGTAGTAATAATTTGTGTGTGTGGGTGTGTCGCGTGATAAATAGAGAGAGAAAGAAAGAGAAATGCAATGCGGGTAATAAGAAGAAGTAAGAAAAGGGGAATCATTATTTTTTTTGGGTTATGCAAGTGTGTGTATAAAGTTAGGCGACGGCATCAGGAAAGACTTCACGTACGAGTTGTGACAATTCCTTTTGCTTTGTGCATTCAAGTGTACCCTTTTTGATATCCCCATGAATTCTCTGTAAAATAAATAATAATGAGATACATATATTTCACGCGTGATTTTAAATGTATGTATTTTTTTTTACCTTGAGTACAGCTTTGGCACCAGGACGGGTTAAACCGTTATGAGTCAACATCCAACGAACCAGCTCGGTCATGCCTTTAGAGGGAATAGAGAAATGGAACTTTGGTGGATCACCATAAAGGATATCGGCGTAGATGTCTTGACTATTTTCGAGATAGTAAAGTGGTGGTACACGGTCCATCATTTCAATCATGGTAATAGCAAGTGACCAAATATCAACGTTCTCTTTATAAGGACTTTCAGAGACTACTTCAGGAGCCATCCACTATAAATAAATGAAAGATGTAAATAGATGCATTCAATACTTTTTAAATGATAATATATATTACCTTTGCTGTGCCCAACCGAGATGTATTAACCTTATTGATAGGTGTAGCTAAACCAAAATCGGCTATAGAATATATCAGTACACAAGCGCAGGTTTTTTTTTTGTTTACATGTTTACCTAATTTAACTTGACCGTTTCGACTCAAGAGGATATTCTCACACTTGATATCACGGTGCATGTAGTTCTTGGAGTGAAGATAGACAAGGCCTTCAAGACACTAAAAGAAAAAGAAAAGTTAGCAACAACAAAAAAAAGAGGAAAAAAAAAGTTTGTCATACCTCTTTGGCAATACGAACTGCATTTCCTTCGCTTAAACCGACGGTTGTGTTGTACAATAGATTAAAGACGGAACAAGACATGAGCTCCATACACATCCAAAGATGGTCTTCCCATAAAGCGGCTTCTCTCAGTTGAATAAGATTAGGGTGGTTTAAACAACCCATGATACGTAATTCTCGTAAGATGTAAGCATGATGAGGTGTATCTTGATCTTCAATGTAGCATCGTTTAATAGCTACATGTGCTTTGGTATGTTTTCTTACTGCGCGAACAACGGCACCATTGGCACTAGGGACAAGTTAGTAAGTTCGTCTATATATAGTCGTTTTGTCTTACCCACTGCCCACTTGGCGAAGTCCTTCAAATTGTTCTTTAGGGTTTAATTCCATAATTTTTGATCCGGGAAGGACTTTCCGAAGTTTAGCATCAAACTCAGCGTGCAATTTACGTTTTACTTTGACGATAGGTGGCGGTAAGGGTATGATGCTTGGGGATTTACCAACGGGAATCCAGCGCTGTAAGGTTTTTATTAGTACTCTTTTTTTTTATTATTATTATTACTTGAAATAAAATAAAATAAAATAAAAACTAACCTTGGCTAGTTTCTCGTTTTCTATCGACCTTTTCTTTTGTGATTGCTGCTGTTGCTGTTGTGCGGATTGGTTTTGCTGATTATGATGTATGATTTTATTTTTGTTTTTTTCCCATGCTTCTTTAATAATGTCTGGTATCTCAAAGTTACCAGGTACGCGCCATGGTGCCTGATGAAAACGGTTACTTTTTTGCTGGGTTGCGGTATCCATGCCTACCTTTTTGTTATTGGTATTATTGGTATTCTTATTGGGCGGATTGTTTGTACTGTTCGTGCGTAGTTTACGTGGTTTTGTATCCATGATTTTATGTTGCGGTGAAGCTAATCGGGTCGCCGCTGAAGAGCTCGATATATCGAATAAAGTGGGCGAAGTACTCATAATACTAAAAAGAAGAAGTCTTCTTTTTCAGCCTTTGTTACTTTTTTTTAGATTTAGTTTTTTTTTTTTTTTTTCTTTTTGGAGATGAATATAAAAAAAAAGAAAGAAAGAAAAACCAAATGGCAAAGAAAAAAAAAGATATGGAAAAGTGAAAGAAAGAGGAAAAAAAGACCCAGCACTTTCTGTTGATGTTTGTATATACTTGTGTGAGAGTGTGTGTGAACCAAGAAAACAGCTAAGGGGCCGAAGGGTTACAGAAAAGCCTCTTGTTTTTGCGCGTCAAGCTTGAATAGGCTACTCTAAACAATACAGTAACATTCAATATATATATATTATATATATTTATTGAATGATCGTCTTTATGATAGTATATGGGATGATCAACTATATAAAACTTTGTTTGTTTCAATATACAGCTTGTTACACTAAAAAGACCTTCTATAACATGGACCAGCTTTTGGAACACAAGTCTCGGGTATCACACTTTTAGTAAAACCTTTTGTTTTTTATGTGCTTCAAAATGCTTCCTTTTTATTATTATTCATAATACATTCGAGTATTATCAAACTTGGTGGAAGGTGGAGGCAAGAGGCCATTTGTTCTTTCAAACAAAAAATCAGTCAAAGGTCGACCGATGATAGTCTCGGTCGGAGGTGGAGCAGGATCATGCCGTTGTCGGGGAGAAGGAGGCAATCGATAAGACTGCATTGGTTGACTGGAATACCAATCACTGTTCATAGTGCCAGCATAATCAGATGTTTCTGCTTCTTTCTTGATATATCTCTGTTGATTATAGCCTTTGTCTGCTGGTCTCTAAAAAAAGTTGTAACACAAAGTGTTACTTTAATTATTTAACCAAACAGTATAACTTACTCTTTGTTGTTCATGGGCCATATCCGTATAAATCATGTATGTAATGTATGCATGCATCGCGTTTCTTTTAATACGCGGATTTTGCTTCTATTTTTCTTATTATCAATGCTTTTTTTCCCTGTTCTTTTATCTTACCATGGACAAATATTGCGATGAAAATGCGTGTGTACCCTCCGATTGCGGCTTTGGTGGCTCATTCTATATATTCTAGGTGTCAATGCAAGTTATAAACAGCATAAACAGATGTCTTACGCCTTTCACTTTTAGTACTTCAACCTCTTCTTCCTCATCCTCTTCTTCTTCAAGACGTCTTGATCGTTGCAACCAACTATCTTTTGTCATTGTTACTGAAGATCGATGGCGTCTCTCGCTATGGCGACGTCGTAATAACATTTGATTGGTGTTATTACTACTATCACTACTGGTGGATTGATCACGATTAGAACCATATGTAAAAGATTTCCTTTTTGAGGAACCTATGGGATGATGTTTAGATAAAGACCTTTTTTTTGAGAAAAAAATGACTCTTTATTTTACCATGTCTGCCATATAATCGAATCTCTCTTCTTTCGTAATATCTGCCTTTGTATTTGCCTTCGTCATCAATCACTGCTGCTGCTGCTGCCAATAGCATGATAGGGTCAGGTTGGCTTCTTTCTTGTTGCAAATGAAGATTAACATCCGTCTTTATTGGTAAACAAGCACCTATCAAACAGATTTAGTATAATACAAGCTATTTTCAAAAGGCTACTTTACCTTTAATACTGCTACTGCGTCTTTTTTGTTTATGTTCTGTCACAGTTGAACCTGCTATAAACGTGTCAAATGATATCACATTATTTAGGCACTGTATCTTACCCAACATATGAATCGTTTTTGATGTATCCTGATTGGCCAAGTCGATAAGAATACGACTAGCTTCTGCGTCCACCTTGTTTTGTAATTTGTTGTTACAATCTGGAAACTGAACAATGTCTTGGCTTTGTCTAGTAGAAGAAGAACGAGGCTGTATTTGCGTTGGGTATTCTTGTAACATTTAGATTAAAAACAAAAAAAAACGAAGCAAGGTTTTATTAAAGAAAAAAGAAAGAGAATAAAATACAAAAAAGTGTGGGTTTTTTTTTCTTTTTTGGTTTGTGTAACCTATTATGTACATTACTTCTTCTTGTTGGTCACTAATAAGTAGATCAATTAGTATCCTTTTTATATCTATCATGTTATAAAAATCACTTGCCATTAAACTATTAAAATTGTCAGTTATAAAAGAATACATATATATGATATATTGCTGTTTTACCTTGAAATGAGCAATATCTCCATCTTCCATTACATAGTCTTTGCCCTTTTGAAGATATTTGCCTGCAGATTTCACTGCAGCTTCTGACCCTAGTTCCTTTAAATCATTCATTTTCATGATATCTGCTGAAATGAAGCCTCTTTCGAAATCAGTGCTACGTGCATTTTCATGGGTAAGTTGTGCATTTAATCTCATTGAACTACGGTCACTTACTGAATCACACCTGCTGCTTGAGGTGCTTTCGAGTTGTTCTGTTGTTGAATTGATTTTAGTATCTGTATCTATATATATATATCTATATATACTTACGCGCACTGTCCATGCTCTCACTTCTTGAGGTCCACATGTAAAATAATGAATCAGGTCCAATGCTTTATATCCAGCCAAGATAACCTTGGGCAACTGCGATTCCACCTTCAAACCCTTCAAATACTCCTCAGCTTCTTGTTGTGAAGCCATGTCTGCCAATTTGGATTCCAAAGACACACTCAAAGGTATCACTAGATCGCCCTTGTTGTTTTCATCCACCCACTGTTGAATCTGCGGTAAATAACGATACTTTCCTTCCACATACTCTTGTTCGCTGGTATTACACAAGTAAACCATGGGCTTGGCTGTCAATAGATGCAATCCATTAATCACATTGACCTCCAAAGCAGACCAATCTCCCTTTCTAACATCGCGTCCTTTGGCCATAAATTCAGCAACTGCTTCTACAGTCTTTAATTCATCTTTTCTCGATACAGCCAGTTTCTTGGCATCAGGAAACTTGGCCAATTTGGCTAATTCCATCAGCTGGCGCTCGAGCATCTCTTCATCCTTGATACGTAATTCATTCTGGATAATTTCTAAATCACGAATAGGATCAATGGTACTTTCAACATGTGTGATATCGTCGTTATCAAAAGCTCGAACAAGATGGTAAATAGCATCAACAGAGGCAACATTGGATAAAAAAGCGTTACCAAGACCTGCACCCTGAGATGCACCACGTACAAGACCTGCAATATCCACTACGGTCAACTATTAAAAAAAAAAAAAAAAGACTCAGCATGACATGAGAAACTCGTATAAAAGAAAAACCTACATGAGCAGGCGTAACCTTTTTCGATTGATACGATTTTACAAGCCAATCGACACGATCGTCAGGTACTTCTACTCGAGCTTCAGAAGGATCAATCGTACAAAATGGGTAATTTTCAGCAGGAACACTGCTGTTAGTCAATGCATTGAACAATGAAGACTTGCTATACAACACCATGTCAGTGCATTTTGCTACTCAATGTATGTGTGTTTAGATCTTACCCAATATTGGGCAAGCCAACGACACCCATACGCAAGTTGTTGGAAGGTCGACCCAGAATAGCTTTCTCGGGTTCTTCTTTCTTGGTCGTTTTCTTCTTAGCATAAACAGTGCTGCTGGTTGAAAAGCTGTGTCGACATGTCCATAATGAAGCTGCTCTTTTGCTAATGGTCAACATAATGGAAGAGAGAAAAGCGAGTGAATGGGGTTTGAATTCATTTGACAGGGCCATTATTTTTTTTTTTTTTAAAAAAAAAAAAATCAGGTCCGTCATGATAGTTGTCAAAATAAGATCTTGTCACTGTCAGAATACCACTCATGACAACGCATACCAAATACCCATCAACGTAGATGCATTGTTTGTCACTATAGTGCAGCTATAAGCGTATCTTTATATTGAGGTAGACGGCGGTGGAAATCAACTCTTTTATTGGCCCATGACAATTGAGTACTACATAATCTAGCCAATAACTCGATATTTACATTGGTATTTTGTTTGCCGTATAAAGAGCAGTAGGGTCCTATTTAGCCAACTTAAAAGAGGGCATCAACGATAAAATGAAGAGAAACACCTTTTAATGTTGATATCCCGTCTTATATTTTTGATCTCCTTTTTTTTATGTCGCAATATTGCTGGAGCGCAAACAGGTTAAAGCATATTGCGTATGCTCTTTCAATCAACGAATTTATTTTGAGCAACAGGCAGATTTATGATTTTTCAAGAAATACAACCATAATACAAGTATACAATATACGATAAAATTCAGAAGAAATACTGCCGCATATTTCCCAGTATATTGAACCTACTTGACCATAAGAAAGGTATTTTGAAAATGCCTTCTTTGTGCTTCCCAAAAAAAAAGGGGGGGGGGGGTAATGCTGTGAAAAATTCGGCTCAAAGTAAAACCTCCAGGAATTATCCGGAAGGTGGGGCCCCATTTAACATGATTTAAACTCAAATATCGCATCTGATGACTCACTAATACATGTTCAGAGAGCAGTGTTGCTTCTATTACAAATTGGACTCGTATACAAAAGATTATATTGCATCTTAAAGATGCACTGAACTAGATTTGATGATCTAAAGATCTTGCAACTCGCTTCAGTTTCATGTTGCATCCATTACTCATGTCCAGAATGAGCAGCTCCATATATATAATAAATAGTTTACAAGCAATCTATTATAATTTCCCCAATTAATGCCATATCGTCCCATATCACATCAGTTACTCAATTCCAGAGTGGTTCCACTGATACTGATTCAAAATCATATCTACTATGTTCCAAATAAGCTACTGCATCTAATATAACCTATTTGACTCGGATGCATTGAATATATGAAACCCTATTTATTATACTCAAGAATATAGGATCGTGTGTGAATGTAATATAACATATCCTTGCTTTACTGCAAACGAGTAGACAGATGGGAATAATAAGCCATAGATAGGCTCGCTATTATTAATTATCCTCTTTGTCGTCTTTATCTAAAGATAAATCATTGTCGTCATCATCCAGCTGATCATCCCATAGTAATGCCTTTTCAGCTTTTTCGACTATTTTTGCCATGGATACATCTACTTGTTCTACAAAGGACATATTGCCGCTCTGTACAGCATGAATTAACACAGGCAACATGCTAGATACACCTGTAGACACATCAGGTCCATACATCGCATGCCTATACCACCCACGTTCTTTTGGTTGCAAAAATGCACGTTCAAACATCATTGCACGGGCATTGGATCTATCCATCTGCCGAACTAATTTACGTGATACATGTTTCTTCACTGCTAATTGGTTGTGTAAATGCGCGATGTGGGCTTCCATGCGCTCAGCTGTGAATTGAAGCGATTGTAGTGCTGTCGTTGTATATGGTACATTGGTGTACTCTTCAAGAAAACGGCTCATGGCTGCCGTTGTATCATGTGGATGAAGAGACAGTAATGGTTCTGACGATAGGTGTATGATTAACTGTCCCCAGATTTGGGTTAGTGTTTGTTCAAGTTGGAAATCTGCATACACCCTATTACTGTTGTTGTTGTTGTTGTTGTTGTTGTTACGCAAGTGCATGGAGAGACTAGAAATGCCAAGATGACTGAAAAAAGCAGAAGCTTCTGTGTCAACATTGGGTAATACCATTGTATAATCATCAAGTTGTGCATCAGCAATGTCTTTGAATAGCTGATGAAGTAGTGGTGATGCTTGTACATCTAGTTGTGTACCTGAAACAACAGAGTACACGTGTAGATAAGCAACAGCCTCCTCAGTAAGCCAAGCTTGATGGTCTTCTGCCCATTCTGTAGATCCAACTGCGCCATATTCTGAAGCATCCCAAGAAGCTATGATAATAGTACGCCTTGGTTTCCATCCACGTTCAAGCAAGAAACCAATGGTGCGTACAAGTTCCATCTAAGCCAATGAAATAAATTTAAAATCGCAAAGGTCGATGTTGAAGAATATATACATTACCAAGATAGCAGAAGAGGAGTCATCACTCCGGTGTGCACCGACAATAATGGCACGTTGAGGTTCCACACTACCTTTAATTTTACCTACAACATTCCAAACAGGCTTAATTTCATATGCATGCATGTTCACTAATTGAACAAGTGTTTGACTTGGTCCACTAGAGTAAGTTAGGTTGCAGATGCCACCGCCATTGTCCATTTCAACCCCGAAGCCTTCAGTTGCTTTTAACAGCAACAAAGCGTCTTGCCAAGCAAGCGATACCGAAGGAATCTTGGGCATGGCACGTACTTGTTCCTTTCGTATGGCATATTCAGTGGCTGCATAGCCTGGTGTCAATGGATCTCCAATTGAAAACTGAACAGATGTCATATCATCAGAAGACCTAATAGTGTAAAATTCATCGAATGATAAGAAAGACTCGGCTATAGTATAAACACAAAACAAACAAAAACAAGAGATTTTTTTTTCTTTACCAGGGGTTATCTATTGGATCTTGGTATAAAATGGCTCCTAGGCATCCAAATGTTTGAGCTATCTTCACTTGAATACCGGGTTTCATCGTATCAGGGTCTTGTCGCATCAAGGCAATCGTATCTTTGAATAGGACGCCACGTGCCTCTAAAAATTGAAAGTCGCTCAAGCGACCATAGTTGACGTAGACGACGGGACCTGTGACGTTGCCTGTACCCGCATAAGCTTGAGCTTTTGGAGCCAACATCGTACCACTGTTGAGGAGGATAAGGCTTTGGTGTTGCGGCGGGGTCGTGAGCAGTGGCCAGTAGGTTGCGATTGAAACAGACGATAAGCCATAATTGATCCAAGCCTCATGGGTCATTTTTGCCCAAGTTTTATCTTGCTCGGAACCTGTTTTTGCCACAGTTGGCGGCTGCGACATGTAATGACGTTTGATATTGGCTGCTGAAGGCATACCCTTCATATACTTTAGCGCGGCTTCTGTCGGTAGTGCTGTATTAAAAAAAAATGTCAAAAAAGAAAAGCCAGTTGGATAAAAATCTCATGAAACATACCATAATGAATATGGTTATGTACAAAACGATGTATAAAATAGATAGACAGGCTACAGAATACAAGCGTGAATAGCAATTTGATACCTCGCGTACGAGAACGAAGCACTAAGCTTCTTCGTGTGCTTTTTTCTTTCTGTCTTGGAGAGAGGAAGAGCAAGTAGTAGCTCAGATGGATCCATTTTTGATGTAGCCATGATCGATGGTGTTGTGGGCGAAAATAGTCTGCTTCGTCTTCCATCAGAGGGGACGAGGCAGAATAGCCATTATAATAGGCTTGTTTTTCATCGATAAACTGTGGTTTTTCTACGGAATAAGGTGGAACAGCCAAATAACCCTTTTTCATGATTGTACTGCTTCAGAAAAAAGAAGAAGAAAGGGAGTGGAATTATTATATATTTTTTTTCCACTGTTGCAAGGCCAATATATGTATGACAGTTTAGAATTCAGGACAAGTCCAGATTTGAACTGTACAGTATACAAGGAACAGTCTTATAGTCTAACTTCATGTTTGTTTCACCAGGTTGAAACTTAAAAAAGGGCTTATTGTCTCATCTTGATCTATGGTATTTTGAAGATGACTGAAGAGTTTTTTCTTCACCCTGATTTAGTCTTTAAATATCCAAATTTTATACATGTAGATTTGCTTGCATTTGAACTTCTTTTTTTTGCATATTAATGATAATATGGCTTAAAATGAAGATTGGCTTTGTTTGAAACTTGAGCATTCACATACCATTGTATCACAGGTTCGTTCTGTTTGGTATCTCAATAGATATATAATCAAATCTGTAACGTTTCATAATACGGCTTTCTGTAATTCACATCTATCATTTTACTATATGGATCTTCAACCAAATAACGTATAACATGCATGTAATTCATAATTATTTATTTACAATATAATACATTCACTGTATTACGGTTAAACACATATGCAATTGAATAAATGCAGCAGTTCATTCTGAAAATGAAATGTTAACCGGATGCAACATGAGTCCGAAATCGGTAAATTCTAGAAAGCATGAGACATCGCTTACATGAAGAGTACATGTATAGTTTACTTTTAATAAATTGCACCATGTAGTTATGCTTTTTGTACTTTATTGAAATAGTGGCTCTAATCAGATGCGATATGAAGTCGAGATCGGCCGAGAGATCTATAATTGTTCTAGATCTACTAATTATATGAAAAACATGTCATTTAATCTTTCATGTATTATAACAATCAATATAATGCAGATAGAAACCGCTTCTAGTAGATGTAATGGTTCATCTTAAACTGGTACTAGTCATCAAACGCGACACAAAAGCTTGTAGCAGTCGGGAGATCTAACCATGTTAAAAATGGGGCCAAATTGTAAGGATGCCTTTTAAGGCCCCGCTGAATTTTTAAGATTTAATACAAGGTAGAAATGCTAAACTATATAAATTTATAAAATCTTCGCAATGTATATATAATTTTTCGATATGCAACACATGAGTTATTATTGAATTTCTAAAAAAAAAATCCAGTATAACTTCTATGGATAACAGTATATATTAAATCATTTGGACACCGTTAAAAGAATAATTGAGTTTTGCATACATTTTTTTTAAAACATGTATATATTGTATTACTAATTACTTAAACCCAGTGCCAGAAAAAAGATTCGTAGTAAACATGCTCCTAGGAAGTAGTGGTGGCGACATTGTATAAATAATTTTGACATCCAATGAAAATCCAATCGGGTTGTATTATTCGTGTTTAAGGCGAATACTTTTACAAAATGAAACATAGAAACTCTTCAATTACAATTGCTGTTTATTATGTAATTAGCATTGCTGCTATATGTATATAAAGTTATTCTGTAAAACAAAATCTCCATAAACAATTAGGACCAGTTTTAACTTTAAGAACCTTGATATTTCGACACAGAATATACAGAGAGAACATGGTATTGTCCTCCCAAGACTTTTGAAAAGAAATATCAGAGGGATATGACGTACCAGTAGAACGGTAATATACACTTGCTGATGTTACTATTTTGATATTTATATTATCGAACCAACGTGATGTTTCCCAAGATAAAGTATCAAAAGACGTGCTGGGCATCTCAACGATATACTTGTGGTTATCGTTATGAATAATGCCACTAGAATTGAAAAACCCGAGATCCTTTATCGTAAGCATAGACAGTAAAGGTAATCGAGTAGATATCTCGGGAAAAGCACCCAAAGAAAGAGAACAATCGATTATTTGCAGCTTGGTTATCGACATATTTGTTTGAGGTTCTAGGCTATCGTCTCTAATGATCAAGTTTCTTATACTGAGGCTGTCCAGAGAAGAACAATAGTGACAGATAGCATCCAAACTTAAATCGCTGAAGAAGGCTGTATGATCGTGGGCAAAATCAGTGTTGATGCTTAATGATTCAAGCGAGTTTCCAACTTTGCGCAACAATGGTATAAGCGGTAGATGGTCTTGGTGTTCTATCTTGTGAAAAACAACTGATACGAAATCGAAAATTGAATGTTCTCCAGAGGGTAATTCAGACGAGAAATTTACATGAGGGTGATCATTACTCTCTTTGTTTTCATATATAATACAGAGTGTTTTGTTGGATTCTATTGTATTAAAGTAACTAGCCAAAACACTGGGAATGTCAGAAATGAACAACCTATGTGCCGATATTTCGCCTGCTGATCTAGCGTTTAAATAAAGCAAAAAACGCACCCAGACATCGTTCGAGATTTCGGTAGCAAACCCATTTGACCCACTTCGAAACAAGCTCAACCTGTTAATGTTTGGAAACGCATGCATGATATATTCCAGCAAATTATTAGTTAGAGGTGCACGGACAATTAAAAGATCCTTGACAGTTGGACAAGGGGTGATAGAGTCCACATCCAACGTAACATTTTCGGCTGGTGTTGTTCTGTTTCGCCAAGTTATCATCAGTCTGCTGAAATGAGTACTAGTTTTGGTATATTCGCCAATACGATAGGTGGTTTCAAAACCTTTCATTCTTACAATCAAGCTTCGAAGGTTTGGGAATTCCTTCAAGCGTTCAAGCAGGAACTCGGTTGTTATGTCTGGTTTCACTTCCATTGTTTCGTCAAGCGACACATGATCTAGGCTATTACGGAGACAATATATAGCACGATAATATAGCTCTATATCTTGTGATTGTGCTGAAAACATCGGTGTTTCTTTGATATGTCTACAAACACCTTTTTCGTAAGCCTGCCGGATTTCTTCAAAGATGCAGCCATGAACAAGAGGATTAATATGCAGCTTTTCAATATTCGGACAGCATAACAAAAGAAGTTGGCACCACCCTTCAGACGGTAATACTCTTATTGATGAAAACTTTAATTTTACAGCTTTCACATACTTCCCAGCATTTGAATTGGGCATGTTTAATGCAAAGATTAACTTTTTCAAGTCTTCGGGTTCTGGAACTTCAATTTTTCGGTAAAAGTAGCATTTGGCATATTCGCTCCAATTCTTGCATGTGAGTTGACATTGTCCGAGTGTATATTTTCTTTTTATAACAGCTTCATATTTTTCATCCTCTATTATACTAAAAATATGATTCAAAATCTCGATGGGAAGATCTTTCCACGCGCACATGTTGAATAATAAAAAAAACCAGATGTTCCAACTCATACAGTAGTAACCCTACCACCTTCTAAGAGAAGTTTAAAAACAATAAACTTTGATTGGTTCAAAGACTTGGCGGATATTGAAAATGGAAATTCCAATTCCAATGCTTAGTGCTTGGCACGACAAAAAAAGTGTACGTGTGCTTCTAATATCCTTCCCCCCCTTTTTTTTTCCTTCGTACATAATAATGTCTGAATCTACTGAACCTGTCGAGACAATCGTCGAGCAACCAAAACCCTTTGATAGAGAATTGAAGATTTTGAGTCCACCTAAAAACGCAGGCCCTGTTCGTAAGTTCTATAAGTCACGACCAGTTCATTGCATCAGTCACTAACAAACTTCTTAAGCTGAATTGCCAGAATCTGCTTACAAATTAGATTCTAATGAGATCAAGCAGTTATATCAGTCAGCAGTCGATCGCAGACAAAATCTCGAAAACAAGTACATGAAAAGAAAAGAAAAGAAAACCAAACGAGTTCCGTATTAAACTTTTTTTTACAGACCTTTGAAAACACAAAAGATGAGAGACAGTGAAGAGAATGAAAGATTAAAGAGATATCCCAAGACAACAATCCGTGTTCGTATGCCGGATCATACTATAGTCCAAGCAATGTTTCAATCAAAAGAAAGAGGTAGGAAAAAAAGACCTGTCAAAAGACAAGAGTAGGGCTTAACTGAACCCTTCTGTAGTGTCTGCTTTATACGATTTCGTGCGATCATTATTAGAAACGCCTGAGCGCAAGTTTGTACTCTGTTTGCCTCCAAGAACCAAATTAATCGATCCTACATTAACCTTATTTAAAGCTGGGCTTTCGCCTGCTTCTAACGTGCTATTTGCATGGATTGAAAGTGGAGAAAAAGGTATATTATTAGATTCGAATGTTGTATTTTTTTACTGATATTTTTTTTTCAAGGCCAAGATCTAAAGAAAGAATATCTGGATATGATTCAAGAATTAACGCCTGCAGCTTCACCTCAACCTAGTTCAACTACTGCTGGTTCTTCTTCTACATCCAATGCAAAATTATCTTCTTCAAAGCCTATTCCAAAATGGTTGCAAAAGGGATTGTTTAATAAAAAAAAATAAGATATTCCTTCATGCAAATGCAAGTGTTTGGTTGAGTATTTATTTGTAACACGTGAAGGGGCACATTTTATACTATCAGTGCCATATGAATCTACTGTTTTACTTATAGTCTTTTACGAGATGAAGCCGCATGGAAGCTTCCTAAGAATAAAGTGATTATGAATAATCTATGCAGTCAGCTCTCGATCAAAGCGACAGGTTCAGCAAAAAAAAAAAAAAAAAAAAAAAAAATCAATATCGCTTGAGCAATGCTTTTGTATTGGTATATTACAATTATTAAACGTAAAACTTTTATGTAATACCTATAGATATTTTATGCAGCTTTATCGTTTTTATTTGCTGTCGAATTTTTAACAATACCTCAGCAGATATACTACTAGTACAATGAGTTTTGGAAGTCCTCTGATGAATAAATAATCAGTAAATGTTAGAATACAAATTACTTAGGCTTTTGTATAATAGTTAATATACTTATTTTCACTTTGAGTTTTGGAAGATCTCCAATATATGTTAACAAAAAAGACCGATTAAAAAGAACGTTTATTGAATGAAATATGAATAGTTCATAATTGGGCCATTTTGCTGTTTTCAGAAAATGGCATTATTTGTTAATAAACGACGCTCTATCCGACATATAGCTAGATTTCTTTAAAAAAGTTTATCATCGAGTTCTACACTCTGCATTTGTTACATAAATTGGTGCCCTTATTTTTTGTTTTCGCTGTTATAAATGTATTCGAAATAGAATTTTGCGTACATATAATTAACATTAACCTGGTGTGGCTCATCTAATTTGAATGTGTATAACTAGTGACTACCGTTGATTCCTTCTTGTTACTATCACTACACATATAATATGGATGCTTCATATGAAAGAAATGTCACTACATTAATAATCATAAGTGTCTCTAACATCATTACCAGTACGCTACTTGACGTGTCTATTTATGTTAAAAGAGGATCAGCATCATTCTATCTTGATAGAACAGAACGGAAAAAGGGAATAGATACTCCTATTTTGAAGGGCTATTTCCTAACTTTTACGAAGTTGGTATACGAGCCCATTGATGTTATCGAAGGTACTGTTGTAGCTCTAGCCAATTTAACTAGAGGTATATGTAGGGGAATACCATATAGAATACATTCGCCTATTGTCCAGTGCAAACTATTATGTCGGCTATGATTCTCAAGAAGAATTCGGTAAAGATAATTCAGACCCCTATTAGCTAGCCTCTTAGCAAGATGACGAAGACAACGACGCAATAGAATTCTGTAATCACGTATTTAACCCGGAAGGGATACATACTGTTCCGCCACCAAAGGTATGGTTTCCAAAATACTGACCGGAAAAACTATGAGAGCAGGTTTTATTATATATGCTCCACCAGATGCAAAGTACATCAGTAATCCTATTTTTGACGGGGTGTTTTCTGCTGAAAGCAGCATGAGCTGTTTATTTGGTGCATGCGCTCACAAAATATCGACACGGTACACACAGTGGACATTTTATCAATGTACACAAGTTATTTGCTGCTCTGTGTTGTAATCTTTATATCATTTAAACCGGCATATCATTGTAATCTAATTGTGTGTATACCTAGAAAACAATTTAAAAAATACCGAAAGGTCTCCAATGGGTTGTCATTTGTGCATTTGCGGTTACATATCTTCAAGCATTTTCAACATAGTCGCGAATGGGGTAGTTTGCTAATAAACTTCCTTTTGCTGGTACCTATATGCCTAATGATAGCGTTGCTGGTTTATATCAACAAAAATGACACATTGCTACTCATAAAAGATTATGTAGTGAATAGTGGGCCAGAGAAAGCCTACTTAGAGTGCAATCGCTTGGTCTTCAGTACCAATGTCCTTAATAAACACCTGTTTACAAAAGGATTATAACAGAAAAAAATTTACAGAGTATAATGGTTCATCGAATGGTATAGTTACTATTCAATATCTTTTTTTTTTAGTTGAGTTCATCTTGGATACATAAATAGGGCTTTTTTAAATTTAATAAATATACCCATAACTGCGGTGTTGACCAATATGTACTATAGCTTATTATTTGATTTATAAATATTAATCTATCAATCACTTATGCGCCTTAATGGTGATTTCACACCTCACAAAAGCATTAACTTTTGAAAATTTGGACATAGATTCTTATCTAAATTCACTATTTTTAGCTGTATATTTCTTAGTCAATTCTAATTTAATGTCGTATCTGATGACCATTATACATTTATATTTACACGCTGCACTTGATAGGACTATCGTTTAATTGAAAAGCAATAATATAACATATTCTAATGATATATTAAATATTACATGCATTCCATAAAAATTAGATTTAATGACCAATAAATGGTTTAGCATTGCTTTAGGCTAGTGTTTTGTACTCTGAAGCTGATACATTTATTAGATCTTTTGCCTTACCCAATAGCAGTGAATATATTATACTATTATGATTGAACATTATGTTTTTTTGTACAAGCTGTACCTTTATCTTGATGTTTACATCTCCAGACTGACCAAGGCTCGATGCCGCTTTCGATTGATACTTATCCCAAACAATATTGCTTTATCTTGGAAAAGGTTTCATTTTGGACATTGTACTTTTGCTTCACTTGTGGGTTCGCATGCACTCTTGATGTAGAACCTTCATTAATCGCTTGTCATCTTTGTTTCTTGGCGTTTAACGGTAAAAAAAAAAAAAAAAAAAAAAAAAAAAAATTAGCAACACAATGCATATCTAGCATTTTTCAATTGGCGTTGCTATGCCAACATATACAATCAAATGTGGCACATAAGAGACACGGAAATCATATATATTTTAGTAGTGCTACTATTTAAAGTGTATGTATAGAGCTAAAAGAGTACCGTACAAACCATGAGGGTGATTATAACTAGCTATTAACCGAATTGTTTTACAGATAACTTTCGTATCATTCTGGTATCTAATGCTTAATATAGATTTCATGAGTTATTTTTTTTTTCCAAGTCATGTAAACTTGTCCAATGCCTAGGAAAATAGGACAAGGAATCTTTTTTTACCAACGAATGTATACAAAAGCAGCAGTGGATAATAGGCATCTAAACTTGTAAAAAGCTCACATCACTGTGTTACTGAAGAAATGTAGGCTACAGCTCTTGGCATTATACTTTTTCTCTTTCAATTTACATAGTGAACCATTTAATCATTCTTTCATACTTTCTGAAAAGAAGATGGTAATATGGATTACTTTAATATTTAATCACAGAGTATATTATTCTCATTATTCTGTTACAATATTCAAGTACGATCAAATATCATTAGATAGCACAGATAAACCCATTTTCAAAAGCGACATGTTAGTTAAATATTACAAAGAATTTATTATATTTCAAAATTGAATAGAGAGCTGTTTGAAGCAATGTAAATGTGTATATATAATATGTAAATGAAGTGATATACAGTTACATTTAAACAGCTTAGAATTCATAACCAGTTTGCTGAGAATACAATCTTTGAGCTTCTTCTTCAGCTTGCTTCTTAGCCTTGTGTTTATCAAACCAGTCCATGCCTTTGGTCT